>CM034154.1:35808664-36408664 GCA_019776745.2 Taxus chinensis | reverse complement strand
AGTACATGAGATAAAATGAAACTAAAATAGTTGAAACATAGGTATCTTATGTGGATAAACCAAATTCAAGGTTAAGAAGATAAAAAAACATGCTTTGGAGGTAAAGTGCCAATCCTAGCAAAAATTGCCCTTGAGAAGCCTAGTTATTCTTACATACAAATGAGATGGGCTAGAAATATTTAGAGAAACATTTGAAAAATAAATTATGGGAGATGGTGGAGGAAGGTTTATTTGAGCTTCATGCAAAATTTTAGGTCCTTGAGAGGTCATTTGAGCAATTCATTCAAGTTTTTTCAAGACTGGTTTTTGAGAAAGACCCATTCAAACCACTTGGACTTCTTAGGGGTCAAACAAAAATATGAAGTGATCAAATAATTCACAACATAATTAATTTTAGTAAATTGGATTATAATTCATGTGAAAAAAATATTTTTCCAAAAGGAGGTGTGATTAATAAGTTCTATCCATTTTTCAAAGAATTTTTTTTCTCTCTCCAATGAAGCATCTTAAGTCAATGAAGGTAAAATTATGGTTATGCTCTACAAATAAATTTGTTTAGCCCGATCACATATTTTAAGGATATTTTATGTTAATTTGAAGGTATTTGTGGAAAAAATTCCTCCAAGTCTATATGATTGTGGTAAAATGTCATCTTTGTATGTATACCTTATCCATTCTTAGATGTACAATTTGATGTTATCTATTGCAAGTGTGAAAGTATAGTCTCAAGGAAAAAGTGTAAATTTTTGGTAGGGTCTCAACACTCTTCATGAATTCAGTAAACCATTCACTACCTCAAGCGAAACTCAATGCAAAAATATACTTGTTCCAAACAATGTTTTGACATGTTCAATACTAGTGTACCTACAAATTGTGCTTTATGGGAGAAGCTAGATTCTTTTCAAAGGTGGAAATTGTTCTAAAGTTGTTGAAATTGGTATCACAGAGTCCCAGGGTTTTAATTTTTTTATTTCATTCATTTTTCAGTGTGTAATCAATTTTTTTATGGTCTCAGAAATTACGGTGGTAATAAACCATGTCCCTAAGGTTTCGAGGAAAAATTTGATCGATTTGCACAAATCACCGAACCAAGTTTTGAGAAATTTTGTATAAATAAATATGAGGTCCTTATGCCTCTACTACAAAAATAAATTTTTGATTTCATCATGGGAACTGCGAGAACTTCTTAGCATAATTTTAAATAGCTCATGAATACAATCAGCAGGGTATGGTTTTAATATTTCAAAGAAAATATTGTTATCAAGAGCATTTAGAATGTCTTGCACATTCCCTTCAAGCGAATTCATGTTTATCTAAGTGTAAAAAGTGTTGGGAATCAAGGATAAGAGCTTATCACAATGAAATTGTCAAACCTGCTAACTATGCATTCTCACTGAATTAAGTGGAGAGGTTGGAATGAAACCATTAACTTCAATTTCTTCAATAAAAATGCATTACTTCACCTAGATGTGTATCTTGTTTCTCATAAAGAGTTAGAAGGCTTCAAAATATAGTGAAATCTTGTTTTTAAGGTAATCTCAGTACTGTACAGTCTGAAAACTATCAAAATTGTTAAAACTTAAAGTGATTTCACATTGTATGGAAGTTTGGAATGTTCAAGTTCATTTTCTCAAGTTTGTGAAACTTTTGAGGAAGGTAATAAGTCATTCTCAGAGTCAAATCTAAGAAATATTTTCTCACCTCGAATAAGGAAGATCAAGAGCCATTTGTTTGTCTTGATTCACTCAACATGAAACTCTTATCTTTCGATTTTACAAGAGAGACATAGAAGGTTATGCATCAAAATTTGGAACTTGTGTTGTCTAAAGAGGGCAATATTGAAGTAATTTTAATTGTAACTCATATATTTTTTTCAGATGATTGAGTGTAACTTCTACTGAGGCTAATGTTATAGTATTCTGACTGTAAAAACTTCTTGTAGGGTTAGTTTAGGGTTGAAATTGATAAACAAATGTAAAAATAAAATATCATATGTTACAAATGATGTCTAAATTCCATATGAAGTATTTGAATGCTAGCAAGTATATAAACTTCCAAGGTTTTGAGTTACAATTTTTAAGTCTATGAGGGATGACATAAGACTAAGTGTCAAGTGTGGAGAATGCAATTGGTTATCCTACCATGTTCAAGCTAGGAGTTGAATAGGAAATATCTTGAAATTGTGTGGAGTCATGTAGGATAATGAGAAGCCAAATAAGACAGAGAATGTGAAAAGAAAAACATAAGTTACTTAATTTATACAAGTTTTCATGAGTTCTTTATGCCAACATGTCAAGGAGGAAAGAAATTACAAATGAGTAAGGATGATTTCTTTTGTCTTGCTCGAGAAATAAAATTGGAGGTTGAAAAGTTATTGATTAAGTTGACATATGCAGGGCATTGAAATGAATAGGAGAAAGAATATTAAATGTCTATGAGGAAATTTAATTAAGTAGGCAAGATTATAGTCAGAAAAGGAACAAAACGTGAAATGTGGTTACGGTGTTACCTATACTTAGAGAAATAAATAGAGAAATGAAAGTTGTTAAATTTGTTGATAAGATCAGACATAATTAGGAGAAAATGGATGAAAATTTGACTATGTAGAAGCTATTGAACTAGGCAGAAAAGTGATACAAGATGCAATGTGAAATGTTGTCACCAAGTAACTTGAAGAGAGTGATGACAAAGTAGAGCATATTGGAGTTGTGGGTGCTGAATGAATAAAAGTGTGGAGGAGCTAGACATAGAATGATGAATTTAGAGAGAAACTCAAGAGGAGGTTGAAAGAACAAGAAGGGTGATATGAGGTATAATTCAGATAAAAAAACTATGGGAAAATAAAAAGAGATGCCAATGAAGGTTTAATCAGAAATTGACAAAAGGTATAGCGAAATTGCAGAAAATAGGGTAATTGCAAGGTGATAATAATCATTTGAATGAGAAAAAAGAACTGAATGATCAAGTTATTATTGTATACCTTTAAGTGGGTACTTAGATAACAGGAGTAGGTGATCCTTGCAAGTTTCATCATGTTAAACTAGCTAAGTGGGTGCTTGGATACCTTTAGTGGGTGCTTAAAGGATTTGTAAGTAGGTGCTTCATAGGTTGTGTGGGTGCTCAACCAAAGTGTATATCTGTGGATATTATAAATTGGTGTTCCTAATAAAATTCTTAATTTAAATTGGGCTTTCTCCCTCTATGGGTTTCACACTATAATTTTGGTGTCTTGAGAATTTGTCTTCTTATTTGTATCTTAATATGTATTTATGATTTTATTTCTGATACTAGTTAAGAAGTTTTACGAATTTATAATTTTATTAAGCATTGATTCACCCCCTTCTTAGTGCTTGTGATATCCAACAATTTGGGAGTCAGGGAGCTTAGTACTTTCTAGAAAACCACAGATTGTTCTTATTTTTCTCCTAGTCCTCTTATCAATTTTTTCACTTCACTTACTCTTTGTGGATATGAATTAATTTCCTCATCCTATTTCATTTTTATTCCTTCAAATTATATCCTATAGGTTTTCGATTTGGGAATTTTTACTTTTTCATCTCCCTCATATATAGTCTTTAACTTATCCCACATTTATTTGGTAGTTTTTTAGTGCATGACCTTGACACACTCTATCTCAATTAGTCAACAAAGAATGGAATTTATGGCTCTTTAATTGTTCTCATGAGCTTTCTAATCATCTTTTGAAGTAATCAATGTATTGGTAATTGTGCAGCAATTCTCAACTACTTCCCATATGTCATTTCCAAGAGATTGAAGATATACATTCATCCCAAAACTACAAAATGTGTAGTTAGTCTCATTAAAAATAGGTGACCTGGACATAGAGAGGTCTTGACTATTGTCCATGTTTTGTAAGAAGGATATTTTTGAAGTAGTTAGACTTTCTCCTAAAGGTACCTACTCTAATACGAATTGTTGAACATTCAAGTACTGAGAGAGGGGGATGAATCAATGCCTTCTAAATTTTTTTAACATGTGTTTCACCTAATTCTTAGAGTGTTTATTTGAATATTGATGAAATAGATAAGGGTAAATGGGCTAGGTGGTATACCTGTTAAAGTTGGTTGAAGGTTGTTACGTGCGTATGACTTCTTGATCCACAACTGATCATGAGAGATTCCTTTTGGCTAGGAGGAACTACATGAAATGAACAACAAGACCACCAAAAGAGATTAAATAACATATGACAATGGACCGACTAGAGTGTGCTAGTTCCGGGAAGTGCGATACTCCCTAGAAGGCTATCAATCCACTATTTAAAACAAATTAATGTTAACAATAAATAAAACCCTATTGTAGTTAAAATGATTTAGGTATCTCATTCGATTACAATAAGAAAATTCATTCACAACAGGATAAGTTATGATTGAATCTGAAGGCAGGATCTCTGTCAAAGTAATGGTACTAGTCAGGGTCTGGTTTTGGGTTGTTTTGGGTATTTGGTGGGGAAGTTAGGCTCTGTTCTTGGTCTGAGGGTAAAACAAAGAGACTAACGTCAGTCTAGTGTAATTGATGATGGTTTAGGATGGATTGGCGACAGTCATGGGTAACCGGCATTGGTACAGCCAAGTTACAAAATCTTATTAAAATTTTAGTGTTGGGATAGGTCTGAGGCTAAATGAAAATGGAGAGGGTAATGGAAAGATCTGTGAAGATCTTAGATATACTCAGAGGTGTTTAACAGTTAGGTATGGGTAATTTAGTGGTATGGGTGAAGGAATGATCAAACTCACATGAAGGTAAATGGTGGCGAGAATGGGGGTGCAAGTAGAAACTAATAATAGAGGTAACAAAACCTACTAGAATGAAAATGGATGAATGTTGGTTACCAAATACTTATTGTTGTGTGATTTTGATGGCTAGATGACAAGGGTAGTTGATCAAATGGATGGAATTTGATGTAGTGATGGCACTTCCTCGGATACTTCTGTGAATTCAAATGGCTCTGTGATCACTTCTGATGCTAGTTGTGGATGTTTAAATGCATGTATGAATGTTGGTTCTACTTGCATGAAACTTTGGTTTCATCTCTCTTTTCTCTGAATGTGCCCACCCTGAAATAAGGTTGTTTTGGGGAATAAATGGTAACTGACGACAGTTCTGGGTTGACCAGTGGTAGTTAAGGGTGACCGATGATAGTTAGGGTGGGATTTTATAGGTCTTCTAAAATGGGCAGATCCGCTTGATTTTTTGGATCTTTTTCATTTCTTTCTACGGATTAGAATGGAATATTTCTTTCTAACAGGTAGGAATGTGATTAGAGGGAATGTAGGCTTTGATTTTTAGGGTTTAGGTAGGTCTTAGTTAGTTATGGAAACATACTAAGAATAGATTTGGGGTGAGGTGGTGGTGTGAGAATTATCTCAATTAGGATATTTAAATAATAAATATTATGAGATCATGAATTAATTTAATTTAATTAATTAAATTAATATTAGAGTGGGGTGAAAGGGGCCATGGTTAGGTAAGTGTGTTCGAGTTAGCTATTTTTCGAGGGATCAATGGGAGTGTGACCCAATTTTGGTGTCTACATTTTACCCCTTTTGTTGTGTAGCTTGTATTGGTAAGCGACACTGACAAAAATAAGATGTGGTTGCCCCATGTGTGGGTGAAGGTGATCCCCCTCAAACCAGGAACTGATGAGGTAGAAGGAAGAATTGGTGAGTGGTTTGATAAAAGGTGAATGTGATGAAAAGGAAGGTGGGCAACGGGAGTAAAGGGGTAAAATGTCTAATCAGGTAATTGAGGAAATGGGTTAGTGTCAAAGGTAGTAACAGTCAAATGCATGCACACGTATAAACTTCAGCACAATACAAGGTTGAAGAGCATGCAAACTCTACATTGTCTAAGGTTGAGAGGTTTATCCAAACAAGGTTGAGGTGATTTTGGTATCCAAGGTATAGGATATGGTCAGGAAACACATCGCAGGTCAGGTGCGGGAACGTTTAGGTATGTTCTGGTACACCAAAGGTTCAGTCAAGATAAATGGTCATGGAAAGAGGCAAGGTAAGGTCATTAGGTCAAACAACGTGGGTAACAGTGTTGCAGGGTATAGCAAACACATGAGGTCACAGGTCACTAATAATGTTCCAAGTTCAAGTATCTAGGTCACGGAATGGGTAGGGCCGAGGTACGGGTAAAATAAAGAGACCCCAAATGATGAAGGGGTTAGGTGGTAACTGATGAGGTGAAGAGGGTAAAGGGAAATGTCCAAGTCAGGTGTGGGTTGGTAAAAAGGATTAAGGTCAAAAAAGTAGGGGTAGTGGGTAGGAAGAAGACTAAGTAGGATAATCGACAATGGTTGTAATGAACTGATGTCGGTCACTATGGACCGACCACAATAGGTTAGGGCATAGGACCAATGTTAATCGAGGTCAAACAGTCCACTATCAAGTTAGGTAGGCTATAAAAATATAAAGTACCGCATTTTAAAAATCATTTGTCATTTACCAAATTGGAGAAAATGACAAGAGAGGAAGAACGAGGTGGAAAGTGTGACCAAATGACACAGAGAGCTGAGTTGGCGAGCCATAGAGTGAGTGATCATTGGTCGATAGGTGGGTCTACGAGTGGCATGATTGGATTGGATGATTGATTAGATTGTATTGAGCCAACAGATGATCGGTGATGGCAGAAGCATGAGGGGGATTGGGTGGACCTGCACAGTAGCCTGAGGTGCCACCACATAGATAGAACCATGATGAGGTAAGAGGATTTTTTGATTTTTTTGTTTGTTGTGAGTAGGTGGAGGGTAGGAAGTGGGTAGGAGGGAAAATGGGGTTTGTTTTCGGGGGAAATTTTTAAAATTTGAATGTGGGGGTTTAATAAGAAAAGGGGAACAAGGGAGGGTAGATTTAGGTAAGTAAGGGGTGGGAAGAGGTAATTGGGTAGGTATTGGTAGGGGAAATGGGTAGAAAGGAAGAATGTGGGAGAAAAATGGGAAGGCATCGTGGGTTTGTCACCGCGACAGTGACTGACGTCAGTTTGATTTAGCCGGCATTAGTGGGTAAGGAGCGGTATCGGTCACAGATGATACGATCGATTCTAGTTAGCATTAGACTATGGTCGGTTTATGTTGAGTGAGGCCGGTAAGCAGAATAAAAAGGCAAACCCTCAAAGAGATAAAATGGAAGGGTTACAAATATATAGGTAGGGGTAGGGAGAGTTATCGGTATGGGTAGGTGAGTGAATAAGGAAGATCTGTGAGAGGGGCACAATGAAAATAGGTGAGGGTATAAGGCAGTGGTAGATAGGGGGTGTTGATTTAGGGTATAGATATAGATTTAGGGAAAGTGGTATAGAGTGGGTGGTAAGGTTACATATAGGTGTGATCAATTTTGATTGATATGATTGGTTGTATGCAGGCCAGGGACTAGCTACGGATGAGGGTGTTTCACACAGAATTTTGTTCTAGAATAGAGTTATTTCTATCTTTTCATTCTCTTGAGAAACATATAAGGGTTAGGGCTAGGAGGAATACCTATTGACTATTGGGAAGGTGTGCGCGTTACTGTAGAGAGATCAGACCGATTGTGAAGAGCTCCTTTTTGTCTGGGAAGGACTACCTGTAAATAAGAATGCAAGACCACCAGATTTTCATTAAACAATAAGTGAGGGAACTAACTTGGGCCCAAGAAAATATTAGACTTCCTTTCAAAGGTGGTCAGTTCCCTTTTAATACAAATTAGTGCAAATGATAATAAAGAAGCTATTGCAAAATCATGATTTAGGTACCTCGTTACTAAAATCAATAGAAACTAAACTACCAATAATAAAATGTCATGTTATTTGTTTGGTCACTAGTTATTGATACTTTCAGATCAAGTCACAGGGGTAGACAAGGCTGGATATGGGATTGTTTGGAGGTAAATAGGTGAAAGGTTGGTTTTTGGTATAAGTCACAGTGACAGATGCCGGTCACTGGATAACTGACTGCTGTTATAAAACCGGTTGTTTCACATAGAATGTTTCTGTTCCTAGAATAGAGTTACTTCTATCCTTTCATTCTTTCGAGAAACAGATAAGGGTTAGGGCTAGGAGGAATACCTGTTGAATGTTGAGAGGGTGTGTTGTACCGTAGAGAGAGATCAGATGGATTGCGAAGAACTCCTTTTTGTCTGGGAAAGACTACTTGCAAGTAAGAATACAAGACCACCAGATTTTAGTTAGACAATAAATGAGGGAACTGCCTTGGGCCCAGGAAATATTAGACTTCCTTTCGAAGGTGGTCAGTTCCCCTTTTAATACGAATTAACACAAATGATAATAAAGAAGCTATTGCGAAATCATGATTTAGGTACCTCGTTACCAAGCAATAAAGACTAAACTACCAATAATTAAATGTCACGTTGTTTGTTTGGTCAATGGTCATTGATACAGGAGCTCGAGTTATAGGGATAAACCGGACTATGATCTGAGGTTGTTAGGAGACAAATAGGTGAGAGGAAGGTTTTTAGGCATAAGTCACAGTGACTGATGCCGGTCACTGGTAACCGACCGCGGTTAGAGAACCGCTATACGGTAGGGGATAACTGACACCGGTAGGGTCAGTAATCTAGGTGCTTCTGGATAGAGGTTGGTTGCAAGGTGATTATGGGGTTATTAAGACTGGTGGATGGCTGAGGGGAATAGTGAGATGATGGGGAAGACTTAGAGTGTGATGAAACTGTCTTCTGGGAAATACAAGGATGTATGGATGAAGGTTAAGTGCAGGGTGTGTGGCAGGTGGTAGATCTAGGAGTGAACTTATAATTACTATCAATCAAAAGGCTCAAGAAATGGTGCTTAGAAACATACAAGACACTACTTACTCGTCTTGATGAAGATTCAGGTCCAAGGAATGTGGTAGTGACAATAAGGCTCAGTTGGGATGATCTGGTATTGGAAAATGAGCTGATGAAAACTATCCTCAGTCTTTTCCAATACTTGAATGGGGGGGTGACAGCAATCCAGTGGCTCAGTTGCAGTCTTCGGCTTCTCTTTTCTTTTCTTCACTTGTCTCCTCTGCCAAGTGAATTTCGGATCCTCCAAATGAATTCCCGATCCATTTGTTTTTGGTTGGGGGAGGTCATTTATAGGGAACCGATGGCGGTTACGTAACCGATGGTGGTCAGTAGGGACCGATGTCGGTTAAGTCAAAGTGGGCTATTTTTAGTAAAATAGCCAACTTTCCCTCCTTTTCTCCCGAGGGATTAGTTGTGGGCTTGGTCAAGTCATTATTAGGTTGGTTTTGGTGTGGGTGAGGGGTAATTAGTCATGGGTGTGGATGTAGACCAAGTTATAGGTCTTAATTAGGTTAGTTTAGGGTTAGGGCTAGGTCATGATGAGGTGGCGAAATGAGGTGGTAGGTTTGGAGATGTGGATTTATTAATTATAAGGTAATTAATAAATAATTATGTGTAAGGTTTAGGTGGTGAGGTTAGGTTGGTGAAATGAGATGCGGGGCACAGGGTGTCGTAAGACACAAATTTGGTGTCTACATTAGCCCCTTGTTGTCGTGTAGCTTGTCATGTAAAGCTGCACTGACAATAATAAGAAGTGGTTACTCCCAGTTAAGGGTATAGGTAATCCCCCTCAAATCTATCACAGATTGAGGTGACGTGAAATCAGGGATAGGGTTGATAAAGGGTGAATGGTGATGAGATGATGGTAAGATGGTGGGGTAAGTTCAAGGAAGTAGACGCACGTTGAAATGCAGTAGTGCGACCAGGGTACATGATTTGAAGAGCAAACAAGCAATTCATAGGTAAAGGTCGATAGTTTATCCAAACAAGGGTGATATAATCCTGGTATCCAAGGCATAGGAAGTAGCTCTAGGGGATATAATGGGTAAGGTACAGGAATGTTTAGGCATGTTCGGCAAATACCAAATGGTTGGTTTGGTTGAGATAAACGTCACGGTCTTGGTCTAGGCAAAGTTGGTCGACTGATCAAGTCAAGTACCCTAATCATGCTAAAACACGAACAGGTGAGCTCGATTGAACAAAAAGCTACATGATGGGTGGATAAAATTGTAATTTGTAGGGTTTTGGGCGAGGTACTTAATTGGTGCGGCCTTGGGTCGGGCCGATTGATTAGTGAGGGTCTTGGGTCGGGTTTGATTGGTTGGGTGTGGCCTTGGGTGGGTCAGGCCGGATTGGGTGGTTTGCGGCCCTTGGGTCGGGCCGGATTGGTTTGGTTGCGGCTGTGGGTCGGGCCTGATTGGTTGGTTGCGGCCTTGAATCGGGCTGGATTGGTTGGTTGCGGTCGTGGGTTGGGCCTAATTGGTTGGTGGCGGCCGTGGGTCAGGCCAAATGGTTGGTTGCGGCCTTGGGTCGGGCCAAATGGTTGGTTGTGGCCTTGGGTCAGGCCAAATGGTTGGTTGCGGCCTTGGGTTAGGCCAAATGGTTGGTTGCAGCCTTGGGTCAGGCCTGTTTGAAGTCAAAATAAGGCTAGTCAACAAAGCCAAGGGTAGGTGATGGGGGAAAAAGTGGAGATTGGTGGATAAGGGTGGGAGTTAGGTGAAGGCCTTATGGGAACCAATATCGGTGACAGAGTAACCGATATCGGTTAGAAGACCGATACTGGTATTCTAGGGCACAAAATAACCGGTATCGGTTACAGGTCAAAACCTATAAAAAAGAAAAATACGGCCTGATTGTCACTTTTTGATTTTGAGAAATTTAGTTTGTTTGAGGTGTGAAGTGATTTTGTGGAGTTTGTGGGCTGAGGTGGCATTGTTTGAGTGGACGAGTGAGTGATTCCTCAATGAGCAGGAGGCAGAGTTTGATTGGTTGACGACCCAGCTAAGTTGAGAGGTGTAGAGCGATTGAGGTGGATTGTAGGGCATAGGCCAGGTGAGTACGAGAGGATATCTAGATCGCGTGCGGTGATTTGGATTTGTTCATATACCTATGGCTTATAGACCATACATGAGGATAGATGCAGGCATTATTCTCACCTCCCCGGCCGACACCTCCAGAAGGGCCAGAAAGAGATAGCAGCCCGATCGCAGGGTAATGGATGCGGGAGTGATAGAGGCTTATAGATTATGGTGGGTAGCAGAGCTTGCAAGGTGTATGTGATAGGGTCGATCATCCTGACATAGCTGTGATTACAGCGGAGAGAGACCGCCTGCAAGAGAGACCACCTGCAAGATTTGGTTCACCAGCTTCAAACACAGGTGAATGAGACAACGGGATTATTAGAGGTTTCGCAGTGTCATGAGTGGAGAGACTAGAGGCAAGATTCCTCCACGTGAGAGGGCGTATTCATATGTTACAGGAGATGATTGGCAGATCAGTGGGAGGAACCAATAGTAGTGGTACCTTTGAGGATGGACAGGCCAGGCAAGCGGCGTTGACGATCATGATCATCACCTTGTTCGGGATGAGGCGCAAGGGTCTAAGTGAATGTCATAGGGGTATAAGAATAAATAAGGATGCCGACCTACGCGTCGATGGTAAAGAAGATGTATTTTTTTAACATCTAAATAAAACTGAATATGTATGTTGATTTGAGTTATGATAATAATAAGAATGGTTGTGTTTTGAATGTTTTGTTTTGAAAAAGGATAAAGATGAATGTTATCAAATAGAAATACACAAAAATATTTATATTTACAACACATGATAGGTTATGGTAGGGGATGGTCAAGCTAACCTTGGGAGACCCCATGTCTCCTAAGTGCTACCTACATAGCCCATTGCTCAAAGCAAGGAGGGGCCTCAGACCGATGTAGTTCTCCCTTAGGACTAGGGAGAGGTGAATTCAAGGAAATTTGGTTGTGGTTAGGCAATTTGTTGGTTGGTAAAAAAAAATATTGATATTGGTAGGTTAATGTTGTTGGTGTTGGTAAGGAATTGGCGATGTTGGTGTAGGTATATGTGAAGCGAAAGTTAGCTTACCCAAGTAGTAGGGAACCGTGTCCTGATTAAGGTTAACACATAATCCTAGATTCGAGTAAAAGAGGCAAAAAATGTCCCGCAGTTGAGAAGATCTAAACAAACCACATATAAACGTAGGATAAGCTTGAATCCCTAGGTACCTTGCATATGCGAGAAGTCGATAGGTGAAAAGAGTTGTATAATCACAATATATCGGATATACGTTACATCCCTTGAGTTTTGTTTCTTTGACGAATGGTGAGGTGAGGTGGTTGATATAGTCCGGGGTGCAGAGAACTTGTTATAAGGTGATTATTCTGACGAAAGAGAACCAAACCTAAATAGACAAGTCCATGACTCAAAAGTGCTTTGGAATACTGCTTTTTACTTTTCTGGATATAGACTGATCGATGCGGGAAGTCTACATGGGATATGTATTTTTGTTGTTCTTGAGGTCTTCACGAAGCTGATCATATGTGAGAAGCTTCTGATAAAGGCTGACTTTGTATAGCTGTCCTTCACGGGAGCAGTCTATTTATAGTAGCAGATGCGGTTTTTGTGTATAGCTATCCTTCGGGGGAGCAGTCTATTTATAATAGCAGATGTGGCTTTGCACATAGCTGTCCTTCGAGGGAGCAGTCTATGTATAACTTAGAGGTCTAAATGTCCGATTGGCATGAAGCATCTAGTTTTTGTAGGAAGTTTGACTCAAGAATATCCCATAAGTGTATAATTGAGAACGTGTTATTTTGATACTTTTAAGTCATGGACCAGACTAAAAAAGGGGAAGGCATCTTTAAGAGGAGGTAATGACCAAACCACGTGAGCTTGATTCTATTTTGAGATGCATGGAACAAAAGTGTATGAGGTGGTAAATGAGCTCAAGGGACAAGCGCAAGGTAGATAAGAAGTGATATAACACTAAATTCAACAGTAGAATGGCCGAAGATGCAAGGCATTAAGGGGTTCAGGCTCAGGTTTACCATTAAGTGAAGCTAAATGGTAAGTGCCTGATCCATACGTATGAGTGATAATGTAAGGCCCAATCCAATTAGGAGCAAATTTTCCACGTTTGCTCTTTTCTAGTTTGGTTACATGTTGATTCTCTTTGAGGACAAGATCACCAACCTTAAAGGTATGCTCATGAAGTCGCTTATCATAAGCACGCTTGATGCGCTTTTGATAGATTTGAAGGTGGTCAAGAGCTGTAAGACGACGCTCGTCAAGAAGCTCCAATTGGGCTAACCGCTCTTGGCAGAAATCATCATTGGTGAGAATATCCTGAAGAGATATTCTTAGGGAGGGTATTTGTATTTCGAGAGGCAAGACAGCCTCGGTACCATATACCAAAGAAAATGGGTGTGGCATTAGTGGAGGTACGAATGCTAGTATGATAAGCCCAAAGGGCAAAGGGGATGTGATCATGCCAATTTTTTCCAGAATCATTAACGACTTTCATGAGAATTTTGGTTAGGGTTTTGTTAGAAGATTCAGGCCTGACCATTTGCTTGTGGATAGTAAGGTGATGAGAAGCTAAGTTTGATACCAAAGTTGTCACAAAGGTCTTGTAACAACTTATTTTTGAAAGATTTTCCATTATCTGTTATCAGGCGATGAGGAACGCCAAAACGACAGATAATGTGATGGTTAATGAATTCTACGATTTTTTCTTTTTTGGTTGAAATGAGTGGAATGGCTTCCACCCATTTAGTGTAATATTCGGTTGCTGTGATTATCCAACGGTGACGTTGCGAAGAGGGCGGGTGAATCTCACCAATAAGGTCTAAACCCCATTGTGAGAAAGGCCAAAGATCTCGTGTGACCTGTAGCGGATGGCTAGGAGTATGTTGAAGATTGGCATGTTGTTGACACATAACACAACGCTTAACATATTCGTAGCAGTCGTTATTAAGAGTAGGCCAATAATAGCCTAGGCGAAGGATCCGTTTGGCCATGGCAAGGCCACTAAAATGTCCACCACAAATACCGTCATGGACTTGTTGGATGGTATAGGTGACCTCCACGCCAGTTAGACATCGAAGGAGGATGCCATCAAAGCCACATTTATAGAGGAGTCCCCCCATGACGACATAACGAGAAACACTTTTAAGAAAAGCACATTTTCCGTTACTAGTAAGGTCAGGTGGGAGAACAGAGGTTGTAAGGTAGTCGTAAAATTGGTGATACCAGGTATCCTGTGAATTAGCAGACACATTATTTATCATACAAACCTCTGGGGCTGAGTAAGATGGGGCAAAAAGTTGTTGGACCAAGACAAATATGTCAGAGTCAGTTGGTGAGGCAGGAATTTGCGAGGCTAAGCAAGCCATAGTATTCACAAATTTGTTAGTTGAGCGGGGAATGGTTTGGATAGAATAATGAGTAAATAAGGTCAAAAGTGAATCCACGTAATGTTTGTACTTTTGAAGTTCCTCATTTTTACATTGGTAGATGCCCATAACTTGATTGACTACCAATTGAGAGTCTCCGAAAATATTAATAGATTTTACACCTAAGTGTAACGTAACCTGGAGACCCAAAACAAGGGCCTTGTATTCCGTTGTATTATTAGTGCAGGGGAAATCAAGCCAGAATGAAAGAGGCATAGGTTCAGCGTCAAGAGGAATGAGAACAACGTCGGCCCCTCCACCGTGCTGGCATTTGGATCCATCGAAGAAGAGGGTCATTGGATACGACTCCTCACTAAGTGAAAGAGTGGTGATGAGTTCGTCAGGGAAAGTAAAATTGGTAAATTGTTCCCCAGGTAAAGGGACTTCCGCGAGTTGGTCTGTGATAGTTTGTCCTTTGACTGATTTCTGGTGTACAAACTCAAGGTCGAGGTCGGCGAGGAGCATAAGCCATCGGGTGATGCGTTGGTTTAGATGAGGTTTGGCGTACATATAATGGATGGGGTCCATGTTGGTGATGACAAAAGTTTTGTGATTCAGGAGGTAATGTCGGAGTTTGGTGGCCACGAATGATAGGGCTAGGCACAACTTTTCTACATGTGTATACCTAGTCTCATAATCCACAAGAGTACGACTTATGTAATAAACGGCTTGTTCTCGATGCTCGGAGTCACGATGTGTGAGCATGGCTCCTACAACATGGTCGGTGGCGGAAAGGTAAAGGTAGAAAGGGCGATCGTCTTGAGGTGGGATAAGCATGGGTGGCTGCAAGAGATAGGCTTTAAGAGCCTCAAAGGCTTGGTGGCACTCTTCGCTCCATTGAAAGACAATGTCCTTTTTAAGGAGATGATGGAAAGGTTGACATCGATCCGAGAGTTGTGAGATGAAACGCTAGATAGATTGGAGTTTGCCCTGCAAACTACACAATTGTTTGAGGTTAGTGGGTGGGGGCATTTCTAGGATAGCTTTGACTTTAGCTGGATCGACCTCGATGCCACGTAAAGAGACAATGAAACCAAGGAGTTTTCCTGAAAGGACACCAAAGACACATTTCTTTGGTTGAAGATGAACACAGTATTGTAACAGGGGATCGAAAATAATGGTTAAAACATCGAGATGTTCACTGCGATGTTTAGATTTGCCAAGAAGATCATCGACATAATCCTCCAGGATAGTGTGCATAATGTCATGAAAAATGTAAGTCATATCCCGCTGATAGGTTACACCAGCATTCTTAAGGCCAAACGGCATGACACGATAGCAGAAGGTTCCCCAAGGAGTTATGAAGGCAGTTTTATGTTGATCGGCCGGGGCTACCAAAATTTGATTGTATCCCGAGAAGCCATCCATGAGGGAAAGCATCTCATGGCCCGCAGTGAGATCAACAAGTTGATCAATACTTGGTAGGGGGAAGTCATCCTTTGGGCAAGTGAGGTTAAGGTCCCGGAAATCCGTACATATCCGAAGTCCCCCCGTTGCTTTAGTAACAGGTACGATGTTAGAAATCCATTGAGGATAGTCGATAGGTAAGATGAAGGAAACATAAAGGAGTCGTTGAAGCTCTTCTTTGACCAAGAGGGCAATGTGTGGATGAATTTTTCTCAGTTTCTGTTTAACTGGTTTGGAATCAGGTTTTAGGGTAATGTTATGGACAGCAATGTCAGGATCAATTCCTGGCATGTCAGCGTAGGACCAAGCGAAAGCTTGGTTGCGGGCATGGAGGAAGGTAGTGAAGGCCATTTGTTCTGATGCGTTAAGGGATTGTCCGATCTTCACAATGTGAGGATCGTCCTCTGTGTGGATGTTGATTTCTATAGTCGACTCATTCAACATGGTTTGAGTTTCTGATGGTAAGGCGCGTTGAATATAAGAGTCATCCGCACCAAGGTAAGTGAGGATGGAGTCGTCATCCTGGCACTCAACAACATTAATTGAAGGTGAATCCTCTTCGATCATGTCGGGATACAGAAGGGGAAGAGAAGATGGGTCTTCATTATCACGTTGATAAGTGAGAGGACCCAGGAAGATAGCGTTTATGAAAAAAAAAGTTAGGAGGAATGGATTCAGGGTCTATCGATTCTGCGGGTGACGATGGAAAAATGGGTGATGATGGTTCAGAAGGAGTGACTTCGTCATCTTCCTGGATACAACGGATATGCAATGTCTTTGGTGTAGGTGGTTTAGAGAATCCAAGACCACGACGATCTTTGTGTTTGCGTGTAGTTACAGGAATGATCGTATGTCGGCCTTGTTCATAAAGACCGAAACCGAAGCCCTTCCAAGCACAATGCGTCAAGAAGGTGAGGGCGAAGCGACGATTAGTTAGATATTGAAAATCAGATTGGAAGGGAACCACACCAAGGGGAGGTTCAGGGGTAATGGAGGATGCGTCGACACCCCCATATGTTAGGTTGGTGCGGCAATTAGGTGGTCCGTAGGAGATTACCTCCCCCACACGACGGTCGTAGGTAGGATGCGCATGTAACTGTCCATACTCTTGTGGGGTATGGAAAGAGCTAACGTTATATAGGTGATACTCCCCCAGCGTAAGGCATTGAAAAACATCTACTAAGGGGTCTGAGGTTGGGATGTTTTCCGCGGGGAAGGAAGCGGTATTTGCGGCGGCGGTTTCGTTGGTTGAAGGTGTAAGTGCGGTTGAGGTGGATGGTTGAGGTGTGGTCAAAATAAATGGTTGGGTTGAATGAATGGGTGTCTTGACTGGTACAAGCACATCATTAGGGTGATATAACATATTGCAGGTTTTGAAGGGGGGAGGATCAGCTCTTACGGTGTAGGACTTCCCCTCATACTCGAATTTTATGCATCTATGTAAGGTGGAGGGAACGCATCCCATAGCCCGGATCCAAGGGCGGCCTAACAACATGTTGTATTGGAATTCACCCTCAAGGACATAGAAGAGTTCAGGTAAGGTCTCGTGGCCCTACACGAATGTTAAGGATCACGGTGCCTAAGGTAGAAGTAATAGCATCGTTGAATGAACGCAACATGGTGGGGTTGGCACACATACAGCTAGAAGGGATATTCATTTGTTGGAAGGCTTTGGAAGAGATGATATTTAGGCTGGTGCCCCCGTCAATCATAACACGGCGTACTCAGATGTCCTGGACGTAAGCTGAGATGAAAAGAGCGGGGTTAGGATCTTCTGCACCAAAGTCAACAATTTCATCTTCGGAGAAACTGACAGCAGCGGTTTGCTGTACAGGGACGGAAGTGGTAGATTGTTTGGTGAGAGAAGCAACGTGGTTGGGTGTTAAGATGGAGGTAACAGGCAAGGTTTTATTAGGTAAGACCTCTATCCCTTGAAGGATTTCAATGAGAGCTTGGCGATGAGATTCAGAGGTTTGAATGAGATCATACAGTGTCATTTTTACAGGTGATTGGTGAAGTTGTTTGATCATGGTTCGATGGGCAACTCCATCAGAGACGGGGTAGGCAGGTCCATGAATAACCACTTTAGGTGGTGGTGCGATCGGGATGGTGGACGGAGAAAGAGAGGCCGTAGGTGTGCTTTCTTTAGCTTTCCCATTGTTTTTCTACCCTCGAGTAGCAACACAAATCATATTAATCTCGTGAACATGAGAAGAGGAAGACGATAGGGATGAGTCATTGTCTTCGAGAGGTGGGGTTGTAATAATGATAGATCTTGGTAAGGCGGGGGACAGGTGGTATAGGAGAGGAGATTGAAGCTAAAGGTTTCTCCCTTCGTAAGTTGTCTTTCTTAACCTTTCTATCTGAGAGAGGTGATTGACGAAGTATGGCTTTCAAAGCTTTGCATCCCTCTACATCATGTCCTGGTGTGCGGTGGTAAGCGCAGATTTTAGACTCATCATAACCTATAGGTCGAGGTTTAGATGGATCATAGGGTCTAAGTGGGGGTAGGGAAATGGTCGCATTCTCCACCAACATAGCAAGGATTTTGGCATAAGACCCTTTGAGCGGGTCAAAGTCAGAGGAAGATGAGGCTATTGACTGGGTGGGTTTTGGTAATGATTGGGTATGGTTGATTCGTACGGGTGGTGGCTTAGCCAAGGGGTTTTGATAATTGGATTTAACTAAACATGGCTTCTTCGGCGCAGAAGTTATGTTTAGCTGGTCAGATGATGTGGTAGTAGAAAACAACCACGGAGAAAGAGGAGTGACAACAAACAAATCCTTTGATGATGGAGTTTTTTTAGGGTTGATAGGTGGACAGGATACTTGGGGTGATGGTGTTGATACACCCATGGATCTCTGTATGGGTGTAGAAGATGCAGGTCGTTTTAAAGAAAACGCAGGAGGTATGATGTATTGAGGCAAGGTGGAGGGGTGAGGTCCTAATATAGAAGGTAGGTGTGATGGCGAGGGTTTTAGTTGTGACAGAGGCATAGATTGGACTTGGGCTTTAGGGGATTGGGTTTGTCTCTTAGGTGGATGGACGACTTTATTTTTGGATAAATCTAACCGTTTAGGTGGGTGTGTCAGGCTGGGTATTGGTAGAAGTCCCAAGCATAGGGAAAGGTTTAGTTAGGTTAATAGAGGTGGATGAGGTATTTGGTAGAGATGAGGGGGGTGAAGATGAGGACATAGGCATTTTGAGCTTTTGTAAACACTTCGGGTATATGGTAGAGGTGTCTGGATCGGTCATCTGCATTTGAGTAGAGCATGGTGTACTCAAACGTTCCCATAGGACTCGTCTATCTTCTGAGGGGTGAAAATACTCACATGTGAATAGGAACTTTTGTATGGAAGAAAGGTGGGTTGTGATTCCGGTCCACTGTGGGTGTGATACAGGGGGTAAATGAGGCACTGTATCAATGGGCGTTAAGAGGTCAACCGGTCGCTGAAAAGATTTAGGCGATGAAGAACTAATAGGTAGGAGGGCATGTTTGAGAGGATCCATCATGATTAAAGAATTTGGTGATGTTGGTTCGAGGGGTTTCTCGTCTAAGGATGACAGAAAAAGTGGCGAGCCTTCCTCTTGTACAGCAAGAGTGGTAGAAGGAGATGTTTGGGAAATAGATAAGTTAGATAACATCCGCTCACAGTCTTGCAGGGATGTGGTGTAAGAAGGCTCATCTATGAGAAGAGAACTCTGGGCGGTTAATTCCTTTATGGGTAAAGGAATGGCAATGATTTCGTCTTGTCTTGATGGTGGTGAAGGGGGTTCGGGTCCCTGCGTTAGTGAAGAAGCTTGATTCAGAATTTCCTCGATAGAAGCTTTTGGTTGGGAGTCGAAAACTGCATGGATTTCATGAACACTCTCCTCGGCTAAGATATCTTGGTTTATGTTACTGTTAGATGAGTGGTTTGGGAATGGTTTGTTGAAGATTTTCAAATTTCGGTTAGCAGGGGCATTAGGATTATCGAGGGTTATATCCCCTGCATCAACCATTTCCTGCACTATATTTTTCAACATCTTGCAGTTTTCGTGACTGTGTCCCTTCACGCGGTGGAAGTTACAGAAGTCATTTTCTTTGTACCAAGAAGGTATAGTGCGGGTGGAATCAAACCCGGAGTGAGGTTTAATAGGAGGTAAGGTGATAGCTCCCGCTTTGAGCAATTTTTCCAAGATGACACCATAAGTTTCTCCCAAGGGAGTGTAATTGATGGGTTCGGCTTTATACTTATAGGTGGTTTTTGGCGGGGTATTAGACGGCGCTTGGGATTTGACCATCACCGCGTGTACAACCCCTTTTGATTTTGAAGCAGTCGATGCGTGAGAATTGGTGGTGTTGGGTTTGTTGGTGGAGTCTTGGGTTCGGAAATTAGGGTTTTTGTTGCGCAACCGCAATTTCTCTTCCTCTAAGGCTCGAATCTCTAGTTTTCGAGCCATAGTAAAGGCCTCATCAAAGGTGCGGAAAGTTTGAATTTGGAGGGTAGGAGAAATGTGCTTAGCATAGGCCCGCGTAAAGAGTTCGATAAGTTCGGCCTGAGGCAAGGCATAAGTAATTTGGTTGATAAGGCCCCGCCATCGTCCAATGAAATCTGCGATAGATTCATCGTCAAATTGTCGGATGGCATAGAGGTTGGTGATAGATACTTTCTTGGCAATGTTAATGGAGAAATGATCCAAGAAAGATTGGGCTAATTGGTTAAAAGAGAAGATTGAGTGCTGGGTTAAAGCACTGTACCACTCCAAGGCGGGTCCTGATAAGGACATGGGAAAGGTGCGGAGTAGTAAGGCATCGTCATGAGCAATCAGATAGCAGGCATGTCTAAATGATCGCAAGTGTTGTTGAGGATCCTCCTTACTATTAAAACGAGTAAATTTTGGTAATTCCCATTGAGGAGGATATGAATGAAGGGGGACAGAAGGATGAATAGGCTCCCGAAAAACTTGCTCGTATGTCAGGGTGCTACGGCTTCCTGAAACAAAAGCCTCCAGATTTTGCATCTTGTCCATCATTTGTTTGATTAAATCAGTGGTTGGATGAGATGATGGTGCGGTTGCCGTAAACGGAGGAGGATTGGGCCAAGGGCCACCACTAGACAATGGTGGGGTTAAATGTTGATAAGGTATTGAGGATGAATATGTTGAGGCGACTGAATAGGGATGTCCTATATAAGATGTTGAAGTCACCGGATACGTGTGTGGAAATGAAAAGGTGGGCGGAGCTTGAGAAGGAAAGCTTGTGTGGATAGGTGGCAGAGAGCAAGTTATGAAAGGAGCAGTCTGCGAGAGAGACGAGGTAGGAGCAGTCGGTGGTAATGATATGTTGGGCCCCAGATTAACCAAAGGAAAGCCAATCTGTGCCGTATGAACCCCCGAAGCCACTGAGTTGGGAGACGGGGCTAAGGATGAAGAAGGCAAGGCAGAGTTATCAGGTGGGGAAGGAGCTAAGTGAGCGGCTATACTAATAGGCATGCCAACAAGGAGTTGACCGTCAGGTGTATGGTCAGGGGCATGAGACAAATAGTATTGTACAGTGCTAGGATTAGCGTCCAAAAATTTCACAAATTCCTTATCTCCTACAGGGATTTTGGGAACCTCACTGGTGTCCGTAGGATTCCCCATAGGATGTGAAGGGGGTGATTCAGAAAAAGGCACGGAGTAGGTATGTGAAACCATGACTGCGGCTTGTTTCCAAGTGATAACAACCATGGACAAGAGTACACAGCAGGGATGCAATCTATCAGGAACAGAAGCAGCAACAAAATGTTGGAATTGGTAGGTTGTTGGTTTTGGGAACTGTGAAAGGTAGTAACCAATATCAGTCAGGTAACCGATGTCGGTCAGACTGTAACCGGCGTCAGTAAGTTAACTGATGTCGGTATAATAGGACCGGTGTAAGAAGCTGTAAGAAGTTGCTGATTTGGGGTTAACAATGCTTAGTATGCCTACCAAACTGTTCTGAAGTGATCACAGAAACAGTGTATGACAGAGAAACATAACTAAAAACAAGCAAGATGCACAAGCAAATCAAGAGACTAACCCTAGGATTAGTTTTAATTATTGTGGGCTTATGCCTTAGACGCAAGATGATGTCAATCCTAAACAAAAGACCTAGGGGAAATGTCAAGTTTGTTTTGGCTTATAAGGTTACCTCAATCGGGCGGAGGAATACCGCAGAAAAGGGGGATGTTTGAGTTGTTGTGTTAATTATGATGTGATTTGGCATGTGTTGTGCAGTGAAAGTAAGATTAATTTCTTGTCAATACCGTGGATATCACCCCCACATGTACAACCTGCTACTTAATCTACGTTCACTAGAATTGAAAACAACAAACAAGAATGTGATGCACGTGTTTTAAACCCAAATCGAAAATGATATTCAATGAAGCAAAGAAGATGACTTTCACTAATGCAAAGATGTGAAAGCAAGACAAATTATTTTACCAAAATGACAAAATATTTTTTGAATACTTAGCAAGAAACAAACAGCAAGTATGCTCCCTATATGAAAGCAAGCAAGAAAGAAAGAAACCCGAAATGGGTCCCACCGGGTGTGCCAAAATGTTTCGCACATAATGTTTCCATTCCTGGAATAGAGTTACTTCTATCCTTTCATTCTTTTGAGAAACAGATAAGGGTTAGGGCTAGGAGGAATACCTGTTGAATGTTGAGAGGGTGTGCGCGTACCGTAGAGAGAGATCATATCGATTGCGAAGAACTCCTTTTTGTCTGGGAAGGACTACCTACAAGTAAGAATACAAGACCACCAGATTTTAGTTAGACAATAAATGAGGGAACTGCCTTGGGCCCAGGAAATATTAGACTTCCTTTCGAAGGTGGTCAGTTCCCCTTTTAATACGAATTAACACAAATGATAATAAAGAAGCTATTGCAAAATCAGGATTTAGGTATCTCGTTACCAAACAATAGAGACTAAACTACCGATAATAAAACGTCACATTGTTTGTTTGGTCAATGGTCATTGATACGTTCAGGTCGATTTACAGGGATAAACCAGATTGGATTTGAGGTTGTTAGGAGATAAATAGGTGAGAGGAAGGTTTTGGGTATAAGTCACAGTCACCGATGCCGGTCACTAGATAACCGACTGCGGCTAGAGAACTGCTACCGGTAGGGAATAACAAACATTGGTAGGGTCAGTAATCTAGGCACTTTTGGATAGAGGTTGGTTGCAGGGTGATTATGGGGTTATTAAGACTGGTGGATGGCTGAGGGGAATAGTGAGATGACGGGGAAGACTCAGAGTGTGACAAAACTGTCTTCTGGGCAATACAAGGATGTATGGATGAAGGTTAGGTGCAGGGTGCTGGCAGGTGGTAGATCTAGGAGTGAGCTTATAATTACTATCAATCAAAGGGCTCAAGAAATGGTGCTTAGAAACATACAAGACACTACTTACTCGTTCTTGATGAAGATTCAGGTCCAAGGAATGTGGTAGTGACAGTAAGGCTCAGTTGGGATGATCTGGTATTGGAAAATGAGTTGATGAAGCTATCCTCAGTCTTTTCCAATGCTTGAATGGGGGTGACAGCAATCCATTGGCTCAGTTGCAGTCTTCGGCTCGATGCTATTCTCTTTTCTTCACTTGTCTCTGCTCTACCAAGTGAAGTTCGGATCCTTTTTCCAAATGAATTCTAAATCCTTTTCTTTTTGGTTAGGGGAGGTAATTTACAGGGAACCGATGGTGGTTATGTAACTGACGGTGATCGAGTAGGAACCGATGTCGGTTAAGTCAAAGTGGGCTATTTTTAGTAAAATAGCCAACTTTCCCTCCTTTTCTCCCGAGAGATTAGTTGTGGGCTTGGTCAAGTCATTATTAGGTTGGTTTTGGTGCAGGTGAGGGGTAATTAGTCATGGGTGTGGATGTAGACCAAGTTATATGTCTTAATTAGGTTGGTTTAGGATTAGGGCTAGGTCATGATGTGGTGGCAAAATGAGGTGGCAGGTTTGAAAATGTGGATTTATTAATTATAAGGTAATTAATAAATAATTGTGCAAGGTTTAGGTGGTGAGGTTAGGTTGCGAAACAAGATGCGGGGCACAGGGTGTCTTGAGACAAAAATTTTGTGTCTACACCGGTACCGGTAGGGGATAACCGATATCGGTAGGGGCAGTGATTTAGGGGATTTTAAATGGAGGTTGGCTGTAAGGTGGTTATGGGGTTTAGAAGGTTGGTAGATGGTTGAGGGGAGTAGTAGGGTGATAGAGAAGACTCGGAGAGTGAGAAAGTTGTCTTTGGGGCAATATAGAGATGGATGAAAGAAGGTTAGGTGCAGGGTGTTGCCAGGTGGTAGATCCAGGAGTGAGATTATAATCACTATGAATCAAAGGTTCACAAAGTAGTGTCTAGAAGCATACAAGGTAATAGAAGAGACTACTTACTAGTTTCTGATGTGGATGCAGGTCCAAGGAATGCAGTGGCAAAGTAAAGGCTCATTTGGGATGATCCGACAATCAGAAGTGAGTTGATGAAACTATCCTCCAACTCTCCCAATGTTTGGATGAGTGTGACAGTGATCTAGTTGCTCAGTTACAATCTTGGGCTCAATACTCCTCTCTGTAACCTCTTCTCTCTCTCTCACTTGTCTCCCAATGTTTGGATGAGTATGACCATGATCTAGTTGCTCAGTTACAGTCTTGGGCTCAATACTCCTCTCTGCAACCTCTTCTCTCTCTCTCACTTGTCCCTCTCTTACAAAATGAATTTGGATCCATTTGTTTTGGTTGGGGGAGGTCATTTACAGGGAACCAATGGTGGTTACCTAACCGATGCCGGTCGCGTAGGGACCGATGTCGGTTAGGTTAAAGTTGGCTATTTTTAGTAAAATAGCTAACTTTCCCTCCTTTTCTCCCAAGGGGTCAGTTGTGGGCTTGGTCAAGTCATTATTGGGTTCGTTTTGGTGCGGGTGAGGGGTGATGAGTCATGGGTGTGGGTCTAGACCAAGTTATAGGTCTTAATTAGGTTATTTTAGGGTTAGGGATAGGTCATGGTGAGGTGGCGAGGTGAGGTGGCAGGGTTGGAGATGTGGATTTATTAATTACAAGGTAATTCATAAATAATTAAGTGTGTAAGGTTTAGGTGGTGTGGTAGGGTTAGGTTGTGAGATGAGATGCGGGGCACAGGGCGTCGTGAGACCCAAATTTTGTGTCTACATTTTCCCTTTTTTGTCTAGTAGCTTGTCTTGTAAAGCTACACTCACAATAATAAGAAGTGGTTGCCCCAGTTAAGGGTATAGGTAATCCCCCTCAAATCTATCACAGATTGAGGCGACGTGAAATCAAAGATAGGGTTGATAAAGGGTGAATGATGATGAGATGATGGTAATATGGTGGGGTAAGTTCAAGGAAGCAGACACATGTTGAAATGTAGTAGTGCGACCAGGGTACATGATTTGAAGAGCAAACAAGCAATTCATAGGTAAAGGTCGATAGTTTATCCATACAAGGTTGATATAATCCTTATATCCAAGGCATAGGAAGTAGCTCCAGGGGATATAATGGGTAAGGTACCAGAACGTTTAGGCATGTTTGACAGTACCAAATGGTTGGTTTGGTTGAGATAAACGTCACGGTCTCGGTCTAGGCAAAGCTAGTCGGTTGATCAATTCAAGTATCCTAGTCAGGCTAAAACATGAACAGGTGAGCTGGATTGAAAAAACAGCTACATGATGGGTGGATAGAATCATAATTTGCAGGCCTCGGTCGAGGTACTTAATTGGTGTGGTCTTGGGTTGGGCCGATTGGTTGGGTACGGCTGTGGGTCAGGCCGATTGGTTGGTTGTGGCCTTAGTTCGGGCTGATTGGTTGGTTGCGGCCTTAGGTCAGGCTGATTGGTTGGTTACGGCCTATGGTTGGGCTAATTGATTGGTTGTGACCTTGGGTCGGGCCGATTCGTTGGTTGCAGCCTTGAGTCTGGCTGATTGATTGGTTACGGCCTTGGGTCGGGCCGATTGGTTGGTTGTGGCCTTGGGTCAGGCCAATTGGTGAGTTGCGGCCTTAGGTCAGGCCGATGAATTCAAAATAAGGCTATTTAGCAAAGCTGGGGGTAGGTGATGTGGTGAAAAATGGAGATTGGTGGATAAGGGCAGGAGTTAGGTTAAAGTAAGTAGGCAAGATTTAAGCTAAGTGAGTTTCATACATAGGGGTAGAAGAATAAATAAAGACTCCGACCTGCGCACTGATAATAGAGAAGATGTACTTGTTTAACATCTAAATAAAACTAAATATGTATGTTGATTTGAGTTATGATAATAATAAGAATGTTTGTGTTTTGAATGTTTGGATTGATAAAGGACAAAGGGTGAGTGTTATCAATATAAATACGTGAAACTATTTATATTTTTAAGGAAAACACAACACATGATAGGTTATGGTAGGGGATGGTCGAGCTAACCTTGGGAGACCCCATGTCTCCTAAGTGTTGCCTACATAGCCCATTACACAAAGTAAGGAGGGGCCTCAGGCCGATGTATTTCTTCCTTAGGACCAGGGAGAGTGAATTTAGGTAATTTGGTTGTGGTTAGGCAATTTGTTGGTTGGTAAAAGTTTGATGTTGGTAGGGTAATGTTGTTGGTGTTGGTAAGGTATTGGAGGTGTTGGTGTGGGTATAGGTGAAGAGAGGGTTAGCTTACTTATGCATAGGAAACCGTGTCCTGATTAAGGTCAACACATAATCCCAGATTCGAGTAAAAGAGGTAAAACTGTCCCATAGTCGGAAATAGCTAAACAAACCATGTATTATCATAGGATGAGCTTGAATCCCTAGGTAACTTACATAGGCGAGAAGTCGATAGGTGAAAAGAGTTATATAATCACAATATATCGAATATACATCACGTCCCTTGAGTTTTGTTGTTTTGAAGAATGGTGAAGTGAGGTGGATGGTATAGCTGGGGTGTAGAGAACTTGTTATAAGGTGATTATTCTAATGAAAGAGAACCAAACCTAAATAGAAAATTCCATGACTCAAAAGTGTTTTTGAATAGTGCTTTTATTTTTCTGGATATAGACTGATCGAATGCGGGAAGTCTATATGGGATATGTATTTTGTTGTTCTTGAGGTCTTCACAAAGCTCATCAATGCGAGAAGCTTTTGATAGAGGTTGACTTTTTATAGTTGTCCTTCAAGGGAGCAGTCTACTTATAGTAGCAGATGCGGCTTTGCACATAGCTACCCTTCGAGGGAGTAGTCTAGTTTGTAGCTTAGATGTCTAGATGTCTGTTTGGCATGAAGCATCTAGGTTTGCAGGAAGGTTAACTCAAGAATATCCCAGAATTGTACAATTGAAAACTTTTTATTTTCATACTTTTAAGTCATTGACCAGACTAAAAAGGGGAAGACATCTTTAAGAGGAGGTGATGATCAAACCAAGTGAGTTTGATTCTACTTTGAGATGCACGAAACAAGGGCTATGAGGTGGTACATGAGCTCAAGGGACAAGCGCAAGGTAGATAATAAGTGGTGTAACACTAAATTCAATAGTAGAATGGTCGGAGATGAAAGACATTAAGGGGTTCATGCTCAAGTTTACCATTAAGCGAAGCTAAACGATAGGTACCTAATCTATAATTGTGACTAATAATGTAAGGTCCCAATCCAATTAGGAGAAAATTTTCCACGTTTGATTTTTTTTAGTTTGGTTACATGTTGATTCTCTTTGAGGACAAGATCACCAATCTTAAAGGTATGCTCATGAATTATTCTTATCCTAAGCACACTTTATGTGCTTTTGATAAATTTGAAGGTGGTTGAGAGCTATAAGACGATGCTCGTCAAGAAGCTCCAATTGGGCTAACCACTCTTGGCGGAAGTCATCATTGGTGAGAATATCTTGGAGAGATATTCTGAGGGAAGGGATTTTTATTTTGAGAGGCAAGACAGCCTTGGTACCATACACCAAAGAGAATGGTGTGGCATTAATGGAAGTACGAATGCTGGTACAATAAGCCCAAAGGGCAAAGGGGATGTGATCATGTAAGTTTTTCTCATAATCGTTAATGATTTTTGTAAGAATTTTGGTTAAGGTTTTGTTAGAAGATTCGGCTTGACCATTTACTTATGGATAGTAGGGTGACAAGAAGCTATGTTTGATACCAAAGTTGTCACAAAGGGCTCGTAACAGCTTATTTTTGAAAGATTTTCCATTATCTATTATCAAGCGATGAGGAACACCAAAACGACAGATAATGTGATGATTGATGAACTAAACAATTTTCTCTTTTTTGGTTGAAATGAGTGGAATGACCTCCACCCATTTAGTGTAATATTTGGTTGCTGTGATGATCCAATGGTGACGCTACAAAGAAGGTAGGTGTATCTCAGCAATAAGGTCTAAACCCCATTGTGAGAAAGGCCAAAGATCTTGTGCAACCTGTAGTGGGTAGCTGGGAGTATATTGAAGGTTGGCATGTTGTTGACACATAACACAATGCTTAATGTATTCACAGTAGTATTTATGAAGAGTAAGCCAATAATATCCTAGGCGAAGGATCAGCTTGGCCACGGAAAGGCCACTAAAGTTCCCACCACAAATTCCATCATGGACTTGTTGTATGGTATGGGTGACTTCAGCGCCGGGTTAGACATCGAAGGAGGATTACCATCGAAGCCACATTTATATAGGAGTCCCCCCATGATGACATAATGAGAAATACTTTTAAGAAAAGTGTGTTTGCCATTACTAGTAAGGTCATGTGGGAGAATAGAGGTTGTAAGGTAGTCATGAAATTGGTGATACCAAGTATCCTGTGAATCAGAAGATACATTATTTACCTTACAAACATCCAGAACTAAGTAAGATGGGGCAAAGAGTTGTTGGACCAAGATAAATATGTCAGAGTCAGTTGGTGAGGCAGGAATATTGTGAGGCAAAGAAGGCCATAGTATCCACAAATTTATAAAACTAAGAGTGGAATGGTTTGGATAGAATAATGAGTAAATAAGGTCAAAAGTGAATCCACATAACATTTGTACTTTTGAAGTTCCTCTTTTTTACATTGGTAGATGCCAGCAACTTGATTTACTACCAATTGAGAGTCACCGAAAATGTTAATAGACTTCACACCTAAGTGTAACGCATACATGGAGACCCAAAACAAGGGCCTCATATTCCGATGTATTATTAGTGTAGGGGAAATTGAGCCTGAATGAAAGAGGCGTAGGTTCACCATCAAGAGGAATAAGAACAACGTCTACCCCTCCACCACACTGACATATAGATCCATCGAAGAAGAGGGTCATCAGATAAGACGCACCACTGAGTGAAAGGGTTGCGATGAGTTCATTAGGGAAAGTAAAATTGGTAAATTTTTCCCCAGTGTAAAATGGCTTCTACAAGTTGATCCGAACTAGGGTAGCGATGGTGATATTTGATGCCACTCACCTAGCCTCTCCATCCTCAAAGGTACCACTGTTATTGGTTCCTCCCACTGATCCACCAATCTCTCCTGTAACATACAAATATGCCCTCTTGCATGGAGGAGTCTTGCCTCTAGTCTCTCCACTCGTGACTGCGAAGCATCTAACAATCTTGTGGTCTCATTCACCTGTGTTTGAAGTTGGTGAACTAAACCTTACAGGTAATCTCTCTCCATTATAATCACAGCTATGTCAGGATGATCAGCCCTCTTATGTGTACCTTGCAGCTCTTCTGACCACCATAATCTATAAGAATCTGTCACTCCTGCATCCATTACCCTGCAATTGGATGCTATCTCTTCTGGTCCTTCTGGAAGTGTCGGCCATCGGACGTGAGAGTGGTGCCTCGGTGTCAATCCTCATGTATAGTCTATGATCCATGGGTATATCCTAAACAAATCTAAATTATTTTCACACGTGATCTAGAGGAATCCTCTCGTACTCACATGGCCTATGTCCTGTGATCCAGCTCAATCGCTTTACACCCTTCAAATCCTCAGTTATGTTCACTATCACTATGTAGTTCCTGTAAGGCCTCCAACGGATATCCACAATCGTCACCATCTCCAACATCTACCTATAATACTCGGTGTCATCTGTCACAGTCTTGGCTCTTGCCTCTTGCTCTATCTGGACCCATTGCCTGAATCCCAACCTTAGTGATCTTGTCTCTCCTATCTAGATTGGTCAGTCTATTGGTAACACACACACAATGTGCTCATAGGCCCAACAATTTAATAAGTATGCACAATCCAGTGCAGTCCTGTGATTTCACCTGCATGCCCCTAAACCCCTGTATGGCTCCGCCATATATGCGGGTACCCATGTGAAAGTAACGCTACCTTTTATCATCTTATGAATAATACACATCAATGATTTTGGAAATCCTCCCCCGTCCACTCTAGGTAATGCATAATACCCCACCGCTATCATTAATACCACGACTAACCTTGTTGCCTCAAGGTGTGCCGCAAACATTATACCAAAATTAAATGTTAAGCCTCGCTATGTCAAATCTCATGCGGCTAGACTAAATACTACCATTATTTCTGCCTGTGCTGTGTAAGGCCCTGCCTGATACATTGGTCTTCCTGTAATTGGAAATCTCAAAATTCGAAACACATCTTTTAATGTCACTGTCATCTCCCCTGTTGGCAAGTGGAAGGTATTTTTTTCTAGATTCCATCTCTCAATCAACACCTACAACATAGCATAATTGTGTGTGATTCGTAAATAATAGCAGATTCTTCTTAACCCCACATGGTTTATTAATGCCCACTCAGTTGGTGTTACATCCGCTCAGTGATCTCAAAACGTGAGTTGTATTTTTTATAACTTTTAAAAGTTTCCAAAGATCGTGCTTTTCTTAACCAATTTTTAAGCATTCTAAACTCCAAAAATTCATTAAATTTTGATTATTATGGCATCCATAGAATTTCGGAAAACTTTTGTAGCAAATAAAGAATCTAGAAAACTGAAAAACATTCAGATAACAAACAAGATTGTTTATGGGGTTCGGAAGTTCCTATGTCCACTGGGTTTAGATTGAACCGATCCATTAATAATATTGAAATGCAAGTATAATAACTCTTACAAATAACCAATAATGAATCACAACCTGAAAATGAGCTGATAAATGTCCCAAGAACTCTGAAAAATAGCATAAACTATCCCAAGAACGATCCGTGGCTCCTACAGTGTTTTCACAATGTCATCTCCCTGCAACTGTGTTATAAAAACACCTAAAAATGGAGATTTAAAAACATTACATGAAAAAAAATCATATATCTGAGATCATCTCTGAATTTTGAAAACTTTTCATGTTTACACCAAGTCATAATTCAGACCAGAAGTGCATTGAAATTCATGCTTTCCAACTAGCTGTCTTGAAGATCCCTGTTAAAATATGCATTCAAAGCCTCCAAAAATAGGATAAAACTAAACAAAAACATTCAAATTTTACAGTCATTGGAATTGTCTCGGAATTTCCTTCATTTCATATTTTTACTCAGAGTTCCCAATCTAAGCGCAGGGCCTTCAAAAATGGCGTTCTCTGAAAACTGATCCTTAAGCTACTTTACACAGACCTATACCAATGCTATTCAAATACAATAAAGCTCCTTTTATATTGTTTCTAAACAGCTCGCGCAATGGTTAGTCACCTAAAATTTTGCTTGGGAGGGTCAGCTGTTCCAATCCCCTCCACTTCTCTCTCCTTCTCCTTAGACGCTTTTGAAGTGTTTTATCCCACATTGGGCACATAAAATCTTAGAAGAGGTTTTAAATAGAAGGTGGGTGCATTGTTTAAGTGGCTTAAGAGCCACCTTAGCCATGGAATGAGGCACATTAGTTGGCTGATTTTTACGGCGCATGAATGCTATTATTTTAAGGCACCAATATCAAAGCAGAATATAATGCGTGGAATGTGGTATAATGATTTGAATGCAATGCGTGGCATTTGGAAATAAGGCGTGGCAAATACATGAAATGCGTGGGAAATGTAATATGGCTTTGGGTATAATTTTGACACCATGTAATGTGGTATGTAAATAATTAACAGTTTTTCATCTCCCAATAGGCAATATGATCGAATTCAACGAGTGGTGGCAAGCCATGTTGTGGCTTGTGGACCCACCACGTTGGCAATAATACCATAGTCCACACGGCGGCTGGGCTCCCCTCCGTAATAAAAGTTGAGCCTCTTTTTCCCGTGCACCAATTTTCCATGCTTGTCAAAGACCGGTGATCGAAAACCAACAAACAACTCCCTTTTTCCTTTTCGCCACATGTCGCAGTGCGATTGGTCTATTATTGACCAGTTGATTAGAGTTGGACTTTCCCGTTGACCGAACTTTGATGGGACATAACTAGAGCTCCTGATGTCCGTTTGTCACGTTCTTACAGTTGTTAGAAATCTCTCGAGATGATATTCTGCACTGACACCATTTATGGATGTTTTAGGAACTTTCAAAAATGATCCCCTGATCACACCTCCCCACTGAGAAAGGCTTTTTGTCCACAAAAAGTTGTGTATCAACCCACAAAGACATGTTATCTCTTCCTGCATTACACAAACACATACAAGAACCCAAAATAACATTATAGGTTAAAATGCAAATAGTTGATTATAGTCACATAACCTATCAGATAATAACACCCAATTAAGCTAGTGTTCGACTGAAACGCTGCAACCCTGTCAACTCTACACACAACTGTGAACTATCATACCCCACTGTATTGCCATCACAAATAACTGACCAGATAATAACACCCATTCTATTACGGAAATCTAGTGTTCAACTGTCACTTTGTGATATGGCTGATTACCAAAAATTACAATTCCATAACACAGATCAATATACAAGACATCTAAACTACCCCCAATTAGGCTAGTGCCCACTACTCATCTGAAACTGTAACAACTGCAAGTATTCACTATTAGAATATAATAGACTATCAACGCCCAAAAATAGCTATAGTCAACAACTGAATCAACATGAATATGCCAAAACACTGTATCGCCATCACAAACAATAAGTCAGATAATAACACCCATCTATAACAGAAGCTAGTGTTCAACTAACACTTTGTGATTATGCTGATTACAACTGCAAGTTTCAAATTTAGACATGCTACTGATGCCTATCCCTGCATTGTGTTTTCAACAATGGAACTACCAACCAATCTAAGAAAACAAAACATGAGTATGATGAACCTATCACTCAAATCTTCTCTTCAGTTGTTTCCATTCATTTTCAAAGCTTAAATATCAACTTAGGAAGAAATCCTTATCAATCAACAGGAATCCCTAAAATATAGCTCTGAATTTTTATTTTTATTTTTATTGCCTACTATCAACAATTTACTGTAGTGCAAATATAAAGTTGAGGAGTGTTTTTCCAAACCAATCACTTGGGTTTTTCCGTTTTGGTTGTTTTACCTTCTCAGTACCAAAATGAGTTTTAGTTAGGTTTAACACTGTTGGTTTTACAATACTGTTCTTTTTAACAACTTTCCAATTTTGTTGTTTAGGAACAAACCAACAAACTTTAACATCATGACCATTCCTATTACAATGGGAACAAAATTTAACTTCCCTGTTTTTAGGAGTGTTACCCATTTTACCATTCTCAGAACTCTGTCTACGAGAATGATTCCCCTATTTAGGAGATGTAACATTCTTGCCATTTCTCATCTTTCCTTGGTGAGATTGGTCTTTAGCACCTGCCTTATCATTCACAAAAGGCATTAACTTCTTAATCAAATTTTTCCTCTTCCAACAATATGCAACAGAATGATTAGTACCTTCACAAAATTTGCAAGGGAAAGCATATTTCTGCCTACCAAAGCTATATTGTTCCAACTGAAAGAGTGTATTAGAAGTTTTAGGATTTGATTTTCCCTTAGTGTTATTTTTAGTGTAAGTGGAAGGAGGTGGAATCTGATTACCTCTTTTACCTGTTTTCTTACACCTTTCAGTGTTTCTCCTGATGGTGGAATCTTGCAATTCTAGTGGTGTAGATCCTTGGCTGTTGGAAGCTTGTCTTCCTTCAGCTGCTTTAGAACTTTCTCCAATTTCCATTTTCCCACTAGAATAACCCAAACCTGCAAACCGAGGCTAATCCTCTACCTGTACTAGGTTAGCATCACCTTGTCCATTTTTACCAAGGCCCTTTCTGTTAAATTCCATCTTAACCATTAGCTTAGATCCAATTCCCTTAGTGTTTTTTTCAAACTGACCCAAAGGAACATCTGAAACTGAATGAGAGGAAGAATTAAAATGTGAACAACTTACAGTGCATTCTGTCATAGTACCTGCATCTGATTTGGAAGGCATTTCCTTCTTGTGTTCACCTTGTTGCAGCTTTTCCAAGAGGGCATCCTTGGTTCGTATTTCTTCCTGCAACTCTTTAACAAAGCCCATTAACTTCTTGCTCTCTTCAAGCATCTTGTTGACATACTCCTCTTTCTTGGTTATAGAGGATTGTGGCTCAAATTTTAACCGCACTATTTCCTCTTCCAATGAATAAAATTTATCTCTCAAGAAAGAGTTTTCTTCTTGGAGTTGGCAGTTTATGTCTTCAAGCTCATCCAGTTGCTCCTGTTTGGATGACTTGCCCATGATTCCCGGTTCCTGCAAACACAACCTATACTTCCCAAAACTGCACACTGCAAAAGAAGATTAACAAGCCCCAAAATGTCTACACACTGAATACTAAAATCAATATTGAAACTGAAGCTAAATTTCCAAACACAATTAGAAGCTAATCCGGCAATCTAACTGCTCTGATACCAAACTTGATCTGATAACGTGAGTTGTATTTTTTATCACTTTTAAGAGTTTCCAAAGATCGTGATTTTCTTAACCAATTTTTAAGTATTCTAAACTCCAAAAATTGATTAAATTCTGATTATTATGCATCCATATAATTGTGGAAAACTTTTGTAGCAAATAAATAATCAGAAAACTGAAAAACATTTAGATAACAAACAAGATTGTTTACGGGGTTCGGAAATTCCTACGTCCCCGGGTTCAGATTAAACCCATCCATTAATAATATTGAAATGCAAGTACAATAACTCTTAAAAACAACCAATAATGAATCACAACCTTCAAATGAGCTGATCAATGTCCCAAGAACTCTGAAAAATAGCAGAAACTGTCCCAAGAATGATCTGTGGCTCCTACAGTGTTTTCACAATGTGATCTCCCTGCAACTGTGTTAGAAAAACAACTACAAATGGAGATTTAAAAACATTCCATGAAAAAAAATCATATATCTGAGATCATCTCTGAATTCTGAACACTTTTCATGTTTACACCAAGTCATAATTCGGACCAGAAGTGCATTGAAATTCATGTTTTCCAACTAGCTGTCTTGAAGATCCCTGTTAAAATCTGCATTCAAAGCCTCCAAAAACAGGTTAAAACTCAACAAAAAAAATCAAATCTTACATCTTTGGAATTCTCTCAGAATTTTCTTCATTTCATCTTTTTACTCTGAGTTCCCAATCTGAGTGCAAGGCCTTCAAAAATGGCGTTCTCTGAAAATTGGTCCTTAAGCTGCTTTACACAGACCTGTACCAATGCTATTCAAATACAATAAAGCTCCTTTTATATTGTTTCTAAACAGCTGGCGCAATGGTTAGGCGCCTATAATTTTTCTTGGGAGGTCAGCTGTTCCAATCCCCTCCACTTCTCTCTCCTTCTCCTTAGGCACTTTTGAAGTGTTTTATCCCACATTGGGTGCATAAAATCTTGGAAGAGGTTTTAAATAGAAGGTGGGCGCATTGTTTAAGTGGCTTAAAAGCCACCTTAGCCATGGAATGAGGTGCATTAGTTGGCTGATGTGTAGGGCGCATGAATGCTATTATTTTTAGGTTCCAAAATCAAGGCAGAACATAATGCGTGGAATGTGGTATAATGATTTGAATGCAATGCGTGGCATTTGGAAATAAGGCGTGGCAAATACATGAAATGCGTGGGAAATGTAATATGGATTTGGATATAATTTCGACCCATGTAATGTGGCATGTAAATAATTAACACTTGTCATCTCCCGATAGGAAATTCGATCGAATTCAATGAGTGGTGGCAATCCACGTGGTGGCTTGTGGACCCACCACGTTGGCGATAATACCATAGTCCACACGGCGGCCGGGCTCCCCTCCGTAATAAAAGTTGAGCCTCTTGTTCACGTACACCATTTTTACGCTTGTCAAAGACCAGTGATTGAAAACCAACAAACAACTCCCTTTTGCCTTTTCGCCACGTGTTGCAGTGTGATTGGTCCATTATTGACCAGTTGACGAGAGTTGACTTTCCCGTTGACCAAACTTTGACCGGACATAACTAGAGCTCCCGATGTCTGTTTGTCACGTTCTTACAGTCATTGGAAATCTCTCGAGATGATCTTCTACACTGAAACCATTTAGGGATGTTTTCAAAACTTTCACAAATGATCTCCTGATCACTCGGACCCGTGACAACAAAACTGGCACCCTATCATTCATCCTCAACCCTACCTCTGCCTGCACACATCAAACCAACAAACAACAAATAAATCCCCAAGTGTTTTTTATCAAAATCTGCAACTTTACACAGTAACCGATATCAGTTACCTAACCGATACCGGTTAGGCATAAACCGATATCAGTCACTGCCAATTCTATCCACCCTGCTCAAAAACACCACCTATTATAACTTATTCGCTTGTTTTCCCCTCTATACCTAAAAACATATCTGAAACACCTAATCACCTACCCCATAACACTCACCCCATCCCAAACCCTTGCCTATCACCTTTCTTTTCATATCTACCCACTTACCTTACCACATCCTATTCATAAGCATGCAAAATCTAATTCCAAATTTATACCTCTTGGGATGCAGCAGCTTGAGGTGGAACCTGTCTTCCTTCTCCTCTCTGCCCGCTGGATGCTTCTCCTTGTTCAGCCATGTTCACACCCTCTTCGCTATAACTTGCCTTTACGCCTTCTTAATCCAAGCCCACGATCACTTTACCTGCCTCTTTCCTCCTTATCACTCAATTCTCCCATGCAATTAACCTGTATGGACGTCAACACCCTCGCATCCTCATATTTAACATGTTGCATGACTCTAAAAATAAGAATTTAAGTTGCCTCCCAAGATTTTATATTTTTATAAAAGCTCATTTTAGCATAACCGATATCGGTTAACTAACCGGTATCGGTCACATAGTGACCGACATCGGTTAGCTACTGATATCGGTCACCTGTTTCCTTTTACTTATACCTAGGCCTTTTCTTTGTTTTTTACAAATTTTTGGTGGAGCCCTCCTCTTTTCCCTGCAAAACGACATCACTATCAACATCCATCATCATAATAACATCAACATTTCAAAACATATGCATATCATCAAAACATCATCAACATCATCTATATACATCAAATTCCAATACCATTGACAAAACACAGGAACCAATCAATTGGCCCGACCCAAGGCCACAACTCACCAATCGGCCCGACCCAAGGCCACAACCAACCAATTGGCCCGACCCAAGGCCGTAACCAATCAATCAGCCCGACCCAAGGCTTGTAACCAATCAATCGGCCTGACCTAAGGCCACAACCAACAAACCGGCCCGACCCAAGGCTGCAACCAACCAACCGGCCCGACCCAATGCTAAAACCAACTCAGTCGGCCCAACCCAAGGCCGCAACCAACCAATCAGCCCGACCCAAGGCTGCAACCAACCAACCGGCCCGACCCAAGGCCAGAACCACACAATCGGCTTGACCCAAGGCCGCAACCAATCAATCGGCTCGACCCAAGGCTGTAACCAATCAATCGGCCCGACCCAAGGCCACACCCAACCAATCGGCTCGACCCAAGGCCGCAACCAATCAATCAGCCCGACCCAAGGCCGCAACCACTCAATTGGCCCGACACTAAGGCCACAACCAACCAATCGGCCCAACCCAGGGCCGCAACCAACCAATCAGCCCATGACCCAAGGCCACAACCAACCAATCGGCCCAACCCAAGGTCGCAACTAACCAACCAACTTGACCCAACGCCGCAACCTCTCAATCGGCTTGACCCAAGGCCACAACCAACCAATCAGCATGACACTAAGACCGTACCAATTAAGTACCTCGACCAAGGACCACAAATTATGATTCTATACACCCATCATATAACTATTTGTTTAATCAAGCTCACATGTTCGTGTTTTAGCATGACTAGGATACTTGAATTGATCAACTGACCATCTTTGCCTAGACCCCGACCATGGCATTTATCTCAACCAAACCAACCATTTGGTACTACTGAACATGCCTAAACACTCTAGTACCTTACCCGTTATATCCTCTGGAGCTACTTCCTATGCCTTGGATACCAGGATTATATCAACCTTGTTTTGATAAACTATAGACCTTTGCCTATGAATTGCTTGTTTTCTCTTCAAATCATGTAACCTGGTCACACTATTGCATTTTAACGTGCGTCTACTTCCTTGAACTTATCCCACCATCTTACCATCATCTCATCATCATTCACCCTTTATCAACCCTATCCCTGATTTCACGTCACCTCAATTTGTGATAGATTTGAGGGGGATTACCTATACCCTTAACTGGGGTAACCACTTCTTATTATTGTCAGTGCAGCTTTACAAGACAAGCTACATGACAATAAGGGGAAAATGTAGACACCAAATTTGGGTCTTACGATGCCCTATGCCCTGAATCTTGTCTCGTAATCTAACCCTACCTCACCACCTAAACTTTACACACTTAATTAGTTATTAATTACCTTATAATTAATAAATCCACATCTTCAACCCTGCCACCTCACCTCGCCACCTCACCATGACCTAGCCCTAACCCTAAACCAACCTAATTAAGACCTATAACTTCGTCCATAGCCACACCCATGACTCATCACCCCTCACCTGCACCAAAATGAACCTAATAATGACTTGACGAAGCCCACAATTGACCCCTCGAGAGAAAAGGAGGGAAAGTTAGCTATTTTACTAAAAATAGAAACTTTGACCTAACCAACATCGGTCCATACGCAAACAGCATCGGTTAGGTAACCGCTATCGGTTCCCTGTAAATGACCTCCCCTAACCAAAACAAATGGATCCGAATTCATTTTGCAAGAGAGGGACAAGTGAGAGAGAGAGAGAAGAGGTTATAGAGAGGAGTATTGAGCCCAAGATTGTAACTGAGCAATTGGATCACGATCACACTCATCCAAACATTGGGAGATTTGGAGGATAGATTCATCAGCTAATTTCCAATTGCTAGATCATCCCAACTGAGCCTTTCCTTCGCTACTGCATTCCTTGGACATGCATCCACATCAGAAACTTTTAAGTACTCTCTTTTATTACCTTGTATGCTTCTAGACACTACTTTGTGAACTTTTTATTCATAGTGATTATAAGCTCACTCCTAGATCCACCACCCGGCAGCACCCTGCACCTAACCTTCATTCATCCATCTCTATATTGTCCCAAAGACAACTTTCTCACTCTTTGAGTCTTCTCTATCACCCTACTACACCCCTCAACCATTTACCAACCTTCTAAACCCCATAACCACCTTACAACCCACCTCCATTTAAAAAAACCCTAAACCACTGCCCCTACCGAAATCAGTTATCCCCTACTCGGTACCGGTTTTTATAACTACAGTTGGTTATCCAGTGACCGGCATCGGTCACTGTGACTTATACCAAAAACCAACCTTTCACCTATTTACCTCTAAACACTCTCATATCCAGCCTTGTCTACCTGTTGGTTCGAAAATCTGTCGAGTGGATAGATCTAGGGATATGACAAGCCAACAGTGTGTAGGGCATAACCCCTCCTTGAGTCAGCAAAGTGAAACTAGTTTATTGTTATTCTACCAGTAGGAATCTTGTGCAAGTCTCACAATATTCTATGCCTTTAAGGGTTGGGATCTCATCCCAGTAGAGATATTTCCAACTGTGAAAGAAGGGAAAGAAACAAGGTGGGGAGATGAGAAAGATCTGAAGGGAGAAAATAAATGAATTCCAAAGCAGAAAGGTCATAAGGTCTATGATTTGGGTTGGTAGTATATAGAGCCGAACCTCCTTTACATAGACGAATAAAACAATAATGATGAATAAATGACAACAAAGTAGAAGTAGATTCAACAGAACAATAACACAGAGATCTAACATAAGAAAGGTCTGATGTAAAACACATGTATTCAGCACAAAGTCTAAATATTGTATTAATATTCATTTCTGTTACAAAAAGTTCAAAAACATTTTCTTCCTACTTCTATTTCTCATCTAAAAAGTATCCACCCCTGAATACAACAAGTATTCAAGTATATATAGAAGGAGAGAAGAAAGGAAGGAAAAAACAAACTAACCACCTAATTACAAAAATATCTTACAAGAGATTCTAAAGTCATTTGTTGACTTTTGACAACTTTGTGGATGACATCATCTCATGGTGCAACATGGATGATGTCATCATTTGTGTCAACATACTTTAGATAATTATAAGGAGAAGGTCAGGAAGAATGAAACTATTCATCGTCATCCCGTGGTTGAAAGGGGGTATCTTGCTTTTTGCTACTGCTCATGTGACAAGATGCAGAACTAGGCATGTTATTCAATGAACTTACTGATCATGGGTTGAAGTTGATCCGGGGAAGGATCCTTGTGTCGATCACTAATAGCCTCGCAAGTCTCCAACTCATCTGTGATCTTTTCTAGGAGCTTAGAATATTCATTTTCTACATCTATCAGGTACCCAATGAAGTCATGATAGGCCATTAGGTTGTTGATGAATTCGGCGTCGAAAGTGACTTCTGGTCCCAGCCCCTGTGAAATGATCTCCTTGAATTTCCGAATAGTTTCATCAACCTTCCTTAAGGTGAAAGGAGGTGAGCAAGCCCAGAGACATTCTTAAGATAATTTGCTCCATTTGATGCATTGCATCCAGGGATTCCTCTTTGATCTTGTCAATCTTCTCTAGGATGAACTCCAACTGATCGACCTGGTAATCCAGAGTAGAAAGGATTTTGTTGAGGGCTCTGGGGTGACCAAAGACGCCGAACTTGACCAGATCTTCGACTGAACAGTCGAGCATTTTTTGAAAGGTCTCATGCTACAGCTTGGCATGGTCCAGCTCTTCAGAGATGGGTCTTGCTGTCACTTACAGCTCTTTGTTCACCTGATTGATATTCTGATATAAACTGGTGAATTTGGTGATTACTCCCTTACTTTCCTTGAGGATTTGGCTCCTCCAGGTGGAAACTGCCATACCCTACTCACCAATTTTGGCGTATTCATTAATCTTATCCTGGCTCAAAGGCTTAGGAGTTTTGACGGTAGTTATAGGAGGTGCACTACCCATTTTCTACAAGGTGTGGAGAAGATGTTTATTTTGCTCCTTTAACATCCTCTTTTATTCCTTTGCTTCCTTGAGCTTCTTGCATAGGGCATCAACTGCAGATAGGGCCTCTCCTTGAAGGATTTCTGTAGACGTCCCCATTGTGACTTGGGTAACTATATAATCTATCGAAGACAGATACTTTTTATCCTTTAAAGGATTGGGGTATGCTATCTCCATTACTCTCTCTCCTGATGCACTCTGAGAGAAGCAGGTTATAGGATTTTGCTTCTTGGCCTCCTTTGATGGGATGACAGAGAAGTCCATTAGTGAGATGGGAACTTTCCTCTTTTGTTCGCTCAAGTGATAAGAGATCCATGCTGAACTTATGGGAGAGGGGCCGGAAATAGAAAAGGGAGTAGCTGCAGTAGTAGAAGAAAAATGCGTGGAGACACTTGGAGGTGGCATTGAGAGGGAGGCCAAGAAAGTGCTCACAGGTGGAAGAGATACTACAGGGGAGGTAGACATGGAAATGGAAGGGAGCTAAGAGATGAGGGAAGAAATGGTGGGGCACAGCTCCACGAGAGAAGAGAAGATGGATGATGAGGAAGGGGGAATAGTAGAAGATGGGGGAGAGGACACGACCAAAGGAATGGTCACTTGGGTCACTCGAGGAGGGGAAGGAGGAGAGGGAGAAGGGATAGAAGGGACCTCAACAGTTACAGTAGTGGCAACATCCTGAGTGGATGTGCCCATCGGAACATCCTCGACCACTTCTTTCTCTGGAGAAACCAGAGTTACAACTTGTTCTTGCGCGGCGGAAGGGGGGACTCTCAAGAGTCTCTTCTTGGGCAGAGCTTGACTCGCCCTCCTTGTCTGAATGAAGGTGTGTTTCCCAATGGAGATGTGGTGAAATCAACACCGAGGTAGATGAGACCATTCATCCTGCACTAGTGCTTTATTCTCTGCAGAGTTTCTTTGACCCTTTCTTCTATTGTTTAAGGAACTTTAGTTCTGTCGATCACAGCAAACGGCCAGTCATCCCCACCCGTGTCAAGATGTACCTGATCAACTTCTTGATCAGTATTTTGATAACCTTTTGGGATGATGGATACACCGTACTGGATGATTTCAACCAAGGCCAAGTGGGAATGATCTTTCCTTCTGAGCTCGACCTAATGATATAGGTCAATCTAAATATCCTCGATCTATGGAATGTGGATTGGATCGAGTTTGGCCCTGGGAAGGAAATTCCTAGGGTCAAAAGTTGGCCTTGCCAGGAATTTGTGCTTTAGATTGAGAAGTTCCAGCTCTACAAATATCTCCCAGGCTTTGTGGTGGGAGAGACAAGTGTACCTGCCCACTGTGAGGGGGAAAGGAGTTTCCACCCTTCTTTCTCTTCAAGCACTTCTCGTGGTAGGGTTATGTGCTGTCTTGATAGCTCCAACAGGATCAGCTTGGTGCCAACATATCTTTGCAATTTGGTTGGTTCCCCCAAGAAATTGGCTGCCCTTAGGTAGGTGAAGGTGGGGAATTGTGTGAATAAGGCCCCCCAATTATCTATTTCTGCAATAATGCTCTTGGTCGTATGACCGTGAGTCATGTTTGGCCTCAAAAGGTAGACAATGCTGTAGAAGAAGGCATAGTTAATCTTTGTAAACTGAGAAATACTATTTTCCAGCTTCAGCTCTGCATAGTATTCATATATTTTTACTTGGGGCCAAACCCCACACCTCATCAACGTTGGATAATCTCTTTCCGAGGCTATAACATAAACTACGTAAGAGTTCATGTAGAACCTCCCCATTGTAGTAAGTTGTTGGAGCTGCTCGGTTATAGTGCTGCTTATGATCTCTGCCCACTCAAAGCATTGATCTGGCACATTCTTGTTCATTGTCTCCAAGTACCTAAGCATCCATTTATGGAATTAGTGGGAATCAAGAAGCCCAAATAATCTACTTAGGAACGTGATGGTATCACTGCCTCTGAGAAATCACTGCGAAATGACCTGTGGCCATCTGGTCACCACCTTTTTATTTTTCAGGTATACCTCATTCATCAATTGCATACACTGGTCTTCATTAGCCTCCCAAGCCTTGGTGCAGTCTTCTTGGCTTATGGCCACAAAGTGTCGGTGGTGAGGAATGCCAAGCATAATTTCAAAGTGCTAGAGTAGTGAGGTTGATCATGACCTCGCCCTTCTCATTCAGGACGCACCTCGTGTCTTTGTTGTAGTAGTGGACTACTACCATCATGAATTCATTATTCACTGCACTAACTGGGATCCCCCCAGTAAAATGTAGGCCACTGCCTACTAGCTTTATCCATCCAGGGACTTCCTATGACCCTTTGGTTTCTAGGCCCAGAAATCTTCCATATCAATGCGCCCGAGCTCAGAATCTCTTATGTCCAGGTCACATTCTGCCTGGGATTCAGGCATCCTGACCCTTTGATATTTATACTTCATCTCTTCCTCTATAAGTTTGGCTTTGCCCTTAGATTTGGTTGGTCTCTTGTTTGATGTAGACATATGTAGTTATAAACTCAGTTGCTGATCTGCAAGGAGAAGAAGCAAAACCCAACACAGAAGAGTCATGTTAGCTGTTTGATCTTCCATTAAAGTATTGACAGAAGGAAGATTTATTAATTTTAAGGCATCAGAGCACAAGGCGCATGAACACTGCAGACTGCAGGGTTAAATAGTATGGCACACAGAAAAGGGGTTGCTACAAGGGACAAATTAATGCCAAAGGGTTGCAGGGCACATGGATACTGCAGATGACATTTTTGTTGTTGCAAGCGGAAGTGCGCCTACACCATTTACATGTGTTTTATAACGGGCGCAGATATTTTTCATGTTACACGGGTACAGGATGTGCCAAAGGGCATAGGTTTAGTGCACGTGTAACATCATGTTTTTCATGTGCAACAGGGGAACTTGGTGCGGCGCATGGGAGGTCTGCATGACATGATGTTGCTATAATAGGGGATGCGCCTGCACCTGTTAACAGTTTTACTTGGTGCAAGTAATGGTTGGTGTTGCATGGATGCAGGGTGCACCAATGGTGCAAGTTTTTGCAATGTTACACATGAGTTTGGTGTGCCAAGAGGGCACAGGGTTAGTGGGTGTTGCAAGCAAAGGAAAGTGCGCTTTGAGGGTGCAAATATTTTTTATGTAACAAGCATGGCAGATGCACCGTTGGCGCGACTGTGCCTCATGTTGCAAGGGTTGACGATTGCGCCAAAGGATAAAAAATGTAGTTTATCAATTTTTAAGTCTTGGTTCCTTCTCTGGAGGGGTTACATGTGTTTAAGCCTCTTCTGCAGGGTTCCTTGGATGATGAAGAGGATGTAATGAAGAGACCCAAGTGATTTTTTCTGAGGTAGATTCCTCCTTACCAGCAGATCTGGAAAGAGGGGGAAGTGCATGGGGGAGAAGGACAGCAAAAACAACAAAGGGGGGGGGGGGTTTCATGGCTTCACAGATCATTCAATCCTAACCCCACAAACAAATAGCCAACAATCAAAACAGAAAACATGAGAGCAATAAGGACCACTTACCCGGAATATATCGAATGTGAGAGGTGAAATTGGGTCCACGAACGTGACACGAGGACGACAGGCATGCTGACAGGTGCAGAGGAAAAATATCAATCACGTGTTTCAATTGTGAAAGTGACAGGGTGGATGCACCTATATATAGGCAAAGGTGTAATAAATGTGCCAACCACTTTTTGAAGTGGCGCATCAAAACACCTGTCGACATTGCAAAGCTTGCGCCTTGTGGTGCACCGAAACACATGTTAACACGAAGTTATGTGCGCCTTTAGCACACCAAAAATGCTGTCAACATGGCAATATGTGCGCCCTTAGTGCACCAAAATGTGGCACAACAAAAACATTGTTGACACGAAGGCGCATGCGCCTTGGCGTATGCAAGAGAGGTGCAACACGGTAAGGTGCACCAAAATGCGTGTCGACACTTCAAAGGGTGCGCCAAAGGAAAAGAAGGGGGCACAGATTTACTCTGTGTTGCACAGAAAAAAGGTGCGCCCAACCAAAAAAGACCAAAAATGGCTAAGTTCAGAAAACTAGATTTCCCGGGAAGGGATTTTGTGACGTTCCGAACACAGAGGGGTCCCTGAGGGGGGACCAGAACAAAATTTTCATGGGTTACCCACAAAATTTCCCTTGCCAATTTTACGAGATAGCAGCTGGCTCTTTCTGGGGACTATCTCTGAAGGGAACTCAGGGGTAGAGAATCCCAAATCCACACGTGCCTATCCATTGGGTTACAGAGTGAAAAACAAGGGCGACCGAAAAGGGAAACACACAACCAACAAAAGCAAACACATGACAAAAACAAACACACAACTGAAAAAAACTGTACAAAGAAGAGAGCAAGCTCTACTTCCTGAAGATTTTCAGATGTTGCCCGCTATAGGGAAGCGAGAGTCCATTTCCGTCCAGATACGAGAGATAGAAACTATTCTCTCTGTTGAGCTGCTTGATCTTGAAAGGTCCTCTCCATAGAGAATCAAATTTTCCATGCATGCCCTTCGGCTCCCTCTGTTTGTCCCACAAAAGGATGAGGTCTCCCACCCGGTACTCTCTTTGCTTAGATTTTTTATCGAACAATCTCTTGACCTGATTCTGATGTTCGGTGATCCTGTCGACCACTCTTACTCTCTTTTCTTTGAGCTCTGCTAGATACATGATCCTCTTTTCAAGGGAATTTTGGAAAGTCTCATCTTTGATTGCTCATGCCAAGTGAAGAGTAGGGAGTTCCGTAGAAATGGGAAACTCAGCGTCGGTGCCATATAACACTTGAAAAGGTGACATGTCAAGAGACCTCTTGGGAGTGATGCGGTCCGCCCAAAAACCGTTGTATAATGACTTGTGCCACATTCGTTGATTCTCATCCACTAGCTTTCGTATGATGGTTACTAATTTTTTATTACTGGATTTTTCCTGACCATTTCCCTGAGGGTAATAATCTGAGGCATGAGCCAGAGTTATTCTGTATTCATAGAAAAAACCAACAACTTCTCATGAGGAGAAGTTGGAAGTGTTATCAGCAACAATCTTGTTTGGAACGCCAAACCTGACAATGATATTTTCTTTGATGAAACTGCAAACAACCTCGGAAGTGGCATGTTTGACAGGTATGGCTTCCACCCATTTTGTGAAGTAATCTGTTGCTATCAGGACATAACTATGTCTAGCACTCGATTGGGGATTGAGTGCACCGATAAGATCAATTCCCCACTGCCTGAATGGTTCTTCAATGATGACCGGTTTGAGGGGAAAAGCAGCCATTTTGGGCTTGCCGACAAACTGCTGGCAAGGCTCACACTTTGCTACCCAGGTGGCTGTATCTTGGAAAAGTGTTGGCCAATAGTACCTGGCCCGGATGATCTTGTGTGCCATCACGGAAGAGGAGAAATGGCCCCCATAGGTTGAATCATGAAAACTCTCAAGTAACTTCACCTGATGTGGCTTGTCAACACATCGCAAGAAGATGCCATCTATTCCACATTTTGTATAAACCGTCATCCCAAATGATATATTTGGCTGCTCTGAGATTTATAGCGCACTTCTCCTTTGTAGTTAGATGAGCCGGGCATTTACCATAGGTGAGAAAGAAAGCAATATTGGAATACCACTCATCGTTGGTTGCAAAAAATAGGAACATAGGTAGAGAATCGGCTTTCTTCAGCTAGCTTTGTGCTCCATTGACGCAATCCTTTTCTTCCCCGGAAACTTCTGACCCTTGGTTTTCAGCCATAAGTTGACATAGGCCCTTGCCTCTTACCAACTTGGTTGGTTTTATATCTAGGTCATACTCTTGGACTTTTGCAATCCAATTTCCTCACAAACTTCCTAACTCCTGTTGAGTTAAGATGGACTTTACTGCCGTGTCAGGAACTAGAACCACCGTATGAGAGTTTAGAATGTAATACCTGAAGTTCTTAACTGCCTTGACAATGGCGAAGGCATGTTTCTCCAACTGGGTCATTTTTAATTCGTGAGGCTTGAGAGGAGAGCTCATAAATGCAATTGGGGATTCAACATTTTGAGAATTCCTTTGCATTAGGATGGCTGACACAGTGTGCTCAGATGCATAGCTATACATAATAAAATCCTTGGAGAAATCGGGACATACTAGGACTAGCACGTGAGTGACGGAGACTTTTATTTCTTCGAACGACCTCTTCCCTTCTTCACTCCATCGGAAAGTTGGTGACCCTTTCATCATGTCTAATATATGACGAGTTTTTTTCAGCAAATTCAGGGAACAAAGCACCTGAGAAAATTCACTTTTCCAAAGGAGTGAACGCTGGTCTTGCTTGTAGGTAAAGTAAGGCTCTGAATAGCCTTAACTCTTTCGGTATCTATCTTCATCCCTTCTTTGCTAACAACATGTCCCAGCAATTTTCCCTCTGTGACTCCGAAAACGGACTTTTTCGGATTCAGGGAGATCCCGTGCTCTCGGCATCTAATCAATACTTGCTCCAAATGATCACAATGATCATTTCGTTGTTTAGAGAACACAGTTAAGTCATCTAAATAGACTATGATAACCTTTCCCATCATACCTTTGAACGCAAAGTCCATTGCTCGCTGAAAGGTGGCACCAGCGTTGGTCAAACCAAAAGGCATTTTGCTATAAGCAAACGTACCCCAAGGGGTAGTGAATGTTGTTTTAAATTGGTCTTCAAGTGAGACTTCAATCTGATTGTAGCCAGAAAAACCATCAAGCATGGACAACATTTCTGATCCAGTTACTGCCTGCAGAACCTGATCCATTATGGGAAGCGGGTAGTTGTCCTTCAAGGATGCCTGATTCAGGTTGCGAAAATCTACGCAGATGCATATCTCACCATTCTTCTTACGTACTGGCACAATGTTTGCCACCCAAGTACTGTGATGGATAGGAAAAATGATCCGTGCATCCAACATTTTTTGAATTTCAGCCTGGATAGTACCTGAGATCTTAGGATTATAATGTCTCTGCTTCTGGCGAAAGGGTTTGACATCCTCTTTCAACGGGATGTCATGCTGGACGTCCTTTGGCTTAAAAGACTTTAGATCGGTGTAGGACCATGCCAATACATCCATGTATTTCTTCAGCAGTTTGAAAAACTTCCGCTTCTCTTCAGGTGTGCAACATTTTCCAATGTTTACAAACTGTGGATGTCCAACCAAACCTAAATTGACCGGTTCGGTTTCTGGGGAGGAGCCAGGATCATCTCACCTTTTCTTTTTTACAAAACGATCATGCCTGTCGAACAAACGCTCTAGAGAAACCAAACCTTTTGGAATTTTATTTCCTTTGAGCTGACATATGCCATCGCTTCCTTTTGATTCTTCATTTTGATCGGTAACTGATTCGCGGCATGTAGAAGTGGATCCTTCAAAATGAAGTTCACTAAAATTTTCCACCTTTTCTAGAAAGGCAATGAGTTGATTGTCATTGTTGAATACTTGCCAATGCTGAGAATTATCTGGCACGCTTGGGCGGAAAACCACCTCAATGGTATATTTGTCTGTTTTCAAACCTGGGTGAGGGAGCATGAGGGATGCTGAGACAGCCAATGAATCGGCCATGTCATTCTGAGCTCTTGGGATGGATTTTATTGAAAAAGCATCAAACTCCTCGATGTTGTCCCACACCGCGTTGCGGTAATGCCTGAGCCTTTCATTCTTCACTTGGTATATCCTTTTAACTTGATTTACGACCAGCTCTGCATCACCTTGTACTTTCAGATTCTTGATTCCTCTTTCCTTTGCGGCTTGTATGCCAAGTAGCAGAGATTCATACTCAGCAGTATTATTTGTGTTGAAAAATTGTAACTTGAAAGAGAGAGGAATAATCTCCTCTTCAAGAGATATTAGTACGGCGCCAGCACCGCACCCACTAGTCACGCAGTTGCCATCAAACTGCAAAGTCCAGATCTTGTTAAGATCCTCTTCTTGGATGAGGACATCCATTTTGTCAGACTCGGTAGACAAGAAATAGTTTCCCATCCCTGATGATTCGAAGAGAATTTGGGCTTTAGGGTCATCGGAGTTAGTAACCAGGTACTTCTTTTGTGATTCAGGCTCCAAAGTTTGCATTACACCTTTGACGGGGATCCTAGCCTTAGACCAGTCCATATGAATCTCCCCACCAACTTCACTGCAAAAACTCCTCCCTAGCAGAATTCCATAGGCTGCTAGAATATCCGCAACAAGGACGGTCATTTCTATCCTTTTCTCCGGGAATGCTGCAAACGCAAATTACACGTCCTTGATTTGACCGATCAGCGGAACTTGCTTGGTTTCCAAGGAATAACATCGGCCAAAAGGCTTGGTAAGGGTGAGGCCCAGAGCATGGGTGACTTTTGCCAGCATGACATTATCGGAAGCTCCAGAATCAATTATGCAGTTGCTTAGTTTGTGGCCATTGATTAGGAGGGAGAGGTAGAAAGGTTCTATCTTGCCTGATGCGGAAGTCGAGGCAACATTTATGCGGGATGAAGGAGGGGTGGAAAGGATTCCTTTTGGGGAAACCTGATTAGTTATGACAGCCTGACTTTGGATGTATTCAGTCAACCTTACAAGCTATTCGGGGTTTGACTGAAGGTACTTGGCTTCAAACATTTGGATCTTGGTCTTTTTAGCATGGTCAATTATGTCAAACATGGCCAAGGGCTGTGTTGATGGAGGAATGAGTCCTTCATTTCACGGCGGTAGGGTAAGGTTACTGGCCTTCATGGAAATAGAAGAAGGCTGATTTGGAGGAGAGATGGGAGGAAAAGATTTCTTTGTAAAAGACTTAATAGGGGGTTGAGCAGGAAGAGGATTACCTCTTTTAGCAATAGTTGGGGGCGTGGATGATGCGGCCTTCTCTTTCTGCATATGGGCAGCCACCTCTGCTTCCTTTCCTTGCGAACGGGTAAAAACAACATATGACTGTCCGCTTGCATATCCTTGGGTACCCTCTTCTTCATCAGATTCTTCCTCATCAAATTCCATATACCCGATAGTAGAGTCACCAGTCGGCTCACCGACATCTTGATCATCTTCACCTTGAGACGAAGGTTCTTCATAATTTTGCTCTTCTTCTTCGATTTCGGCTAAAGCGTTGACCGGAGGAGCCTCAAGCGCCAACCGTGGAGCAGTTGCAGGCAAACGCGGCCTATGCGGGATGCTGTTGGAAGTGAAAGTTCTTCGTGGAATATCCCGGTATGAGGAACTGGGGGAAGCTTGGGCTAACTGCTTCTTTAATGCGAGCAAGTCATTCACCATCTTTTGAAATGCCGGATCAGATGAAGTAGTGGGAGAAGGGCTCGAAGCTTTAAGCTTGGATGATTCTCTTTTTAATTCGCCAGATATTAGCAAGTTATCTTCGATTCGGATGGCAGCAGCCTGGGTGAGAATCAAAGTAGCTACTTGTTCTTGCAGGAGTAAGAAACTTACTTTCGAGCTCATAGCATTTACGAAGAAACACTTCTGATTTTCCGGTGTTGGAAGCATGGTAGGCAGAACACGGTTGATCAGTGAATTGAAACGGGTGATGAAGTCACGCATAGTTTCATTGACCTCCTTCTTTAGGTGAGTGATCTTTGACAGTAACGTGAACGCGTCTTCAGAAGGCTTATATCTGTCTTCAAATGCAGTTCGCAAGGTGGCCCAACTAGTAATAGATCCGGCCGGCAAATGCTGAAACCATTCTACTACGGGTCCTTGTAAGGTTTCTAGAAATAGGTGAACTGACACATATTCATGGGTCACATCCAGGATACTGCATGACATGATGAATGCAGATATATGTGAATCGGTGCTTTGGTTTCCGCTCCCATCAAATTTGGGAAAATTATTTCGGTTTCCATGTGGGAGCGCGTGAACAGGATGTGGCAAAGCCAGGGGGCCCATAGCATTTCCCCATGGTACTGCCATTTGGACGGCCGGAAAAAGAACGCGGGCTGGAAGCACAGTTCCACTGAGCAGCAAGGCACTGCAAAGTGATGTAGATGTTCCCGATGAGAGATGCTTCCTTCGTGGAGGTGAGACACTCCTGGATGACCAGTCGGCTGAGCTCAGTGATGAGAAGCAAGCCAATGATACACTGAATTTTTGCCTTTGAAGCAGGTCGAAGGTAAGATCAACTTCTCTACAAGCTCTCCTGCCATGAATAAATGGTTCACCCGCCAGTGTACCTTCCAGATCTGTAATTTTTGGAGCAGATTTAACAACTCTTTTTGGCTGTACCTGCTGATTTTCTGATTATTCTGATGAAAATCAGCAGCATGTACTTTTCTAAATATTTAAATTTTATCCTCCTCTTGAAAACTGATTGTGGTTTATTTGTTTGATTAACAAGGATAAAATGATGGTAAAACTTAGTAAGCTGATTTTTAGATCTAGAGTTGACTTTTCAAAGAGTTTGAAAATTTTGGTAAACTGTCAAAAACTCAGATCTATGGAAAAATATAGATTTTTGTAAAAACTCAGCGAACTAAAGATCTCCAACTAGACCAGATCTATGGATCTCAGAAGAAAATTTTCAATTTGGAGTATTTTGCAAAAAAAATGGATTTTAAGCAAAAAGTTCAGATTTGCAAACAGGTAATGATTTTTCTGATTTTTACTGATTTTCTATCATACCACTATCATAGATCTAATAGATCTATTTGATTCCCTAGCGGAGTCACCAAAAACTGTTGGTTCGAAAATCTGTCAGGGTGGACAGATCTATGGACAGACGAGCCAACAGTGTGCAGGGCATAGCCCCTCTTTGAGTCAGCAAAGCGAAACTGGTTTATTGCTATTCTACCAGCAGGAATCTTGTGCAAGTCTCACAATATTCTGCCTTCAGGGGTTGGGATCTCATCCCAGTAGAGGTATTTCCAACTGTAAAAGAAGGGAAAGAAATGAGGTGGGGAGATAGGAAAGATCTGAAGGGAGAAAAGAAATGAATTCCAAAGCAGAAAGGTCAGAAGGTCTATGATTTGGGTTGGTAGTATACAGAGCCAACCTACTTTGCATAGACGAATAAAGCAATACTGATGAATAAATGACAACAAAGTAGAAGTAGATTCAACAGAACAATCACACAGATCTAACATAAGAAAGGTCTGATGTAAAACACATGTATTCAGCACAAAGTCTAAATATTGTATTAATATTTGTTTCTGTTACAAAAAGTTCAAAATCTTTTCTTCCTACTTCTATTTCTCATCTGAAAAGTATCCACACTTGAATACAACAAGTATTCAAGTATATATAGAAGGAGAGAAGAAAAGAAGGAAAAAACAAACCAACCACTTAATTACAAAATATCTTACAAGAGATCCTAAAGTCATTTGTTGACTTTTGACAACTTTGGTGGATGACATCATCCCATGGTGCAACATGGATGATGTCGTCATTTGTGTCAACATACTTTAGATATTTACAAGGAGAAGGTCGAGAAGAATGAGACTATTCGTCGTCATCCCGCGGCTGAAAGGGGGTATCCTGCTTTTGCTGCTGCTCAGGTGACGAGATGTGGAACTGGGCACAGTATTCCATGAACTTGCTGATCATGGGTTGAAGTTGATCCTGGGAAGGATCCTTGTGTCGATCACTGATAGCCTCGCAAGTCTCCCGCTCGTCTGTGAGCTTTTCTGGGAGCTTGGAATATTCATTTTCTACATCTATCAGGTACCCTATGAAGTCACGACAGGCCAGCAGGTTGTTGATGGATTCGGCGTCGAAAGTGACTTCTGGTCCCAGCCCTTGCGAAACGATCTCCTTGAAGATCCGAATAGTTTCATCAACCTTTCTTAAGGTGAAAGAAGGAGTGAGCAAGCCCGGAGACATTCTCAGGACAATTTTCTCCATTTGATGCATTGCATCCAGGGCTTCCTCCTTGATCTTGTCAATCTTCTCTAGGACGAACTCCAACTGATCGACCCGGTAATCCAGAGTAGAAAGGATTTTGTTGAGGGCTCTGGGGTGACCAAAGATGCTGAACTTGACCAGATCTTCGACTGAACAGTCGAGCATTTTCTGAAAGGTCTCATGCTGCATCCTGGCATGGTCCAGCTCTTCGGAGATGGGTCCTGCTATCGCCTGGAGCTCTTTGTTCGCCCGATTGATATTCTGATATAAACTGGTGAACTTGGCGATTACTCCCTCACTTTCCTTGAGGATTTGGCTCCTCCAGGTGGAAACTGCCATACCCTGCTCACCGATTTTGGCGTATTCATTAATCTTATCCTGGCTCAGAGGCTCAGGAGTTTCGGCGGCAGTTGTAGGAGGTGCACTGCCCATTTTCTGCAAGGCATGGAGAAGATGTTTATTTTTCTCCTTTAACAACCTCTTTTCTTCCTTTGCTTCCTAGAGCTTCTTGCAAAGGGCATCAACTGCAGATAGGGCCTCTCCTTGAAGGCTTTCTGAAGATGTCCCCATTGTGACTTGGGTCACTGTATAATCTGTCGAAGACAGATCCTTTTTATCCTTTAAAGGATTGGGGTATGCTATCTCCATTACTCTCTCTCCTGACGCACTCTGAGAGAAGCGGGTTATAGGCTTTTGCTTCTTGGCCCCCTTTGATGGGATGACGGAGAAGTCCATCGGTGCGATGGGAAATTTCCTCTTTTGTTGGCTCAGGTGCTGAGAGATCCATGCTGGACTTATGGGAGAGGGGCCGGAAATAGAAAAGGGAGCAGCTGCAGTAGTAGAAGGAAAATGCGTGGAGACACTTGGAGGCGGCATTGAGAGGGAGGCCGAGAAAGTGCTCACGGGAGGAAGAGATACTGCAGGGGAGGTAGACATGGAAATGGAAGGGAGCTGAGAGATGAGGGAAGAAATGGTGGGGGACAGCTCCGCGAGAGAAGAGAAGATGGACGATGAGGAAGGGGGAACAGTAGAAGATGGGGGAGAGGACACGACCAAAGGAATGGTCACTTGGGTCACTCGAGGAGGGGAAGGAGGAGAGGGAGAAGGGATAGAAGGGACCTCAACAGTTGCAGTAGTGGCAACATCCTGAGTGGATGTGCCCATCGGAACATCCTTGGCCGCTTCTTTCTCTGGAGAAACCAGAGTTACAACTTGTTCTTGCGTGGTGGAAGGGGGACTCTCAGGAGTCTCTTCTTGGGCAGAGCTTGACTCGCCCTCCTTGTCTTTACCTTTGCTCTTTGGCAGATGTTTTGGTCTGGAAGGTGCATTTCCCAATGGAGATGTGGTGAAATCAACTCCGAGGTAGATGAGACCATTCATCCTGCACCAGTGCTCTGTTCTCCGCAGAGTTTCTTTGACCCTTTCTTCTATCGTTTGAGGCACTTTAGTTCTGTCGATCACAGCAAATGGCCAGTCGTCCCCACCCGTGTCAAGATATACCTGATCAACTTCTTGATCAGCAGTTTGATAACCTTTTGGGACGATGGCTACGCCATACTGAATGATTTCAGCCAAGGCCAAGCGGGAATGATCTTTCCTTCTGAGCTCGACCTCATGATACAGGTCGATATAAATATCCTCGATCTGCGGAATGTGGATTGGATCGAGTTTGGCCCTGGGAAGGCAATTCCTAGGGTCGAAAGTGGGCCTTGCCAGGAAGTTGTGCTTTAGATTGAGCAGTTCGAGCTCTGCAAACATCTCCCGGGCTTTGTGGTGGGAGAGACAAGTGTACCTGCCCACTGTGAGGGGGAAAGGAGTTCCACCCTTCTTTCTCTTCAAGTACTTCTCATGGTAGGTTATGAGCTATCTTGATAGCTCCAACAGGATTAGCTTGGGGCCGGCATATCTTGGCAATTTGGTTGGTTCCCCCAAGAATTTGGTTGCCCTTAGGTAGGTGAAGGTGGGGAATTGCGTGAATAAGGCCCCCCACTTCTCTGTTGCTGCAACAATGCTCTTGGTCGTATGACCGTGAGTCATGTTTGGCCTCAAAAGGTAGACGATGCCATAGAAGAAGGCATCGTTAATCTTTGTAAACTGAGAAATACTGTTTTCCAGCTTCAGCTCTGGATAGTATTCATATATTTTTACTTGGGGCCAAACCCCACACCGCATCAATGCTGGATAATCTCTTTCCAAGGCTGCAGCATAAACTACGTAGGAGTTCATGTAGAACCTCCCCGTTGTGGTGAGTTGTTGGAGCTGCTCGGATATAGTGCTGCTTATGATCTCCGCCCACTCAAAGCGTTGATCTGGCACATTCTTGTTCATTGTCTCCAGGTATCTAAGCATCCATTTATGAAAGTAGTGGGCATCAGGAAGCCCAAATACTCTGCTTAGGAACATGATGGTATCACTTAGTTCCTCTGAGAAATCATTGTGATGAATGACTTGTGGCCATCTGGTCACCACCTTCTTGTTTTTCAGGTATACCTCATTCATCAATTGCATACACTGGTCTTCATTATCTTCCCAAGCCTTGGTGTAATCTTCTTGGCTTACGGCCACAAAGTGCCGGTGGTGAGGAATGCCAAGCATTATTTCGAAGTGCCGGGTAGTGAGGTTGATCACGACCTCGCCCTTCTCATTTAGGACGCACCTCATGTCTTTGTTGTAGCAGCGGGCTACTACCATCATGAATTCGTTATTCACAGCACTGACAAGGATCCCCCCAGCAAAATGTAGGCCACTGCCTACCAGCTTGTCCATCCATGGACTTCCTGTGACCCTCCGGGTTCTGGCCCAGAAATCTTCCATATCAATGTGCCCGAGCTCAGAGTCTCTTATGTCCAGGTCACATTCTGCCTGGGATTCGGGCATCCTGACCCTTTGATATTTATACTTCATCTCTTCCTCTGTAAGTTTGGCTTTTCCCTTAGATTTGGTTGGTCTCTTGCTTGATGTAGACATATGTAGTTCTGAACTCAGTTGCTGATCTGCAAGGAGAAGAAGTGAAACCCAACGCAGAAGAGTCATTTTAGCTGTTTGATCTTCCATTAAAGTATTGACAGAAGGAAGAGTTATTAATTTTAAGGCATCAGGGCGCAGGGTGCATGAACACTGTAGACTGTAGGGTTAAATAGTATGGAACACAGAAAAGGGGTGCTACAAGGGACAAATCAGTGCCAAAGGGCGCAGGGCGCATGGATGCTGCAGATGACATTTTTGTTGTTGCAAGTGGAAGTGTGTCTGCGCCATTTACATGCGTTTTATAACGGGCACATATATTTTTCATGTTACACGGGTACAGGATGCGCCACAGGGTGTAGATTTAGTGCATGTAACATCATCTTTTCATGCACAATAGGGGAACTTGGTGCGGCACATGGGAGGTCTGCATGACATGATGTTGTTGTAATAGGGGATGCACCTGCGTCGTTTGACAGTTTTACTTGGCGCAAGCACGGTTGGTGTTGCATGGATGTAGGGTGCACCAATGGCACAAGTTTTTGCACATGTTACACATGAGTTTGGTGTGCCAAGAGGGCGCAGGGTTAGTGGGTGTTGCAAGCAAGGAAAGTGCACTTTAGGGTGCAACTATTTTTTATGCAGCAAGCATGGCGGATGCGCCGTTGGCATGACTGTACCTCATGTTGCAAGGGCGGTGATTGTGCCAAAGGATAAAAAATGTAGTTTATCAATTTTTAAGTCTTGGTTCCTTCTCTGGAGGGGTTACATGTGTTTAAGCCTCTTCTACAGGGTTCCTTGGATGATGAAGAGGATGTAATGAAGAGACCCAAGTGATTTTTTCTGAGGCAGAGTCCTCCTTACCAGCAGATCTGGAAAGAGGGGGAAGTGCATGGGGGAGAAGAACAGCAAAAACATCAAAGGGGGGGGTGTTTCATGGCTTCACAAATCATTCAATCCAACCCCACAAACAAACAGCCAACAATCAAAACAGAAAACATGAGAGCAATAAGGACCACTTACCCGGAATATATAGAATGTGAGAGGTGAAACTGGGTCCACGAACGCGACACGAGGACGACAGGTGTGCTGACAGGTGCAGAGGAAAAAGATCAATCACGTGTTTTAATTGTGAAAGTGACAGGGCGGATGCGCCTATATATAGGCAAAGGTGTAATAAATGCGCCAACCACTTTTTGAAGTGGCGCATCAAAACACCTGTCGACATTGCAAAGCTTGTGCCCTGTGGTGCACCAAAATGCATGTTAACACGAAGTTATGTGCACCTTTGGTGCACCAAAATTACTATCAACACAGAAATATGTGCACCCTTGGTGCACCAAAACGTAGCACAAAAGTGCTAACAAAAATATTGTCAACACGAAGGCGCATGCGCCTTGGCGCATGCAAGAAAGGCGCAACACGGTGAGGTGCACCAAAATGTGTGTCGACACGTCAAAGGGTGCGCCAAAGGAAATGAAGGGGGCACAGATTTACTCTGTGTTGCACAGACAAAAGGTGCGCCCAACCAAAAAAGACCAAAAATGGCTAAGTTCGGAAAACTAGATTTCCCGGGAAAGGATTTTGTGACGTTCCAAATGCAGAGGGGTCCTTGAAGGGGGACCAGAACAAAATTTTCATGGGTTACCCGCGAAATTGCCCTTGCCAATTTTACAGGATAACATTACCCTTGTAACTTGATCTGAACCTATCAATAAACAGTGACCAAACAAACATCATGACATTTTATTATGGGTAGTTTACTCTCTATTGCTTTTAGTAACGAGGTACCTAAATCATGATTTCGTAATATCTTATTTATTATCATTTTCATTAATTTTTATTATAAGGGAAGTGACCACGTTTGAAAGGAAGTCTAATATTTTTTGGGCCCAAGGCAGTTCCCTCACTTATTGTTTAATGAAAATCTGGTGGTCTTGCATTCTTATTTACAGGTAGTCCTTCCCAGACAAAAAGGAGCTCTTCACAATCGGTCTGATCTCTCTACGGTATGCACACACCTTCCCAACACTCAACAGGTATTCCTCCTAGCCCTAACCCTTATCTGTTTCTCAAGAGAATGAAAAGATAGAAATAACTCTATTCTGGAACAAAATTTTGTGCGAAACATTTTGGCACGCCTGGTGGGACCCCTCTCAGGTTTCTTTCTTTCTTACTTGTTTTCATATAGGGAGCACACTTGCTGTTTCTTTCTTCTAAATATTCACAAAATATTTTGTCATTTTGGTAAAAGACCTTGTCTTTCTTTCACATCTTTGCATTAGTGAAAGTCATCTTCTTAACCTCTTCTCTTTCTTTATTTCATCAAATATCATTTTTGATTTGGGTTTAAAACACGTGCATCACATTCTTGCTTGTTGTTTTTAATTCTAATGAACTTAGATTAAGTAACAGGTCATACACATGGGGGTGATATCCACGGTATTGATGAGAAATTAATCTTACTCTCACTGCACAACACATATCAAATCACATCATAATCTACACAACATATCAAACATGCCCCCCTTTCCATGGTATTCCTCCACCCGATTGAGGTAGCCTTACAAGCCAAAACACACTTGACATCTCCCTTAGGTCTTTTGTTTAGGATTGACATCATCTTGCATCTAAGGCATAAGCCCAAAGTGATTAAAACTAATCCTAGGTTTAGTCTCTTGATTTGCTTGTGTATCTTGCTTGTTTTTTTTTTCTTTCAGTTATGTTTCTCTGTTATACCCTATCTTAGTGATCACTTCAGATAGTTTGGTGGGTATACTAAGCCTTGTTATCCCCAAACCAGCAGCCTCTTACATTCTCCCTTTGCCTTCATAATGACCGAAACCAGTCCTCTTCTACCGACATCGATTACACTGACTGACGTCGGCTACCGTTTGACCGACATCGGTTAATGTGTTTCACAGTTCTTGACAAACCAGCAACCTACCAATTCCAACATTTTGTTACTATTTCTATTCCTGATTGACTAATTCTCTATTGTATCCTCTTATCCATGGTTGTTATCACCCAGCAACAAGCCGCAACCATGGTTTCACATGCTTGTTCCATGTCTTTTCCTGAGTCACCCCGTTTGCATCCTATGGGGAATCATATGGACACCAGTGCTTTTCCCAAGATCCCTGTAGGAGATCCATACTTTTCCAAATTTTTGGATGCTAATCCTGCATCGTACAGTATTATTTTTCTCATACCCCTGACCGTACACCCGATGGTCAGCTCCTCTTTGGTATGCCTATTAGTATAGCCGCTTCCTTAACCCCTTCCTCACTTAATAACTCTGCCTCACCGTCTTCATCCTTAACCCCATCTCCCAGCTCAGTGGATTTAGTGGTTCATACTGCACCAATTGGCCTTCATTTGATTAATCTGGGGCCCCACATATCACTACCGTCCACTACCCCTACCTCATATCTCCCAAAAATTGGCTCTTTCATAACTCACTCTCTACCATCTATCCACACGAGATTTCCCTCTCAAGCTCCGCCCAGCTTTTCATTTCCACAGACTCATCCAGTGGCCTCAACATCTTATATAGGACACCCTTATTCGGCCGCCCCAACACATTCATTATCATTATCTTATGAACATTAAACCCCACCATTGTCTAGTAGCAACTCTTGGCCCAATCCTCCTCCGTTTACGATGACAACACCATCATCTAACCCAACCAATGATTTAATCAAATAGATGATGGACAAGATGCAAAATCTTGAGGCTTCTATTTCAGGAAGTTGTAACACCCTGACATATGAGCAAGTTTTTTGGGAGCCTATTCATCCTTCTGTCCCCCTTCATACATATCCTCCTCAATGGGAATTACCAAAATCTACTTGCTTTAGTAGTAAGGAGGACCCTCAACAACACTTGTGATCATTTAGACATTCCTGTTATCTGATTGCTCATGATGTTACCTTACTACTCCGTACCTTACCCATGTCCTTATCAGGACCTACCTTAGAGTGGTACAATCCTTTAGCACAACACTCAATCTTCTCCTTTAACCAGTTAGCCCAATATTTCTTGGATCACTTATCCATCAATATTGCTAAGAAAGTATCCATTACCGATGTTTATGCCATCCAACAATTTGAAGATGAGTCTATCGTAGATTTCGTTGGATGATGGCGGGGCCTCATTAACTAACTTACTTACGCCTAACCTTAGGCCAAGCTCATCGAACTCTTTAGACGGGCCTACGCTGAACACATTTCTCTCACCCTCCAAATTCAAACTTTCTACACCTTTGATGAGGCCTTCACTATGGCTCGGAAACTAGAGATTCGAGCCTTAGAGGATGAGAAATTGAAGTTACACAACAAAAACTCAAATTTCCGAACCCAAGACTCCACCAACAAACCCAACACCACCAACTCTCACGCATCGGCTTCTTCAAAATCAAAAGGAGCCGTACACGCGGTGACGGTCAAATCTCAAGCACCATATAATACCCATCTGAAACCCACCTATAAGTATAAAACCGAGCCCATCAAGTAGACTCCCTTGGAAGAAACTTATGATGTGATCTTGGAAAAATTACTTAAAGTAGAAGCTCTCACCTTGCCTCCTGTTAAACCTCACTCCGGGTTTGATTCCTACCTTCTTGGTATAAAGAAAATGACTTCTGTAACTTCCAATATAACATGTCAGTTACAGAAGTCATTTTCTTCATACCAAGGTATAGCATGGGCGAAATCAAACCCGGAGTGAGGTTTAATAGGAGGAAAGGTGAGAGCTCCTACTTTAAGAAATTTTTCCAAGATCACATCATATGTTTCTCCCAAGGGAGTGTACTTGATGGGCTTGGCTTTATACTTATAGGTGGGTTTTGGCTGGGTATTAGACAGTGCTTGAGATTTGATCATCACCACATGTACGGATCCTTTTGATTTTGAAGTAGCCGATGCATGATATTTGGTGGTGTTGGGTTTGTTGGTGGAGTCTTGGGTTCGGAAATTTGAGTTTTTGCTATGCAACTTCAATTTCTCCTCCTTTAAGTCTTGAATCTCTAGTTTCTAAGCCATAGTAAAGGCCTCATCAAAGGTGTGGAAATTTTGAATTTGGAGGGTGGGAGAAATGTGTTTAGCGCAGGCCCGCGTAAAAATTTTGATGAGCTTGGCCTGAGGTAGGGCGTAAGTAAGTTGGTTGATGAGGCCTTGCCATCGTCCAACAAAATCTGCAATAGACTCGTCTTCAAATTGTCGGATGGAACAGAGATCGGTAATGGATACTTTCTTGGCAATACTGATGGAAAATTGATCCAAGAAAGATTGGGCTAACTGGTTAAAGGAGAAGATTGAGTGCTGGGCTAAAGCATTATACCACTCTAAGGTAGGTCTTGATAAGGACACGGGGAAGGTACGGAGTAGTAAAGCATCGTCATGAGAAATCAGATAGCAGGCATGTCTAAATGATCGCAAGTGTTATTGAGGGTCCTCCTTACTACTAAAGCGAGTATATTTCGGTAATTCCCATTGAGGAGGATATTATGAAGGGGAACAGAAGGATGAATAGGATCCCGACAAACTTGCTCGTATGTCAGGGTGTTATGACTTCCTGAAATAGAAGCCTCAAGATTTTGCATCTTGTCCATCATCTGTTTGATTAAATCATTGGTTGGGTTAGATGATGGTGTTGTCATCATAAACGGAGGAGGATTGGGCCAAGAGCTGCTACTAGACAATGGTGGGGTTGAATGTTGATAAGGTAACAATGATGAATGTGTTGGGGCGGCCGAATAAGGTAACAATGGTTAGGGATTTTCCTCTATAAGATGTTGCGGCCACCGGATGAGTCTGCAGAAATAAAAAGGTGGGCGGATTCTGAGAGGGAAAGGTCGTGTGGATAGATGGTAGAGAGCGAGTTATGAAAGAGGCAATCTGCGGGAGAGATGAGATAGGGGCAATGGACTATAGTGATATGTCGGGCCTCAGATTAATCAAAAGAAGGTCAATCGGTGCAGTATGAACCACCGAAGCTACTAAGCTGGGAGACGGGGCTAAGGATGAAGACGGTGAGGCAGATTTATTAGGCAGGGAAGGGGCTAAGTGAGCGGCTATACTAATAGGCATACCCAAGAGGAGCTAACCATCAGGTGTACGGTCAGGGGTATGAGACAAATAATACTGTACAATGTTAGGATTAGCATCCAAAAATTTGGCAAAGTCTGGATCTCCTACAGGGATCTTGGGAAAAGCACTGGTGTTCGTAGGATTCCCCATAGGATGCAAAGGGGGTGACTCAGGCAAAGACATGGAACAAGCATGTGAAACCATGGCTGCGGCTTATTGCCAGGTGATAACAACCATGGAAAAGAGGATACAGTAGGGAATTAGTCAATCAGGAACATAAACAACAACAAAATGTTGGAATTGGTAGGTTGTTGGTTTGTCAGGAACTGTGAAACACAGTAACCAATATCAGTCTGGTAACCGATGTCGGTCATATGGTAGCTAGCGTCGGTCAGTGTAACCGATGTCGGTAGAAGAGGACCGGTGTCAGTCACTGTGAAGGAAAATAGAGAATGTAAGAGGCTACTAGTTTGGCGATAACAAGGCTAAGTATACCCACCAAATTGTCTAAAGTGATCATTGAGATAGGGTATAATAGAGAAACAGAACTGAAAGAAAAACAAAAAACAAGCAAGATACACAAGCAAATCAAGAGACTAAACCTAGGATTATTTTTAATCACTTTGGGCTTATGCCTTAGATGCAAGATGATGTCGATCCTAAAAAAAATACCTAAGGGAGATGTCAAGTTTATTTTGGCTTGTAAGGATACCTCAATCGGGAGGAGGAATACCACGGGAAGGGGGGATGTTTGAGATGTTGTGTAGATTATGATGTGATTTGGAATGTGTTGTGTAGTGAGAGTAAGATTAATTTCTCATCAATAACATGGATATCACCCCCACGTGTATGACATGTTACTTAATCTACGTTCACTAGAATTAAAAACAACAATCAATAATGTGATGCACGTGTTTTACACCCAAATCGAAAATGATATTCGATGAAGCAAAGAAAGAGAAGATTTTAAGAAGATGACTTTCACTAATGCAAAGATGTGAAAGAAAGACAAGTTCTTTTACAAAAATGACAAAATATTTTGTGAATATTTAGAAGAAAGAAACAGCAATTGTGCTCCCTATATGAAAACAAGCAAGAAAGAAAGAAACCCGAGAAGGGTCCCACCGGGCATGCTAAAATGTTTTGCACATAATTTTTTTCCATAATAGAGTTATTTCTATCTTTTCATTCTCTTGAGAAATAGATAAGGGTTAGGGCTAGGAGGAATACCTGTTGAGTGTTGGGAAGGTGTGCATGTACCGTAGAGAGATTAGACTAATTGTGAAGAGATCCTTTTTTTCTGGGAAGGACTACCTGTAAATAAGAATGCAAGACCACCATATTTTTGTTAAACAATAAGTGAGGGAACTGTATTGGGCCCAAGAAATATTATACTTCCTTTCGAAGGTGGTCAATTCCCTTTTAATACAAATTAATGTAAATGATAATAAAGAAGCTATTGTGAAATCACGATTTAGGTACCTCGTTACTAAAAGAAATAGAGACTAAAATACCAATAATAAAATGTCATGTTGTTTTTTTGGTCACTAGTTATTGATACGTTCAAATCAAGTTACAGGGGTAGAAAAGGATGGATATGAGATTGTTTGGAGGTAAATAGGTGAAAGGTTGGTTTTTGGTATAAGTCACAGTGACCGATGCCGGTCACTGGATAACCGACCGCGGTTATAAAACTGGTGCCGGTAGGGGATAACCGATATCAGTAGGGGCAGTGGTTTAGGGTTTTTTAAATGGAGGTTGGTTATAAGGTTGTTATGGGGTTCAGAAGGTTGGTAAATGGTTGAGGGGAGTAGTAGGGTGATAGAGAAGACTCATAGAGTGAGAAAGCTATCTTTAGGGCAATATAGAGATGGATGAATGAAGGTTAGGTGTAGGGTGCTACTGGGTGGTGGATCCAAGAGTGAGCTTATAATCACTATGAATCAAAAGTTCACAAAGTAGTGTCTAAAAGCATACAAGGTAATAAAAGAGACTACTTACTAGTTTTTGATGCAGATGCAGGTCCAAGGAATGTAATGGTGAAGGTAAGGCTCAGTTGGGATGATCCGGTAATCGGATATGAGCTGATGAAGCTATCCTATGACTCTCCTAATGTTTGGATAAGTGTGATTGTGATCTAGTTGCTCAGTTATAGTCTTAGGTTCAATACTCCTCTCTACAACCTCTTGTCTCTCTCTCACTTACAGTCTTGGGCTCAATACTCTGAGAATCGAGAGCAAGCAGTTTATTACATAAGCCATACTCTTGTGGATTACGAGACTAGGTATACACATGTAGAAAAGTTGTGCCTAGCCCTATCATTCATGGCCACTAAACTTCGACATTACCTCATGAATCACAAAACTTTTTTCATCACCAATGTTGATCAAATACATTATATGTACACCAAACCTCATCAAAACCAACGCATCGCCTGATGGCTTATGCTCCTCGCCAACCTTGACCTTGAGTTTTTACACCAAAAATCAGTCAAAGGACAAACTATCGTGGATAAACTCGAGGAAGCCCCTTTACCTGGGGAATAATTTACCAATTTTACTTTCCTTGATGAATTCATCAGAACCCTTTCGCTCAGTGATGCATCTTATCTGATGACCCTATTCTTCGATGGATCTAAATGTCAGCGCGGCGGAGGGGAGGGTATTATTCTCATTCCTCTTGATGGTGAACCTATGCCTCTTTCATTCAAGCTCGATTTCCCCTGTACTAACAATAGAGCGGAATATGAGCCTCTTGTTTTGGGTCTCCACATTGTGTTACACTTAGGTGTGAAGTCTATTAACATTTTTGGTGACTCTCAATTCGTAGTAAATCAAGTTACTGGCATGTACCAATGTAAAAATGAGGAACTTCAAAAGTACAAACGCTATGTGGATTCAATTTTGACCTTATTTACTCATTATTCTATCCAAACTGTTCCACACTCAACTAATAAATTTGTGGATACGATGGCTTGCTTGGCCTCACAAATTCCTACCTCACCAACTGACTCTGACATATTTTTCTTGTTCCAACAAATCTCTACCCCATCTTAATTAATTCTGGATGTTTGTAAGGTAAATAATGTATATGCTGATTTGTAAGATACCTGTTATCACGAATTTCATGACTACCTTACAACCTCTGTTCTCCCACCTGGCCTTATTAGTAATGGCAAACGCACTTTTCTTAAAAGTATTTATTGTTATGTTGTCATGGGGGGACTCCTCTATAAACGTGGCTTCAATGGTATCCTCCTTTGATGTCTAACCAACACTGAAGTCACCCATGCCATCCAACAAGTCCATGAAAGAATTTGTGGTGGGAACTTTAGTGGCCTTGCCATGGCCAAGCAGATCCTTCGCCTAGGATATTATTGGCCTACTGTTAATAAGGAATACTATGAATATTTTAAGCATTGTGTTATGTGTCAATAGCATGCCAACCTTCAACATATTGCCCAGTCACCCGTTACAGGTTGCACAAGATCTTTGGCCTTTCTCACAATGGGGTTTAGACCTTATTAGTGAGATTCACCTACCTTCTTCAAAATATCACCGTTGGATCATCATGGAAACCGAATATTACACTAAATGGGTGGAGTCTGTTCCACTCATTTCAACCAAAAAAAAAGAAAATTTTTGAGTTCATCAATCATCACATTATTTGTCGTTTTTCTGTTCCTCATCGCCTGATAACCGATAACAGAAAATATTTCAAAAATAAGCTGTTACGAGCCCTTTGTGACAACTTTGGTATCAAACTTAGCTTCTCATCACCCTACTATCCACAAGAAAATGGTCAAGTTGAATCTTCTAACAAAACCTTAACCAAAACTTTCATGAAAGTCGTTAACAATTATGGGAAAAACTGGCATGATCACATCCCCTTTTCCCTTTAGGCTTATCGTACCAGCATTTTTACTTCCACTAATGCCACACCATTCTCTCTGGTGTATGGTACTGAGTCTGTCTTGCCTCTCGAAATAAAAATCCCTTCCCTCAAAATATCTCTCCAGGATATTCTCACCAATGATGACTTCCGCCAAGAGAGGTTAGCCTAATTAGAGCTTCTTGCCGAGCGTCGTCTTACAACTCTTGACCACCTTCAAATTTATGAAAATTGCATCAAGTGTGCTTATGATAAGCGAATTCATGAGCGTACCTTTAAGATTGGTGATTTTCTCCTCAAAGAGAATCAACATGTAACCAAACTAGAAAAGAGAAAAACGTGGAAAACTTACTCCTAATTGGATTGGGCCTTACATTATCACTCACACATACGGATAAGGTACTTATCATTTAGGTTCACTTAATGGTAAACCTAAGCTTGAACCCCTTAATGTCTTGCATCTCTAACCATTCTACAGTTGAATTTAGTGTTACATCACTTCTTATCTACCTTGCACTCGTCCCTTGAGCTCATTTACCACCTCATACACCCTTGTTCCGTGCATCTCAAAATAGAATCAAACTCACGTGGTTTGATCATCACCTCCTCTTAAAGATGTCTTCCCCTTTTTAGTCTGGTCCATGACTTAAAAGCATCAAAATAACAAGTTCTCAATTATACAATTCTTGGATATTCTTTAGTCAAAATTCCTGCAAAACTAGATGCTTCATGCCAAATAGACATCTAGACCTCTAAGCTATAAACTAGACTGCTCCCTCGAAGGAAAACTCTGTGCAAAGCCGCATCTGCTACTACAAGTAGACTTCTCCCTCAAAGGATAGCTATGCAAAGTCAACCTCTATTAGAAGCTTCTCGCATTGATCAGCCTCGTGAAGACCTCAAGAACAACAAAATGCATATCCCATATAGACTTTCCGCATTGATCAGTCTATATCCAGAAAAATAAAAGCAGTATTCAAAAGCACTTTTGAGTCATGGACTTGTCTATTTAGGTTTGGTTCTCTTTCGTCAGAATAATCACCTTATAACAAGTTCTATGCACCCTAGCTATACCATCCACCTCACCTCCCCTTTCTTTAAAACAACAAAACTCAAGGGACGTGACGTATATCTGATATATTGTGATTATCCAACTCTTTTCACCTATCAACTTCTCGCCTATGCAAGGTACCTAGGGATTCAAGCTCATCCTACGATAATACATGGTTTGTTTAGCTCTTTCTAACTATGGGACACTTTTTCCTCTTTACCCAAATCTAGAATTATGTGTTAACCTTAATTAGGACACGGTTTCCTATGCTTGGGTAAGCTAACCCTTGCTTCACCTATATCCACACCAACACTGCCAATACCTTACCAACACCAACAACATTACCCTACCAATATCAAACTTTTACCAACCAACAAATTGCCTAACCACAACCAAATTTCCTGAATTCACCTCTCCCTGGTCCTAAGGGAGAACTACATTGGTTTGAGGCCCCTCCTTGCTTTTTGTAAATGGGATATGTAGGCAACACTTAGGAGACATGGGGTCTCCCAAGGTTAGCTCGACCATCCCCTAACATAACCTATCATGTGTTGTGTTTTCCTTAAAAATATAAATATTTTCACGTATTTATATTGATAACACTCACCTTTGTCCTTTATCATTCCAAAGATTCAAAACACAAAAATTCTTATTATTATCATAACTCAAATCAACATACATATTCAGTTTTATTTAGATGTTAAATAAATACATCTTCTCTATTATCGAGGTGCAAGTCAGAGTCATTATTTATTCTTGTACCCCTATGTATGAAACTCACTTAGGCCCCTGCGCCTTGTCCCAAACCAAGTAGTGATGTTGATCATCGACACCTCTCACCTGGCCTCTCCATCCTCAAAGGTACCACTACTATTGGTTCCTCCCACTGATCCACCAATCTCTCTTGTAACATATGAATATGCCCTCTCACATGGAGGAGTCTTACCTCTAGTCTCTCCACTTGTGACTGCGAAGCCTCTAACAATCTCGTGGTCTCGTTCACCTGTGTTTGAAGCTGGTAAAATAAACCCTGCAGACATTCTCTCTCCACTGTAATCACAGCTATGTCAGGATGATCAGCCCTCTCGTGTGTATCTTGCAGCTCTACTGCCCACCATAATCTATAAGACTCTGTCACTCCTGCATCCATTACCCTTTGATCTGCTGCTATCTCTTCTGGTCCTTCTGGAAGTGTCAGACATGGAGGTGAGAATGGTGCTTCGGTGTTGATCCTCCTGTATGGTCTATGATCCATGGGTATATCCTGAACAAATCCAAATTTTCATCACACACGATCTATAGCAATCCTCTCATACTCACCTGGCTTGTGTCCTGCGATCCACCTCAATCGCTCTACACCCCTCAAATCCTTGGCTATGTTCGCCATCACCATGTAGTTCCCATAAGGCCTCTAACGGATATCTGCAATCGTCACCATCTCCAACATCTACCTATAATGCTCAGTGTCATCTGTCATGGTCTCGACTCTTACCTCTTGCTCTATCTAGACCCAATGCCTAAATTCCAACCTCAGCAATAATGTCTCTCCTACCTAGATTGGTCGGCCTATTGGTCACACACACACAATGCGCTCATAGGCCCAACAATGTAATAAGTATGCACAATCCAATGTCATCCTGTGATTTCTCCTGAATTCCCATAAACCCCTGTATAGCTCCGCCAGATATACGGGTGCCCATGCGAAAGTAATGCTACCTTCTATCATCTCACAAAATCAAGACTCCATCCTCACCTACCTTGGTGCGGATGACTCTTATATTCAACACACCTTACCATCTGAAACCCAAACCATTTTGAATGAGTCAACTATAGAAATCAACATCCACATGGAGGACGATCCTCACATTTTAAATATCAGACAATCTCTCGACGCATCAGAACAAGCCGCCTGCACTACCTTTCTTCATGCCCGTAATCAAGCTTTCACTTGGTCCTACGTCGACATACCAGGAATCAATCCTGACATTGCTATCCATAAAATCACTCTAAAACCAGACTCAAAACCATTTAAATAGAAACTAAGAAAAATGCATCCACGCATTTCCCTCTTGGTTAAAGAAGAGCTTCAACGACTCCTTTCTGTTTCTTTCATCTTACCTATTGACTATCCTCAATGGATTTCTAATGTCGTACCTATCACTAAAGCGACGGGGGGACTTCAGATATGTATGGATTTCTAGGACCTTAACCTCACTTCCCCAAAGGATGACTACCCGCTACCTAGCATTGATCAAATTTTTGATCTCACTGCGTTCCATGAGATGCTTTCTCTCATGGATGGTTTCTCGAGATATAATCAAATTTTAGTAGCCCCAGCCAATCAACATAAAACTACCTTCATTACCCCCTATGGGACCTTCTGATATCGTGTCATGTCGTTTGGCCTTAAGAATGCTGGTGTGACCTATCAGCGGGCTATGACTTACATTTTTCATGACATTATGCACACTATCCTCGAGGATTATGTTGATGATCTTCTTAGAAAATCCAAACATCGCAGTGAACATCTTGATTTTTGAACCATTATTTTCAATCACATGTTACAATATTGTGTTCGTCTTTAACCAAAGAAATGTGTCTTTTGGCATCCTTTGGGGAAAACTCCTTGGCTTCATCATCTCTTTGCGTGGCATTGAGGTCGACCCAGCTAAAGTCAAAGCTATCTTAGAAATGCCCCCACCCACTAACCTAAAAAAATTATGTAGTTTGCAGGGTAAACTCCAATCTATCCGGCGTTTCATCTCACAAATCTCAGATCGATGTCAACCTTTCCATCATCTCCTTAAAAAGGACAATGTATTTCAATCTAGCAAGGACTGCCACCAAGCCTTTGAGGCTCTTAAAGCTTATCTCTTGTAGCCACCCGTGCTTATCCAACCTCAGGACGATCACCCTTTCTACCTATACATTTCTGCCACTGACCATGTTGTAGGAGCCATGCTTGCACATCATGACTCTGAGCATTGAGAGAAAGAAATTTATTACATAATCCATACTCTTGTGAATTATGAGACTAGGTATACACACGTAGAAAATTTGTGCCTAGCCCTATCATTCGTGGCCACCAAACTCTAACATTACCTCCTGAATCACAAAACTTTTTTCATCACCAATGCTGATCCCATACATTATATGTATGCCAAACCTCATCTAAACCAACGCATCACCCAATGGCTTATGCTCCTCGCCGACCTCGACCTTGAGTTTGTACACTAGAAATCAATCAAAGGACAAACTATCACGGATCAACTCGTGGAAGTCCCTTTACCTGGGGAACAATTTACCAATTTTACTTTCCATGATGAACTCATCGCAACCCTTTCTCTCAATTATTGTTTAACAAAAATCTGGTGGTCTTGCATTCTTATTTACAGGTAGTCCTTCCTAGACAAAAAGGAGCTCTTCATAATCAGTCTGATCTCTCTATGGTACGCACACACCTTCCTAACACTCAAAAGGTATTCCTCCTATCCCTAACCCTTATTAAATTCTAGGAGGAATACCTGTTAAATCCCTAGGTACCCTGCATAGGTGAGAAGTCAATAGGTTAAAAGAGTTGTATAATCACAATATATCGGATATATGTCACGTCCCTTGAGTTTTGTTGTTTTGAAGAAAGGGGAGGTGAGGTGGATGGTATAGTTGGGGCGCAGACAACTTGTTATAAGGTGATTATTTTGATGAAAGAGAACCAAACCTAAATAGACAAGTCCATGAATCAAAAGTGCTTTTGAATACTACTTTTATTTTTCTGGATATAGACTGATCGATGCGGGAAGTCTATATGGGATATGCATTTTGTTGTTCTTGAGGTATTCACGAAGCTGATCAATGCAAGAAGCTTCTGATAGAGGCTGACTTTGTATAGCTGTCCTTCAAGGGAGCAGTCTACTTATAGTAACAAATGCGGCTTTGCACATAGTTGTCCTTCGAGGGAGCAATCTAGTTTATAGCTTAGAGGTCTAGATGTCCATTTGGTATGAAGCATATAGTTTTGTAGGAAGTTTGACTCAAGAATATCCCAGAATTGTATAATTGTGAACTTGTTATTTTGATACTTTTAAGTCATGGACTAGACTAAAAAGGGGAAGGAATCTTTAAGAGGAGGTGATGATCAAACCATGTGATTTTGATTCTACTTTGAGATGCATGAAACAAGGTGTATGAGGTGGTAAATGGGCTCAAGGGACAAGCACAAGGAAGATAAGAAGTGATGTAACACTAAATTCAATAGTAGAATGGTCGGAGATGCAAGGCATTAAGGGGTTCAAGCTCAGATTTACCATTAAGTGAAGCTAAATGATAAGTACCCTGATCCGTAAGTGTGAGTGATAATGTAAGGCCCAATCCAATTAGGAGCAAATTTTCCATGTTTTCTCTTTTCTAGTTTGGTTACATGTTGATTCTCTTTGAGGACAAGATCACCAATCTTAAAGGTACGCTCATGAATTCACTTATCATAAGCATGCTTGATGCGCTTTTGATAAATTTGAAGGTGGTCAAGAGTTGTAAGACGACGCTTGTCAAGAAGCTCCAATTGGGCGAACCACTCTTGGTGGAAGTCATCATTAGTGAGAATATCCTGGAGAGATATTTTGAGGGAAGGGATTTGTATTTTGAGAGGCAAGAAAGCCTCAGTACCATACACCAAAGAGAATGGTGTGGCATTAGTGGAAGTACGAATGCTGGTACGATAAGCCCAAAGGGAAAAGGGGATGTGATCATGCCAATTTTTCCTAGAATCATTAATGACTTTCATGAGAATTTTTGTTAAGGTTTTGTTAAAAGATTCAGCTTGACCATTTTCTTGTGGATAGTAGGGTGACGAGAAGCTAAGTTTGATACCAAAGTTGTTACAAAGGGCTCGTAACAGCTTATTTTTGAAAGATTTGCCATTATCGGTTATCAGGTGATGAGGAACACCAAAATGACAGATAATGTGAGTGTAACATCCTCATTTTTAACTTTAGAACAAGTGAAATTTTTTTATTTTTTTTTTGATAATTGCATACTGGTTCTAAATACATAATTTAGAACTCACAATTCAAATAACCATTCATATAACAAGCAACCATATGCAGCTGTAATGACTCGGAGTACTTCCGATCTATTCATTCCATGACTCGGTAATCTACCGATCTATTCATGAGTAATAAGAGTCGGTGTTTTTATTTAACACATCACTCTTGCGGTTCTCTTCCCTAATCTGGGAATTCAGAATGCTCTGTCCAAGGAATCTAACTGAATAACTGTTACCATTATTCATCGGCATCTCATCCCTTAGACTAGGTGAATCAGGACAACGCAATCAGCAGCTTGCGATACTTTGGCCAAAGATTTGAAACATACTGTTCATGTCTCGTATTCCTTAACGGCATACTCGTCAATCTGGAATACGTCCTTCACCCCATTCATATGTTATATAGAATGTCTTATACTGATTACTGTCAGTCCTTTCTTTCACAGCTGAATCACTCGGAGGCAGATTAACAAGGTGATAATGTTATATGGATGCCTACGAGGATTAGGGATATGATGACATACTGGTTCAACCTTGCAGTTCAACCAGTGTGTCATGACACCCCAAATCTTCGAGGCAGTCATATAACATGACCACGTTCTTAATCGGTCCCTGGGTAACTCGTGCGAAATCAAGTGTAAATCTCAACGATCAATGCAAGGGGTGTCGCCATAAGTCACCTGCATTGTTGTAACTTCGAGAAGATCCTAATCTTCTCGGAGGTACAGCCCTGCAGTCGACTTTATGCCGTCAACCTTTAGATCCGCCTCGAGAAGATCTACCCAAAACAAGCGTTACGCACTAGAGTTTAAATTACTTCTTAAGACTTTTCCCTAAGGTTAGCCTTTCCAAATCCCTGGATTCATTTTCTTAAGACGACCCTCCTCTATTATTCCATTACTTGGTAGAGGTATTATGGTCTAGTTTCTATCAAGGAGTCATTAGAATACATCTGATTCTAAGCAACAGATTCAGACAATATCTCATAACCTATGCTTGAGATTGCCACCTGAAACTCCATTGATTGCCTATCAGTTCTCTTAACTGAATTCATATCATACCTTTCATTTTAAAGCTATGAATGATTAAGAATCCAATCTACTATTGTCCTGTTATACTTAGGACTAGGGATTAGTAATTCAATCCAACTTGTTTAGCGTTATCTTTTAGGCTCAATTTTTAACCTATCTTCTAGAGAGACAATATTTAAGTTACAATATTGCATTATCCAGATCAAATTAGAACTACTAAATACTCATAAGAATTTAGTCTAATTACTTACAAGCTTTCATTGTCAATCACAAAAGCATCCATATTATACAAAGATAACTATGCCTCTTCGTTACGTAAACCGAAGAAGTTCATCATTCATAATAGAATACAACACATAAGTATCAAACACTTATTTTCATTCCTTTCGAAACTCGTACAATTACATTTTATGCAACAGCATACTTGATATAATGCTAACGGAAAAGAAACATCTTTTCTCATATAGTACATCCATAAAATCAAGCTGTAATTCATAATAAATCAAATAAACTATCTGATCGGACTGCCAGATCTGCATTGTATTTACCTCTTACGGCAACCATCTGCAAAAATAGTCAACATGAGTCAGTTCAATGAACTGAGCATGATAAGCACTAACTTTTAAAACAATTGCAATCCATCAATTGTTTCCATTAAACACCCTGTTTAAATGAGATCAAATATCCAAATAAGAAAACATATTCAGGCTATGTCCTTGTAATACTAAATGATTACAAACATGTAACTCTATCATTGTTACAGAATAGTCTTAAACACTTTCTAATTTTTCATCAAATATTAAAGAAACAAGAACGAAGGCATATAAACAATCATTGAATCCAAATCACGACACTGGTCAGATTGTTGCATTCTTTCAAAAAAAAAGGAAATAACATAACAATTTGGAATCCTACCAAAACGTTACCAAATTAATTTCCTACTGATAGTTCATTATCAATAATATTAAATAAAGGAAGAGAAAGAATCAATCCATTCATACTTCCCTTTTTACATAAGTTCATCACTGTACTGCCTTCACTTATGAGAACAGTCAACCAGTATATAAATGAACAAGTTAGACAGGCCGAAATCAAGATCACTGTTCTAAATCACGAAAATAGAAACCCAGCAAATCTCTTGTACAGCAACTAACACATCAACTATCCATAAATCAGTCTGATGTCCAAAACTAGTTTCTCCTAAACACAGTAAGGCTTTCGAACCAAGTTCGAAAGCAAGAGCTTCAAGCGTATTGCTGTAATCAACAACTCTATAACATTAAGCCTTTTAAGGTTTCCGAGAAACTATGCTATGATGACCACACATTGATTCCAATTCATGTTCAGTCAATCGAACTGAACAAACAGAAAGGAACTTAGCATACTTATACTTTCTCAGTCTATCGGGCTGAACAAACGGAAAGGAACACCATCAATCGATCCCTACCTTGGTGCATGCAAATCCCTAGTGCAACTCACCCAAACAGGGCCAGAACACGAAAACAGTCATCAATGACGCATATAAAAATCAGACAAACAATCAAGCTCTTATTTCAACCAAGAAACCCGACTGTACTCTGCCAATAATTTAGCACAAATAGAACAGGTTGAATATGTAGTTGATCACCTAAGGAATCTGTACCACCAAAGCAACATGCAACACAAAGTACTCCAAGAAAATACAGAGGTCTTCAGTACAGATTTTCCCTTCAAGTCACTGGATCAACACTTAACAACTGTATATACACATTTTAACTTGAACAGTGACCAAAATAGAAATAGAACATTGAAACGTCTCCTCACAGTCGTTCGGAATTCAATCCTAATAAATCCACTAATTCACACTACATACTGATAACGGATTTGCGCCCATAATCACAAACCCAACAACAGTATAAAAATAGAATTAATTGATAAATCCTTCCATGCCATTCAAGACAAACATTCCGAATGAAACAAGTATAAGCAAATCAATATACTCATTCCAAAACAATGAAATAAACTGAGCTGCTTCGAAACCTTCGAACAATTTTCGCAAGGAAAGGCAATACATCCACAAAAAGTCAATACTCAGTATTTACTACAATAACAGTAGCCACAAAACCTGTCTTTTCCACAAGGCTTCCACGACAATATAATAACAAAACTCAAGATGAATCTACATTCACAACAGTAGATTACTGTAAACGATTCAATCATGAAATCCACTGAGTCGTTAAAGACTACGGTAACTCAACAGTTGCCTATTCCAAGCCAGAAATTAGAAAACAATGAAACCCACAAAGTATCATTAGTCGCTGTTAACAAAACCATGACAGAGCTTCGAAAATCTTCAAAAGCACAGAACAATCAAATGGTACACCAGTATCATTCCCTACTGTCTCACAACAGCATTGACGATCAAAAGTCGACAGCAAAACAGTGATCTATACCCTTCACAAGTATATTCGACGGGCTCTCGCCAAACAGGCCGAGCATTCAAACCTTTATAAATATAAATCTCTCATATTTAAACCAGAAGGAATACACAACAAACAGAGTTGAAGTTCGATTTCAACAAACACCCAACAAGCGGAAATTGCCAAAAATCGAACCAGAAGAGATACAGAGCCAAAATCAACTAAATCTTCATAGAAAATTTATCTAATCTTCACAAACAAATGAACAGAGTTGTTTTAATGAAGACATTTGAAAGACAGCAAAATATTTAAAGGATAGGGCCTAACATGCCTGTATTTTGATCGAATTTCCGAAGAAGACAACAGGAAGAGCTCAAACTTCCTTTTCTTTTTCCCAAATACAGCGACCAACAAAATTTCGCTGTCCCATTTACAATATATCCTCCATGGCAGAGAAAAGAGCCAGAGAAATTCATTCTCGCCATGCAACTCAAAGAGAACTGGTGCGAAGAACCAGTAAACTAGCAGAGAGAGAGAGAGAGTAGACCGAAAATCGCGATACACCAAACAAACCTTCCAACTTCTCGTTTGCATGCCGTTTCGCGAGCTCCGGGCTCGACTCCCTAAACATTAAATGCCATTAAACCAATTTTCCCGCCTAATCTCTACTCCCACCGACCGCCAAAATTGGCGACAGTCCATCAAAATCTCAAGTTCATTTCAAAACTTAGTAATTGCCAAGTCTGCCAAGGTTAGCCGCCGCCTAAGCCTCCGCCATCTGCCTGTCCCTCATCCTTATCCTTCCCATTTATTGCCATAGAGAATAGCGCCCATGGTTCGCCACCCTTCAAAGGCCCCTTCCCATAAACTCTTAGTTAGCTAGGTTAGTATCTTAGGTTAGAGTTTTAGGGTAAGAACCATGCTAACCATTTTGCACTTAGTTATTATTTTAGGATCATAACACATAGCCTAGGTCTAGGTTAGACTAACAATAATCTAACCCCTAGGTTAGGTTATTGTTTTAGGTTACTAACCCTTAGTAATTCAGTTTGGTCCTTCTCCTGAAAACTCGGAGAGACCTGCATCATACTTTCTAGAACAGAGCCACTCCTGTTCTTATTACAGAATTGTATGTCAATGAATTATTACCTGGTCTTTAATCGAGACCTTCCAGATATACCAGATATCGGGAACCGTTTCATTTCTCAAGATCAGCCTGAGTCATACTCCTGACCAGCTTACCAAATGCTTCCATACCTTGCAACCTGTTCAAGGTTCGGGATCTAATTTTATCACTTCACAAAATTAAAGCATTACTTGGATCAATTCCTCTGGTCCAAGTCTAGATATTATTGATGAATACCTGTATAATTTCATTCCGTGATCAGATTAATATTCAGTCACAAGATGAAATAAATAAAAGAGTCTATTAATATTTTGACTCAGTCAAGATCTGCAATCTGCAAGAAATTTAATACATATCAAGCATGATTTCCGAATCGAGGTACACAATCCATTTACTAGAAATCACATATCAACACTTGAATGCTTAGGAGAAAGTAACAACAGTGGGTGGGGTCATTTCTTGGATTGCTTTGACTTTAGCTGGGTCGACCTCAATGCCACGCAAAGAGACAATAAAGCCATATGTCGGCCTTGTTCATAACAACTGAAACAAAAACCTTTCCAAGCACAGTGAGTCAGGAAGGTGAGGGTGAAACGATGGTTGGTTAGATATTGAAAATCAAATTAGAAGGGAACTGTTGATGTCAAAACGCAGCACCCCTGAATGTCTCTGCAACTCGATGGGTTGAGACTCTCAGTGCGATTGCATAACATGGAGCTTTTCCCAAGTGTGGGACCTTGCGAAATTGGAAAAGCTCTCCGGATGAAGGCCAGTTCCTATTCCTCTGTTCAGATGTACACGTAGGAAATGCAGAGGGTTTACTAAAAACCTAATCTAACTTGCCAAGGAGACAGGGTAAGAAAATGCATGAAATAAAACCTAAACTACAAAGGTGATGCACCGAGGAATGAAGAACACCTGTCTTGCCAATAAACACAGACCATTAAAATGCAATGCAAGATCATACACAGATAGCCAGATTCACAGTGAAAGATCAGGGGAATGCAAATGAATACAGAGAGGGTTGAGAATCATCCACAGACATGCATTAATTTTCTCCAAAGATTGATACAGCACACTGCAAAATGCCAAGAGGCAAGGTTGCATTACAATTTCAAATGGGAGGTTTTAACTCCACAAGTTCACCTGCCAAAGAGAAGAAGGGAGGGGCAAAACAGAAATGTCCAACCTTTAGAAAGAAGCCCCTCCTTATAATTTATAGGAAGAATGAGAGAGAAAAGGGAGAGGAATTCCAAAACTACCCCAACCACCTCTAGATTGCACTTAACTATCTCATTATGGTGGTAGGTGAGAACCCCAGCGAACCCAAAAGTGGCGAACTGTATTTCACATTTTTAAGAATTTGTTCTCACCCAATTAAAGATATCCAGTCGTAGTTGGACAGAGGACCTCGTAAGCTTTCTGAAAAGTCCAACCTTTAGAAAGAATCCGAGCTCCCAGTCAAAAGTTATGGCCATCTGAATATCTGCGCCAGGGTCTGCTTCCTGTCAGCGCTCAAAATGTTGCACCTCTTGAAGGTGTGCCAAGGGCACATTCATGTGTGTGTCGTCATCCCCTTCCATGCATCAAGGGTGCACCATTTACCCTGTCGACACTCCGTGTCGTGTGCCCATTCTGTGCGCCTTGGGCGCACCATTTCCTCTGTCGACACTCCGTGTCGTGCACCCATTCTGTGCACCTTGGGCGCACCATTTCCTCTGTTGACACTCTGTGTCATGCACCCATTCTGTGCACCTTCGGTGCACCATTTCCTCTGTTGACACTCTGTGTCATGCGCCCATTCTGTGTGCCTAGGGCACACCATTTACCCTGTCAACACTCCGTGTCGTGCTCCCATTCTGTGTGCCTTGGGCGCACCATTTACCCTGTCGACACTCCGTGTCGTGCGCCCATTCTGTGCGCCTTGGGCGCACCATTTACCCTTTCAACACTCCGTGTCGTGCGCCCATTCTATGCACCTTGGGTGCACCATTTACCCTTTCGACACTCCGTGTCGTGCGCCCATTCTATGCGCCTAGGGCGCATCAGGGATTTGAGCTTCTTTGATTTCTCCATTCTCCTGCTTGTCTATATCTACCCAGGGAAAATATATATACAACAGGAACCACACCAAGGGGAGGTTCAGGGGTGAAAGAGGATAGGTTGACACCCCCGTACATTAGGTTGGTGTGGAAATTAGGTGGTCCATAGGACATCACCTCCCCCATATGATGATCGTAGGTAGGATGCACATGTAACTGTCCATACTCTTGTGGGTTATGCAAGGTGCTAATGTTGTATAGGCGGTACTCCCCTAGCGTAAGGCATTGAAAAACACCTACCAAGGGATCTGTGGTTGGGATGTTGTTCACGGGGAAGGAATAGGTATTCACGTCGGTGGTTTCATTGGTCGAAGGTGTGGATGCAGCTAAGGTGGATGGTTGAGGTGTGGTTGAAGTAGATGGTTGGGTCAAATCAATGGGTTCCTTTATTGGTACAAGCACATAATTAGGGCGGTATAACATATTGTAGGTTTTGAAGGGAGAAGCGTCAGCTGTGATGGTGTATTACTTCACCTCATACTCGAATTTTATGCATCTATGTAAGATGGAGGGAACGCATCCCATAGCCCATATCCAAGGGCGGCCTAACAACATGTTGTATTAGAACTCTCTCTCTCAAGGACATAGAAGAGTTTGGGTAAGGTACGTGGCCCTACACGAATGTTAAGGATCACGGTGCCTAGGGTAGAAGTAATATCATCGTTGAATGAATGCAACATGGTGGGGTTGGCACACATGCAGCTAGGAGGGATATTTATCTGTTGGAAGGCTTTGTAAGAGATGATGTTTATGCTAGCGCCCCCGTCGATCATAACACAATGTACCTAGATGTCATGGATGTAAGCTGAGATGAAAAGAGCGGGGTCAAGATCTTCTGCACCAAAGATGAAAATTTCTTCTTCAGAAAAACTGACAGCAGCGACATGCTATACAAGAACAGAGGTGGTTGTGGAGGTAGGTTGTTTGCTGAGAGAAACAACGTGGTTGGGTGTTAAGATGGAGGCGATAGGTAGGGTTTCGTTAGGTAGGACCTCTATCCCTTGGAGGATCTCAATTAGATCTTGCCGATGAGATTCAGATGTTTGAATGAGATCATAGAGTGTCATTTTTATAGGAGATTAGTGAAGTTGTTTGATCATGGTGCGATGGGAAACTCCATCAAAGACGGGATAGGTAGGTCCACAAATAACCACTTTAGGTGGTGGTGTGATCAGGATGGAGGAAGGAGAAAGAGAGGTCGCAGGTGTGCTCTCTTTAGCTTTTCCATTATTTTTCTGACCTCGAGTAGCAATGCTAATCATGTTGATCTCGTGAATACTAGATGAGGAAGATGGTAGGGATAAGTCATTGTTCTCGAGAGGCGAGGTTGCAATGATGATAGATTGTGGTGAGGTGGGGATAGGTGGTATAGGAGAAGGGATCGAAGCTAAGGGATTTTCCCTCCATAAGTTTTCTTTATTAGATTTTCTATCCGAGATAGGCAACTGGTGAAAGATGGCTTTCAAAGCTTTGCATCCTTCTACATTGTGTCCTGGTGTGTGGTGGTAGGCATAGATTTTAGATTCATCATAACCTATAGGTTGAGGTTTAGATGGATCATAGGGTCTGAGTGGGGGTAGGGAAATGGTCACATCCCCTACCAACATATCAAGGATTTTGGCATAAGATCCTTTGAGTGGGTCAAATTTAGATGAAGATGAGGCTATTGATTGAGAGGGTGAGATTATTGATTGTTTTGGTAACAGTTGGGTATGAGTGGTTCATACAGGTGGTGGTTTAGGCAAGGGGTTTTGATGATTGGCTTTAACTAGGCATGGCTTCTTCTGTGTAGAAGTCATTTTTAGCTGGTTAGATGATGAGGCCACAGATGATGTGGTAGCAGGAAACAACCATGGGGAAAGAGGAGCGACATCAAACAAGTCCTTCTATGATCGAGTTTGCTTAAGGTTGGTAGGTAGGCAAGATACTTGGGGCGATGGTGTTGAGACACCCATGGATTTTTGTATGGGTGCAGAAGGTACAAGTCATGTTAAAGAAGACGTGGGAGGCATGGTGTATTGAGGCAAGGTGGATGGGTGAGGCACCAATATAGAAGGTAGGTGTGACAGAAAGGGTTGAAACTATGTCTGCTGTGCCGGTCTAATCGGGGGCGAGGGTTTTAGTTGTGGCGGAGGCATAAATTGGACTCGAGGAGATTGGGTCTATCTCCTAGGTGGATTGACGGCTTCATTTTTGGATAAATCTAACCGTTTAGGTGGGTGCGTTAGGATGGGTATTGGTGAAGTCCCAAGCGTAGGGAAAGGTTTGGTTAGGTTGATAGAGGTGGATGAGGTATTCGGTAGAGATGAAGTGGGTGAAGGTGAGGACATAGGCATTTTGAGCTTTTGTAAAAACTTCGGGAATATGGTAGAGGTGTTTGAATTAGTCATCTGCATTTGAGTAGAGCATGGTGTACTCAAACATTCCCATAAGACTCATCTATCTTCTGGGGGATGACAATCGTCACGTGTGGATAGGAATTTTGGTATGGAAGAGAAGTGGGCTATGATTCTGGTCCACTGTGGGTGTGATACAGGGGGCAAATGAGGCGATGTATCAATGGGTGTTAAGAGGTCAACCGGTTGCTGGAAAGATTTAGGTGATGAAGAATTGATAGGGAGGAGGGCATGTTCTAGAGGATCTGTCATGGTTAAGGAGTTTGGTGATGTAGGCTCGAGGGGTTTCTCATCTAAGGACAACAGAAAAAGTGGCGATCCTTCTTATTTTGCAACAAGAGTGGTGGAAGAAAATGTTTTGGAAATAGATAGGTTGGATAACATCCGCTCACAGTCTTGCAGGAATGTGGTGTAAGAAGGCTCTTCTGTGAGAAGAGAAATCTGGGCGGTTGATTACTTTATGGGTAAAGTAATAGCGGGGCTATCCTCTTGTCCTGATGAAGGAGAAGGGGGCGAGGATCCCTACGTTGGTGAAGAGGCTTGATTCAGAATTTTCTTGATGGAAGCCCTTGGTTGGGAGTTGAAACCGCATGGATCTCATGCACACTCTTCACCTCGGCTGAGGTTTCTTGGTTTTTGTTACTGTTAGATGAATGGTTTGGAAATGGTTTGTTGAAGATTTTTAAATTTTGATTAGCAGGGGCATTAGGATTATTGAGGGTTATATCCCCTGCATCAATCATTTCCCACACTATGTTTTTCAACATCTTGCAGTTTTCATGGCTATGTCCCTTCACGTGATGGAAGTTATAGAAGTCATTTTATCTATACCTAGAAGGTATAGCACGGGCAGAATCAAACCCGGAGTGAGGTTTAATAGGAGGCAAGGTGAGAGCTCCTACTTTAAGCAATTTTTCCAAGATCACATCATAAGTTTCTCCCAAGGGAGTGTACTTGATGGGCTCGGCTTTATACTTATAGTTGGGTTTTGGTTGGGTATTAGACGGTGCTTGAGACTTGATAGTCACCGCGTGTACGGCTCCTTTTGATTTCGAAGCAGCCGATGCGTGAGAGCTAGTGGTGTTGGGTTTTTTGGTGGAGTCTTGGGTTTGGAAATTTGAGTTTTTTTGCACAACTTCAATTTCTCCTTCTCTAAGTCTTGAATCTCTAGTTTCCGAGCCATAGTAAAGGCCTCATCAAAGGTGTGGAAAGTTTGAATTTGGAGGGTGGGAGAAATGTGTTTAGCGTGGGCCCGCATAAAGAGTTCAATGAGCTCAGCTTGAGGTAAGGCATAAGTAAGTTGGTTGATGAGGCCCCGCCATGGTCCAACAAAATCTGCAATAGACTCATCTTCAAATTGTCGGATGGCATAGAGATCGGTAATGGATACTTTCTTGGCAATATTGATGGAGAAGTGATCCAAGAAAGATTGGGCTAACTCGTTAAAGGAGAAGATTGAGTGCTGGGCTAAAGCACTGTACCACTCCAAGGCAGGTCCTGATAAGGACATGGGGAAGGTATTGAGTAGTAAGGCACCGTCATGAGTAATCAGATAGAAGGCATGTCTAACTGATCACAAGTGTTGTTGAGGGTCCTCCTTACTACTAAAGCGAGTATATTTCAGTAATTCCCATTGAGGAGGATATGTATGAAGGGGGACAGAAGGATGAATAGGCTCCTGACAAACTTTCTCGTATGTCAGGGTGTTACGGCTTCCTGAAATAGAAGCTTCAAGATTTTGCATCTTGTCCATCATCTGTTTGATTAAATCATTGGCTGGGTTAGATGATGGTGTTGTCATCGTAAACGGAGGAGGATTAGGCCAAGAGCCACTACTAGACAATGATGGGGTTGAATTTTGATAAGGGAACGATGATGAATGTGTTGGGGTGGCTGAATAAGGGTGTCCTATATAAGATGTTGTGGCCACCAGATGAGTCTTCGGAAATGAAAAGGTGGGCGGAGACTGAGAGGGAAAGCACGTGTGGATAGATAGTAGAGAGAGAGTTATGAAAGAGGCAATCTGCGGGAGAGATGAGGTAGGGGTAGTGGACGATAGTGATATTTGGGGCCCCAGATTAACCAAAGGAAGGCCAAGTGGTGCAGTATGAACCACCAAAGCCACTGAGCTAGGAGACGGGGCTAAGGATGAAGACAGTGAGGCAGAGTTATTAGGTTGGGAAGGGGCTAAGTGAGTGGCTATACTAATAGGAATACCAAAGAGGAGCTGACCGTTGGGTGTATGGTCAGTGGTATGAGACAAATAATACTGTACGGCGCTAGGATTAGCATCCAAAAATTTGGCAAAGTCCGAATCTCCTATAGGGATCTTGGGAAAGGCACTGGTGTCCGAAGGATTCCCCATAGGATGAAAAGGGGGTGACTCAGGCAAAGACATGGAACAAGCATGTGAAACCATGGCTGCATCTTGTTTCCAATTGATAACAACCATGGACAAGAGGATACAACAGGGAATTAGTCAATCAGGAACTGTGAAACACAGTAACCGATATCGGTCTTTTAACCGATGTCGGTCAGACGGTAGTCGGCGTCGGTCAGTGTAACCAATGTCGGTAGAAGAGGACCGGTGTCAGTCACTGTGAAGGAAAAGAGATAATGTAAGAGGCTTTTGATTTGGGGATAACAAGGCTTAGTATACCCACCAAACTGTCTGAAGTGATCACTGAGACAGGGTATAACAGAGAAACAAAACTGAAAGAAAAAACAAAAAACAAGCAAGATACACAAGCAAATCAAGAGACTAACCCTAGGATTAGTTTTAATCACTTTGGGATTATGCCTTAGACATAAGATGATGTCAATCCTAAACAAAAGACCTAAGGGATATGTCAAGTTTTTTTTTGGCTTGTAAGGCTACCTCAATCGGGTGGAGGAATACCGTGGGAAGGGGGGATGTTTGTGATGTTGTGTAGATTATTATGTGATTTGGTATGTGTTGTGCAGTGAGAGTAAGATTAATTTCTCATCAATACCATGGATATCACCCCCACGTGTACGACCTGTTACTTAATCTACGTTCACTAGTATTAAAAGCAACAAGAAAGAATGTGATGCATGTGTTTTAAAGTCAAATTGAAAATGATATTCGATGAAGCAAAGAAAGAGAAGAGGTTAAGAAGATGAATTTCACTAATGCAAAGATGCGAAAGAAAGACAAGTTCTTTTACCAAAATGACAAATGAATATTTAGAAGAAAGAAACAGCAAGTGTGCTCCCTATATGAAAACAAGCAAGAAAGAAAGAAACCCGAGAAGGGTCCCACCGGGCGTGCCAAAATGTTTCACACAGAATTTTGTTCCAGAATAGAGTTATTTCTATCTTTTCATTCTCTTGAGAAACAGATAAGGGCTAGGGCTATGAGGAATACCTGTTGAGTATTGGGAAGGTGTGAGCGTACCGTAGAGAGATCAGACCGATTGTGAAGAGCTCCTTTTTTCTGGGAAGGACTACCTATAAATAAGAATGCAAGACCACCAGATTTTCGTTAAACAATAAGTGAGGGAACTGCCTTGGGCCCAGGAAACATTAGACTTCCTTTCAAAAGTGGTTAGTTCCCTTTTAATAAAAATTAATGCAAATGATAATAAAGAAACTATTGCGAAATCACGATTTAGGTACCTCGTTACTAAAAGTAATAGAGACTAAACTACCAATAATAAAATGTCACATTGTTTGTTTGGTCACTGGTTATTGATACGTTCAGATCAAGTTACAGGGGTAGAAAAGGATGGATATGGGATTGTTTGGAGGTGAATAGGTGAAAGGTTGTTTTTTGGTATAAGTCATAGTGACCGATGTCGTTCACTGGATAACCGACCGCGGTTATAAAATCGGTACCGGTAGGGTATAACCGATATCAGTAGGGGTAGTGGTTTAGGGTTTTTTTTAATGGAGGTTGGTTGTAAGGTGGTTATGGGGTTCAGAAGGTTGGTAGATAGTTAAGGGGAGTAGTAGGGTGATAGAGAAGACTCAGAGAGTGAGAAAGCTATCTTTGGGGCAATATAGAGATGGATGAATGAAGGTTAGGTGTAGGGTGCTGTTGGGTGGTAGATCCAGGAGTGAGCTTATAATCACTATGAATCAAAAGTTCACAAAGTAGTGTCTAGAAGCATATAAGGTAATAAAAGAGACTACTTACTAGTTTATGATGCGGATGAAGGTCCAAGGAATGCAGTGGCAAAGGCAAGGCTCAGTTGGGATGATCCGTCAATCGGAAGTGAGCTGATGAAGCTATCCTCCGACTCTCCCAATGTTTGGATGAGTGTGATTGTGATCCAGTTGCTCAGTTATAGTCTTGGGCTCAATATACCTCTCTACAACCTCTTCTCTCTCTCTCTCTCACTTGTCCCTCTCTTACAAAATGAATTTGGATCCATTTGTTTTGGTTGGGGGAGGTCATTTATAGGGAACCGATGGCGGTTACCTAACCGACGCCGGTCACGTAGGGACAGATGTCGGTTAGGTCAAAGTTGGCTTTTTTTAGTAAAATAGCCAACTTTCCCTCCTTTTCTTCTAAGGGGTCAGTTGTGGGCTTGGTCAAGTCATTATTAGGTTCATTTTGGTGTGGGTGAGGGGTGCTGAGTCATGGGTGTGTGTCTGGACCAAGTTATAGGTCTTAATTAGGTTAGTTTAGTGTTAGGGCTAGGTCATGGTGAGGTGGCAAGGTGAGGTGGCAGGGTTGGAGATGTGGATTTATTAATTATAAGGTAATTAATAAATAATTAAGTGTGTAAGGTTTAGGTGTTGAGATAGGGTTAGGTTGTGAGACGAGATGCGGGGCACAGGGCGTTGTAAGACCTAAATTTGGTGTCTATAGAGGGATAGAATACCTCCCTTACTCTTAGAGATACGGTGGGAGATGACACACGAGGAGTCGATCTATGTCACAGATGTGGGTCTGATTGGTGTCAGACGCTATCGACACATAGTCTAGAATGTGAGTTTGATGGTTTCCCTCATCTACATATGGGATTCGGAAACCAGTACATTCCATTTGCCAATGGGTGAGATAACGATCACCCTAGAATATGTTTACATGATCCTATGACTTCCTATAACAGGGACACAGTTGTACTCGATCTCCCTAGAGGCGTTCGAGGAGTTCCTGTTACCATTTTTTGGAGAGGGGCTGACATTGTTAGGATTCCACAGTTCCAACATGAGCTACAGGGTGATGTACTGAGCCTACCCTGAGGAGATGAAGCTAGTAGTGATTTTGATGGAGGTAGTCTACTATTTTGCACTGCCAGACATAGAGGGTGCAAGATTCCCATGGTCACTGATGGGGGTCCTACATGACATGGTGGAGATTAGGACTTGGTTTACATGGGGGCCTGCATTCTTGGTACAACTATATAGGGATCTGTGGGCATATGGGCAACTATGGCGGTTCATCTTGTGTTGCACATTTTTGTTACATTGTTTGGCCTATGAGCACATTGTGTGTGTGCGTCTAGTTGGTATTCCCTAGGCCCACACATTCAAGCCAAGTTTTGTTCAAGTGGGCTATAGGAAATGGGTGTTGGTTATGGGAGAGCACCGAGTGGCTAGAGTTACACATGATGTAGCCTATTATAGGTGATTATAGGAGGGGTTTTCTGGCATGGAAATTATTTTGAGGCCATATGTAGGCTATCCTTCATACTAGTAGATGGTGGCAGAGATGGATGGGCTACAGATTTATAGGTGGATAGAGGGTTGGAGGGTCAGGAGCATGAGATGATACCCGTAGACTGGGTCATACAACAGTTTGGGTTGCCACAGGATATACCCCCACCCTTCCCTTAGTATAGGAGAGATGATGTGGAGAGTCATATATCTCCACCATGACCTACAGTGTTGAATGGGTAGGAGGAGCAGCCGTTTGACCAATAAATAGATGATTTCGGGTGATAGATAGGTACATGTAGTGGTGGGCTGCACATCTATGAGTAGTACCGCCAAGGCCGGGGAATCTGGATTTGGCTACTGTCATAGTGTAGAGAGATGCCCTACAGAGAAATGTGGTTACCCTAGTCACCCAGTTGGGCATAGTACAGGGACATCTGATAAGGGCCAAGGCATAGGTTGCACCCTACAGGCACAGGTGGCTGGTTTTCAAGCACAGGGAGTACAGGGACCAACACCCACACTGAAGGGAGAGGGAGAGGATGGAGATGGAGATGGGATATAGGTATATTCCCTCTTGGCATAGGGGATAGTTTTACAGGGCCAGATGGCCATAATAGACAGAAAAATTATAGTTTTACAAGGCTAGTTGGCCACTGCATAGGCACAGATTATGACTCTTCAATCCTAGCTATAGGCATAGGCTCCGAGGCTGATGGAACCACCACAGGGGTAGGGACAGGGTCCCATTATTTAGGTAGTAGTAGGTTAGGTTCAGATGCCAATGGCACCATCGCAGATAGTACCCACTGCTAGATTAAGAGATGCCATCAGTGAGGTGAGATACTACCAAGATCATTTGATGGCAGTGGGGATATATGTCTTATCATATGCCAAGTACAGAGCACAACAGGCCTTGAGTGAGAAGATCAAATACCGCAACACATAGTGTGGAGAGTACAAGGGGTCAGCGAGCCCAGGGGCCAGTTCAAGGTAAGGCCACTAGTATACGAAGGCCAGCTCTAGAGGTAGGACCATCAGGGGCTAGACTAAGGCGAGGCGGAGGGAGGTAATCCAGACACCGAGGATAGAGGAGCGGAGGAGGAGAGAGATGAGACATGTTTGTACATCATATGGTGAGGTAATTGAGCTCCATGCATGATTATTTGATTTTTGATATCATATTTTTGACATATATATCGGCCTTTGTGCCGAAGATAGTGAGGATGTACAGGAGAGTGTTTGATATTTTTCTATATATACCAACCTACGTGCTAAAGATATTTGAGAGTCATGTATATGGATACACATGTTTAGATGATTTATTTATAGAGATGATGGTGATTATGGTGATTATGTGTATACAATTGTGTTTGACATTGCTACTTTTTGATTTGTATATATGATGGAAAGTAAGTAGTGTAGGGCGATGATAAAGTCAAGGTCATAGGCATAGATCGAGTCAAGTTTTGTTTTAGGCATGGAAGGAGTCATGTTAGGCATGGACTGAGTCAAGTCATCAGGCATGGATTGAGTCAGGTTGTGCTTTAGGCATGGATGGAGTCAGGTTATAGGCATAGATTGAGTCAGGTTGTTTGATTTAGGCATGGATGGAGTCAGGTTGACTTAGGCATGGATTGAAGTTTAGGTTTGTTTAGGTATCATGAAGTTTAAGTTTGGTTTTAGGTATGGTTGAGGTTGGGATTGGTTGAGTTTTTACTTCATTAATTTGTGTAATTAATGATTGATATGGGTCACGTTAAGATGTTTTATATTAACATGCCTGATAATGGGTAAAGAAATGGTAGAGATAATGAATGTATGAATGATTTATGATAAAGATGTGAAGAATTTTTTGTTGTTTTGTTTTAATTTCCAATTATTGATATAAAAAGAGAACTAACTAGGGTAGAATGTGATTTGGAAAGGGAAAAGGGGAATTGATTAGGGTAGAGAGTGGCCGAGCTAACCTCCAAGGGCCCCATGCCCTCAAATTGCTACCTACATAGTCCCAATGAAAAGGGACCTCAAGCCGATGTAGTTCTCCCATAATCTAGAGAAAAATTGGAGGAGGTATGATAATGGGTTAGTAAGTTATAAGCATGGTTGAGTCTAGGTATTTTAGGTATGGGTGAATTATGGGTAAATAGGTCATGGGTGATATTAAGTTGATTGTGGTGAAAGAGGAAAACTATCCCAGAGATAAGTGTCGAGGATCTAGTCCTGTTATAGGATGATCAATTTGTAATGAAGAAGGTTAAAAGATAAGTGGAGGCAAATAAATCCACCTAATTAGTAAGGATCATAATGGGTGATTCATACCTTAAATAGGATTATGAACGCAAGACCTTAAGGACATTTCATGATTTATTATTCTAAAGGTGAAGAGTATTCATATGATCACCAAATATCATTGTTCCAACAGCTCCCTTGAGGCAGTAGAAAATGAAAGTGCGAATGGTGAGAAGGTGAAAAGTGGTTAGTTTACATGGTATTTGGTAGCATTCCCTTTGGAAAGAGATCTAAGATCACAATGAACAAGTCCATGACGAACAAGGTTTCCGTTTTAACTTATATTTGAGATAGATTGATCGATGCGGGGAGTCTATATGGGATGAGGAAATTAAATCCTTGAGGTATTCATAAAGCTGATTGATGCGGGAAGCTTTGGATTCTCTCTCTTTTTTTTGTAAAAATGCAGACTTTACATAGCTTTCCTTCGAGGGAGCAGTCTATTTATAGGAGCGATGTAGAGAGAAAGATGTCCTTTTGAGGGAATCATAATTTATCTAGAAGTTTGACTCAAGGAGTTGTAGTATCATGTGCGGGATTTTAATTCATGGATAAGTCTAATGTGAAGAGTTAGATTATTATTTAGAAAGCAAAGGGGGAAATAAACATGGGATCTCATCTGAAATTAAACAAAAAGTATCCATGAGAATCATGCCATGTGCAGCGCCGTAGTACATATGTTTAAGAGAGGGTAAAAGAGTGATGGTTATGCATGCACATGATTCTTGTTTAATTGTTGGGGATAGCATAATGAATGGAGGAAAGGTGAATAGATGCTCAAGGGAAAAACATGAAAAGAGGTAGAAGGTGAGGTAGGACTAAATGTCAATAGTATAATGGTCAAAGATCCAAGGCAATATAGGGTTTTAGGTTTGGGTTTAACATCTAGTGAAGATAAACGATATGTAATTGAATCCATAAGCATGAGTCATGATGTATGGTCCAAGAAAATTAGGAGAAAATTTACCCCATTTACTTTGTTTTCTGCTTGGGTTACATGTTGATTTTCCTTCAGGACAAGGTCACTAACTTGGAAAGTTCATTCATTGACACGTTTGACATAGGCATGCTTGATACATTTTTGGTAAATTTGAATATGGTAAAGAGCATTAAGATGACAATTCATCTAATAACTAAAGTTGTGATAAAAGGTCCTAGTGAAATTCATCAGCATTGAGGCATGTCATAGAGAGAAACGTGAAGTGATGGGAATCTGAACTTCGAGAGGCAGCAACAACCTCTGTACAATAGACTAGAGAAAAACGTGATGGCAATAGTGAAAGTGTTGAATACTAGTGTGTTATGCTAACAAGGATGAAAAGAAATGTGTGTATGTCAGTCCTTCCTAGTATCGTTAAGCACTTTCAAGAGAATTTTCGTTTAGGGTTTTTATTAGTGGATTCAGATTGGTCATTGGTTTGTGGGTAATACGGTAAAGAAAAAATTAGTTGAATATCTGAAGGCATCGTAAATTTTCCGCAATGGTTTTTATTTTTGAATTGTTTTCCATTATCAGTGATGAGGCGATTGGTGGGACACCAAAGCGAAAAATAATGTGATGATTGATGAACTCACATATTTTCTCAGATTTTGTGGAGATGAGAGGTATGGATTCAATCCATTTGGTGTAATATTTGGTATTAGTGATGATCCATTGATGTTGCTGGGAAGAATGGGGGTTGATTTCTCTGATAAGATCCAAACCCCATTGAGAGAAGGGCCAAAGATCATAGGTGACCTGTAAGGCATGACTAGGTGTATGATGAAGATTAACATGTTGTTGGCATTTTACACAACACTTAACGTAATTGTAACAACCATGGTCAAAGATTTGGTAAGTAATAGCCTAGGCAAAGAATATGCTTAGCAACAACAAGGCCACTGAAGTGACCTCCACTATATTGCCATCATGAACTTCCTCAATGGTATAAGGAAATCCAGAACTCGTAAGGCACCATAAGAGAATACCATCAAATACGTTCTTATAGAAAAGGCCACTCATGATGATGTAATGAGATACCCTTTTAAGAAAGGCGCGTTGTCCATTACGAGTGAGGTTAGAAGGCAAGATGGAGAGGGAAAGATAGTATGAGTATTGTATAAACCAAATGTCACTTGGGTCAGGAGTAGTGGTTCCGATAGAGTAAACATCGCAAGGTAAATAAGAGGGTAATTGGAGTCCTTCGTACGGTGACAAAGATTTTAGAGTCAGGTGGGTAAAGAGCGTATCTGAGAAGCCAAATAGGCCATGATATCTAGAAATTTTTTGGTAGAATGGGGGACAGTTTGAAGGGTGTAATGGTTGAAGGTGGTCAAAAGTATTTCTAGATGATTCTTATACTTTTGGATTATCTCATTACGACACTGTTATATACCATTGACTTAGTGTTTATGACCAATTGTGAATCACCAAAGATGTTGGTTGACCTTGACATATAAGGTGTAAGCACACATAGAGACCTAATATGAGTGCTTCGTATTTGGAAAAATTGCTTATACAGTAAAAATCGAGTTTGAAATACAAAGGCATGGATTCACCATCAAGTGAGAATGAGGATAACACCAGCGCCCACCTCCATGCTAGACACTTGGAACCATCGAAAAAGAGTTTCATTTCATAAGCAGGTTCATCTAAGGAAAGTGTAGCAATAGACTCATCTAGAAAGTCAAAATTAGAGGGTTGATCCCCAGAAATAGGTGCATCAACCAATTGGTTGGTGATATCTTTGCCCTTGATGGACTTTTGATGGATGAATTTGAGGTCGAGGTCGGCTAGATGCATTAGTCTAGCTTATGCATTCCGTTGATTTTTGATAAGGTTTGGCATAAATGAAGTGTAAGGGGTTAGTGTTTGTCACAACATAGGTTTTGTGTTTAAGTAGGTAATGGCAGATTTTGAGTGGGCAATGAAAACTAAAGCTAAGGAAAAGTTTTTTGGCATAGGTGTATTGGGTCTTTGTAGTCTAGAAGAGTACAAATTATGTAATAAAATGCCTGCTCCCCTATGTTGTTCATCGCGATGAGCGAGCATGGACCCTAAGGAGTGATTGGTAGAAGAGATGTATAGGTAGAAGGGTTCATCATCTTTATGTGAAATGAGTACGTGTGGTTGGAGAAGGTATTGTTGTAAGGCATCGAAAGCTATTTGTGGCAGTCATCATCCCATTTTCAGGAGACATCCTTTTTGAGAATAAGATTAAATGGATGACATAGATTGGAAAGTTACAAAATGAAATGCCGAATAGACTACAACTTATCTTACAGGATATGGAGCTTTCGTAGATTAGTGGGTGGAGGAATTTCAAGAATGAACTTGACTTTGGTAGGGTCAAACTCTATACCATGTAAGGAAATAATAAATCCTAGAAGCTTTCCTGAGAGAACCATGAAGACACACTTCTTGGGATGAAAGGCGAAACACAATACTTAATCAAGTGATCAAATATGATTTTTAGGAACGGTGACGTGCTCATAGTAGCATTTATATTTGGTAAGGAGATCATCTATGTAATCTTCTAATATATGGTGCATGATTTTATGCAAGATGTAAGTCATAGCCTGCTGATATGTGGCACCAGCAATCTTAAGGCCAAAAGGCATGACTCGATAGTAGAAGGTCCCCCTAAGGGGTGATGAATGCAATTTTGTGTTGATCCTATAGGGCAAGCGAGATTTGGGTTATAATATGAGAAACCATCCATGAGTGATAGCATCTTGTGACCAGTAGGTAAGGTTAACCAGTTGGTCAATACTGGGTAGAGGAAATTCAACTTTTGGGCAATCTAGGTTGAGGTCATAGAAATATTTGCAAATGCGAAGTCGCCCCTGTCACCTTAGTGACTAGGAAAATGTTAGAAATCCATGGGGGATAATCAATGGATAAGATAAAGGAAAATGGAAAGAAGGTGCTGAAGTTCTTCTTTGACTAGAAGAGAAATACGAGGGTGTATTTTCCTCAACTTTTGTTTTATGGATTTGGCGTTGGGAATGGTTATGATATTGTGGACCACTATGGTGGGGTCAATACCGGGCATATCTGCGTAAGACCAAGAAAAAGCATGGTTATGATTTTTGAGAACAGAAGTGATGGGTTCCTGTTCAAAAACATCTAAACATTGGCCAATCTTTAGAATGTGTGGGTCATCCTGAGTGTGGATTTTGATTTCGATAGTCGATTCATTCAACATAGTTTGTGTCTCAGATGGTAATGAACAATTAATATATGAATATTCTACACTAAGGTAGGTGAGTATAGATTCATCATCCTGACATTGAATGACATTAATAGAAGGTGTATCGTCATCGATCATTCCAAGATACAGGAAGGGAAGAGAAGAGGGAGCCTCGCCCTCGCGTTGATAAGTCAGAGGTCCCAAGGAAATGGTGTTTATGAAAAAAAAAGTTAGGAGGGATGGATTTTGGATCCATCAACTTTGTCGGTGAAGGCGGTGAAGAAGGCGGAGTAGGTGAAGAAGGGTCAATATCCTCAATGAGTTCAATGTGAGCCTTCTTGGTAGGTAGTTCAGCAAATTCGATACCACTATGGTCGTTATGTTTACAAGTAGTACATGAAATAATAGTATGATGGACTTACTCATAAAAGCTAAAACCAAAACCCTTCCACGCACATCGGTGCCAAAAGGTGTGGGTGAAACAGTGATTGGTGAGTGAAATGAGGTTGGTAGAAAATGGGGTGGGTTTGTGATGGTGGTTCAGGTGTATAAGTGGTAGTATCAAGTCCCCCATAGGTGAGATTGGTGTGAAGGTGGGGAGGACCATAAAGGATAAGCTCTCCTATATGATGACCACAGTGAGGGTGTTGGTGAAGGCTTCCATACTCTTGTGGAGTAAGGAATGTGTTAACATTATATAGGGAATACTCTCCTAGAGTGAGCTATTGAAAAATGCCTTCCAAGGGATCGGTGGTCGATATGTGGGTAGTTGGGATAGATGATGTGTTAGAGATTGGATCAAAGGTGGAGCCAACTAATTGGGAGGCTGATGGGTTGGCAATGGAAGTTGTGGAAGTGGTAGGGGTGGAGGATTTAGGTGTGGTTGAGGTAGCAGTGACACTGGTGGGAAAAGGTGTAGGTGAAGAGGAAGTGGTCATAGATGAAGATGCCTTAATGGGTATAAGAACTTAACTGGGTCGGTAAAGCATGTTGTAGGTTTTGAAAGGTGATGGATCAGCCAATATGGTATAGGTGTGCCCTTCATGCTCAAACTTCACACAACGATGCAAAGTGGAAGGAATGTAACCCATAACACGAATCCAGGGTCTACCAAGCAACATGTTATATTGAAATTCCCCCTCCAAGACATAAAATAACTCTGGAAAAGTGCAGGGTCCCACGTGAACATGGAGGATGAAGGTGCTAAGTGTAGAGGTGATAGCATCATTAAATGAACGCAACATGACGGGATGTTTATGCATGTAATTGTCGGGTATGCGCATTTGGTCGAATGCATGGGAGGAGATGATGTTAATGTTATCACTCCCATCGATCATAACATGTCATACACATATATTATCAATATAGATGGAGATGAAAAGGGATGGATCAAAGTCATCAGTTTTGTGCAGTGCAATCTCTTCATCTGAGAAGCTGAGGGTGCCTACTTGGTGAGTAGGTGGAGGTGTAGAAGAATATGGTAATTAGGTAAGAGAGGCTACATGATGAGGTGTAATAATGGAGGCTACGGGTGTAGGTTCATTGGGAAAGACCTCAATAGATTGAAGAACCTCCATGAGAGCTTGGTGATGGTATTCAAAGGTTTGGATGAGGTCATATAGGGACATTTTGAGGGAGGATTGGTGTAATTGTTTGAGCATCATGTGATGTGTAACTCCATTGGAAATAAGATATGTGGGGCTGCAGATAGTGACTTTAGGTGTGGGTTCAGATGGTATGTTTAGTATAGGGTTGGTCAGTGGGTCGGTTGCCTTTTCCTTTCCTTTTTCCTTCTATGCGTAGGTAGCAACATGGATCGTGTTGATTTTAGGTGGGGAGGTAAGTGAAGTAGGTGAGCTATAAAAGGTATAGCGATAAGAAGGGTAGAAGCCAAGAGGTAGTAAGGAACCTTGTAAGATGAGTTGGGAACACCGACATTTGGGTGGAGGTTTGGCGAGTTCTCTGATGCACACCATGTTAATTTCAAATCTCAGAGGTGGCTCTAAGAATTGTGGGGGTGGAGGTCTTGGTAACTAAGTAGGTAATGAGGGAAGAACTATGGAAACTTGTGCTAGAGAAATGGGGTCCTCATCAAGAAGGTCATCATCGTCAAATTTTTCTTCAGGAGGACACAATAGGACAAGAGCAGCTTTCAAAGCCTTACAGTCCTCTAAATCATGTCTTGGCACATGATGATAAGTGTAAATTTTGGTTTCTTCAAACCCTTTTGGTTTTGTTTTAAGTGGGTTGTAAGGTCTAAGAGGCGGTAATGTGATGACAGAAGTTTCAAGGAGGTTGGTTAAGATTTTGGCATAGGATCCTGGTAGTGAATCACAATGGGATGTGAATTTGGGTTTTGGTGCAGGTGATGTTGATTGTATAGGAAGGATCTTTGCAAGAGGGGGAGTGGGTTGAGCCATGGTGTTAGGTGTTGGTCATGTCTTCTTGGGTAAGGGAAAGGTAGATAAACTGACAATAGAGTGTGTGGTTCGTTTAACCAACTTATTTAAGGGTAGCAGATTTTTTCCTTTAGGTTGCACCTGCTTGGGTAAATTTGATATGGGCACACGAGATTTAGAGGGAAAAGCAAATGGTGGAAGAGGGCGGGTTACCCATGGGGATAATCGAGGTGCTATGGAGGTAGATGATACGGTTCGTGCAAGAGGTGAAAGGGGAAGAGAATGAAGTTTCGTGGGTAGTGAAGAAGTTATCGATGGTATTGGAGGTATGGGTGATAAAAATTTTATAGGTGTGGGAGGAAGTTGTGTAAGGCACTCAGGTATATTAGAGGTCTAGGAGTGAGTAATGGGCTATTGCATTTTCAGTTTACCAGCGGGTGGAGATTTCTTAGCTAAGATCGAGGGGTGAGGTCCTAAGACGAACGGAAGGGGTGAAGGTGATGAAGGTGTGATCAGTGAGGTTGGGGTATGATATCTAGGGGATTGGTTCTTCTTTTTGGGGGCCAGATTAAGTTTGGTGTTGGCTTTGGAGGATGTAGGTAAATCTAATTTGATGGGTGGATGAGTAAGACTAGCCATTGGGATGACCCCTAAACTACTAATAGGTTTAGGCAAGGAAGATGATGTACGTGTGGTTTTAGATGTAGATATATGTCAGGTTATGGGTAGAGATATAAGTGGAGCCATGAGTGGTATCGTGGGATAATTTACGATAGTTTTGGTCGTGTTTTGTTTGGTCGGCAGAAATACTTTTGGATAGATAGTGGAGGTATCAGCGCGTGACATCTACATTTTTGTTAAGACAGGAAGTAGAAGACACCCCAAAATTAAGGCTCTATCCACATAATCATGAGAATGGCACTGCAGTGGGTAGGGTTGATGTGGATGTAATGGCGATTCCCGTAAAATGTGTTTTCAAAATGGGGAATTCACTAGCTTTAGCCTATGTGGGTAAGAGAGCCAAAAGTAAGTTAGCATGATGTTGGGTGGCTGATGGAGAATGGTAACCTAGAGGTAAAGGCATTTCTATTGGATCTTTGATAGTGTTGGTTTGAAAATCTATTAGATGGGCAGATCGTGGGGAAACAACCCAACAGTTTGTAGGGCATAGCCCCTCTTTGAGACAACAAAGCAAAACTAGTTTATTGGTATTCTACCAGCAGGAATCTGTGCAAGTCTTACAGTATTCTACCTTCAGGGGGTTTGGAATCTCATCCCAATAGAGGTAGTTCCAAATGACAAATAGAAATGTGAGAGGGGAGGAAGGGAGGAATCAACCTAGTAATCTAAAGCTGTGAGAGCTTTATAATGTGCCCATGGGTGATTGATAATGCCGACCTTTAACAGGTCATCAACCAAAAAGTTGACCATTGTCTGGAATGTTCCTTGCTGCAACTTAGTGTTATCCAATTCCTCAGAAAGGGAGCCTGATACTACTTATAGCTCTTTATTTCCTCGAGTTATATCTTGGTGCAGCAATGTGAACCTACTAATTATCACCTGACCATCCTGGAGGATCTTCTTAGTCCAGGATGACACAACTATACCATGTTCAAAAATCTTTATGTATTCATCTATTTTCTCTTAGCTGGGAGCTTGAATAGGTTCTGCAGTAGTTGTTGAAGGAGCTCTGCCCATCTTCTACAAAGCTTAGAGGAGATGTTTGTTTTGTTCTTTAAGCACCCTCTTCTCCTCTTTGGCCTCTTATAGCTTCATGAAAAGGGCATCCATAGCTGACAAGGATTCTCCTTGCAGGATTTCAGATGATGTTCCCATTATGACTTGAGTCACTGTGAAGTTTGTAGGAGATAGATCTTCTTTCTTCTTTATGGGATCCGGGTAGGCTATCTCCATAACCCTTTCTCCTGAGGAACTTTTTGAGAAGTGAGTTATTGCTTTTTGCTTCTTGTGTACCTTTTTCGGAATGATCAAGAATTCCATAGCTACAATGGGGACCTTCCTCTTATGTTGACTCAGGTGGTAGGAGATCCAACCAGGACTTATGGGATTGGGATCGGTAGAAGAAGATGAAATGGGGGTGAAAGGGGGAGCAACTGTAGCGGATTCAGGGAAGAATGTGGAAACACTTGGTGGTGGCATGGATAGGGAGTTCAATACACTAGTGCTTACAGGGCTCATGTAACACCCTGAACTGTTGTTACTTCCTCCTGAGCATACAAGTGTTGATATGTGATTTATTTTGTAAAAAGGATGTGTTTCTTTGATTGAGAAGTCATGCTTGATATGGACTATATCTTCTTTGAAATTGCAGATCTTTGACTGAGTCATAATATGATTGGACTCTTTTATTTATTTCATTTTACACCTGAGTTTAATCTGATCTTGGAATGAATTGTGGATTTATCCATCTATAAGACCCAGCCTTGGATCAGTGGCATTGATCCAAGTAATGCTTTAAGTTTATTCGGGATGAACTAAAATTATAGACCTTTCACAGGTTGCAAGGTCTGAATGCGTTGAATAAACTGTTCTGGAGTCTAACTCAGGCTGATTGTGTTAAATGAATTGGTTCCTGATATCGTAATATCAGAAAGGTCTTGATCATGGACCAGGTAATAATTTATATACATTTAATTCACTAGCCTATTAGCAGTGCAGGAGTGAATCCTGTTCGTGAATGTATGTTGTAGGTTCTTTTTCTGAGCATTTGAAATGTTAAACCTAAACTGGATTTATTAAGGTTAGTAACCTAAAACTAAACTATGATCTATGGGTTAGATTAGTGTTAATCTAACCTAGGCCTAAGCTATAAGCTAAATGTTCTAAGTTAGTAACTTTGTGCTATGGAGGTTAGACTAAGTCGCATCTTAAATCCTAACCTATGTTACTAACCTAACTAATGAACAAGGAAGAAAGGGGACCTATGGAAGGGTGCGAGCCATGGGAGGCAGTTTCTATGGCATTAAATGGATGGATAAGCATGGAGGACAGGTAATTTGGTAGAAGTTTAAATGGCTAGCAAGAGCCGACGTGGTAGATTCGCCAAAGTTAGATATGGTCTTTGAATTTCATTTGTCCATCGCCAACTATGGCGGTCGGTGGCAATGGAAATTGAGTGGGAGATTTGGAGTAAATGTAATTAATGAACTCGGTCTTTGAGCTCGGGTTTCACGGGAAGGCATGCAAAATGGAAAACTGGTAGTTTGTTTGGTTTTTCATGCGCTCTGGTTTTCCCTCTGTCTGATCACTGGTTCATCGCACCAGTCTTCTTGGAGTTGCATGGCAAATATGAGTGTAACTCGCTCTTTTCTCTGGCAAGGAAAATTTATAAGTCATGGAAATAAAAAAAATTTGTTGGTGAATCTAACTTGGAAAAAGAGGAGAAGGCTCGAGCTCTTTCAGTGGTATTCTTCGGATTTTTAAGTAAATAACAAGGCATGTTAGGCCCTAACCTTTAAAAATATTGCTCTCTTTCAAATGATTTCATTAGAACAACTCTGTTTAGATGATTTTTGGGTTTAGATGGTTTTTATGGTAGCTTTGTGTGATTTTATTACTGTATCTTCTTGCTGGTTCGATTTTTCAATTTAACCCTTGATGGGTGTGTATTGTGTTTCGAACTGTTGCACTATCTCGTTGGGTTTTGCATTCCGGATAAAGTTTGTGAAATGCATGCAAGAAAGTATACTAAACCTGCTCTTTGAGAGCCCATGAATTGTTTCCTTGTTGGGTTTAGGCTACAGTTGATACTTGTTGTTGATACTTGTCGGAAAGGATACTGTTGGAATTTTGTTTGAATGTTCAGTATATTTTGACTTCTTTGTAAGTTATGTCGTGGTTATTAGAGGTGGTGGTTATTGAATCTTGTTGGGTTTCGCTATGATACTTAAAGTTATTTGTGAACGGATAACTTGTTGTGTTTACAGTATTTCAATGCGACCTGGTAGAAGTTGTTTTTCCCCCTTGTGTTACGATTATGGGATTCAAGCCGTTGATAGTTTGCAATATATTTATTTATATAAAAAATGACTCTGTGGAGTCCATGGAATGGTACGCATATTATGGACTACTGTAGAATCCATGTATGTGAATACTGGTAGTTTGATTCTGTCGGAGTCCTGGAGGGGTAACTGGTATTACAACTTTTGTTATCTTGTAATGAATACCTTCGTTTAGCAATGAATTTGTTGGTACAGACTCAGTTGGTGTACTTTTTACGTTTCCTATCTGTGTAAGCTTGAGCGAATATTGTTGTAGAGGCTCAGTTGGATTCCTTGTTACGAAATCAGTATTTAGCTTCTGTATAAGCCTGATTGTGAATATTTACCATTGTTGGCACGGTTGGAATCCTTAACTTATATTTATCTTGTACATCGGTTTCTGTAGAATATTTATCGTGAATATTGTTGTTTGGATTCAGTTGAAATCCTTGATAGGTAATCAGTGTTTTTGCTTCTATATAAGCTTGATTATGAACACTTATTATTTTTGGCTCTGTTGGATTCCTTAATTTATATATAGATATCATGTATCTTGGCCTCTATAGAAGTGGGTCGTGAATACCATACTTATCAACCTCTGAATGAGTTCAGATGTGAATACGGTATGTTATGTTTCCTTTCTGAATAATTCCAGTTAAACGAGGTTGTGCATGTTGTGTGGATTTCGTATGAATATCTCTACATAGTCATAGGGAAACATCAATTTCTTTAATGTTAACGAGTCTCTTGTTGACTGCGATAAAAGGGAAGTTCTTTTGATTTCGACCTTGGATCTAAAGCCTTACAGTGTTATTAGGGATTAGAATGAGCTGTATGTTGCTGAGAGGGATTGTTTTCGTGTTTGTGCGTGATTACGTCTTTGTTGTTGAGTTTTTCTTGTCTTGTGCTTGACTGAGATAAAGAGTTAACAGTTGTGCCTTGACAAGCGATTGCGCTAGCTATTTTCTCATTTATATAATAATATGGAAGGTTATGTGGAGTCTATTTAGGATAGAATACTCATCACTGCCTTGGCACGAGAGCTGTTGTACTACTAGTAAGCTACAGGATATTGTTTAATTTAAATTTTAACCAAACTGTGATCCTTCTGGTGGTCTCGTCTGATTTATTCACATGTGTTTAAGGTTAATGCTTTGCTCTTGGAGAGACAGTACAGTCATGAGCTTGTTCTGAGGGAAATATGTATGATTCGCTTTATTTCTCTTCTGTTGAAAAGTATAGGTTGATATAATTTTTATCTAACTTTTGGAATTGTTCTAACATGCTGATGGAATCATGAAAGGTTATGATATTCATTTATTATGTTGAATATATTAGTCCGTCTGATGTTGCTGTCCTTGGGATTCAGATGGATAGTTGTTTAGATGCATTTGTCTTCTTGGTCACTAACGTTTTGATGAAATATTTGAAAGGTATCTAGGACAATTTAGTGACTATAATATGAGTTACGCGTTTATAGTCATGTTTGTATTACAAAAGCATAGTCTGAAATATGTTTACTTGTTTGGTGAAATGATCTCATTTAAATAGGTTGTTTAATGAAAACAGTTGGTGGATTGCAATTGTTTTAAGAGTTAGTGCTTATCATGCTCAGTTCATCGAACTGACCCATGTTGACAATTTTTGCAAATGGTTGCTGTAAGTGATAAAAGCACGCAGATCTGATAGGATGTTCAGATTGTTTAATTTGGTTTTATGATGAATTACAGCTTGATTCTCTAAATATACTATATGAGGAAGGATGTTATTTTTCCGTTGAGTATTGTATCAAGTATGTTGAATGCATAAAATGTATTGATTAGTTCTGAAAGGAATGGAAATAGATATTTGTTACTGATATGTTTGTATTCGTATCTTGATAGTTTGACCTTCTTCGGTTCAAATGATCTTAAGAGCATTGTTATTATTGTATAAATTGGAGACTTTTGTGATTATCAATATAAGCTTGCAAGAATAAGTGACTAAATACTTATGATTGTTTAGTAGTTCTAGTATGTTCTATGTAAAGCTAAAATTGGAATTTAGATCACTGTCTTTCTGGAAGCTAGGGTTAAAATAAACCTGAGTAGGAAGTTAAACAAGCTGAATAAATTATTACTTCCTAATCTTGACCTAAGTCAAGACAACATTAATTGGATTCTTAATCACTATATCTCGATATTAATAAGTAAGATATAAATTGAGTTATGAGAACTGATATAAACCTAGAAAGGGTTTGGTTAGCAATCTCATGTGAAGGATGGGAGTAATTGTCCAAATTCATTGATATAGAATTATGTATATTCTATGAACTCCTTGATGGGACCTCTAGTCTTAATAACTTCTCTTGTGTATTAAGAAAGGTCATTCTAAGGTGAGGAACCCAGGGATCGGGAAAGGCTAACCTTAGGGGAACATCTTTTAGTAAAATTTAAACTCAACGTGCATAACACTTATTAATAAGTAGTTCTTTTCGAGGAGGATTTAAAGGTTGACGGCACAAGTCAACTGCAGGGTTGTACCTTCGAGAATATTAGGATCTTCTTGAAGAGACAACAATGCAGGTGACTTATGACGACACCCTTTGCATTGATCGTTAATATTTACACCTTAAACTCGAACAAGTTACTCTAGGACTGATTAGGAATGTGGTCACGTTATAAGGCTACCTAGGAGACTCAAGGTATCTTGACACACTGGTTTAACTAGGGTTGACCCAGTATGTCAGCGTATCCCTAGTCCTCGGGAGCATCCATATAACATTGCCACCTTACTAATCCGTTTCCGAGTGAATAACTTGGGATAGGAGAGACTGACAGAAGTCAGTATAAGACATTCTACATAACATAGGAATGGGGTGAAGGACGTATTCCAGATTGACGAGTATGCTGTTAAGGAATAAGAGACATAAGCATTATGTTTCAAATCTTTGGCCAAAGTATCGCAAGCTGTTGATTACGTTGTCCTAAGTCACCTAGTCTAAGGGATGAGATGCCGATGAATAATGGTAACAATTATTCAGATAGGTTCCTTGGACAGAGCATTCTAAATCCCAGATTAGGGAAGAGAACTGCAAGAGTATTGTGTTAAAGTGAAAATGCCAACTCTTAATACTCATGAATAGATCGGTAGATTACCGAGTCATGGAATGAATAGATCGGAGGTACTCCGAGTCATTACAGCTGCATATGGTTATCTGTTATAAGAATGGTTGTTTTGATTTGTGAGTTCTAAATTATGTATTTAGAACTAGGAAGCATTTATCAAAAAAAAAATTTACTTGTTCTAATATATAAAAATGAGGATGTTACAGCTCAGAGTCACTATAGTGGAAGAGAAGGACATGGAGATAGAAGGGATCTGCAACAGGATGGAAGAAACGCTGGAGGATAGATCCGCGAGAGAGGAGAAGATGGATGAGGTGGGAGATGGAAGGGAAGAAGAAGGAGGATAAGACACAACCATAGGATTGGTTACCTGAGTGATAAGAGGAGGAGGGGGAGTAGAAGAGGGGATGGCAGTCACCTCCACAATTGTAGCTGTGACAACATCCTGAGTGGATGTGTCCATTGGAACATTTGTTGCTTCTTTTTTTCCTCGGGACACTAAGTCCACTATTTACTCTGAAGCAGAAGGAGGGCTATCAAGACCTTTCTCCTATTTTCTTGGCTCTCCAACTTTATCTTTTCCTTTGCCCTTTGGCAAGTGATCTAGCTTTGGAGGCACACTTCGTAAAGGAGAAGTAGTGAAATCCACTTCGAGGTAGATGAGACCATTTCATTTACACCAATGCTCGGTGCATTGTAACATGTTCTATAGTCTTGGGTGCCTTGTTTCTATTGATACTTGTAAATGACCAATCATCCCCATCCGTGTCAAGGTAAACCTGATCAATTTCCTTATCAGTTTCATAGAAATATTTTGGGATGATGGCAACTCCATAGTGGATGATCTCTGGTAGTGCCAATCGGGAGTGATCCTTTCGCCTGATTTCAACCTCATGGTTTACGTCCATCCATATGTCCTCGATCTCTAGGACATGGATGGGATCGATCTTTACCTTGGGGAGGTAAATCTGGCAGTCAAAGGTTGGCCTTGCTGGGAAATCATGCTTCAGGTTTAGAAATTCCAGCTCTACATACATCTCTCGGGCTTTACTCAGTGAGGTACAAGTGTATCTACCAACTGTGAGGGGGAAAGGAGTTCCCCCTTTCTTCCTTTTCATAAATTTCTCATGATATGACATCAACTGCTTTGATAGCTCTAGAAGGATTAGCTTGGGCCCTACATACCTTGGAAGCTTTGTTGGCTCACCCAAGAAGTTGGCAGCTCTGAGATATGTGAAGGTGGGGAATTGTGTAAACAAATCCCCCCACTTCTTCGCTGCGGCGATCACGCTTGTGCTGGTCTGACCATGTGTCATGTTTGACCTCAATAGGTAGATGATGCCATAGAAGAAGGTGTCATTTATTTTTTTAAACTAGGCGATACTGTTCTCAAGCCTTAGTTCTGGGTAGTATTCATATATCTTGACCTGAGGCCATACCCCACTTTGAATCAGTCTTGGGTAATCTTTCTCTGAGGTAGCGGGCATATATGACATAGGAGTTCATATAGAACCTCCCAGTCGTTAAAACCTGTTGGATTTTTTACGAGATAGTATCATTGATAATCTCTCCCCATCTGAAATGTTGCTCCGAAACATTCTTGCTTATGGTCTCTAACTACATGAGCATCCATTTTTGAAAGTAGTGGGCATCAAAAAGCCTGAACACTCTACTGAGGAAAGTGATGGTATCACTGAGCTCCTCTCAGAAGTTACTGCGGTGGATGGTCTACAGCCATCTGCTCACCACCTTTTTTTTCTTCAGGTAAACCTCATTCATCATCTGCATGAACTTATCCTCATTGTCGGTCCAAGTCTTTATGGAGTCTTCCTAGCTGACCACCACATACTGCCTATGGTGGGGAATGCCCAACATGATTTTGAAGTGGCAGGAAGTGATGTTAATGATTACCTTTCCCTCCTTGTCCTTGACACACCTTGTGTCCTTGTTGTAACCACCAACATGATGAACTCATTGTTTATTGCACTTACTAAGAGTCCTGCTACAAAGTGTAGCTCACTTCCTACCAATTTTTCCATCCATGGGCTACCGGTAACTTGTTTGGTTCTGGCCCAGAAATCATCCATATCTATGTGCCCAAGCTCTGAGTCTATGATGTCGAGACTTCACTCTGCAAGTGAGTCAGACATCCTGACTCTCTAATATTTGTATTTCATTTCCTACTCTGTCAACTTAGCTTTACATTTAGACTTGGTTGGCTTCTTGCTCGATGAATACATAAGTGCACTCGAGGATTGTTGTCACTCTGCAAGAAGAATCATAGAGGTCTAACATAGGAGAGCCATGTCAACCGTCATGTTATTTATATTTTAAATCTTGCAAAATGAAAAATGATCAATTTATAAGCCTTTGGGCGCAAGGCGCAGCTTCACTGCAGGCTGCAGAGGCTTGAATTAGCAAGGCGCACTTTTAAGAAGTGTTGCATGGGAGAAGGTAGTGCTAAAAGGGAACAGGGTATGGATTTACAACATACAACATGAAGATGTTGATCTCAAGGAAGTTGCGCTAGCACCTTAGGAAAAGTGGTTTGGCGGGGCACAGATTTGCTTGGTGTCACATGTGTTCAGGGCATGCCAAGGCGTAGATGTGGAATTTGCTACATGCTCTTTTGGTGCACTTATGTGTGTTGGAAGGAGATTTTGCATAGAGGTTAGGCGTGCCAAGGGTTTGGCTTGCACGGTGCGCGTTTGGTTTACACAACATGTAATGTTGTTGTTATTGCATTGGCACTAGCACCTGCACCTTTTGAGAATTTACTATGAGAATTTCCACTCTGCGGAAAGGGTTCATACAACATGGGCTTGAAGATGCGTTATGACATGACTATGTTTAGTGTAGTATGAAGAAACAGTGCACCAAGGAAAATAGGACCTTTTGGTCAATTTCAAGGATTTCTTGATTTTTTTTCTTTTGGCTCAGATTTTGATGGCAAGGAGGGAAATCCTAGCATGGCAGGGAGTAGAGGAAAAATGGGTTGGAGCTCTTTCTAAGGTAGAACCTTCCAGATTCACAAATCTAGAAGGAGGGTTAAAACAGTTTGCAGTTAGGTTTGGGAATGTGTTATCTTTTTTATATTTAATTCTTTTTAACACATAACACCTAATCACCTAACACAAAAACCACAAAAACAATAACAAGGATGGAGAAGCCACTTACCAAGGTATATATAACAATGAAGGACAGATGTGGGATCCACAAACACGAAAGGCAACACGCGGGGCTAACAGGAAAGCTGACAGGTGTAGAGGAAAGACTTTTCTTAATTTTTAATTCATAAAAATGACAGGTTGAGTGTGCCTATATATAGAAAAATGTGCATTTATTGTGCCACCAAACCCCTTTGGTGCAGTTGGTGGGATGTCGACGCGGAGGAGATTGCGCCTTGGCGCAAGTTTGAAGGTGTCGACACCACTTTTACAGCACCTATGGTGCACTTAAGGAAGTTCAACATGTTTACGGATGCGCCGAGGTGCACTTTTAGGTGGCGCAACATTTGGAGTGTTGACATCTCAGAGATTGCACCAAAGGCAAAAAATGGCACCATTTTCTCAGTGTTGACACAAGATTTTCTACGCCGAGGGAGAACAGTTTTTCTTCCGAGTTTGGAAACAACTTGACTTTCTAGAAGGGGCTTTCAGGCCAATTTCAGACATTTTCAAACTTCCCTAGGGGCCGAAACAAAATTTCGGTATGGTTATCTATAAAATTTCCCTTTTCAATTTTATAGGATAACAGCTGGCTCTGTCTTGGGACTATCTTTACGTGAAACTTAAGGGTAGAGAATCCCATTCTTCATGTGCCTATCCATTGGGTTACAGAGAGTCAAAAACAAGGGCGACCAAAAGGGAGGAAATTAAACACACAACAAATAGAAAGCAAACACACAACAAAAGTAAACACACGATAAAAGTAATTTGTACAAAGAAGAGAGCAAGCTCTACTTCCTGAAGATATTTAGGTACTGCCTGCTATAGGGAAGCAGGAGCTCAATTCCTTCTAGATATGAGAGATAGAAACTATTCTCTCCATTGAGTTGCTCAATCTTGTATGGCCCTCTCCAAAGAGATTCAAACTTTCTGTGCATACCTTTTGGTTCTCTTCGTTTATCCCATAGAAGGATAAGATCCCCTATCTAGAAATCCCTCTTCTTGGATTTCTTGTCGAATAGCCTCTTGACTTGATTCTGATGTTCGGTGATCTTGTCGACCACTTTTACTCGTTTCTCTTCAAGTTCCATCAGGTACATAATTCTCTTTTCTAGAGAACTCTGAAAAGTTTCATCTTTGATAGCTCGTGCCAAGTGTAGAGGAGGAAGTTTTGCAGAGATAGGGACTTTAGCATTAGTCCCATATAATACCTGAAAAGGTGACATGTCGAGAGATCTCTTTGGAGTGATACGATCCACCCACAAAGCATCATACAATGACTTGTGCTAGGACCACTGGTTTTCATCGACTAGCTTCCGTATGATGGTTACCAGGTTCTTGTTGCTAGATTCTACTTGACCATTTCCCTGAGAATAGTAATTAGAGGCATGAGCCAAAGTTATTCCATATCCGTAGAAAAAACCAATAACTTCTTGTGAAGAGAATTTGAAAGCGTTTTCAGCAACGATTTTGTGAGGAATGCCAAATCTCACGATAATATTTTCCGTGATGAAGTTACAAACAACTTCAGAAGTGGCATGTTTGACAGGTATGGCCTCCACCCATTTAGTGAAGTAATCTGTTGTTGTTAAAATATAACTATGTCCGGCACTCAATTAGGGATGGAGTGCTCCAATAAAGTCAATTCCCCATTGCTTGAATGGTTTGTCAATAATGATGAGCCTGAGGTCAATAGCAGCCAATTTTGGTTTGAACTGTTGGTAGAGTTCACATTTCGCTACCCAGGTGGCTTTATCTTGAAATAGTGTTATTTATTAGTACCTGGCCTAAATGATCTTATGTTTTGTTATGAAAAAGGAGAAATGACCACCGCAGGCTGAGTCATGAAAGCTTTCTAGTAATTTTACCTGGTGCGGCTTGTTAACACATCGTAGGAAGATGCCATCAATCCCACACTTGTACAACCTGTCATCCCAAATGACATACCTTCCTGATCCGAGCTTCACCATATGCTTCTCCTTTGTGGTTAGATGAGTTGAGCACTCTCCATAGGTGAGAAATAAAGTTATGTTGGAATACCATTCATTTTTAGTCGCGACAAACAGAAAAATGGGTAAAGAATCCACTTTCTCTAGTTTACTTTGTTCTTCATCAACCTGAGCAGCTTGCTCCTCAGGTGCTTCTGGGTCTTTATTTTCAGCCGTAAGCTAACATAGGCCCTTACCTCTTACCAACTTGGTTGGTTTGATTTATAAATCATACACTTGGACCTTTTCGATCCAATTCCCTTGTAAACTTCCTAACTCATGTTGAGTCAGGATAGACTTAACTATTGTGTCTGAAACCAGTACAACTATATGAGAATTTAGTATGTAGTAACGGAAACTTTTGACTACTTTTACTATGGCGAAGGCATGCTTTTTTAGCTGAGACATCTTTAGTTCATGAGGTTTGAGAGGAGAGCTCATGAAAGTGATTGGGGATTCAACATCCTTAGAATTCTTCTGCATCAAGATAGACGATACAGTATGCACAGACACATAACTGTACATAATGAAATCTTTGGAGAAGTCAGGACATACTAGGATAGGTGCATAAGCAACAGAGGCTTTTATATTCTCGAATGACATCTTGCCTTCTTCACTCCACTGGAATGTTTGTGACCCTTTCATCATATTTGATATATGATGAGTCTTTTCAGTGAAGTTGGGAACAAAGCGTCTGATAAAATTCACCTTTCCGAAACAAGAGTGAACACCAGTCTTGCTTGTGGGAAAGGTAAGGCTCTGAATAGCCTTGACTCTTTTGACATCTATCTTTGTTCCTTCTTTACTGACAATGCGTCCCAGCAATTTTCCTTCGGTGACCCCGAAAACTGACTTCTTAGGTTTTAGAGAAATTCTTTGTTCTCGGCATCTAATCAAGACTTGCTCCAAATGATCACAGGGATCACTTCATTTTTTAGAGAACACAGTTAAGTCATCTACGTAAACTATGATGACCTTTCCTATCATACCTTTGAACGTTAAGTCCATCGCATGTTGAAAGGTGGCACCGGCATTTGTTAAGCCAAATGGCATCCTGTTGTAGGCGAAGGGTGCCAGAGACATTTCTTGATTTTCTCTCTCCAAAGTAAACCAAAATGAAAAAATGTCCACTTAATCTTGTAGAGAATTTCACCAGCTTTCCATTTATATAAAGAACGTGAAAATATGAGCTTTGGATCGAAAGTTATGGCCATTTGAAGATTTAGGGCAAAAACTCTGAAAGTTATGGCCAAACTCCTCTGATCAGATCTGATTTAGGGCAAAATTGCAGAGCCTAAATCCTACTCTAAATTCCAAGGAGACAGAGATAAAAGTGCAAAATTTGAAACTAAAACTAATAGGTGATACACCAAAGGAGTGGTGAACACTTCTTGTTCATGAAAATTGACACAATTTCATAAAATGCAACATGAAAACGTCATACACAGGCTTAAGATGTCAATTAGAGGTCTGAAATGAAGCAAGACAATACAATACAAAGGACTGAAAAATTGATCACAAAGTCCACTTTCATTTTCATTGTCAAAATCCTTGCATTTACAACATCAAAGAGGCTAGAAACCTGTTACAATCATGAAGAAGGTCTGAATACTTGCAAAAAATCACTTGTTGAAGGTGAAATAAGAAACTTGCTATCCAAAAAAAATGTTCCAACCCTAAAAAAATGAGACAAATCTGGCTTTTTACCATGCATGGGTTGAGCCTAAGAGAGAGAAAATGTGTAAAAAACATGGGAGCCATTCCCCATTGAATGAAGATCATTAAAACAACATGGCCCTTACAGACCCATGCTCTGACATTTTTGGACATGCTGAAGAACAATGCATTTTGCATTAAAACTGGTTGTTGAAAAATTTCTAGCCATTACCCAATTTTCTTGATTTTCTCTCTCCAACCTACACTAAAATCCAAAATTTACCGAATCATGTATATAATTTCAACCCAGCTTTCAATTGATATAAAGAAACAAAATACGTGGATCGAAAGATGGCGATTTGAAAATTTAGGGCAAAAACAGGGCCAAAAATCGGAATCGGCGGGGAAAAAATTCAAATTTTTGCTTTTTGGTCATTTGGACAATTTTGGAAAATTTCCCCACACTTCCTTGGGCGCGGGCCACGCTCCTACTCTATTTTTCTTTGAATTTTCCACAGGTCGCTTTGAATTTTTTTGGCCTGGACACATGTCGAAACCCCATTGGGTGTGGGTTTGACCCTCCAAAATTTCCTCACGGGCTTACTCTGAATTTTTTTCCCTACCTGGACACGTGGCGAGATGTGATTGGCTCGCAATAAGGGGGCGGGCTTTCCCTTCTAAATTTTCCTCTATTTCCTCCTTGGGAAAATTTCCCAAATATTCCCTGTGCTCTGCTCGGCCGGGACACGTGTCAAAATTCCATTTGTTGGGCAGGGGTAGCGGGCCAAAACTCACCCTTTTTGACTTTCAGCAAATTATTTTGCCAAAAATTCTAATTCTTCCCCCCACTCTGCTGGTGTGGACCTCCTTAGACACGTGTCACATTGTGATTAGGTGGCGGGAAAATGGGCAAAAATATCCTTCTTTGAAATTTCGGCCAACACTTAGCCAAATTTCCAATTTTACCCCCGTGCTCTACTTTCTGATTCCTTATGACATGTGTCACGTTTTGATTGGCCACGGGGCCATCTCTTCAAAATTTCCTTGCGCCAACACTTAGCTAATTTTCCCAAATTTTTTCCCTGGGACACATGGCAACTCCTGATTCATCGGCGGGCCTCGCGGGAAGAATTTTTCTTTTGAAACCTTTTGACCAAAACACTTGGCAAAAAACCAAGTTCTCCTTCGACCCCCGCCACTTCCTGGACACGTGGCAGCATATCATTAGTTGCGGGCCTTCTAGGGAAAAAATTCCCACAAAAACTCCACCAAGCCATAACTTGAAAAATATGAGGAGTTAGGAGGAAAAATTTACCTTTCTGGAAAGCTGAGAGAGAGCTCTATCCAATGGTGCCATTTTTAGAAAGATTTGAGTGCCTAAAAATAAAAAATGGAGACTGAGGCACAAGAGAGGTAAGAACACAAGGATTTAGCCACAAAAATGAGCAGGGGCACATTTTGGATAACAATTTTGGCGACTCAGAGGGGTCATCTGCCTGCTGGATGAAGTTACCAGTTACCTGAAGCAATCCATTGGGCATGGAGTCATAAGCAATAACCTAAAACCAACCTGATCTCTGATCTTGAGCCTTGAAAACTTCCCTCTGAGCCACTTGGAATCCATTGAACTTAGATTTGTTCTCACAAAAATGCCACTTAAATGAATTGTGCAAGAGCAAAACCAGCAGCACCAAAACTATGTACAAAACTAAAAATAATACATGCTCCAAAATGGACCATGTAGAGTGTGTACAAGCACTTCTTTTACTGAAAGCAAAACTACCTATCCTACTCTAATAGAAGCAAAAGTGGGCTAAACAAACCCTGCAACTGGTTGGGCAGAAATAGCTTCCCCTTTCTTAAAAATTGGCAACCATGCAACTAATTTGGCACTGAACATGGCTGATTGGATGAGTGGAAAATCAACAAGAAGCTAGTCTTCTACCCAAATCATCAAGGTGTCAGTTGAAAACAAATTCAATACCTCTTTTAGTTGTCTCTGCATTTGGATTGGAAGAGGTATGACAGTTGATCCTTGGTACTTTGTAGCTCATCCTCATGCTTAGAAGCAAGCATGACTGGTTGTGACTTCTCCTTTGACTCCAATGAAGCCAAATACCTTATTGGGCAAGGTATGATCCTTTGCGTATGCCCATAGCTCCTGATTTTCAACTGCAAAAATGGATTTCTTCTCGTAGACCTTCTTGGGTGGGTGATGTGGAAGCAATGCTAGGGACCTTTCTACCCTTTCTCTTCCTTCAATGAAGAACATGAAAGATTAAAATCTTCCAATATTGGTTCCAAAGAGCTGCTATAAGATGCAGGCTGCCGTAAATGAATGCTCTCCTTTATGACAACAGGTTCAAGTATTTGGGATGTGGAAGATGAAAGAAATAATGGTGGAAACTCAACTGGTTCTTCTTTATCAAAACAGTCCTCCAAATCTGATAGATACACTACCTCATTGTTGTCTTGATGCAAATGCTCAACTTCCTCCATAGTGTCCTCTTAATCTGTAACTTGATCATCATGGTTTCTTTCATCCTCCAACATTGAGTTTGAGAGATCAAGCTCTTCTTCAGCACTAGAACACGAGAGAGATGAAGTAGAAAGAAGAACTGAAGGTTCTCCTGTAGCCTACTTTGTGCTCAAATCCCTTGGATTTGCACTTTTCTCCTCCACAACTAGAATGTGCTCCTCTTCTTTTGCATTTGGAGCGGCTTCTTCCTCCTCTACTACTTGAATGACAATCTTGCTCTTGATAGAATTCTTCTTCTAACATGAATTTTTTCAAGTCAAACTCTTCAATCTGCTGCTCTAGAAGACAAGTTGGGACTGCAAGATCTTCTTCTGAGCTTTCTTCCTCTATGGCTGATTGTGCAACTTGAATTGAATCGGCATTCCCTTCAAATAGAGTGCCAACATGGAAACTACTTTATGAGAAAACTGACTGCTGATCTGCTTCTTCTTTTTGCTCTTCTTCTGCTGTCACAAAATCAGTCCTAACCACTACTTGTTCTCCAACTCCAACCTCTTCTGAAGGCTTAACCATCAAGGGGATCTTTTTCATCCCAAATTTAAGAGCCCAACTCTTCAGACTTTGAATTTCTTCATCTTTTTTTGGCTTCTCCTTTTTGTTTCTGTTTTCCTTGATTGGCATTCTGATTTTTATCCTCCCAACATGAATTTGGGAATGCAAGAGGAGAAGTGGATTGTAACTCAATTGATTTTGCAATTTTTTGTGGTGGTGGAGGAGGTAGGAACTCTTGTTTCTTTGGAGGGAATTTCTGTTAGCTCTTATGGAGGGGATGACCTGTTTTGGAAGGATAGGGGAAGAAGAATTGAGATGTGGTGGAAGACTAGGGAATGGAGAAATGGATTCAACTCTTGGGGCAGCATTGACTGGATTTAGAATTTGAAATTCCAAATGAGATGATGTTGCTTGAGTAATGGGAAGAGAAAAACTAGATGATGATGTAGATCCTACCCATTGACAAGGTTGTTCAACACCAAGTGTATAGGTCTCTATTTCTGTTGTCCATTGTGCAAGTTGGGGCAGCATCTCCATCATGAAGTCCAGCTTCTCTTGAGGGCTGAAGTGTCTTGGAAAAGGGCCTCCCCATGGACAAGGAGTCCTGCAACCAATTTTGAAAGCTTTCATTTGAGTTGTTGCTCTTGATTGCACCATCTTTTTGCCTCCATCTTTTGGATTTGTTCCAGCACCGATCTGCATTTTCTTCTTGACTGCCCTCACAACCATGCATACCCTTGTGCTTGACATGCTTCATATCAAAACTGACTTTGGCACTGCTGCTCATATGGGTAGACATGCTAATTTTGAATTTGATTAAAATGTTGATTTGGAGGATTTGTAAAACATGTTGGAGGTGTGATATAATGCTGTTGTAAATGTGAATTCCATGATGGAAATGAAGTCATGATTGCACAACTTCATGGAATGGAAAAGAATGAAAATGATGGAAAGAAGAATGGATGGAAATGAATGGAAAACATGTATGCAACTTAGAGAATGAGTTGTTTACCAGATGGAGTCGCCAGATGTGCTTTTGAAAGTGCCTCCAAAAGGCTGAATCTTTAACAGGAACACACCAACCTGTCAAAGATAAAGTGGAAGACCTCTAACGTCCCATCGGGCGTGCCAAAACTATTGTTGCAAATCAGCAGCACCCCTGGATGCAAATCAGGTTTCTAAGTTGATGTTTCAGGCATCCAGTGTGATTGCACAACATTGAAACCTCTCTCCAAGTGTGGGACTTGTAAAATGAGAGAGGAATCTCCAGATTAGAGGTTGGTTCCTCAAAATCCTCTAATCAGATCTGTTATTTGCACAATTGCAGAGGTTTGAATCCTAATCCTACTCTAAATTCCAAGGAGACAGAGATAGAAAGTGCAAAAATTGAAACTAAACTAATAGGTGATACACCAAAGGAGTGGTGAACACTTCTTGTTCATGCAAATTGACACAATTTCATGAAATGCAACATGAAACATCATACAAAGGCTGATAAGATGTAATTAGAGGTCTGAAATGAAGCAAGACAATACAAACAAAGGACTGAAAATTGATCACAGAGTCTGCACTGTCATTTTCACTGTCAAAATCCTTGCATTTGCAACATCAAAGAGGCAGAAACCTGTTACAATCATGAAGAAGGTCTTATACTTGAAAAAATCACTTGTTGAAGGTGAAAGAAGAAGCTTGCTATCCAAAAAAATGTTCAACCCTAAAAAAATGAGCCAAATCTGGCTTTTACAATGCATGGGTCGAGCCCAGGAGAGAGAAAACATGTAAAAAAATGTGGGAGCCATTCCCCATTGAATGAATATGCATTAAAACAGCATGGGCATCCTTACAGACCCATGCCCTGACATTTTTGGCCATGCTGAAGAAGAATGCGACCCATTTTGCATTAAAACTGGTTGTTGAAATGTCATTTCTGGCCATTACCACGTGCCAGAGATGTTTCTTGATTTTCTCTCTCCAAACTGAACCAAAATGAAAAATTTACCCCAGAATCATGTAGATAATTTCACCAGCTTTCCATTGATATAAAGAACGTGAAAATCTGAGCTTTGGATCGAAAGATATGGCGATTTGAAAATTTAGGGCAAAAACAGGCCAAAATCGGATCGGCGGGCAAAAAATTTGAATTTTTTTACCTTTTTGGTCATTTGGAAAATTTTCAAAAAATTCCCCATGCCCCACCGATTCAGGTGCCACGTGGCATGTTTTAATTGGTCGTGGGCCCTTCCTGCTCCATTTTACTTCATTTTTGCCTTTGGAAAAAATTTCAAAATTTCCCCGCCGGGCCGATGAGGTGAAGACATGTGGCGAGATGTGATTGGCTTGGGCCTATCTCTCCTGAATTTTCTGCGTGTCGCTTCAAATTTTTTGGCCTGGACACATGTCGAAACCCCATTGGGTGTGGGTTTGACCCTCCAAAATTTCCTCACGGGCTTACTCTGAATTTTTTTCCCTACCTGGACACGTGGCGAGATGTGATTGGCTCGCAATAAGGGGGCGGGCTTTCCCTTCTAAATTTTCCTATATTTCCTCGGGAAAATTTTCCAAATATTCCCCATGCTCCATCTAGCTGGGACACGTGGTGAGATTCCATTCGTTGGCAAGGGTAGCGGGCCAAAACTCGCGCTTTGGACTTTCGGCAAAACATTTTGCCAAAAATTCTAATTCTTCCCCCCCGCTTCGCTGACCGGGACCTCCTTGGACACGTGTCGCTTTGTGATTAGGCGGTGGGAAAATGGGTGAAAATTTCCTTCTTTGAAATTTCAGCCAACACTTAGCCAAATTTCCAATTTTACCCCTGCGCTCCACTTTCTGATTCCTTATGATATGTGTTACATTTTGATTGGTCGTGGGGCCATCTCTTCAAAATTTCCTTGCGCCAACACTTAGCCGATTTTCCCAAATTTTTTCCCTGGGACACATGGCAGCATATGATTCGTCAGTGGGCCCCACAGGAAGAATTTTTCTTTTGAAACCTTTACCAAAACACTTGGTGAAAAACCAAGTTCTCCTCCGACCCCCGCCACTTCCTGGACATGTAGCAGCATATCATTGGCTGCGGGCTTTCTAGGGGAAAATTTCCCACAAAAACTCCGCCGAGCCATAACTTGAAAAATACGTGGAGTTAGGAGGAAAAATTTACCTTTCTGGAAAGATGAGAAAGAGATCTATCCAATGGTTCCATTTCCAGAAGATTTTGAGTGCCTAAAAAGCAAAATTTTATGTCTGAGGCACAAGAGAAGGAAAGATGAAAGGAGTTAGCCAGAAAATGAGTAGGGGGCACATTTTGGGTAACAATTCTGGTGACTCAGAGGGTTCATCTACCTGCTAGATGAAGATACCAGTTGCCTGATGTAGCCCATTGGGCATGGAGTCATCAAATTTTCTGTTTGAAACCCCAACTAACTTAGAATGTTGCAAGGAGGAAGATGGAATATCACCTAATGGAAGCAAGGACTGCAAAACATCTCCAGGGACAGTAAGCATGTGCCAAAGCACTTAGGGAAAGAAAAATAACCTACAACAAAACAATGTGCACAAGCACTTAGAGGAATGAAAACCTAAGCTAATATTTACAAGGTGGAGAATTTCCCTTTAGTAGCAATGCTTTAGATAGATTCCATTGACTGGAATCTGCAGTTCTTCGCCGTCCAATGAAGACAATTGGAAAGCATTGTTGTCCTTACACTTTGTGACCATGTATGGGCCACTCCAAATGGCATCAAATTTTGAATGCCTTCCCAGTTTTTCTCTATCTACATCCCATTTTAACACTAGATCTCCAACTTGGAAAGATCTACTCTTGGCCATCCTATCAAAGGTCTTCTTGATCAAAGCTTGATCCTTCTCCATTGCTTGGGATGTCTGATCTCTGATCTCTTAGAGCTCAATCAACTCTGCATATCTCACCTCCATGGGCCCAAAATCTAGCAACTCTAACTACTTCATGAGTTCCAATGTTGGCAACTCAAGTGACATGGGCAAGATTGCCTCTTGAGAGTAACCAGCTCATTACCTAAATTTTACAATTGCTTCATGACTTCTTGAAGCTCATTTGGGGCACTTGGAGATGAAGTAGAAGATTCATTTGAACTCTGATTTCTAGGAGTGGGAGAAGGAGCCAAATTAGGTGCTTGATTAGTGTTTGGGCTCTTTAAACTTGGAAAGAATGGCATGGGAGGTCTAGGGGCTAGTTTGCCATCTTGGATCAAACAATTTTCAGCCCTAATGGCAATGCTTATAAGCCATAGGGATAGTTATGCCTCCCATGGACTAAATCAACATAGAAATATCAGAATTTAGAGCTTTGAGATAGTAAAGAAAAGCACCTTCTTCTGTTGGCCTGACTGCCACTGGAATTCTCTCCCAAGTCCTTTGAAATCTGAAGTTAAAATCAGTCAGCTACTCATTGGGAGCTCTCTTGATGGTTGTCAGTTGCTCCAAAAGAGAAAAGTTGTCTCCCTTCTCTCCAAATTGCTCATGAAGTTCTACACATAGCTAGTTCTCATTTTGAATAGAATTTCATAAGGCAAGGCTTCTAAACCATTGCAAAGCCTTCCCCTTGAATGAAGATGCCAACAATTTGATAGCAACTTGCATCTCATTGATTTCATGAATTACACAAAGGTTGGCAATGTCTTTAACATGATCACCAGGAGTAGTCTGATTCTCTCTAATGAAGTATGGAATGTTCTTCAAGGCTGAAATTGGAATTGGATTTTGTGCATTGAGAGAAAGTGGGCTGCTGCCAGTGAAATTGACATAGGGGTTGTTTGTGCCATTCTAATTGGTCTTAGAACCCTTGTTGACTGAATGAAAGGCCTACCAGGTGTAGGAGTTGAGAGAGTTTTGTTTGGTGGAGATGGAGACCTTTGAATCCTTCTTCCTCTTTGCCTTCTTCTTGGAGATAACTGCAGATATTCAAACAGCACCTCTTCTTCTCCAGCTCTTGACCTTGTAGTGATTCTTCTCATGAGTTTTCAGGTCTGCACTACTAAAACTAGCTAATTCTTCCCCTTGGAGTTGCTAGATGTGCAATTTATAGCTCTTTTAAGCAAGAAAATTGTGGCAGATGCACATCAACTTTGCTGCAATGAAAATGAGACCTCTAAGGTCCCACCGGGCATGCCAAAACTGTTGGTGTAAATCAGAAACACCCCTGGATGCAAATCAGGTTTCTAAGTTGATGTTCTAGGCATCCAGTGTGATTGCACAATATTGAAACCTCTCTCCAAGTGTGGGACTTGTAAAATGAGAGAGGAATATCTAGATTAGAGGCTGGTTCCTCAAGCTCCTCTGATTAGATATGTTGTTTTCACAATTGCAGAGGTTTGAATCCTAATCCTAATCTAAATTCCAAGGAGACAGAGATAGAAAGTGCAAAAATTGAAACTAAAGTAATAGGTGATACACCAAAGGAGTGGTGAACACTTCTTATTCATGCAAATTGACACAATTTCATGAAATGCAACATGAAACATCATACACAGGATGATAAGATGCAATTAGAGGTCTGAAATGAAGTAAGACAATATAAACAAAGGATTGAAAATTGATCATAGAGTCTGCACTATCATTTTCACTGTCAAAATCCTTGCATGTGCAACATCAAAGAGGTAGAAACCTGTTACAATCATGAAGAAGGTTTGATACTTGCAAAAATCACTTGTTGAAGGTGAAAGAAGAAGCTTGCTATCTAAAAAAATGTTCAACCCTAAAAAATGAGCCAAATCTGGCTTTTACAATGCATGGGTCGAGTCCAGGAGAGAGAAAACATGTAAAAAAACATGGGAGCCATTCCCCATTGAATGAAGATGTGTTAAAATAGCATGGTCGTCCTTACAGACCCATTCCCTAACATTTTTTCCATGCTGAAGAAGAATGCGCCCATTTTGCATTAAAATTGGTTGTTAAAATGTCATTTCTGGCCATTACCACATGCCAGAGATGTTTCTTGATTTTATCTCTCCAAACTAAACCAAAATGAAAAATTGACCCCTGAATCATGTAGATAATTTCACCAGATTTCCATTGATATAAATAACGTGAAAATCTGAGCTCTAGATCAAAAGATATGGCAATTTGAAATTTTAGGGAAAAAACAAGCCAAAATCAGATCGGCGGGCAAAAAAATTAATTTTTTTACCTTTTTGGTCATTTGGAAAATTTTCAAAAAATTTCCTATGCCCCACCAGTTCAGGTGCCACATGGCATGTTTTAATTGGTCACAGGCCCTTCCTGCTCCATTTTACTTCATTTTTGCCTTTGGAAAATTTTTCAAAATTTCCCTGCCGGGCCGATGAGGTAAAGACACGTGGCGAGATGTGATTAGCTCAGGCCTGTCTCTCCTAAATTTTCCACTGGGTTTGCTTCAAATTTTTTTGGCTTGGACACGTGTCAAAACCCCTTTGGGTGCAGGTTTGACACTCCAAAATTTCCTCATGGGCTTGCTCTGAATTTTTTGCCCTACCTAGACACATGGCGAGATGTCCATTGGCTCACAATAAGGGGGCGGGCTTTCCCTTCTAAATTTTCCTCTATTTCCTCCTTGGTAAAATTTCCCAAATATTCCCCACACTCCGCCCAGCTAGGACACATGGCAAGAGTCCATTAATTGGTGGGGGTAGTGGGCCAAAACTCGCCCTTTGGACTTTCGGCAAAACATTTTGCCAAAAATTTTAATTCTTCCCTCCGCTCCACTAGTCGTGGACCTCCTTGGACACGTGTTGCTTTGTGATTAGGCAGTGGGAAAATGGGAGAAAATTTCCTTCTTTGAAATTTCGGCCAACACTTAGCCAAATTTCCAATTTTATCCCCGCGCTCCACTTTTCAATTCCTTATGACACATGTCACGTTTTGATTGGCCGCGGGGCCATCTCTTCAAAATTTCCTTGCACCAACACTTAGCCGATTTTCCCAAATTTTTTCCCTGGGACACGTGGCAGCTCCTGATTCATCGGTGGGCCCCGCGGGAAGAATTTTTCTTTTGAAACCTTTGCCAAAACACTTGGCAAAAAACCAAGTTCTCCTCCAACCCCTGCCACTTCCTTGACACGTGGCAGGATATCATTGGCTGCGGGGCTTCTAGGGGAAAATTTCCCACAAAAACTTCACCGAGCCATAACTTGAAAAATATGAGGAGTTAGGAGGAAAACTTTACCTTTCTAGAAAGCTGAGAGAGATCTCTATCCAATGGTGCCATTTTTAGAAATATTTGAGTGCCTAAAAATCAAAAATGGAGACTGAGGCACAAGAGAGGTAAGAACACAAGGAGTTAGCCACAACAATGAGCAAGGGCACATTTTGGATAACAACATTTTCTGAATTTTGGCCTAGATGGTACCTGAGATTTTGGGGTTGAAATGCCTTTAATTTTGATGGAAATGATTAACATCATCTTTTAGCGGGATGTCATGTTGAATGTCATTAGTCTTAAATGACTTTAGATCAGTGTAAGACCATGCCAATACATCCATATATATTTTCAGCAATTTGACAAATTTTTGCTTTTCCTCGGGTGTACAACACTTCCCAATGTTCACAGACCGAGGATGTTCTGTAGTGCCCAGATTGACATATTTGGTTTCTAGAGAAGAGCCAGGGTTATCCTGTCACTTTTTCTTGACAAAATAGTCATGCTTATCAAATAATCATTCCAGGAAAACTAAACATTTCAGAATCTTATTTCCCTTGAGCTGATATATGCCCTAGCCTTCTACTGATTCATGTGCTTGGCCCGTGAGAGACTCACGACATGCAGAAGTTGATCCATTGAAATGGAGATCTTTGAAATTTTTAGCTTTCTCCAGAAAAGTGATAAGATGATTATCATCATTGAATACCTGCCAGTGTTGTGAATTATCTGGCACACTTGGGTGGAAAACTACCTTAATGGTATATGTGTCTATCTTTAACCCTAGGTGAGGGAGCATGAGAGAGGCCGAGACAGCCAAAGAATCAGTCATTTCATTCTGAGCTCGCATAACCACTTTGATTGAGAAAGCATCAAACTCCTTGATGTTGTCCCACATGGCATTGTGGTAGTGTCTGAGCCTGTCGTTCTTTACTTGGTATACCCCTTTCACTTGGTTGACAATTAGCTCAGCATTGCCCTGTACTTTAAAATTCTTGATTCCTCTTTCCTTTGCAGATTACATGCCAAGTAGCAAAGATTCATACTTAGCAGTGTTGTTTGTATTGAAAAACTATAATTTTAAAGAAAGAGGGAAGATCTCCTCTTCAAGAGATATCAGAATGGCCCCAACACGACACCCACTTGTTGCACAACTGCCATCAAACTACGGTGTCCATATCTTGTTGAGGTCTTCCTCTTAAACGAGAACCTCCATTTTATCGGAGTCAGTAGACAAGAAGTAGTTCCCCATCCCTGATGATTCGAAGAGAATCTGGGCCTTGGGGTCGTCAAGTTGGTGACTAGATATTTCTTTTGTGATTTAGGTTCCAACATCTGCATTACTCCTTTGACAGGGATTCTGGCTTTGGACCAGTCCATATGGATTTCTCCACTAAATTCCCTACAAAAACTCCTCCCTAGTAATATTTTGTATGTCACTAGAATATCAGCTACGAGAATAGTCATTTTAACTCTTTTTTTGGAATGCTACGAATGCGAACTGCGCATCCTTGATCTGACCTATTAATGGTACATATTTGGTTTCCATGGAGTAACACCTACCAAAAGGTTTAGTGAGTGTGAGGCCCAAAATCTGGGTGACCTTTGCTGGCATGACGTTATCAGATGATCCAGAATCAATTATATAATAGTTTAGCTTGTGACCATTAATTAGGAGAGATAAATAAAAAGTGTCAATTTTACCTGACGTGGATGTCGAGGAAACGTTTATGCAGGATGTAGGAGGATTGGAAAGAATTCCTTTTGGAGAAATGGGGTGAGAGATGGTAGCTTTACTTTTAATATACTTGGTTAATCTAACAAGTTTCTCGGGGTTTGACATTTGCATCTTGGTCTTTTTGGCATGATCGACTATATCGAATGTGACCAAGGGTTGCGCTGATGAAGGAATGAGTCCTTCATTCCGTGATGGTAGAGGAGTGGTACTGGTCTTTATGGGAATGGAGGGAGGTTGATTTGGAGGAGAAATAATAGGAAAATATTTCTTTACAAAAGGCTTAATAGGAGGTTGAGTAGGAACGGGATTACCTCTTTTAGAGATGGTTAGAGGCATATTTAATATAGCCTTTTCCTTTTGTATTTTAGCAGCAACTTTTGATTCTTTTCTTTTTGAGAGGGTGAAAATAGCATATGACTGTCTATTTGCATACCCTTGGGTACCTTCCTCTTCATCAAATTCCTCATCTTCAAATTCCATATACCCGATTGTAGAGTCCCCAGTCGGTTCACCGACATCTTGATCATCTTCACCTTGCGATGAAGGTTCTTCATAATTTTGTTCATCTTCTTCGATCTCGACCAAGGCATTAACCGAAGGGGCCTTAAGTGCTAACCTTGGAGCAACAATAGGAAAATGTGGCCTTTGGGGGGAATTGTTGGCAGTAAAGTTCCTCTGTGGGATATCCCGGTACAGAGTGCTAGATGAAGCTTGAGCTAATTGCTTCTTCAATATGAGAAAATCATTTGCCATCTTTTGGAATGCTAGATCTAATGAGGTAGCTTGAGAAGGAACTGAAGCCTTTGATTTGGATGGCTCTCATTTTAACTCACCAGATATAAGCAGGTTTTCCTCTATCCAAATGGCCGCAGCTTGAGAGAGGACCAAGGTGGCGATTTGTTCTTGCAAAAGCAAGAAACTTACCCTTGAACTCATGGCATTCACAAAGAAACACTTTTAATTCTCTAGTGTTGGAAACATGGCAGGTGACACACGATTGATCATTGAATTGAAACAGGTGATAAAATCATGCATGGTTTCATTTGGCTCCTTTTTCAAGTGGGTGATCTTTGACAGTAACGCAAATGCATCTTCTAAAGGCTTATACCTGTCAAACGTAGCTCATAATGTGGCCTAACTGGTGATGGATCCGGCTAGTAAATGTTGGAACCACTCTGATGCAGTCCCTTGCAAGGTCTCGAGAAGGAGATGCATAGATACATCTTCATGAGTCACATCTAGAACACTACATGACATAATAAATGTATAAATATGCACATCCGGGCTTTGATTTCCACTCCCATCAAATTTTGGGAAATTCTTGTGATTTCTGTGAGGAATGGCATGAACTAGATACGGCAGTGCAAGAGGGCCCATGGCATTTCCCCATGGTATTGCCATTTGAAACACGGGGAAAATAACATAAGCAGGGAGCCTGGTTCCACTTAACAAAAGAGTACTGCAGATAGATGTCGAAGCACCTTGTGAAACCTGGATCTTTTGTGGAGGTGAGGTACTTCTTGCTAATCAATCTGCCAAACTTAATGATGTGAATCATGTTGGTGTGATACTAAAATTGTGCCTTTAAAGTAGATCGAATATTGGATCAACTTATCCATGATCTCTTCTGCCGCGACTAAATTCTTCACCCGCTAATGTAGCCATCTAGATATGCAATAATTTAGAGTAGATCTACAACAATATTTTTGTTTGTACTTGTTGATTTTCTAAATTTTCTGGCAAAAATCAGTAGCATGTACTTTTTTTTTAATATTTAAAATTTATCCTCTTTAATAACAACCAATTGCAGTTTTTTGACAAAGATTAGCAAGGATAAAAGATGGGTTATTTAGAAATCTGATTTTCAGATCTTCGAACTAAATTTTGTAAGGTTTTGAAAAATATCAAAAAATGTCAGATTCTCAGATCTACAAAAATATTAAAAAAATTGTAAAAAATCAGCGAACTAAAAGCTCCTATCTAGTCCATATCTATGGATTTGCCTAAGAAAATTTTCAATTTCGATCACTTCTGCAAAAATTTTAATTTTTAACAAAGAGTTAAAATTTTCAATCTGGCAGTGATTTTCACAGTTTTTAATTTTTTCCTTAGTTTGATCCCCAGTGGAGTCACCAAAAACTGTTGGTTTAAAAATCTGTCAGATGGGCAGATCATGGGGAAATAGGCCAATATTTTGCAGGGCATAGCCCCTCTTTGAGACAGCAAAGTGAAACTGCTCTATTACTATTCTACCAGCAAGAACCTATGCAAGTCTTATAGTATTCTACCTTTATGGGGTTTAGGATCTCATCCCAGTAGAGGTAGTTTTGAATGATGAATAGAAATGTAAGAGGGGAGGAATGGAGGAATGATAGATCTGAAGGGTGAAAAGAAATGAATTCCAAGATGGAAAGGTCAGAAGGTTTATGCTTTGGGCTAGTAGTAAACAGAGCCAAACTTACTTGCATAAACAAATAAAGCAATACTTATGAAAAAATGACAAATACAAGAAAGAATCCAACAGAATAGAAACATGGATGTAACTTAAGAGAGATCTAATGCACATAACACATAGATTTAGGACAAAGTCTCAATGTATGTATTAATATTTTCTTTTGTTACAAGAAATTACAAAGTCTTTCTCTCCTCACTTCTATTTTTCATACAAAACTGTCCACCTAGAATACAACAAGTATTCCAGTATTTATAGGAGGAGGAGAAAGAGGAAAAAAAGAAGCCAACCACTTATTTACAAAACATCTACAAAATATGTAAAAGTCAAAAGTTGACTTTGGGGAAATTTTTAGGATGGCAACATCTAATGGTGCAACATGGATGATGTCATCACATGTGTGCCAACATGCTTTTAAATATTTTACAAAAAATGGAAAATCCATCCTAAAGGAAGCTATTCATCGTCGTCTCTCGGCTCGAACTTAGCTTCTGGCTGAGGCTCAGGGGAGTTGATATGACACTGTGCCTGATACTCTGCAAACTTGCTAGTTATTTTTTAAAGTTTATACTGATTAGGACCATTGAAATGGTTGTGAATTACTTCGCAAGTTTATTTCTCATTTTTTAGCTTGTCAGGAAAATCAGTGTACTCTTCGTTTTCATCGATCAAAGAGCTGATAAAGTCATGGAAAACTAAGAGGTTATTGATGGACTCTCGATCAAAAGTGACCTCTTGCGCCAGACCTTAAGAGACAATAGCCTTGAAGCATTGGAACGTGTCATCTACTTCTCTTAATTCATAGGATGCACTGAGCAGTCTAGGAGACATCTTCGAAACTGCTTTTTCCATGTTTTGTAGTGCATTCAAGGATTCTTCCTTGAATTTGTCAATTCTTTCTAGGCTGAATTCCATTTAATCGACCCGGTAATCTAAAGCTGTGAGATCTTTATAATGTTCCCATGGGTGATCGATAATGTCAACCTTTAACAAGTCATCAGCCAAAAATTTGACCATTGTCTAGAATGTTCCTTGCTGCAACTTAGCGGTATCCAATTCCTCAGAAAGGGAGTTTACTACTACTTGTAGCTCTTTATTTCCTTGAGTTATATCTTGGTGTAGAAATGTGAACCTACCAATTATCACCTGACCATCCTTGAAGATCTTCTCAATCCAGGATGACATAGTTGTAACATGTTTAACAATCTTTATGTATTCATCTATTTTCTCTTAGCTAGGAGCTTGAATAGGTTCTGTAGTAGTTGTTGAAGGAGCTCTACCCATCTTCTACAAAGCTTAGAGGAGATGTTTGTTCTATTCTTTGAGCACTCTCATCTCCTCTTTGGCCTTTTGTAGCTTCTTGCAGAGGGCATCTATAGTTGATAAGGCTTCTCCTTACAGGCTTTCGGATGATGTTCCCATTGTGACTTAAGTCACTGTGAATTCTGTAGGAGACAGATCTTATTTCTTCTTTATAGGATCCGGGTAGGCTATCTCCATGACCCTTTCTCCTGAGGCACTTTTTGAGAATCGAGTTATTATTATTTTCTTCTTGTGTCCCTTTTTCGGAATGATGGATAAATCCATAGCTGCAATGGGGACCTTACTCTTATGTTGACTCAGGTGGTTGGAGATCCAACCAGGACTTATGGGATCAAGATTGGAAGAAGAAGAGGAAATGGGGGTGAAAGGGGGAGCAACTGTAGCGGATTTAAGGAATAATGTGGAAACACTTGGTGGTGGCATGGATAGGGAGTCCAATGCACTAGTGCTTACAGGGCTCAGAGTCACTTTAGGGGAAGAGAAGGACATGGAGATGGAAGGGATATGTGACAGCATGGAGGAAACGTTGTAGCACAGATCCGCAAGAGAGGAGAAGAAAGAATAGGTGGGAGATGGAATTGAGGAAGACAGAGGAGAAGACAAAACTACATGAGTAGTTACCTAAGTGATAGGAGGAGGGGGAGTAGAAGAGTGTATGGCAATCACCTCCACAGTTGTAGCTATGAAAACATCCTGAGTGGATGTGTCCGTTGGAACATCTACTGCTTATTCTTTTCCTTGGGACACTAAGCCCACTATTTTCTCTAAAGCAGAAGGAGGGCTATCAGGATATTTTTCCTATTTACTTGGCTCTCCAAATTTATCTTTTCCTTTTCCCTTTGGCAAGTGGTGTAGCTTTGAAGGCAACACTTCCTAAAGGGGAAGTAGTGAAAAGATGAGACCATTTCATTTGCACTAATTCTCGGTGTGTTGCAACGTGGGCTGGACCCTTTCTTCTATGGTCTTGGGTGCCTTGGTCCTATCGATACTTACAAATGGCCAATCATCCCCATCCGTGTCAAGGTAAAGCTGATCAATTTTCTGATCAGTATCTTGGAAATATTTTAGGATGATGGCAACTCCACAGTGTATGATCTCTGCTAGTGCCAGTTGGGAGTGATCCTTTCACCTGATTTCAACCTCATGGTTCACATCTATCCATATTTCCTCGATCTTTGGGACATGGATGGGATCAATCTTTTCCTTGGGAGGCAACTCTGACAGTCAAAGGTTGGCCTTGCCAGGAAATCATGCTTCAAGTTGAGAAATTCCATCTCTACATACATCTCTTAGGATTTACTCAGTGAGGTGCAAGTTTATCTACCAACTGTGAGGGGGAAAGGAGTTCCCCCTTTCTTCCTTTTCATACATTTCTCATGATATGTAATCAGTTGCCTTGACAGCTCTAAAAGGATCAGCTTGGGCTGTGCATACCTTGAAAGCTTTGTTGGCTCACCCAAGAAGTTGGCAGCTCTGAGATATGTGAAGGTGGGTAATTGTGTAAACAAAGCCCCCCTCTTCTTCATTGCAGCGATCACACTCATGCTAGTCCAACCATGTGTCATGTTTTGCCTCAATAGGAAGATGATGCCGTAGAATAAGGCGTCATTGATTTTGTTAAACTAGGTGATACTATCCTCAAGCCTTAGCTCTAGGCAGTATTCATATATATTGACATGAGGCCATACCCCACTTTAAATCAATCCTGGGTAATCTCTCTCTAAGGCAGCGGTATATATGACATAGGAGTTCATATAGAACCTCCCAGTCATTAAAACCTATTTGAGTTGCTACGAGATAGTATCACTGATAATCTCTCCCTAGCCGAAATGTTGCTCAAGCACATTCTTGCTCAGGCCATAGCATCCATTTGTGAAAGTAGTGGGCATCAGGAAGCCCGAATACTCTACTGAGGAAAGTGATGGTATCACTTAGATCCTCTAATAATTCACTGTGGTGGATGGTCTGTGGCCATCTTCTTACCACCTTTTTGTTCTTTAGGTAAACCGCATTCATCATCTACATGCACTTGTCCTCATTATCGGTCCAAGTCTTTATGTAGTCTTACTGGCTTACTGCCACATACTACCTATGGTGGAGGATGCCCAACATGATTTCAAAGTGGCGAGTAGTGAGGTTGATGATCACCTTGCCCTCCTTATCATCGACACACCTTGTGTCCTTGTTGTAACAATGGGCCACCAACATGATGAACTCATAATTTATTGCACTTACTAGGAGTCCTATTGTAAAGTGTAGCCCGATGCCTACCAATTTGTCCATCTATGGGCTACCAATAACTTGTTTGGTTCTGGCCCAGAAATCATCCATATCTATGTTCTCAAGCTCTAATTCTGTGATGTCAAGACTGCACTCTGCAAGTGAGTCAGACATCCTAACTCTCTGATATTTGTATTTCATTTCCTACTCTGTCAACTTAGCTTTACCTTTAGACTTGGTTGGCTTCTTGTTTGATGAAGACATAAATGCACTCGAGGATTTTTTTCACTCTGTAAGAAGAATCAAAGAGGTCCAACATAGGAGAGCCATGTCAAACATCATGTTATCCATAGTTTAAAGCTTGCAAAATGAAAAATGATCAATTTATAAGCCTTTGGGTGCAAGGCACAGCTTCACTACAGGCTACAGAGGCTTGAATTAGCAAGGTGCACTTTTAAGAAGTGTTGCATGGGAGAAGGTAGTGCCAAAAGGGTGTGGGGTGCAGATTTACAACATACAACATGAAGATGTTGATGTCAAGGAAGTTGCACTAGTACCTTAGGAAAAGTGGTTTGGCGGGGCACAAATTTGCTTGGTGGCACATGTGTTCAGGGTGCACTAAGGTGCAAATGTGGAAGTTGTTGCATGCTCTTTTGGTGCACTTATGCACATTGGCAGGAGATGTTGCATAGAGGTTATGCGCGCCAAGGGTTTGGCTTGCGCAACACGGGTTTGGTTTACACAACATGTAATGTTGTTATTACTACATTGGTGCCAACGCCTGCACCTTTTGAGAATTTTCTATGCATGTTTCCACTACATGGAAAGGTTTCATGCAACATGGGCTTGAAGATGCACTATGGCACGACTGTGGTTAGTGTAGTATGAAGAAACAGTGCGCCAAGGAAAACAGGAACTTTTGGTTGATTTTAAGGATTTCTTGATTTTTTTCTTTTGGCTTAGATTTTTATGGCAAGGAGGGAAATCCTAGCAAGACAGGGAGTAGAGGAAAAAAGCGGTTAGAGCTCTTTCTGAGGCAGAACCTTCCAGATTCACAGATTTGGAAGGAGGGTTAAAACAATTTGCAATTAGGTTTGGGAATGTGTTATCTTTTTTAGATTTAATTCTTTTTAACACATAACACCTAATCACCTAACACAAAAACAATAACAAGGATGGAGAAGCCACTTACCAAGGTATATATAACAATGAAGGACAGATGTGGGATCCACAAACACGAAAGGCAACACGCGGGGCTAACAGGAAAGCTGATAGGTGCAGAGGAAAGACTTTTCTTGATTTTTAATTCATGAAAATGACAGGTTGAGTGCACCTATATATAGAAAAATGCACATTTATTGTGCCACCAACCCCCTTTAGCATGATTGGTGAGATGTCGACACGGAGGAGATTACACCTTGGCGTGAGTTTGAAGGTGTCGACACCACTTTTACAGTGCCTAGCGCGCACTTAAGGAAGTGTCAACATGTTTGTGGATGTGCTGAGGCACACTTTTAGGTGGTGCAACATTTGGAGTGTTGACATCTCAGAGATTGTGCCAAAGGAAAAAAATGGCACCATTTTCTCAGTGTTGACACAAAATTTTCTACGCTGATGGAGAAGGGTTTTTCTTCCAAGTTTGGAAACAAATTGACTTTCCAGAAGGGGCTTTGAGGCTGATTTCGGACGTTGTCAAACTTCCCTAGGGGCCAAAACAAAATTTCGGTATGGTTATCTATAAAATTTCCCTTGTCAATATTACAGGATAACATATAGGTGGAGGAGATTATGGGTGCTCCTCTATGGGTGGAGGAGATGAACAAGCATCTCCCATGGGTTGGAGAGGTACTGCTAGTGACGGCTCTCTAGGTGGAGAAGCTAAAGGTGAAATTTTCTTGATGTTAAGAGAAGGCTCCTTCATAAGTGAGGGAGGAGATGAAGGGTGTTCCTCTGTGGGTGAAGGAATAGGTGAAGTGGTTTCATGCATATGTGGAGGACTTCAAGCCAATATTTCCTCTATGGAAGGAAGATCAGTTAATTAGGAAGCAACTGGTGCATCACTGAAAATAGCATGGACCTTGCAGGTATGGCTATTTTTAGTTGAGGTCTCTCTAGTTTGATCACAAGAATGGGCGTGATTAGGAAATAATTTCTTGAAGATGTGTAGGTTTTGGTTAGTAGGTGCATTAGAATTATCCAAGACTAACTCACCGTTCTTGAGAATTTCCTAGAAAATGTTCTTAAAAGTGATGAAATTTTTGTCATTATGACCTTTTACCTGATGATAGTTACATTAGTCGTGCTCTTTGTACCATGTAGGTGTGGGGTGACAGGATCAGAACTAGTGTGTGGTTTTATAGGAGGAAGGGTGATGGCTCCAGCTTTAATGAGATTTTTTAAGATAGAAGAATAAGGATCCCCAATTGGGGTGTATTTCCATTGTTCTCGTCTGAATTGAAAGGTCTAGACATGAGGAAGATTAGATGAGGGCTTAGCATGATTTGATGGATGAGTTGGGTCGGCCTTAAGTACCACTACATTAGCGGTTCCCTTGGATTTTAAGTAACTATTCTATGGTTTCAAAGAATAAGAGGTATCGTTTGACTTAAATGTTGAGTTCTTATTGTGTAGTTGAATTTTCTTTTCTTTGATGGCCCAAATCTATAGCTTTCATGCCATGGTGAATGCCTCATCGAAGGTTTGAAAAGTCTGCACCTATAGGGTCAGTGAGATATGTCTAGCACAAGCCCAAGTGAAGAGCTCTATGAGTTCATTTTGTGGTAATTAGAATGTGAGTTGATTGATCAGGCTATGCCAACAAGTGACAAAATATGCGATAGACTCATCGTCATATTGATGCGTAGAGTAGAGGTCAGTCATGGTAACCTTCTTAACAACGTTGATGGAGAAGTGATCTAAGAAGCCTTAGGCTACCTGATTAAATGAAAAGAAAGAATGCCTTGGTAACCCACTATACTAGTCTAGCACGGGCCAGGTTATAGACATGGGAAATGTCCTCAGAAGCAAAGCGTCATCATGGGCGATCAGATAACACCCATGTTTGAAAGATTGAAAATTTTATTGTGGGTCCTCTTTGCTATTAAAGTGGTTAAATTTAGGCATCTCCCAATGTATGGGATATGGACGAATAGGAATATATGGGTGTATGGGCTCATTGCAAATTTTATCGTAGGTGAGAGAGTTGTGCAAACAAGAAACCGATGCCTCCAGTGTCTACATCTTATCCATCATTAACTTGATGAGGTCATTGGTTGGTGGTGATGGATGGGTACCTCTTGTAGCATAAGAGGGTTGATGTTAGACATATGATGGAGGTGGCATACCAGTATATGGTGATGCCACATAGGTAGGTTGGGAATGAGAGAGTGAGATAGGGGGTAAGTACCCCGAATGAATGATGCATGAAACAAGAGGCTACTAATAGTACATATATGGAGGTGGAAGGGTTGAGGTAGCCCTAGTGGTGATGGGGGCTAAGGACTGTGGAATAGAAAGGATAATTTTTTGAAATGGGGTAGGGGTCATCGACACCAGGGGTGGTTGCGTTGCTATGGTTATATGTGAGACAATAGGTGTGTATGAGGTTATGTTCTAGGTGGTGGAAGAATTTAGAGTGGATGTTGTGGGTGCAATAGATGTGGCTAATGCGATGGTCATAACAGGTATATGGCCTAGCTACGAAACGACTAGGGCAAGTAAGATATAGGTAACGTGGAGCTAGAAGGGATTGACACTAATGTAGTATTGAGAGTCGGATGGATAGATACAGGCATGCCATATATCAACTAACCTGAGGCATCTTGAGTGGAGGAGTGGGAAAGATAGAACTATAAGGTAGCAGGATTCTGGTCAAGGAGTCGTTCAAACTCCTCATCCCTTGTGGCAATAGTGATAGGTTGGGTAGGATCCATGGGTGATAGAATGGAAGGTTTTAAAGGAATAGGTGGGATTGGTTGACAACTATCATGGAATATGAGGGCATTTTCTTGGCTACAAGTCAGCACCATGTGAACAAGTACTGATGTGGTAGCACTGCTTTCTATAAATGACATAGAAATACAACAATAGGAAAAATAGGTGATGGTAGGTGGATTAGGCACAAAATCTCAGCTAGAAATTTGAATAGGGTAACCGATGCTAGTTAGGGTAAACTAATGTTGGTCACAGGTAACTACAGTCGGTCACTATAGAAAATGGACATTTTTCCAAAACAAGGCAAAAGGCTAATAATCTACCAGGTAGATAAGATGCAGATGGATTTTATCAAGACAAAGAAGATGATGAGATTTACAGAGACTCTGCATAATAATGAATATAAAAGAGGTGTCTTTTTGGGTAGGTCAACAAAAATAATAGTGAACCGATGCCGGTTGGGTAAAATCAGTGATAATCAGAGGGTAACCGACGACAGTCCTGGACAGACACCGGTTACCATGAAATTGAAACAGAGATAAAGAAAATGTGGTTGTGATTTAAAATCAATGGAATCAAACCCATAATTATAAGAATGATGAAAATGGGCTCCAGGCACACTCAGACGAAGTTGGAATACACCAACTATAATAAGGAGCATGCACGAAGAAATAAAAAGATGAAGAATGTGTCCTCTCACCTCAAAATGCAAGCCAAGTAGAAATACTAAGAAAAATACGATCCTAAGAGTGATATTTCCTTTATGTTTGTTCATCTTATGCTATTTAGAAGACTGACTCATGAACTATAGAATAGAGTTTTTGGTGAGGAAGGATTCCTATAAAGAAGGAGAGGTTTCAGGTTATGTTATGGTGGGGGTGGGCTATCCTCTGAGATAATGACTCGACAAAAGTAACCAGCTGGGTGTCCAATGTGTCGTGATTGTGTGATCACCTACAACTTCTTTCGGGTAAGATGTTGTTTAAGAATGTGTATATTTTTCAATTTTTTGATGTTTGGTAAGACTTAGAGAGAGATAAAGAGAAAGAAAGTACTTTTTCTAGGATTTGTTTGTCAACCATCAGCTAGGCATGACTTCTAGCGTATAGGTTGCCCTCATTTAATGTGAGCTAATGCAGTAAAGCAGAATGAAATGCAGTTGATTTTAAGCCCAAATCAAAATATTGAATTCGATGACACAAAAAGATGAACATGAGAGAGTATGATCTTTCACTAATGTAGTACAAATGAAAGAGAAGAAGAGTTCTTTTTATAGCACCAAAACATGATTTATTTGAGACAAATAGATAGAAGAGAAGAATCCAGGGGAGAAATTTTAATGTGAGAACCTTTCAGAAAGGAAAAAAACATACAAATTTTTACTTAGAAATGAAGAAATGCAAGGAACCTTGAATGGGTCCCACCAAGAGTGCCAAAATGTTTCACCTGATTCTTAGAGTGTTTATTTGAATATTGACAAAACTAATAAGGGTAAATGGACTACTAGGAATACCTTTTAAATCTAGTTGCGGGTTGTTGCACGTGTATGATTTCTTGATCCATAGCTGATCATGAGAGCTTCCTTTTGGCTAGGAGGAACTACCTGAAATGAATAACAAGACCACCAAAAGAGATTAAATAGCATATGACAGTGGAGTACCTAGCGTGTGCTAGTTTTGGGAAGTGTGACACTCCCTAGAAGGCAGTCAAACCATTGTTTAAAACAACTCAATGTTAACAATAAATAAAACCCTATTGTAGTTAAAATGATGTAGGTATCTCATTCGATTACAATAAGAAAATTCATTCACAACAGGCTAAGATATGATTGAATCTGAAGGGGAGGATCTCTGTCAAAGTACTGGTACCGGTAAGGGTCTGGTTTTGGGATTTTTTTGTATTTGGTGGGGAAGTTGGGTTATGTTCTTGGTCTGAGGGTAAAACATAGAGACCAATGTTGGTCTATTGTAACCGATGATGGTTCAGGATGGACTGACGATGGTCATGGGTAACTAGCATCGGTACAGTTGGGTGACAGAAAATTATTAAAATCTTGGTGTTGGGACAGGTCTGGGGCTAAATGAAAATGGAGAGGGTAATGTAAATATCTATTAAGATCTTAGATATACTCAAAGGTGTTTAACAGTTAGGTATGGGAAATTTAGTGGTGTGGGTAAAGGAATGATCAAACTTGCATGAAGGTAAATGGTGGTGAGAATGGGGGTGCAAGTAGAAACTGATAATAGAGGTAAAAAAACCTACTAGAATGAAAATGGATGAATGTTGGTTAACAAATACTTACTGTTGTGTGATATTGATGGTTGGATGAAAATGGAAATTGATCTGATGGATGGAATTTGATGTAGTGATGGCACTTCCCCGAATGCTTCCATGAATGCAAATGGCTTTGTCATCACTTCTAATGCTAGTTGTGGATGTTCAGATGCGTGTACAAATGTTGGTTCTACTTGCATGCAGCTCTAGTTTTGTCTCTCTTTTCTCTGAATGTGCCCACCCTGAAATAAGGTTGTTTTGGAGAATAAATGGTAATCGACGATGGTTCCGGGTTGATCGATAGTGGTTTAGAGTGACCGGCGACGGTTAGGGTGGGATTTTCTAGGTCTTATAAAATGGGCAAATCCACTTGATTTTTTAGATCTTCTTCATTTCTTTCTGTAGATTAGAATGGATTCTTCTTTTCTAATGGGTGGGAATGTGGTTAGAGGTAATGTAGGTTTTGGTTTTTAGGATTTAGGTAGGTCTTAGTTAGTTATGGCAACATACTAACAATAGATTTGGGGTGAGCTGGCTAGGTCAGGTGGTGGTGTGAGAATTATCTCAATTATGATATTTAAATAATAAATATTATGAGATCATGAATTAATTTAATTAAATTAATACTAGAGTGGGGTGAAAGGGGCCATGGTTAGGTGAGTTTGTTCGAGTTGGTTATTTGTTGAGGGATCAAGGGGAGTGTGACCCAATTTTGGTGTCTACAGCATGAACTTAGAAATCAATACAACATATATTCATTATCCTCTTAATAAATGAACCATTCAAAGTAATCCATCATGAAAAATGATACAATCAAGCACACGAGGACACAATATTTGAGGTGGGAAACCCAATAACAGAGAAAACCCCCGAAAAGGAGAAATCAAGGCAATATAAAGGATAATTTTCCAGCAAGTATTACAATGATGTCACAAAGTGGTGAGCACCCACTCACCCAGAAGCTCCAACTTCAGTTTTGAAGTACCCACTCTAATAAAATATCAAGCACCCACTTTCTAGGAAGCACCCACTCTAGAATTTTTGAGTAGCAACTCAAACTCTAAACATCAAATTTTGATCACCTTCACCTTACTCACTTACATCACTATGTGTGATATTTTTTTCAGCTCTTCACTTCTTCTCTCCTCTTCTCAATTTCCCATAGCTTCAATACACCAACACCCTTCTTATCTTCTCTGCATAACTCAGCTCTGTACCCTTTGAACAACATTTTCATGCTCAAAAATTGATCTTAAATAAACAAGAACAACTCTTAACTTTTCATTCTTTGTGAATTTTCTCATGACTACTGAGCTTCTCTAAGAGCTCCTTCACTTTGAAGATAATGATTTATGTTTCATGTTTCATTAGTTTTGAGATTCTTCACTTTGATCCATACCTTAAAAATTCATATGACGATAAACCATAGCTTAACAACTCAATAAACATTACAATGTTTTAAGCAACACAACTAGACAATGTTATGAACTTGAAGCATTAGATGCACTTCTTCAAACTCACATTGTATTCAATTAGATTGTGTTTTACTATTCCAAAAACATCTTGAAGGAAATTTTCATTCATTCAACCAACTCAGATCAAATACCCAGGAGATAGGTTCTTGTTTACACCATTGTCATGTATTGCATCTTTGTATGAAGTTCCAATAACTCAAAACTTGTGTATAGTAGGCAATAAAAAATTTCAATAGTGTTTTACCTTTCAATCTAAAATATTAATCCTTTTTTCTCAATCATCGTATACATTTTTCCATCCTGGCTAACCTCCGAGTGATAGAATTTTGGGTCCACCATCCCTTCTCGTACTCAATGGGATTTGAAATTCATTAAAATTTGAGTTATTTAGGAGAAATCATGTCTTCATGGATCCATCTCTCAAAAATATGGAGGAATGTTGCCATGTGTCCACCTTCACTCATCATATCATCGCCAATTGGCACCATTTTCTTAGTCCAGTTGTATCTTCCTTGTAGTGGCATATCTTTTGTCTCTCCTACTTTAGACCCAAAATCTTTCTTAAACACACCAAATTCCAGATGTGCAATTCCATCGAACCCCAAATTCCTTCATCTTACCCAGAATACAAACATGTAGCACCTTCCTTCATCATTGGTATTTCACCACCTTTCCTATTGAATTTTTAATCTTGCCCAAACCCAAAAAGCTATAACATTTTGGCTCATTTTGGGAACTTCACATCCACCTGATGCATTTACTTATGAACTTTCCAGAAATATAACACTTTTCTATTTGATGTCTTCTATTTTTTCTGCATGTCTCATCCATCTCCATCCATGTGACCCTACATTATACTGTCCTTCAAAGCCATGATTTGGGCTTGTCCTCACAACTAATAAAAGTTTTCCATTTGGGAAATATGCATAAAAAATCATGTATACAAGGAACTATCTACTGTCAACAAAAAGGTATCAATCATGATATGTTAACTTCCTTTTCATCTTATCTACGTGTGTTTCATCGATTCAAGAAAATTCACAACCTGATCATCATCAACTTATTCTTCTACTCATTTATCCACTCTGTGATATTCAAAAACATACAAAACTTTCTCAAAAAACTTTGTGATCATGTAGGAGGCATAAAGAGCTATCTAGAACACCAAATATTTTCTTTAAGGACCTAACATACACCTATAACTACACACATACTCAAGCCCATGCTCAAACTTGTTTGATATCAATGATAAATTTTTCAACATGTCATTATGTAGCCTCATGAATTCTCTGATCACTTCTTCATTCTGAAAGAGATCAATCAGTATGTGTTGTTGATTAAAGAGAAAAGTATGATTTTAAGGAAGAAGTCCAAAACATGTTTGGGATCCCAAACTTGTCTTATACTATAGATAATGGGATTGGGAATTTTTGAACTTACATTTTCCACGAAGGAATGTGATAGTGCTTTGAAAATATATCTTAGCACATCATTTCTTGTTAGTTTATTGACGTGGACATAAATATAAGTTTTTAGAAGATTGATGATGATATGGTAAGATATCCCTGAAAGGAATCAAGGGTCGATGGATTTGGATTGCTAGAAGAAGATGAATCAAGAGACCAAGAAAATTCAGATTTTGGTGTCTCAAGAGGTGAAGTAGATGTGGATTTAGAATATGTTGGCCTTGGGTTTCCTAGAATATTGCATAACACAAATAAAAGAAGATTTTATTGTGGAAAAAAGAGGACCATGACTCAGGGGTTAAATTGGATGTTTGATTAGAGGAATTTAGATTCACAAAGATCTTTAATAGAGGAAGAATTCAGTGAGGTGATTGATTATTCCATAAAATAAATTTGATTGTATGAAACTCGGGACTCTAAGGAAAATTGAAATAATAGAATTCATTAGGAGATGGAGGTGGGGAAGTGAAAGATAAATCAAGTTCCCTATTGTTAATATCATGAGGAACCATCTAGTATCTAGTCATGATGAGCATCGTTTGATTTGAATTTCTAGACCTAGATTGTTTGATTGAAGTCCTTCATATAGAAGGAATTTCCATGTCAATTTGATAATCATAGCGACTAGAAAATATACATCTTTCAAATATGGGGATGCTTGTGTGATTTTCCAAAGGGAATCTAAGGAAGGTGGGCATTATAAAGATGCAATATGAATATTTTCCAAGATTTAAACTTTACGAATATGGTTAAGTCAACTTGATAAAATAAACATCGTAACAATGCAATCTCAACACTTAATCAAATTTTTAATAAAAAGCAAAGTTAAGTGTCAAAACGGGTTGGTACAATATTGGAAGAACTTCATATTGTTCTCTTTTGATAAAGGGGGCCTGAATTATAAAATGGGTATGATTCATGATGCAAAATTACGCGACACAACTTAGATAGAGTTTCACCTTGTTTGAAAATGAGTTTATAAATGAGATAAAGTTTTTCTATATATGATTTGTGGTGAAGGATACATGGCGTAACTTGGAAATATTTAATCCTTGTTTGAAAACAAGGTCGTAATTTGGATAAATTGTAACTTTGTAATAGTTTTGATACACATAAATGAGATAAGGATAAAGTTGATCTCGATGCCAAATAAATTCCTAAGGATTTTAGACTCAACACTCACCAATATTAGTCTGAAACAATATGTGTATCAAACTAAATCTTGAATATGAACTATGCCCCATAATGTATATGAATGGGGTGATCATTGCGAAAAGTATTTTGTATTTCTCATGGGTTTTACTATCCAAGTGGGTATTTTGGGCACTTCCCATTTCATTGGTATATTCCTCTTAATGCAAACTTGTGATTTATGTGTGAGGTAATCAATGTAACCTGCATAACATGGGATTATCCTATAGTGTGGGATGTTGCAAGTAGGATAATCCTCCGGAGAAAGACGACTTCTCAAAACCTAGTGCCAAATTATCCAAAGTGCGGAGAATGGAAAAATAAAATAATCCTACCCTAATTCTTTCCAAGGAGACAGAGATAGAAGAATGCATAAAATTAAACCTACTCTAAGGGAAGGTGATGCACTAATAAAGGGTGAGAAAATCTAAGTGAGTGAAAGATAGGGAGTAAAAAATGCAAGAGAGGGTAGGTGGTGACACCACAATCCAAGACAATATTCAATTCCCTAGATTTATAAAGCATAACAAAATTATAGGTCCTACAAAGAGATATAAACATGCACACTATATCTGAAAACATAATGGAAGGAAAAATATGTAATATAACCTGAATTATGGAAAAAGATCCACAAAACACCAATTTTATTTCTTAGAAACATGCACAATCCATTACAATGTAGGCATAAGGAGAAATTCTTTACAATAAGCCCAAATTCGAGGCCTTTAGCTCATAATAGTTTTGGTTGAGCCTAAAAACAAGCTACCCTTAAGATTGCAAAGTATTTCCTTTTTCCATCAACTGTCAGTGCTTTGACCTACTAAGTTGTCCTTTTTGTAGGGGGGTGCTAAAAATTAACAATTAGAACTACCTACTAGATCTGAAGGACTAATTTTACAATATATAGGCAATTTGGGTCACCAGCCGGTAGGGTACATTAAAGAGGTATTATTAAAAATCAAACCTAAACTAAAACAATGAAATGTGCTAAAAGCACTTGTAGGAATTACAAACTCTTAACTAATATGTCTGAGAAGGATTTTTCACTCAATAAAAATGCTTAAGATAGATTCCATTGACTGGAATCTGTAGTTATTCTCCATCCAACCTTGATATCTGGAAAGAATTATTTTCCTGGAATCCTGAAATCATATAAGGACCACTCTATATTGCATCAAACTTGGAGTTCCTCTCTTCCTTTTCCCTATTTGCATCCCATTTAAGGAATAAGTCTCCTTGTTGGAAATATCTACTTCTGGCCTTCTTATCAAAGCATCTCTGGATCAAATATTGATCCTTCTCTATAATTTAAATGACTAGGTCCCTTGGCTCCTCTAACTCCATGAGTTCTGCATACCTAGCCTTCATGGGTTAAAATTTTGATAGCTCCACTTGCTTCATGAGCTCTAATGCAGGAAACTCAGGGGATATAGGAAGCTTCCTCCCTTCCAGAGAGAAACCTGTACAGAGAGTTCCTTGTTGACTTCTTGGGAGTAATCATATCATCCCATAAGGTTGATTTCAACTTGATGTGCCATGTTTTCTGATTCTCATACAAATTCCTCCTTATAATCTTCAAAATATTTTTGTTCGTGGACTCGGCATGCCCATTACCCTATGGGTAGTAATTAGATGAGGTGCTCAAGTATATTCCATTTTTTACTGCCCACTCTATGATCTTTGCACCTAGGAATGTTATTGCATTATTTAATATGATTGTGGTCAGTACTCCAAACCTCGTGACAATCCCTTTATAAAAATCCAATATTCTAGCCTCATTTTCTTCCTTGAATGCAACCGCCTCTGTCCACTTAGTGAAATAATCTATGGCTATGGGGATCCACTTGTGGCCCAAGCTATAATTGGTGTTAATCACCCCAATGAAGTCCAATCTCCATTGTATGAATGGTTTATTTACAAAAATGGGGATGAGTGGAAGGGATGTTAACCTCTCTTTTCCTATGAAGAAGGCACACTTTTTACACTTGCTAATCCATGCACAAAAATTATTAAAGGGGTTAAGCCAATAATACCCTACCTTCATAATTCTAAGAGTTGTCACCCTTGGGGGAAAATGACTACCTGTTTCTCCATCATGAAATTCATGTAGCACCTTTTCTTTCTGATCTATCTTGATGCAGATTAGGAGGACACCATTGACATATTTCTTGAACAAGATACCATCAACCAATGTAAAGGGAATACAGTGAAATCTGAAATACCTCTTTTTGGCCTTTCTTAGCCCTTGGGGGTATTGACATGTTTGAAGGAAATGGACTATATCCTAAGTCCAACAAGGGTCTGATGAGGCATCGAATGATTTCTCTTGATCATTTTCTAATACTAAAAAAACCTCTTCTCTGCCACTTGAATTTACACGTTGTGCTAAATCTAATTGTTCACATAATCCCTTGCCCCTGACTAGCTTGGTCACCTTAATATCCATGTCATATTCCATGACCTTGGTTACTTAGCTAGCTCTTTTTTCATTGAGGTCCTTTTTTGAAATAAATTATTTTACACTAGCATGTGCGACTAGTAGATTAATCCTACTATTTGCGTTTCAACTCAAAGTAATGTGATAAAATAGATATGTAATTAACATGTGTAGGAGGAATATTTGTGTTATGTAGATGGTAGAAGGAATTGTACATGTTGTAGAATATCTATCCAATCTGATTGTGTGAGATTCCCTTTGGATAGGAGGAACAACCTATATAAGAATTATAACAAGACCACCAAATAGTATTAAATAGTAAGAGTCATAGAACTGCTTAGCAAGGCTAGATCCGAAAAGTATAACACTTCCTCAAATGGTTGTCAATCCTATATTTAATACAAATTAATGTAAGAAATAACAATTCCTATTATAGTTGATAAGATTTAGGTATATCATATTAACATACAAAAACTGATTTTAACTCAACATGCAATGGTTAAAATTAAATCTGGATGATTAATGGGCTAGTTTGGGTCTGCAGAAGTAGTAGAGGCTGTAGGTGAGGTCTTGGTGAAATTAGAGAAGGTTTCGGGTTTTTTTGGGGAAGTTGTTAACTTGTTGTTATAGAAAAAAATTCTAGTCTCGGAGACCGGTATCGAATGGTTAACCAATGTTGGTATAGGATATAGACTGATGTTGGTTAGATAACCAGTGTCAGTAGGGAAATTTTGGTTAAAATATTAAAAATGGAAGTTTGTGCCTCTCTTTGATTACACAGAGAGATGAGGAAGTTTGGGGAAGGATGGAAAGGTGTTGATTAAGAATCAGAAAGGTACATAGGGTAATAGGATAGGTGAAATGGTTTTGGTTTGTAGGAAAGGTGATAAACGGGTAGAAGTTGATAATGAGATAGAGATAAATTAAAAAAAGTAGTAAATGCAATGATTAAGATCAAACACACAAGCTTAATAAGTAAGAATGATTTACTTATCTGATAAACTTTGCAGATCTAAATGTGGTAGGAATGGTTGATCATATTAAGATGAAGTGTGATTACATCTAGTGCTAAGGTAGTAGTGCATGTGTGCTCTACTGTGTCAACCTAAAACTGTAGAGGAGATGATCAAATGCTGGTGGAGTTGTGATGTGCTCTAGTTCATCGTCATGAAGCCTAAGCGTTGGAGAGTTTGAATGCCAAAGTTGTGTGAATGTGAATTAGAGAACTCGTATAAAGAGTTGGAAACTCTTACTTAAGGGTAACCGATGGAAGTTAGGGATCTGGCTCCGGCTTAGGGAAAACCAACATCGGTTAGGGAGAATTAGTCCATGCTACCAAAAATAGCTTTATCTTTACTATTTTTGGCATGATCTTGATTTCTAATCTACGTCTCAAGTGAGGTTTGGTGCTAAGATAAGTGTGAATGTTATTGGAGAAGGAATAGGACTTTAATTTTAGGGTTAGAGTAAGTCCCAATTGGTTGGGATAAGTAGGGACCTAGTCTTAGTTAATCAATAGGCTAGGAATAAGTCCATGGTGAGGTGTCTAGGTGAGGTGTAAATTAAATTAATTAAATTACTTAATAATGTGAGGAATAATATTAATTCAATTATAAGTGATTAAATTAATATTCAGGTGTGAAAGGGGAGTATGGCTAGGTATATGCATTGTGTTGATTAATTAAAAGAGGCCAAAGGAGTGTGACCCAAATTTTGTTTCTAATTTTTGACACTAAATGCCTGAATTTCTTCAAACTTATAATCACAACAAGGACATGTTTCTCAATGAATGAATATCTTACCTCATATTTCACAAGGCCTTGGCTGAAGAATGCAATAGGTTGTTCCGGTCCTTCTTTATTTTGTTGCCCCAAGATTACAAATATGGTGTCCGAACCACCGAAGGCATAGAGAAAGAATTCTTTGGAAAATTTTGGATTAATGAGAGTTAGAGCTTGAGATATGGCCTACTTGATATCTTTGAAACTCTATTTTCCCTATGTTGTCCATTTAAATGCCAAATTCATCTTTAGCGTCATTTTAAATGGATTCACAAGAGCAAAAAAAATTGGCATGAAACTTCATACAAAGTTAACACTCCCTAAGAAACTTTGGAGATCTTTCTTATGACTTGGCAGCAACAATGCTCGAATGGCTTCAACCATTTCTGGATCAATCGTCAATCCTTCTTTTAACACAATGTGTCCTAGGAGCCTACCTTCATGAGCTAGGAATATGCATTTTTTGGGATTCAAAGATACCCCAAATATCCTACACCTCTAGAAGACCTACCTGAGATGAAAGAGGTGGCTTTCAGCATTCTTAGAAAACATAGTGATGTCATCAAGATAGACAAGCACTATTTTGTTCAAAATCCCCTTGAATGCCATATCCATATCCCTTTGAAATGTTTCTCTAATGTTCAGAAATTTGAATGGTATCTTATTATAGGTGTAAGTGCCCCATTTTTTAGTGAAGGGCATTTTGAGTTGGTATTCCTCCTTCATCATGATCTGATTGTAGCCTAAATATCCTTCCAAGAGGGAAAATATTTTTGAACCAACCACTACCAGTAATATTTGCTCCAGGGAGAATAGAAGATAGTGATCTTTGAGGGAGGCCCTATTTAAATCCCAAAAATCCATGCATAACCTTCTTTCCCCATTATTTTTTCTGACCGGCACCATATTCTCTACCCAACTTGAGTGATTGATTGGGCAAATGATGCTCATGTGAATGAGCTTCTTTATATCCTTCTTCATGAGAGGCTCACTATGGGGGTTGACTGGTCTTTACTTTTTCCTAACGGATTTAGTTTCCAAATTCAGATCAATCGTGTGTTGTGCCAACTTAGGATTAAATCCCTTCTAATCCTCATATCTCTAAGTGAAGACATCTAGGAACTCTTGGCAAAGTTGTATGAATTTACATTTTTCTTGATCCATGCTCACCTTGCCAATTTGGAGCATTTTATCCTCTCCAATCGGAATGGGCTCTGAATCTTCCTTTTTTACCTGAATGTTGGCCTTCTCCTTTTGGAATTGATCATTTTGGGTTGAATATTGACTCTAGAGTCACTAAACCCTTTGGTAATTTGTTTGTTTGCAGCTGTACCACCTGATCCCCATACTTATGCTCCAATTTCTCCTTATTTTTAGCTGATAACTCAACCTCCTCCTATAGAAAATTAATGATTTGTTGATCATTCTCAAACACCTACCAGCTTGTGTTATTTCCTAGTACAGCTAGCCTCACAATTACATGAATATGTGATTGTGCTTTTATCTCTTTTAATATTGTACACCACATCATTTATGTCACTCTCATTTTGGCAAGCCTATCCACAACCTCATTATTTTTCCTCAGCATGTCCTGATTATTGAATTCTTCAACGAATTCAATTTTATCCCATACCCGATGCTTGTAGGATTTGAGCAGATCATTCTTAGCATATAACCTAGTTGACAATTAACTCACTATCCCCAAACACTTACAAGTTTTTAATACCACTTTTCCTTACCCAATAAATTCCATGTATCAAATATTCATACTCAGCTATACTGTTTGAACAAGAAAAATGAAAATGGAAAGCTAAGTAGTAATTCATACCTCTTGGTGACAAAAGCCTTGCAACTCCTCTAACACTCGAAAAGCTACCTCAATTCATTATCAACCTCATTTTTTGTCTTAGTGAGGCTGGGGGTGGGTAGGTTCTCCTTGTGTACACAATAAACTCCCAACTCAGCTCCTTCCATTTCCTTGTATGGGTTATAGATATGCCTTTTGTGAGCCAACTCATCAAGTATTAGATCAAGAATTGTCCTAACCTTGGTGTCTGATTCATAGGCATCTAAACAATCCTCACATTCAAATAATGCACAATTAGCATTTGTTGGGATCACAACATGGGGTTCAATATGAAGGTTTGTAATTGGCTCCGACCTGATTGTAACATTAGCTTCATACCTTTTCCTAAACAACATGTGTGACCAATCCAAAGACAAGTACCTTCCGAGTTTGGTTGTAAAGTACCTTGAAAGGCATAAAGAAAAAAGTGGTGGAAAGTCAATCACTTATATGTCTTGTAAAACTCTGACATTTGGGTAAGTATGGAGCGTAAGGCTCAATTCCTTGATCACTCCAACTTTCCCTATTATTGTTCCATCCAATTACATACTCCCCTTAATGTTGTCTCATATTTCAAGCCAAATTTATTTGCAATTTGCTTTGGCATTACTAAGTTGCTTGCCCCTAGGTCGATATTGTAATTGTGCACTAATTTATCCCCAATGATCAATGAGACATAGAAAGGTGGAGGTTTCACATTCTTACCTAAATGACCTTCTCCTTGTTGCGTAGTGTAAGTAATAACCATCTCTTGATTTTTGGATGAATCATTAGAAGGGGTTCAATTGGCCATGGTTGTTTGTAATAAATATCGTTGCCCTGGAATTGTGAATGATTCCCACATCGAAATGTTGACATTGGTCTTCTTCATTTGGTCAATGATAATGAAATGGGATGGGTTTCCTCTTTTTTTCCCTTGATGGGAATGATCTCTTTTAGTGTTTGGATTGGTCCATGAGCTGTTATAACTAGTATTATGGACTGATTATGCACATTAGGGGTTGTTACAACAGCTGTCTTAGGCTAGTTTTGTGCACTAGGATCTGTGTTTGGTCTACTAACTCCTTGTTGTGTGAGAGTGAATTGAGAAAAAATTGGACTAGACGATTTCCCCTCCTCTACATTCCATATATTTGACCATGTATTGGCAGCTATACCATGGAAAGGAGATTGATTAAATCCATAAAATTTCTTCGTCTACCAATTGACCAGTGTGGTTTCAGTTGGAGTTTCTTTCTGAGTTGCTTGTTGATTTTCTTCCTCGCTTGGATCTTGGGCCACCCCAATGGTCTGTACAATCAAGGCTTCATTCAGAGAATTTTTGAAAATTTTTGATTGATTACGAGGTAGATTGTTGGGGTAACAACATTCATACTCTTGTGCTATGTTATTCTGAACTAGAACTAAGGATTTGGATATTGAAGGTGTATTACGATTGTATGGATGAAATGGCCTAGCAGTTTAAGATTTTCCTTGACTTTTTTTTGCATGTTTAATAGGATGTCTATTAGGATTATATGGATGCCTATTCACTTGAGCATGGGGTTGGTACGGTTTGGAGCTCTGAGCTTGTGACCTTTTAATCGTCACCAACTCATTCCCTAAATTCTATAGTTGTTTCATGACTTCATGGAGTTCCTTGGAAGTACTAGAATAAGTGGATGCCTTATTATTTCTCTAATTTCTAGGAGCTAGAATGGGGGCTATTTCAGGTGCTTGACTAGTAGAGGGGTTTTCCAATTCTAGATATAGAGGCATAGGTGGTCTAGGTGCTTGTTAGTGTAAAATCACAACACCCCAAAATGAGTTATGGATCTGATTTTCAAGTAAAATTCATTTCGTGTGATTGCACAACATTGAGATCTCCTAAAGTGTGGGACCTTGAAAAATGGGGAAATCTCTCCAAAGAAGGCTGGTTCCTCTTCCTAAATTACCTGCCACAAGCTTTTATAGTGCATGAAAGCTAAATCTATCCTAATATAACCATGTCAAGGAGAGAGAGAGAGAGAGAGAGAGAGAGAGAGAGAGAAAAGAGGGAAAAATAGAGCCAACACTAAATCAATGATACACCAGAGAAGGAAAGTGTTGATTATCTATCAAAACTATCATGGAATAAGAAGAGGTGTGCAATGGAAAGGATTGACAAGTACATCATAGACCAAAGATGGATTTCACATAGAAAATGTTCCAAAACTCCATGAACACAACTCCAAAACCTGTAATGAACATCCAAACATGCACAAACACCTTGTAATGAAGAGAGGTAAGGAAAAAAAGAAAAGAAAACGAGCCAAGGATGGACAAATGCATCACAAAAACATGTTTTTTTATTGCTCATAATTTACACAGTGCATCATTTCACGGGTAAGAGGAAAAAATACCATTACAGAGCAAGGGATAAGGTTTAAACTCCATTTTTGACCCTGGGGAAGAAAAGAAGGGAGAGGCAGAGAAGAAGGATGAACAACCTTTTTCAAAATGAGCTAAAACTAGCTTTTATCGCTCGAATAGAATGAAGAAAGGTAAAAAACATGGGAAAATCTATTTTGCATCTCCAACTACCAATAAGATTCATTAAAACAGCAAGGGCACCCTCAAAAATCCATTTTTCGATGCATTCGTCCATGCTAGAGAAGAAACAGACGCCATACTTCATCAATTTTGGTGGTTGGGGGTCGATTATGCATTTTTTCCCATGCTAGAGACATTTATTCAAAAAAAAATCCCATCAAACTCCATCAAAATTTAAAATTTAGGGGTCCATCATGTAGATAATTTCAACATCTTTCCAATGATATAAGGATCATGAAAATCCAAGATCTGGATCAAAAGATATGGCCCTCTTAAGATTTGGGCAAAAAATGGCAAAATTTTGGTTCACGGGCCAAAATCCTCCCTTTTTCCCTCTTTTTTCAAATTGGGAAATTTTTCCAAAAAATCTCCACTCCCTGCTTCTCTGATGACATGTGGCACCTTCTGGTTGATCTGTGGCTTCAAAACAACATTTTTCCCCTTTTACCCATCTGGGAAAATTTTCTAAAAGTTCTCTGTCGACCCGACTTCCGCTGCTAATGTGGACACATGGCGCCATCCTATTGGTCGATGGGACCAAGGGTTCATTTCATGCCTTTACGTTTTTATGCCAAAAATCCAAAATCTTCAAATTTCCTCTAACCCCCACCTTGACGCTGCCGACATAGACTTGACATGTGGCGCTCTTCAATTGGTGCAAGGCCTTAACAAAAAAATTCTTCATTCTCCTTTGCGGGCTTGCAAGCCAAATTTTGACTTTTTGAGTTTTTAGCCAAAAAGGCTAAGTGTCAAAATTTTCTCCCTGGACCCACGAACTCACCAAATTTCCTTGGCAAAATGCTTCCCCCGCTCTGTCGGCCCGAGATTTTCTAGCACAATTTCCTCCTTACCTCCGCGGGCCCACCCAGGGAAAATTTTCATTGTTAACTCCGCTGAGCCATAACTCAAAAAATACAAGGAGTTAGGATTTAAAGGTTAAAAAAATATCTATTTGATGAAGCCATACCTAGAAAATTTTGAGTACCTGAAGCGTGCAAAAAAATCCATTTTAAGTACCACCAAAGGTAAAGGAGGAGGAGTAAACCAAAATAAGCATGGGCTTATTTTGGATAAAAATTCTGGCGACTCAGAGGGGTCATCTGCCTGCTAGATGAATGATTAGTGTCCTTTTGAAGCCTCCATTGGGCATGGAGTCCTTAATGATAGCCTGATAACTGATCTTCACTTGGAAAACTTCCCTTTTAGGCCTCTTGGAAACCACTGAAACTGAAACCGGTTGTGACCAAATGCCAAGACAATGCATTATGCAAGAGCAAAACAACATCACCAAAAACTATGTACAAAATAAAAATCATACATACCCCAAGTGGGATATGCAGAGTGTGCAAAGCACTTCTTCTACTGAAAACAAACCTACCTACTCTACTCTAACCAAGAGCAAAGGGAACTCAAACAAAGCCTACAATTGGTAGGGATAAATAGCTTCCCTTCCTCAAAAATGGAAAAACATACAACTGATTTGACACTGAACATGGCTGGTTGGATGAGTGAAAAACTAACTACAAGCTGATCTTCCACCCAAATCATTAAGGTGTCAACTAAAAACAAATCAAATACCTCTTTTAGTTGCTCTGCATTTGGACTGAAGAGGCATTGCAGTTGATCCTTGGTACTTTGATGCTCATCCTGATGCTTAGAAGTAAGCATGACTGGTGGAAACTCCTCTTTTGGCTCCAATGAAGCCAAATACCTTACTAGGCAAGGTCTAATCCTTTTGATATGCCCATAGATCTGAAATTCTCCTCCAAAAATGGAGTCTTCTTACAAACCTCCTTGGGTGAATGGTGTGGAAGGAATGGTAAAAACCTCATACTTTTTCCCTTCTTCTTTCCATGAAGCACACGGAAGATTAAAATCTTCCAATCTTGGTTCCAATGAGCTGTCAAAAAATGTAAGCTGCTGTTTTGGAATGTTTTCCCTTGTGGCAGCAGGCTCTTGATGTTGAAGAACGAATGATAGAGAAGAAAATGTTGCAATTTCAGTTGACTCCTCCTCAAGACATTCTTCTAAGTCTGATAAACAATCAAACTCTTCGCTATCCCACTATAAGAAATATTTTCCCTCTTGCATGGTGACCTCCAAATCTACGTTTTCTTCACCATGTGTAACTTCATTTTCAAACATGCAACTTTCCAATTCGAAAACATTCAAGAAATTAGATTTTTGGAGAGATGGAGTCAGAGAGAAACATGGAATTTCTTGTGCCTTTTGCTCACAATTTGGACCTGTTTTGTTCACCTCCATAATGGCTTCATCGATTAAATCAGCCCCTTCGAATGAAATTAAAAATGTATTAATAATTCTTCCTTCTTCTACTGTTGCAAAAATTGACTTGATCTCATCCATTTTCTCCTCAAAATGGGATTTTGAGCTGGTTTTTATTCCTCCATAATGACTAATTTTGCACTGAAAACTGGATCAAAATTTTCTTTGGGCAAAGTGCCAACATGGACACCTAACTCATCACAAAAAAACTATTGTTTTTCTCACTTCACTGCTGCTATAAAATCAGCCTTGTTTACCACTTGTTCCCCAACTCCAACTTCCTCTTTTGGCTTCACCATCAAGGGGATTTTTGTGATCCCGAATTTGAGAGCCAAACTCAACAAACATTGAATTTTTTCATCCTTGTTTAGCTCTTCTTTTTGCTGCTATTTTTCTTGACTGACATTCTGATTTTTTCTTTCCCAACATGGATTCAGGAATGCAAGAGGAGGGGTGGGTTGTGGTTCACCTATTTTTTTAATTATTTGTTGTTTTGGAGGAGGTAAAACTTCATTTTTATTTGGAGGGAATGGTTTTTTGGAATGGAAAAGAGCAGAGAAATTGAGGTGGAATGGGATACTAGGAGGTGAAGAAATGGAATTAGATTTTGGGACAGAAGATGGAAAGTTTAAAACTTGACACTGCTGAGATAAAATAGATTAGGAAAGAGGAAAAGAAAAAGCATGAGATGGTGTGCTTACCCGTTGACAAGGTTATTAAATACTCCTCTCATACACCTTTATTCCTTCAATCCACTTTGCAAGCAATGGCATAATTTCAACAATGAAGTCGAGTTTCTCTTATGGACTATAATGCCTTGGAAAGGGTCCCACCCATGGACAAGGTGCCCTACAACCGATTCTAAATGATTTAATTTGTGTTTGAGCCCTAGATTGCACCATGTTTGCCTCCATTTTTTGGATATTCTCCAACAAATCTGCATTTTCTTCTTGACTAACCTCATAATTTGCCTACCCTTGTGCTTGACATGCTTCATAGCCAAACTGACTTTGGCATTGTTCAAATGGGTATGTATATTGGTTTTGAATTTTACCAAAATGCTGATCTGGAGGATTTGAAAAACATGTTAGAGGTGGGAAACATTGTTTCTGTTGTAAATACAAATTCCATGAGAGAAAAGAAGTCATGATTGCATAACTTCATGGGATGAAAGAAGAATGAAGAGATGGAATGAAAAATGTAATGAAAAATGAAAGAAAATGAATGGAAAGAAGGTCTGCAACTTCAGAAATGGGTTGTTAATCAAATGGAGTCGCCATATGTGTTTACAAGTGCCTCCAAAGGCTGAAATTTTGAACAGAAACACATCAACCTGCAAAAAATCAAGTGGAAGACCTCTTTGTCCCACCAGGTATGCCAAAACTGTTAGTGAAAATTCATAGCACCCCCAAATGAGTTATGGATCTGCATTTCTAAGGCAAAGTCATTTGGTGTGATTGCACAACATTGAGCTCTCCCAAAGTGTGGGACCTTACAAAATGGGGAAAACTCTCCAGAGAAGGCTGGTTCCTCTTCCTAAACTACCTTCCATGAGCTATTCTAGTGCAGGAAAGCTAAATCTATCCTAATCTAACCATGCCAAGGAGACAGAGAGAGAGAGAGATAAAAAAGAGGGGAAAATAGAGCCTACACTAAAATGGTGATACACCAGAGAAAGAAAGTGTTGATTATCTATCAAAACTACCATGGAACAAGAAGAGGTGAGCAATGGAAAGGATGGAAAAGTGCATCACAGACCAAAGATGGATTTCACACAGAAAAATGTTCCAAAACTCCATGAACACAACTCCAAAACCTGCAATGAATATACAAACATGCACAAATACCCTGTAATGAAGAGACGTAAGGAAAAAAACAAATAAAACAAGCCAAGGATGGACAAATGCATCACAAAAATGTAAGGGCATAACCATATTTGATTAAATCAACACAGAAAGATATTCTATTCAGCATATTTGAATTACATTCACAGGCTATTATATAGCCATATACATAACCAAAACAACCTCCTACAAAATAGGGAGGTGTTACAACAATTAAACCTATTATTATATAGTTTAATATGTTATTAATATATTATTTTTTATATAACAATAATATATTAATAACATATTAAACTATATAATAATAATTACCAACGTAATTATTATCTTACACAATGTAAATACTAATTCCTAACATTCCCCCCCTTAGTGTTTACATGGTATAGAAATATCCACACTCTCAACTGTCGTATGCTCACCCCTGTGGCATGTCCAACTCTGTGACTCATGACCTTGATCCAAAAGAAAGGCTCTCTCCTTCCATGGTTTTAAACAGGCTTACCACAAACCTTATCGTGAACAGGTCCCAGCAACTGTCCACCTCGTGTGGTTTTCTGGATCCTTCCACAAAACCTTTCAATATCCATGAACTATCTTACTTTGGTGCTACTATTCATCACTATGCTTATACATCAGGGAATTAGTACTTACATTATGTAAGATAATAATTACATTGGTAATTATTCTTATATAGTTTAATATGTTATTAATATATTATTGTTATATAAACAATAATATATTATTAATATTGAGTTGTGTATTGTTACGGGAGTAACAATCACAACTAAATAGGTTTAATTGTTGTAACACCTCCCTATTTTGTAGGAGGTTGTTTTGGCTTACGTTATTTTATTGCTCAGAATTTACACAGTGCATCATTTCATGGGTGAGAGGTAAAAATGCCATTACAGAGTAGGGGAGGAGGTTCAAACTCCATTTTCAACCTTGGGGAAGAAAAGAAGGGAGAGGAAGAGAAGAAGGATGAACAACCTTTTTCAAAATGAGCCAAAACTGGCTTTTATCGCTCAAACAAAATGAAGAAAGGTAAGAAAAACACATGAAAATTGATTCAACATCTCCAACCACTGACAATATTTATTAAAACAACAAGGGAACCCTCAAAAATCCATTTTTCGATGCATTCAACCATGCTGTAGAAGAAACGGATGCCATACTTCATCAATTTTAGTGGTTGGGGGTCGGTTTTGGATTTTTTCCCGTGCCAGAGACATTTCTTCAAAAAAAATCCTAACAAACTCCATCAAAATTCAAAATTTATGGGTCCATCATGTAGAGAATTTCAACATCTTTCTAATGATATAAGGATCATGAAAATATGAGCTCTGGATCGAAAGATATGGCCCTCTGAAGATTTGGGTGAAAAGTGACAAAATTAGGGCAAAATTTGGGTTCGTGGGCCAAAATCCTCCCTTTTTCCCTCTTTTTTCAAATTAGGAAAATTTTCCAAAAAATCTCCACGCCCCTCTTCTTTGATGACATGTGGCTACTTCTGGTTGATCCGCAGCTTCAAAACAACATTTTTCCCCTTTTACCCGCGAGGGAAATTTTGTAAAAGTTCTCCGCCAGCCCGACCTTCGCTGCTGATGTGGACACATGGCGTCATCCTATTGGTCGATGGAACCATGGGTTCATTTCATTCTTTTAAGTTTTTACACCAAAAAGCCAAAATCTTCAACTTTCCTCCGACCCCCACCTTGGCGCTGTCGATGTAGACTTGACACGTGGCGCTCTCTGATTGGTGCAGGGCCTTAACCAACTTTTTCTTCATTCTCCTTTATGGGCTTGCGGGCCAGATTTTGACTTCTGAGTTTTTAGCCAAAAAGGCTAAGTGTCAAAATTTTCTCCCTGGCCCTACGAACTTGCCAAATTTTCTTAGAAAAATGCTTCCCCCACTTCGCCGGTCTGAGATTGCCTAGCACAATTTCCTCCTCGAAAGGAAAAAAAATATCTATCTGATGAAGCCATACCCAGAAATTTTTGAGTTCCTGAAGCGTGCAAAAAAATCCATTTTAAGTACCAGCAAAGGAATAGGAGGAGAAGTTAACCAAAATAAGAATGGGCTTATTCTGAATAATAGTGCTATTTTACCGAATTTAATTAGACAATTCTCAGCTCTAATATTTGTAGCGTAAGCATCTAGTAAGGTTATCTCTCCCTTAGATTGTATCATAAAATATATATCAAAATTTAAAAGCTTTAAGGAAATAGAGAAATGCATCTTCAACACCCAGCCTTACAAGTATCGGGATTCGGTCCCATGTTCACTAGAATCAAAAATTAAAGTCTATTATTATTTCATCGAGAGTCCTCTTGATCGTAGTCAACCGCTCCAATAGGGACATATTATCCCCTTTCTCCAAATTGGTTGTAGAGGTTTGTGCATATTTCATCCCAATTTGTAATGGACCCCGCTGCTAAGCTCCTGAACCATTACAAGGCCTTCCCTTTGAAATAGGAAGCCAATAATTTAACTGTAACATCCAGTTCATTGATTTCATGAATGGTACATATATTTGCAATATCCTAAATATGGTTAGTGGGAGTTGTGTGGGTCTCCCCAGTGAAGTAGGGAATATTTTTTAATGCTACAATTGGAATAGGGTTTTAGGCATTGAGAGCAGGTGGACTACTACCTATGAAATGGACATAGGGAATTGGTGGTCCCTATGGTGGTGGTTGTTGATGCACCATCTTGATTGGCCTAAGAAACCTAGTTTATTAAACGAAGGGTCTACTTAATGGAGGTTTTGATAAGGTTTTGTTTCGTGGAGATGGAGACATTTGTACTCTTCTTCCTCTCCTTCCTCTACTTGGTGATAACTGCAAGTATTAAAAGACACCTTCTTCTCTTTCTCTAGACCAAGTTTAGATCCTTCTCATGTACTTGTTCCACTAGTACTATTGAAACCAAAGAGACCTGGCCCTAGGAGTCGTCAGATGTGCTGCTAAAAAACCTCCAAAGTCTAGGGATTCAACAAGATGGACATCCAATCTTGATAAATCTCAAAAAATTGACTTCTATCCCACATGGCATGCCATTATTGTTAATGAAAAATTACAGCACCCCTGATTGTTTTTTATTTATGTGTGAGGAAATTAGTGTAACCTACATAACATGGGATTATCCTGCAATGTGCGACACTGCAAGTAGGATAATTCTCCAAAGAAAGCAAAATTCTTCTCCTAACCTAGTGTCAACTTCTCCAAAGTGCAAATAATGGAAAACTAAACTAATCCTACCCTAATGCTTTCCAAGGATACAAGGATAGAAGAATGCACAAAAGTAAAACTACTCTAAGGGAAGGTGATGCACCATGAAAGGGTGAAACAATCTAAGTGAGTGAAAGATAGGGAGTAAATAAGGAAAGAGAGGGTAGGTGAATATGCCACATTCCAAGATAGTATTTAATTCCCTCGATTCATAAAGCATAACAAATTATAGGTCTTGCAAAGAGATATAAACATGCACAATATATCTACAAACATAATGGAAGGAAAAATATGCAATATAGCCCCAATTCGGGCAAAGGAGCCACAAAACACCAATTTTATTTCTCAAAAACATTCACAATCCATTACAATGTAGGCATAAGGAAAAATCCTTTATAATAAGCCCAAATTCAAGGCCATTAACTCAGAATAGCTCTGGAAAATTTTTGACAGAGTTCCTTTTCTTTTAAGAAAATATCCCCTCAAAATGAGGTGGATTTTACAATATATAGACAATTTGGGTTACAAACCGACAAGGTGCATTAAAGAGGTATGGGGAGCCATACAATTTGGTAATTTTCAAACACAGGCAGTCATGTGCGTCATGCCTCATTAACTTTGGTTGTTGAGCTATCATTTATCCACCTACCTTCATCTATCTTGTGGTGCGTCCATCCATGTGGGTCACCCAACCATGTAAGGTTGGTCGACATCTAACCATATGGGCTGCAAAAATTATGAGTGGGACATCTAACCTCCTTATTGTCTAACCTCTTTTGAGATAACTTCCTGGCCCACAACTTTCCTATCCTATATATCTGGGTTAGATGGTCATCTCACCATGATCCATATAATTTATGAGTAGGTCATCTAACCACTTTTTCACCCAACCTAGGAAGGTTGGACGACCTTCTAACTTGTAGGTCATACATTATTTTGGTCACCCACTAACCTGGGAGTCTCCATCTTCACACCATGGACCATCCATCCTTAGTTGGAGTGTCGTCTATCTCTGTGCATACGCTTGTGAGGATTGGATGGTAATCCAACATTTTGTCATACACCAACCACCTGTCAATCCTAGTAGCCGTATAACCATGGATTCCATGTGATCCTTAGCTTCCCATCTATCCTCGGTCATCAAGCTTTAGGGGTTAGACGTTCATTCATCTTCGACCATACCATATGATTTCCAATCATCCTCATGGTCATCCAACCAAAGGGGTTGGATGAAGTCCAACCTAAGGGGGTTGGACGCCATCCATATTATTCGTATGTTGTTGACCCGGCCAACCATGAGCTCGTCACTTGCATTACCACAATAGTCAGTCGACCAACCAGGTTGACCAATCCATCCATCCATATCAACTAACTAACCCAACTGATACACCCATTTGACCAGCCTGGTCGACCAACCTCCTTATGTACACAACATCACCGACCAACCCCTGTGCCAACAAGCCATCCGTTTATCTTAGGCGTCCAACCCAGGCATCCAAACTAGGTGTCCAACCTAGACATCCAACTTAGTGAATGTTTCCTCACAACCAGACAATTTAATAATAATCTCAATCTCCACGGTCAAGCCAAAACATGAGCTACCCTAAAGATTACAAAAAAAATCCTTTTTTCCATCAACTTCCAGTGCTTTGAATTGATAAGTTGTCCATTTTGGAAAGGGTGAGAAAAATGGATAATAGTTCCTTCTAACCATTTTTGGTCACCATTGAGTAGGTTTATTCATAATTTTCAGGTTCCTCAGGTTCAGTGACAATTTGGGAAAACACATAAGAAGTAAGCAGCTAGGAAATGCTATCCCATGATGCTCGATCCTCACATAGGAGGCCTTTCCAGTTTCCATTCTTATTTAGGATCATCCATTAGTCACTCATAATTGTTGAATGGTCTTGATAAGGATGGGATAAGTGTTGTACATCACCAGTAAGCATCATGAAATAGCAAGTATTTAGTTTGTAGAGTAGAATAATATTAAGTGTTAAGGAAAGTCTCAAAGTCAGAGGGATCATTTATTCATTTTTAGTTCAATACAATGGAGAATGTACAAGTAAGATATTGTTAATTACTTTTGATTATATGCAATTGTATATGTATTGAGTTTTAGATGTTCATTTTTTTATGCAACTGAAATGAAATGAAAATAAAGCACCATTACAACTCATTACATGAAAAAATTGTATATATTCATAAGAAAAGTGTACAAAGCTCCCACACAAGCCATTAGACATAACTGAAAATTAAAATAATGTAGATAGATGAGAAATAAAAAATGAAAAGGATAGAATGGACCCATAATTTTTTGTTGACAAAATCCCCTCTCACTTCACTACTACTCCATTTCACTTCATTGGTGCCCCGTACTTGAAAAGAAGAAAATAGTAAGATATTAGAGTTGTGGTTTCCTTCACTCTATTTTATTTCTAGCTCATAATGTATGTTCATTCATAGACTGAAAAAGATGGGAAAGGAACATCTTATCAAATGAGTTACAAATGAAAATATCTTGTTCCAGATTACAAATCTAAACAAAATAAGAAATTGCAATTTTCTCACAAGATGTAGTTCAAAACATGCCATGAAAGTACATAATTCATATTTCAAGTGAACCATGAAATAGATGAGCATTAAGAAGGTAAAAAATTTATAGTTTCTAATAGAAATGCAGAGTTCCATAAAATCATAGCCACACATATTCAGGGGACTCCAAAAAATTGCAGTGTTCTCAAACAAAACAGAGAAGATATTGTTACAAGTTTTTATACTTGAAATGTGAGGCTATAAGTACCCATTTCATAATGAAAATATTTATGCAATATTTTCTTTTACGAATTAATTAATATGGGTTGTGTGTTCATCAAAACTAGAGATAGCCTTAATTCAGAGTGCACAAGTGATCTAAATTAAAAGGAAAACCATACTTTTTAAAATAAGAATAAGGTACATGTTTTAAGTCATAAAATTACAAATTCTCCATCAAATATTCATTTAAAACATTGAGATATAAATTCTAGGGAGTGTTTCACGTAGGAATTTGTAGGAAAAAATTCAAACTCATGCATTAGTTTCATGTCTAGAAATGACAATTCATTCATAAGAAAGGAAAATAGAGTGCATGTTTTCCAAAGAAAATATTGCAAGGGATTTACTGATGAATGAAAAAAAAGCTACAAACAATTTTCAAGATATAACCCAGAGATTTTTAAAAAAATCTACAAAAATTTTCATCATTTCTCATACTTTTCTAGGTAAAAATATTTATACAAAAAGGATAGAAGATGAAAATCCTAACTGTAATAAGTGTTTTCAAAAGTATATGAAAAGGGTTACATATTTACTATGTGGTGTATTAAGCTCTCAAATATACAGTGCTCAAGAATGAAAAGTTTGTTTACAAGAGAGGGAGGTTATCAGTTTCTACTAAAGTTTCAAAATTTGAGTATGAAGAATACACTTTTACAATGTGTGTTTGAATCAACATTCATCCAATGATATACAACAAGCTACATAATTTGTCATTTTTACAAGTTTCTTCCTAGAAGTAACATGCTCTCAAAAAGTTTTTTACATCACATTTGTAACAAAAAAAGGTCTTCATCAACCAAACTATGACTTCGAGCTTTGAAATCTGAAATAAAAATTCATGTTGATATCATATACATATTAAAATTGGTTAGATTCTATGCAAACTAGATCACAAATAATACTCAAAGTAGAATCAATCCATATATTATTGATAAAATGGATTTTACAATATATAGAGTGTTGGAATCCTACATAGATGGAGCCAACACATGTAAAGGATCCCACAAAATATGCTCTAATACCTAGTCTCACTCATGTGATATTATCTATATGAGTTGTAAATAACAACGTCACATTTACATTATTTAGCATATCATTATCTAATGTTCATACTACTATAAAATATTCCTAACATTCACCCCCTTAGTGTGAACATGGGGAGTAAATCAAGTCACTATGAAGATGTAACATATCACCACTATGCTTGACACTCATACACTATGATCAGGAACATATCCAACAACTATTTCATGTGGATACATCAACCAATTCATATTCGGCATCATACCCACCTCTTGGGAGCCAAACTAGAATGGGAACTATTATCAACTAAAAAAACAACTTTTGTCAAGACTCTTAACTATTACATAATTGTTTCTTGAATATCCACATTTTCTTTACATCAAGGGAAATATAGGAATAAATAGTCACATTCCAAGTATTATTTTCACACCACACAAGAAAATAGAAAAAAATTGAAAAATATGTCACTAAAGTAGAAGCAGCCTCATCGCTAGTGACTAATGAGAGGTTACAGATCAACCTCCTGCCTCCATTTCCTCTGACCTCCAACACTTGCAAATTAGTAAAGGTATTCTTCATTGCTTTGATTAGAGGCCTCATTACCTGAATGAATAATTTCTTCTCCCCAATCACTTTCCTCATTGTCTTTAGCAGTAACATAGGATTTATCTTTCAACTTTCCATCAATAAGGTCATGTGCTCTTTGTTTGCAATTCAAAATACCATGTCCACGCTGCTTACAATAATGGCAAGTATATCGTTTCTATTTTTTAAAATTTTTCTTATATTTAAAGATTTTCTTGGCTTATTATTTACAACCAATACTTCTTCCTTTGGTTCAACAACTTGACTCCCTTCATCAAACAATGTAGCAATCACACTTTCAAAATTTGAATTCATTTTGCTCAACATAAACACAATATTTGACATAGATCGAGGCATACTATTAAGAAGAATGTCCTTAGCATCATCATCTTTCACAACCTCATTAATCTCAGCTAATTGATATATCAATGATCTGAACTTACTGATGTGATCTACCATGTTTCCACCTTCTTCCATTTTTAAACCATATAGACATTGTTATTCGTGCACTTTCAGTTTGTGAACCAAATAATTTGTTTAGTGCATCCCAAATATATTTAGAAGTTTTCTTGAAATCTACATGATGCAGATATGGTTTAGACAATCCTAAACCAATAATAGCAAGATCTCTTCAATCTCTTACCTTCCATTTACTGAGTTCTTCGGGAGTTGTTGGTTTTACCAGTGTTCCAACGAAAATTTCCCATAGGTCTTTTTCAGTCAGCGTCAACTGAGTTTGGATCTCCCAGGTGTGAAATTCTTTCCCTTCAAATTTTCCAACAAGGCTCAATTTTTCCATTTTAAATAACTGGAGACGTCGGTTTCAACCAATAATGCGTCTCAAAATAGACCCAATCACAATGTCAAAAAGAAATTATAGATTACTTTTTAATACAACATAAAATACCTTTTTTTTTTAATTTATTTTTAAAAAGGAAAAATATTACTTGATAAACAATGAATGTACTACATATACCTACACACACAACACACTTGACTTTGATGTGGTAATAATTAGATGCAAACTGATCTGACTAGCCACCAATATCTAGAGAAACATCAGTTTGAATTGTGCCCGAATATAGAGAAATGCATGCAATGTAGAGAATTGTTAAGGCAAACCCACAATTATGTAGTGCCATACAACTAGAATCAAGCGAAAATAAATAAAAACTTATACTCGTCTAAAATTAATCATGCATGGAGGAGAATTGACCCTATTTTTTCAATAATGATGAGATATTCAGAAAACGTTGCACAGTAATATCAGAGATAGCTGCAATGTACACGTGATGCATTCATTTATGCCTATGTGGAAATGATTTACGCTCCAATATAGTGATCTCCTCATAGAGATCAAAGGTAAATGTAAAGTCGATTTGAATTCGGACTGTGTTGCCAATGGATCTGTGATACGTTAAATAATTCACACGCAATACAATTCCACAAGTCAATACATAGAAGGTCGTAATTCACGGATGAAAGGGAGCTGTGAAGAACAATTGTTCATTCACCATTGGCTACTTCTGTATGGAATTCACTCAATAGATAGGAGCAAATTTGAGCACACTCTAAATTGGACGCCCCACTCTATCAAAAATAAATTCATATAAAACTCTCATATGTACATCGCATTTCTACTTTGCATATTGTACATGATAGTTTTGATATATAAGAAAAATGGATCAGGATAGCTCTGATACCAAATATTAAAACGAGTTAGATTCTATGCAAACTAGATCACAAATAATACTCAAAGTAGAATCAATCCATACATTACTGATAAGAGGTTGGACTCCTACATAGATGGAGTCAACACATATAATGGATCCCACAAAATATGCTTTAATACCTAGTCTCACTCATGTGAGATTATCTATGTGAGTTGTAAATAACAACATCGCATTTACATTATTTAGCATATCATTATTTAATTTTCATACTACTATTAAATATTCCTAACAAGACATGTCCAAGAACCAAATTTATATTCTATCGATAGCTAGGGATATTGTGTTATTTTAAGCACAAATTCTTCTCTTGTACAATGAAAAAAAATATTGAGCAAAGATCAAGTAGAGATTACCTCAAATGGAATGTGAATGGCATGAAAAACTCAGTATGAGTTGGTCACATTGAGCTCAAGGTTCCATTTCAACCCAAAAAATGACCCAATCAAGCCAATTTAATGCGACTGAGCCAAGAGATAGTCGTAAGCATGAGCTATCGGAAGATCTTGAACCACAACAGGTTTGAAATTGTAAAATAGAGCTGTGTTCATAGAGTATCCAAGCCACACAAGAACAAACATGGCCATAAAAACTGGTAGGTATATGAGGGTTCGAAGCATGGTAAACTAGAGCAGGAAAACCAAGTTCTCCTACGAATGCCTTCTTTCCTACATAACGCAAAGTTAATCCCACATACAACTAGCACAGAAAGCTTCAATGAGCGAGCACAACCTAGCTCGTGGGTTAAACAAGAGCTCGATCAGGTCGTTTGAACTACTCGAGTTAATATACTAAGTAATATGAAACCTCTATAATATGATATCTAGCTCAGCTAATGGCCCCAATATAGCATTTTTTATAGAAGTTAGAGCTATTACCCATGATTTTTGAACATGCAATAGCAAAAAAACTAAGTTACGAACCCCATCACACCCAAAAGAAAGCTAACATAGCAAGCAACACAAGAAAATGCAACTGAGATCTCTGAAAGAACAAATGGTGAGTCATTATAGATTAAGGTTGGTCAACACGTGATACAAAGAAGTTTGGCAACACAATCCATAAAAGGCATGAGTTGGGCGATTCATAAAAATGAAATGGTGAGCAAACACATGGGTTGAACCAAGCCATAGAGCCAAATGAAAATCCACAATAGAATCACAACAATGGCACCAAAATGTAACCCAGAAACCTCCAAAGTGACAAAGGAGCAAAATGAAATACATTTTAGAGTTTGATCCCTAACTAGATATGTTGACCAAGGTTGCGTTAATTTTTGACTAAGTTAAAACCTTTTCACCGTTTACCATGCTATGCCACAATTTTCTCCTTTGGGATGTTTATTTTATTCACAAATATTTTCATGGGGAAACATAATAATTACTTTATTTTGCATGCTAGACAAACAACCCCATTATTTCCACTTGCATGCTCTAAGGGAAGGAAAAGTTGGAGTAAGACAAAATATCTTTTTTTTCAAATAATACAAAACTAGAATACCTTAGCTTTTGCCAAAAATAGTTCGTACAACATTACCCAAAAATTGGAAAAAGGGATGAAAAATATCTTATTATTTACAAAAATCAAATTTGACAAGTCAAAGAAGTTTACCAAGCTAGAAATAGACTATGAAGAACCCAATCTTTGCCTCTTGCAACGATGCAAATATTTTTAGCTTCAAATTATTAGGAACAATCTATTTAATTGCAAGGACAATTAAAATTGTCCATGTAAAGGTTAAAATTGGTTTTGTCTCCAATTAGTTGAGTCTTAAGTCAAGTTGAGAGTCTATTTTTAAATCTGAGAGGGTTAGCATTTGATACTTATACCTTTGTTTTACAAGTACTTAGGGGGTCTTATTCATTTTGTAGACTTTTTATGTAGAATTTTGTACATGTGCACCTTATTGAAGTGTAATAAAGATTGTTTTTACTCCAATTAAATATTTGTGAAGTGTGTTATAACATTTGTGTAGTATGCTTTATTGGATAATTACTTTCCTTTGCATTTTAATAACCTCCCAACACCTCCATTAAGTTGTTTTGTAATTTTTTTAGGTCATTCAAGTGTGTTTCAATGCCTTTTCTTAGTGTAAAATCTATCAAACAACAACTGAAGTGAACGCTATTAGTCTTTTAGCAGCTAATTAAGTGTGCTTTTGTGCAGCCATAGGTCCCAAAATGTTGGTCTATCACCTAATTTGTTTGATTGTGTTAAGTTAGTGTTAGTTTCTCTCCCTCAACCCGCCAGAGAATTAGTTTAGGTGATTTTCCAAGGGAACCAGCCCACTTTGGACGTTCTCCTCAACTTGAGTCACCAAAAGCTCAGAGAAGTTCCCATTATATCATCCAAAGTGAGAAATTAGATTGTATTTCGTCATCAAGGGAACTCTTTGAATCGATAACAATTTTTGGCACGCTCGATGGGACAAATCAAATTTATATTATATGTTTTTCATAATTTTGCCAAGCTTGACTTGTGCTTCATAAATTATAGCCTTTTGGAGGTATTATTAAAAACAAAACTTGTTGTTTTTCTGGTCCAAACATCCCATTTTTACATGCAACAGACCTAGTTTTTCCATTTTTCCATCTTGTATGAGGTCATACAATTATGATTCCCCACTTTCAACAATAGTATCATTCAAATCCACCTTTTACTCATATACTCCTCTAGATCAATATAATAACCCTTATCACAATGAATATGCTCATGACCCAAACCTTTCTAATCAAGATGGTCATCAATATAATCATTATGTTGCTCAAGAATAACAATATGCAATTTATTCAAGAAATTACACACAAGAGGAAGATTTTGAAGATGACATTTAGAAATTGGAGAAGATTTGGTAGACCCAAAATGAGAAGCTACAAATTTTGCAATCTAAACATCTAGGTTTAGAGCATCCCTATCAATGGGAAGGTCCTATACCTAGTTGTTTTAGACCTCAAAATAGGTTTGAGGTAATAAAAGTAACTTTCCCTAAAATATTTGATTGTATTACATATTTGCAAGCATTAGATGAAAAAGTGTTCAAGGTAGAGGAACCCTGTCAATGAGATGTTCCCACTTACCTTCCTTCTTAATCATTTGAGCCCAATTTTCAAATTCCAATCTTTCTTGTTATTACTATTCCCACTCCCTCACCCCCAAATGCATATTTTGCACCATTTACCTTTGCACAAACATTGTCAAGTCAAGTTGAAACCCAATCCACCCCTCCTCCATCCCCAAGCCCAGTTTGGGAAGGAGAAAATCATAAAAATCAATCAAAGAGAGAAGCTAACTAGAGAGACCAGAAGAGAGGAATTTTTGAAAAAAAATTAGGTTTGGGTTTCGAAATTTGAGATAAATCGGATTCCAAAGTTGGAGAAAGAATGCAAGAAAGAGGTGGAGGTTTCAGTGCAGCAACATGATCATGATTATCAAGTGAGGGTTAGGAAAAATTCTCTCCATTTTAATGAGCTATAGGATGTTTCTGATTTTGAGAATCAAAATTTTCTAACATCGCATGCAAAGCTACCCATAAGTGATCATAGAACAAATTTAAAGGGAGAGAAACTTCATATTAAATCAAAGAAGGATAAATCAATATATTTTGAGTTGACTCATGATGAGGAACGATAATATTGTAGCCTCATAGCCTTCCTACTAGATGATGAGGATGTTAAAAAGGAAGAGAAGGAGGAGATTTTATATGATTGGGATGATACAACTGAATGTAAAAACCCTTTTTTACATGTATGCCTAGATATTGTTGAATTTTTACAAGGATGCAGTAATCCATCAATGACATCATCAATCACTACACCACTTCAAGAAATACAAGTTGATTTACAAAAGGATGAATTTGAGATTTTAAGCTCCATGGTGGATAGAAATGAAGAAAAAGAAGTGGATATCATGGTTGAACCAAATTTCATAGAAATGATAGAGCAGTCCAAATAAAAAGAACAATGTACTTGTCAGCTTCCTCATGTGCTCAAGAGTGAAGGGGTAAGAAAGGAAACAAAAAAATTCAGAAAGAAAAATTTTTCAACTATGATAAGACCATGTCCAATGAGATACTTGACTGATTTGGGACTAAGATCAAAAGTACCAGTAGTTTTGCTTGATTCAAAGCATAAAGGAAAGCTTAATGTTCTAAAAAGTTGGCCTCAATACCTCCCAAAATAGATTACAGATCCGATAGAGGTATTTTTCATCTTCTGGATAGATATTTTGATCATGCTTTCATTGTTGTCATATGATCTAGTCGTCATGTTGATCTCATGGTCTCATTTTCTTAGGAAATGAAGCTATTTCTCTCTTCTTGTATCAAGATTTGTTTATCTTTTAATTTTTAGTCGGTTAGAGAAGGTTAGTGTAGGTTTCATTTTTAAATAATAAGTTCTTGTGCACACTTTGCATGCTTGCCTTTGGAGCATGTATGGTTTGTTATTATCTTTAGGATTTTTTCTTTCCTCCAAGTGCAGTTGCACACAAGTTGTAGTTGTTGTTTTTCAGTTTCTTTGGAGGATTTTAAGTCTTAGACAGGTTTTCTTGGCATGGGGCATGTTTATTCAAGCTCAAAAAAGGGTTGAAAATTGTTATTCATGGTTGAAAACAAGGAGACTTAAGGGTTCTTGTTGAGTAGTAGGAAATCAGTTCCATAAATCTGCCAAATATGTTGACCATTTTTTGTCACCATAGAGTAGGGGTATACAAAAAATTTCAGGTTGCTCGTGTATAGTGGCAAGTTGGGAAAACATATAGGCAGTAATCAACTAGGAAAATTTGTCCCATTATGCTCAATCTTTGCATATGAAGCATTTCCAGTTGTCGTCCTTATCAAGATCATGCATCATCCACTCATGATTGTTTCAAGGTCTTGAAAAGGAAAAGAAAATAATCATACATCAGCAATAAGCATCATGGAACAACAAGTATTCAATTTCCAAAGAAAAATAATCTTAAGTGTTAAGGCAAGCTGCAATGACAGAGGGATCACTCATTCAATTTTAGCTCAATCTAATGGAAAAGGTACAAGTAAGCTATTATTATTTTCTTGTGATTATATGCAACTTTGTATATGTATTTAGTTTTATATTTTTGTTTTAGTTAGGCAACTAAAAAGGGAATGGAAAGAAAGCACAATTACAATTTATTATATGCAATAACTATATATATTCATAAGAAAAGTGTACAAATATCCCACATAAGCCATGAGACATAACTGAAAATTAAATGAATGCAGATAAATGAGAAAATGAAAATGAAAAGTATATAAAGGACTTGTCATTTCCTGATGACTGGCACCCCTCTCAATTTACTTCTGATCCATCTCACTTCACTATTGCCTTGTACTTGAAAGAAGATAGAAATAAGATACTAGAGCTTTGGGTTCCTTCACTCTGTTTAGTTTCTAGATTCTAATGTATGTGCATTTAGATACTAAAAAAGGTGAGAAAGGAACATCTTATTTAATGATCTGGAAATGAAAACATCTTGTTCCATATTATAGATCTAAACAGAATAAGAAATTTCCATTTTCTCACAAGATGCACTTTAAAATATGCCATGAAAGTACATAACTTAGATTTCAAGTGAACCATGAAAAAAATGAGTTTAAAAAAGGTACAAATTTTATAGTTTCAAAAAGAAATGTAGATTTCCATCAAATCACAACCACACATTTGTAAGGGACTCCAAAAAATTACAGTGTTCTCGAACAAAACAGGGAATATATTGTTGTAAGTTTTTGTACTTGAAATGTGAGGCTATAGGTACCCATTTAAAAATTCAAAGCTTTACACAAGATTTACATTTATGAATGAATTAATATGGGTTGTGTGTTCATCAAAAATGGATATAGCTTAATTTCATAGTGCAAAAGTGATCTAAAGTAAAAGTACAACCATACTTTTAAAAATAAGAATAAGGAAGATACATATTTTACGTCATGAAATTACAAATTCTCCATCAAATATTCATTCAAAACCTTCATATATACATGTCGGGAAGATTTCAAGTAGGAATTTTCATGAACAAATTCAAACTCATGGACTACTTTCAGGTCTAGAAATAACAATCATCCATAAGAAAGGAAAATAGAGTACATATTTTCCAAAGAACAAATTACAATGATTTATTGATGAACACAAAACAACTACGAGAAAGTGTCAAGATACAACCCAGAAATTATCAAACAAAGCTACAAAAAATTTCATCATTTATCATACTTTTCTAGGTAAAATGCTTCATACAAAAAGGATGGAAGATGAAAATCCCAACTGTAAGAAGTGAATTCAAAATTACATGAAAAGGGTTACAGATTTACTATGTAGTGTATCAAGCTCTCAAACATACAGTGCTCAAGAATAACCAGTCTATTTGCAATAGAGGGATGTTATCATTTTCCATTCAAGGCTCAAAACCGAGTATGAAGAATATAGTTCTACCATGTGTGTTCAAATCAATATTCATCTCATGATATACAACAAGCTATAATTTTTTTTCATTTTTTACAACTTTTTACCTAGAAGTTACATGTTTTCAAATAGTTTGTTACCCAACATTTGTAATAGAAAATGGACTTCATCAACCAAAATATAACTTAAAAATTTAAAAGTTAAAATGCAAATTCAAGTTGATATAATAGACATGCCCAAGGATGGACTTGATATTATATCCATAGCTGAGAATATTGTGTTATTTTTAGCACAAATTCTTCTCTTGTACAATAAAAACAAGGCTCAAGCCAAGATCAATTAGATCTTATCCCGAATAGAATGTGAATGGGCTGCACAAATGAGCATGAGCTGGTCACAACGAGCTCGATATTCCATTTAATCCCAAACAATGACCCCAATGAGCCATATTAATTGGACCTATCTAAGAGATAGTCTTAACCACAAGATATGGGAAGAACTCAAACCATAATGGGTTTAAACCTGTGAAATAGAGATGGTTTCATAGAGTATCTGAGCCACACAAGAACAAGCACAACAATAAATAAATTGGTAGACAAATAGGGTTTGAAGAATGATAAAATAGAGAAAGAAAATAGATTTTTCTTCCTATGAATCCAATGTTTCCTATAGATTGCAAAGGTAACCCCACATATAGCTAGCACAAAAATCTCTAATGAGCAAGCACAACCTGGCTCCTAGGTTAAACAAGAGCTCGAACAGGTTGTTTGAACTAGTTGAGATGGTATACTATTAAATATTAACCACACATAATGCAAGATCTAGCTCTGCCAATGGCCCTAATACAACATTGAAAGGTAGAAGTCAAAGCTATTACCAGTGATTTTTAAACATGCAATGGCAAGCACACCGATTTACAAACGCGAACACACCCAAAAGTGAGCTAACATAACGAGTAGCACAATAAAATGTAGTTGAGATCTCTAAAAGAATCAATGGCAATCCATTAGAGATTAAGGTCAGTCAACTCATGAGATAAAGAAGTCGTGTGACATAATCCAAAAAATGCTTGAGTTGACCAATTCATAAAAATGAAATGATGAGAAAACACAAGGGTTGAATCCATCCATAGAGCCAAAGGAAAATCCACATCATAATCATAACAATGGCACCAAAACACAACCCAAAAACCTCCAAAGTGACTAAGGAACAAAATGAAATACATTTTAGGGTTTTAACCCTAACTAGATTTTATGACCAAGGTTGAGTTAATATTTGACTTAGGTTAAAAAAAATTCACCATTTACCATGTTATGCCACAAGTGTTCCCTTTGGGATGTTTATTTTATTCACGATTATTTTCATGGGGGAACATAATAATTAACTTATTTCACATGCTAGACAAAAATACCCATTATTTCAACTTGTATGCTCTAAGGGAATGCAAAGCTGGAGTAAGACAAAACAACCTTTTTGCAAATAAGACAAAACAAGAATACCTTAGCTTTTGTATAAAACATTTCATACAGCATTACCTTAAAATTGGAAAAAGGGGTGAATTTTATCTTATTATTTGCAAAAGGTAGATTTGACAAGTCAAAGGGTGAAGCTGACCAAGCTGGAAATAGACTTGAAGAACCCAATTCTTACCTCTTGTAATCATGCAACTATTTTTAGCTTCTCATTATTAGGAATATTGTATTTAATTCCAAGGAGAGTTGAAATTATGCATGTAAATGATAAAATAGGATGTCTCCAATTATTTAAGTCTTAAGTCGATTTGAGAGGCTATTTTTGAAGCTGAGAAGGTTAGCTTTTCTACTTATACCTTGCTTATGTAAGTTCTTAGGGGGGTTTATTCATTCTACGGATTTGTTATGTAGAGTTTTGTACTTTTACACCTTATTGAAGTGTAATAAAGATTTTTTTTCCTTAAATTTAAGCTTTGTGAAGTGTGTTACAGAAGCACTGTAGTATGCTTCAGTGAATAATTACTATCCTTTGCATGGTAATAACCTCCCAATACCTCCATTAAGCTATTTTTTAAGTTTTTCAGGGCATTCAAGTGTATGTCAATGTATTTTTTGAGTGTAAAATCCATCGAAAAGCAAGTGAAGTGAATGTTGTCAATCTTTTAGTAGTCAATTAATTGTGTGTTTGTACAGCAATAGGTCCCAAAACATTGGTATATCACCTAATTTTCTTTCTTTCATTAAGTTAGTGTTAGCTTCTCTCCCTCAACCATGTTGGAGAATTAGTTTAGGTGATTTACCAAGGGAACCAGCCCTCTCTTGAGGTTCTCCGCAACTCGAGTCACCCACAGTTGAGAGGAGTTCCCATTATATCAGCCGAAGTGAGGAGTTACATTGCATTTCCTCATCAAGGGTGCACTTTGGACCAATTACGGTTCCCTCAATGTGCCAACTAATTTCGGGCTACTTTGCTACTCCTTAATAAATATTTTATGGTCTTAGGCCCATACACTTCCCACAGTTAAATAGGATAGGTTTTACCTTTAACCGAACATATAAATACAATGTCATTTTTTTATCTGATTTATCAAAGTGTGATTATTTTGAACACATTTATTTTTCCAATGAAACCTACGCACAAAGTATTAGTAATATTTTTTTTCTTTTTGATGTCATGTGTTTTTGCATGAGAAAAATTCACCCAAAAACAGGAAAACCATACCCTAGTGTCAAAATTTTCACATCATAACTTCCCAGAAACACCAGATCAAACCTACCCCTTAGTGTCAAGTCTAGTCTCATCCTCCAAGAGTCCATATATGATGTCATCAATCCCCCTAGGTGATTTAGGAATAATAAAATTCATTCAAGTATTTTCGAGTTGTGGTTTTCAAGGTATTTTTACAACAAACTTAGAAAGGGCTCCCATCAGCCTTTCTAAGCCAGGAAAACCATCACCAAAGTAGTAAAGAAGGATTATTTTTATTGTGGAGGTGTATCTAGGATCCAGGAATACCAAGGAACTTATTTAGAAAAAATATGGGAATTTTTGAGAGTTTAAGAGCCAATACACCAAAAGCAGGGTTTTGGGCTTAAAGGAGCTTACATCGAAAAAGGAACCCGATCTTTAAAGAATGATAATGAGAGATCTGTAATGAGATATGGCCAAAGAAATATATCATCAGAAATCTCTTTTAGTCCCCCACATGGTTGAAATAACAGAGCATCTTCAAGGACCATGCATTTCTTAGGCCAACTCATTCTTTCCATGCACAACAAGAAATCCTGAGAAAAAAGGATATTTTAAGGGTATTTCAGTAATTATCAAGCCTTTTTAATCTCTCCATTCTTCTCCAAATGTATTTTTCATGCAAAATCATATAAATAAGCACCCGAAAACTCATTAGGGAGCTCAAATTATGACCTTTTCAAGTCGGCTCTCAAGGTGCACCCTTCAATACTTTTATCCAAATAACTCTCCTAGTTATTTGGAGAAATTACATACATGTTTTAGCTCAGAGATCTTCATTGCAAGTGGTGCACACCTCAGATACATTCTTTTTACATCTAATTGGTCATAGTTTCTTTGCGCACCATTGCACGCTTCCTCTTATTCCCTTCTTTTCCTTTTCCTTTTATTCCTTGTTATATCTTCCCCTTGCGCGCACTCTATACGCTTCCACCTTCTTTGCATTTTTTTACCTTCCACACACACCTTGGCCTTTTTTTCTAGAAATCATCTAATTCCTTGGCATCCACGCATGCCCTTTCCTCCACGCATGTTGTGATTACGCATGCCTTCCTTCTGTCATCTTCATGTGCCTCATTCTTTCCTACGTATACCTTTGTGCCCTCATCTACGCTATTATGTGCTACATAATTCTCTAACATGCTTGAGTGTGTCACACGTAACCAATCAAAGCATGCTCTAGTTGGGTGTCGAATCCTTTACAACAAATCAATGAGTGACACATGACAGAAATGACAAGAACATTTGCACTAGTGTGTCGTCCTTTTAGCCAATCCACGCGTGCCACGTATCTTGCGTACACAGGCAGCCCTAACAATATTTTGACAACCATATCTTTTAGTATAGAGCTTCAATCGGCGCACGCTTAGTCTTTATCAATAGCTATTGATGTGGGATACAATGCTAGACATTTAAATTCAAATTCTTGGCAGATTTGGTAGGTGAGAAATGGGAAAATGCTAATCTGGGCATTGATGAGAAGATCTGATTACTCCAACCACCTGATTTGATCTGATCTACCCTCCTACCTTCCTTCTCCAATATGCCAAATAGATGTAGGGAAATTTATTTGACATATTTGATATATTTGCAAGCATTGAATGCTTCTTGTTGGTGGTTGTATTTCAAATTCTGGTTTTCCCTCCTTCTCCTCTTCTTCTTCCATCAACTCATCTATAAATGTAAGGGAAGTGCTCATTATTAATGTTAGACACTTAGGATCCTTACAAATTTTGCTAAGGACTTCATATTTTTGTATTCTGTTAGACCTCTATATCTTGCTCATGCATGTGGATATCGGCCTCTTTCTCCATTGTAATAGTTCTATGCATTTCTGGAAGTAATGGAAGTGTCTTTTTGTGACTATTCTATGTCCTAAGTGTGTTTTCATTCTTTCTTCTTTCCTTTCTTTTACATTGCGTGTTCTTGTTGTGTCACTCTACGTCCCTTATAGCTCCATTTTTATTTGTGTTCCATGAAACTGATCTAGTAAATGCGTTTTTGTTAAGCTACAAGTGCCTAGCCTTCTTTCATGCCTTCTCTTTTCATTTTCGCTCTGAAATGGATGGTGGTTCATACCTATTTTTCTGATGTTATTACCTTTCTTAGATTAAACTTTCCTTTATCTTATCCTTCTATCCCTGGTCCCTTGGCATTGTTAGGTTGGTTTTCCCTTTCAGCATTAGGGATAAGCAGTAGCAATAGAAATAGATAGAGGAACCAACCTTCTCCAAAGATCTGTCTCAAGCGCATAAGGTCCCACAACTTGGAGACGGTTCCATTGTTGTCTCAAACGAATTGGTTCTTCCAGATCTGAGACATGGGTGCAAGTTGGACAACCAACATTTTTTTGGCATGCCCGGTGGGATGGGTATTGAAAGATTAAATTTCATATTGCTAAGTTTTGGTGTCTGGACTTTGTATTTCCAGCCTTTGGAGGCTCATTTAAACACATCTCGATGACTCCCAACAATTCCAGATCTTTGTGTTAGCAGTCCTGAGCGCCTTTCATGAGAAGAGTACATATAAGGAAAAGTGCAGCAGTTGAATATTCTTTTGAGTACCTCAAGATATCTCCGAGAAGAGTTCGTAGCATAAGACCCACACACGCATCTCCATCTCCAGCATCTCATGCCCATTCAACTCCTCCTCACAACAGACAACATGCGCGCATTGACATGGTGCATCAGCCACCTCCTCCAATGAGGAACTTTGTCAACTTCACTGGCGGAAGTCCTCTGGTTCTAGTTGTGCAACATGATATGCCAAATGGCGAGCTCAAAAGTATTCCATACTTTACTGGTGAGAGTCAAGTCACCCCTCAGGAGCATATACAAGATATAACAAATGTGTGTTCACTCTACTTGATCACACATGATGATGTAATAGTTAGGCTACTTACAACCTCTTTCAAAGGTAAAGTGCTTCAATGGTACTGAGGCTTGAGATTTTTATCTATCACCACTTGGGATGAGTTGGGAACAACTCTTTACAATTACTTTGAAGACAAGTTAGATCACCTATCTTTGGTGGAGCAATTGACAACAACAAGGAGGGTGCCCAACGAGTAGATGGTTGATTTCAATATCAGATTTCAGAAGACTTGGGACATAATCCCTCTTGTGGTAAGGCCTACATCTGAACATGCTTTCCTATATTATCTAAAGGTGTTGAATAGTGACATCTCAGTCATGATTCAATCCATGGGAGGTAGGACTTTACCAACTTGTTTATAATATTGCACTAAGGGTAGAAAATAGTCTTATTCAGGCAGGAAAGTTTTCTCCTAGACTGCACTTATGACCTTATTCCTAGAATTGGTGCAAGTGCACTAGCCTTCTATTGCTCCTATTCCCGTTCTTGAGCAGTGCGCGCAACTTTTTGTATCCACTTCCTACTCTCCAAGCAAAATAGAAAGAAGATGAATTATTAAAGACCTTGATTAGGAAATTATCAAATAAAGTCATATCTCTTTAGAAACAATAGGCGCAAGCCTTCAGATATAATTCTAATCAGGCACTTAATCAAAACAATCAGCCCCAGAGGAATCAATATACAAAACCAGAGGTATGCATAGAACCAACAAAATGATAGACATCATGCTAATGCACATCTTCCCTTGCAAATTATTCCTCCCCCATGCCTTCTCTTCTAGCACCCAGTACAAGTTCAGGCACTTGTTCCAGTTCAGAACAATTTGGCGCAGGAGTCCGAATGGTGCTTCCCTTGCAACATGCCTCATAACTAGTATCATTGCGCTAATGCTACGTGCATGCACAAGCTTATATGATCTTGAATGCTTCTAACTATGAGCTTTCAATAAGTGCACACTTGAAGTAAGATAACCAAAAAAGACTAGAAGCTCCTCCAGAGGAAAATCATGATGTTCTTTGGTGCCGAGGACTTCTGTGAAATCAACCAAGCTACAGATTACGTAAATAGATTGCACGTGCCCAAGTTGCATAACAACACAAGATAGAAAAGAAGAATGTTAGAGCCTGGCACGCAGGTCACAATTCCAGCAAAACATAGACCGACCCTCAGAAGCAGACATATGTAGTTAAGGAATCCAACAGTAAAAATGCACAAGTGTCAACATGTGAGGTTCCGCACGTAAAGCTCCTCCAGAAAGTAGTGCACACCCCTCCTTTGGTAGGTCAAGCCTCTGTTTCAGCTAAGGTCCCATGCCTCCGTGCCCAGTGAACAATCAAGAAATTTTTTTGTTATTCCTCAAATACATAAGTCATTAGGCCTTCCATTGAACATTGTGGACTAGAAGAAAAAGACAAACATAAATGTCACAATGTGGGATACCATGACTATTCCATCTCAGCGTGACCTATTGTAAGAGGCTCTGGTCCAACTTCTGTGTGTTGATCTAGCTATTCACAAACCATGCGCTTCTGTTAATATCTACCAAGAAGAGGAGAATAAATTAAGTAAAGTTGTTAAAACCCCACCCTTCTATATGTCTTTGATCATAGGCAAACATCTTGTCCATAACTACATGATTGACTTAGGTGCTAGTACTTATGTCATGCCTAAAAAAATTGCTGATGTCTTAAGTCTTAAGTATAGCCCCTTGAGAAAAAGAGTCCTACAACTTGATGGTTCAACTATCTCTACCCTAGGAATCATCAAGCATCTTGAGTTAATTCTCCATACATGTCCAAGTCTCACAATAAATGAAGATGTGTCAATCATTGATCTGCCTCCTTTGTTTTCCTTATGTTTATCAAGAAATTTTACTTCTAAAGTGGGTGGTTATTTGTCCTCTGATTGATCCCATATGTTACTCAAGACAAGGTATGGTACCTGGTTTACCATACAAGCTGAGCCTATATTTTCTTATCATGTAGAGTCATATAATTCATTCCCCCTTCAAGCTAACTCACCTAATCCAAGAAATTCAAGACCGAGTTTCTGAAGAACATCTTGTTCCTCCTCCTCTACCTGACCTTGTGTCTAGATGAGTGTGTGCAGAAAGGCACCAAAAATTTGACCCATGTATGTTGAAGAGCTAGAAGCTTTTGAAAATGGGCTTAGCACTTATTGTATCCTTGAAGAAGAAGTTGTGCTGTCCACGCACGCTAAAGAACGACCAAGAAGAACCTGGTCTATACAAGTTATACTTTGATGGATCCAGAAGTAGAAATTGGCGCAGGCGTAGGAGTTGTTCTCATTTCTGCCTAAGGATGAAAGCTTATTTTTCACACACAGGTTGTAGTTCACATGCTGCCAACAATGTTGTAGAATATGAAGCATTGGTGTATGGCCTTCTCATTACTGAGAAGAAAGGGATTAAGGCACTGTTCCATATATTTGGGGATACAAAATTGGTTATCCACCAGGTCACCAACAAACGCTCAGGAAAAATAATAAGCTTCTCAAAGATTATAAACACATAGTTTGGGACCTCCTTGAGAGCTTTGATGCTCTAAATCTATAGGTGGTGCCGTGGTAGATTGAACAATGAAGCTAATCAGATGGTCACATTTGGTTCATAGTTCTCTCTTGCTATAGAGGAATTTGTCACAAGGAAACACTGCAACACATCAAGATGGTGATTAGACCATCCATCTCCCGATAACAACACTCAGCTCGACAAGTTTTTGATAGCGACGCAAGAATATCATCCAGTTCATCTCAGAATGAAGTTGATTTCTCATCAAACATAGCAAGCTGACTTGCATGAAAGATATGGTGACCAAGCGATTCAACTGAAGTCGAATAAGTTTCCTAAAGGGTTGGTCACCTTAGAGAAAATGTTTATCCCTGATAATGAGTTCAAGGGTGAAGAAAAGTATATGCGCGCCATACAAGAGGATTGTATTTTAGTCAGGATTGCATGCGCAAAAAGGACTTATTGCTCAGTAAAGCTTACGCGCATGAAGAAAAACAAGCCTTCATATCTCTCTGCCAAAAATACAGCGATATATTTTCATGGGAGTATGAAGACCTCAAAGGTTTTGATCCAAGTGTTGCTCAACACTCTATTAAGCTTGATCCCAATATCAAGCCCATGTCAGACAAAAACATTGACCAATTAATCCAAAGATAGAGCCCCTCATGAGAAAGGAGTTATCTAAAATCAATGAGCCAAAGATTATTTTTCCTATCAAGTACTCTACTTAGGTGGCGAATCTAGTTCTTGTGCGCTAAAAAGAATGGTAAAATCAGGGTTTGCGTTGATTTCAGAGATTTGAACAAGGCGTCTCTAAAGGATCAATTATCCTTGGCCTTCTATGGAGTAGATCTTGCAGACTGTGGCTGGCATGGAAAGATTCTCAATGTTGGATGGGTGCTCAGGCTTCAATTAGATCCTGGTCAAGGAAGAGGATCAATTCAAGACAACTTTTACAACCAAGTGGGCAACATATGCATATCTAGAAGATGCTCCTTTGGTCTATCAAACGTGGGTGCAACATTCCAGCTGCGCCATGAACATTGCCTTAAAAGTTTACATCAATGAGTTCATCTTGGTTTACCTTGATGATATTACAGTCTTCTCAAAAAAGAGTGTAGATCACATGACACACCTAAAGAAAATATTTGAGAGATGCAAAGAGTTTTGGGTGTCTCTTAACCCCAAGAAGTGCAAATTTTGCAAAGGCATATGGAAAGCTCTTGGCCATGTAGTTTTAAAGGATGGCATCGCAATTGATCTCCGAGCGCATTTCAGACCATCCTGGCTCTTTCCCTGCTGGTGCACACAAAAAAATCCTTGCAGTCCTTCCTTGCTAAGATCAATTTTACTAGGCATTTTATTCCCAACTTTGCAGGACTGGTTCGGCCCATCACCCTTGATGCTCAAGAAGGACATAGCCTTCAGATGGACAGTAGAAGGAAGAGAGAGCTTCAAAAAAATAAAGCAAGAGATTGCTTGTGTGCACACCAACACTCATCAACCCGGATTACTCCAAGGATTTTATCCATTATGCTTATAACGTTAATGCAAGTCTTGTTGTTGTCTTGACACAAGAAAATGAACAAGGACTAGAACAACTAGTGGCTTTCTTCAGTCAGACACTGAAGGATTATGAATCGAAATACAGTCATACAAAGAAACATGTCTTTTTCCATCATGAGTGCGCTCAAGAAGTTCAAGAGCATGCTCACCACAAACCACATCAAGGTGTTAGTCTCCCACTCCTCTGTCAGAGACTTCATCATGGGAGTCCGAAATCAACGAGAAGAGAGCAAGATGGGTGACCAAAATCATGGAGTATGATGTGACAATCAAAGCCTCTAAGTTGGTAAGAGGTAGCACACTCTGTAAGTAGATTTCTAGAGGATTCACATAATGAACCTGAGACTTTATTGTTTCTATGATGAAGATCTTTCCCACATATACAAAACTTGAAACAGAATGTAGATCCTGGTGCGAGTGACAATTAGATGAAGGACATGATCACATTCCTTTCTGAGGGTGCATACCCTCCTAAATTTAAACAAAGCAAAGAGAAGACATATGAGGTTACAATCTATTCCTTATGTTTTGGTTGATGGTATTCTCTTCAAGAAGAATCTTGGATGGCGTACTATTAAGGTGTATCGACGGTAGCGCAAACTGAATATAGGTGCTAGCAAAATTTCATGATGTATTCTCTGATGGACACTTTTTTACTAAGACTACAATCAATGAAAATCATAATGACAAGTATCTTTTGGCCTACCTTGTTTGCAGATGCACACAAGTGGGTCAGAAAATACAAAGAATGCACTTTCTTTACATGAAAGAAGAAATATACAGCGCTTTCCCTCTGACCAATCCAAGTGTATCAACCTTTTGCACAATGAGGTCTCAACTTCATAGGCATGATCAATCTGCCTTCAAGTGTTAGAACACAGAGTGGGTGCTGATAACTACAGATTACTTCACTAGATGGACAGAAGCTTTTACGCTTAAGGAATCAACTGAGTCCAGTCATCCTTGAATTTCTTGAAAGTATAGTGATAAGGTTTGGCGTTCCTCAAACCATTATCTCTGATAATGCAAAAGCGTTCCTTGGTACTAAAATCACTGATTGGGCTCTTATCCTCAGGATATATTTAAAGACTTCTTCCAACTATTACCCTTAAGGAAATGGTCTGGAAGAATTCAACATAGCAAGAACCTAATCAGGATCATGAAGCATGCACAATGAACATCAACCAAAGACATTGGCATACAAAGGTCATGCGCATGCACGCTCTAGATGCATATAGAATCACAGTTTAAAAAGTAATAGGAACTTCGCCTTATAAGATTGTATATGGAAAGGAGGATACCCTTCCTTTTCTGCTTGAGTTGAACTCATTAGCGCTTGCCAAAAAACTAGAGTTTGAAGGCATAGACCAAAGAGAAATTAGAATGGTAGAGCTAGTTAGTCTTGAAGAGTTAAGGAAATTTACCATGATCAAGCTAGAACAACATTAGCAAAGCAACAAAGAAATGGTATGACAGAAAGGCTAGGCATCAAGCTTTCAAAGTTGGGGACTTGGTCTTAAAATGGGATGCTGACAGAACTAAACCAGGGTGCCATTCAAAGTTTGATGCACTTTGGAGTGGCCCATACATCATCAATTCATGCAAGGAGGCTAACTGTTTTGAATTAACTCATCTTGATGGAGGCACGCTGCAAATCCCAGTAAATGAGATCTATCTCAAACCCTTCCATTAAGTTTTCTACATCATTTTGTATATATTAGAGTAGTTTCAATTCCTCCAAGTGTGTTGCACACACATTGTTTATTTGTACATAGTTCTTTCTTCTTGTGTGCTTCCTGCGTGCGCACTCTTCTTTTTGCTTCCAGGGTGTTGGTCTTCTTTTAGCATTTTGTAGGATCCAAAGTAAATTCAAGAAATGATCCTTCAAGTGACTTCGGGAGCGATTCTTCAAAGGTAAAGGTTAGAATTTCATTATTACATAGCAGACACCATGTTCAATAGATGCTCTAGGCTACTGATCTCCTTCATCTAGTAGACAGATGGCCCTGAAAGTTGCCAAAAATTTTATCCATATAACTCTCCTAGTTATTTGGATAACTTACATACATATTCTGGCTCAGAGAACTTTATTGCAAGTGGCACGCACCTTATTTATCTCCTTGGCACATTCACTTGGTCACTATTTCCTTGCGCGCCCTTGGGCGCTTCCCCTTCTTCTCTTCTTTTCCTTTTCCTTTTCTTTCTTGTTCCATCTTTCCCTTTCACGCACTCTTTATACTTCCACCTTCTCTGCATTGCTTCACCTTCCACACGTGTCTTTTCATTTTCTTCCCAAAATTGGCTAAGTCCTTAGCATCCCCGCGCACCCTTTCCTCCACGCATGTTGCAATTATGCGTGCCTTCCTTCTGTCATCTTCCCATGCCTCATTCTTCTGTGCTCCCTCCTCTACACCATTCGGTGCCACGTAATTCTCTAACACACTTGAGTATGCCACACGCAAACCTATCAAATCACACCAACAGGGTGCCAAACCTTTACAACGAATCAATGAGTGACACATGGAAAAAATGATAAGAACATTTACACATTTGGCCATACTTTTAGCCAATCCACACGTGCCACATGTCTTACATGCACAAGTGGCCCTAAAAATTCTTCTAACATCCATATCTTCTGATACAAAACTTTGATCAGTGTGTGCCTAGTCTCAATCGATAGTTGTTGATGTGGGCTACAGTGTTATACATTTAAATTCAAATTCTTAGCAGATCTGGTAGGTGAGAAATGGGAAAACGTCAATCTAGGCATTGATGATCAGATCTAATTCCTCCAACCACCTGATTTGATCTGATCCACCCTCCTAACTTCCTTCTCCAACATGCCAAACAGACTTGGGGTAACGTATTCGAAAAATTTGGAGGCATATTTGTTGGAATTGAATGCCACTTGTTGGTGTTTTTATTTCAAATTTGGTTTTCCCTCCTCTTTTTCTTCCATCGACTCATCTATAAATGTAAGGGTTGGGCTCATTTTCAATGTTGGACACTTTGGATCCTTACTCATTTTGGTAAGGACTTCATATTTCTATATTCTGAGTTCCATACCTCTATATCTAACTCGTGCATGTGGATATTGGCCTCTTTTACCATTATGAAAATTCTATGTACTTTTGGAAGTAATGGAGGCATCATTTTGTGAATATTCTTTGTCCTAGGCATGTTTATATAATTTCTTCTCACCTTTCTTTTACATTGTGTGCTTGTTGTGTTACTCTATGTCCCTTGCAGCTCCATTTTTAGTTGTGTTCCATGACACTAATCTGTTAAATGCATTTTAGTTATGCTACAAGTTCCTAGCCTTCTTTCATGTATTCTCCTTTCATTTTCACTCAAAACAGATGGTTTTCATCCCTCTTTTTCTAGTGATATCACCTTCCTTAGATTAACTTTCCTTTGTGTTATCCTTTTATCCCTAGTCCCTTGGCATTATTAGCTTAGTTTTCCCTTTCAGCATTAGGAGTAGCCGTAGCAATAAAAATAGATAGAAGAACTGACCTTCTTCGGAGATCTTCCTTAAGTACGCAATGTCCCACAACTTTGATATGGTTCCATTGTTTTCCCAAACGACTCAGTTCTTCCATATATGAGATAAAAGTGCGAGTTTGACAACCAATAGGTACTTAGTCAACTTTCCAAAGGGACACTTGTCAAGATGAGGTAGAGGCACAATTTTCATATCCCCATTGCACCTTACCAAAGGTATATGAGGTGTAAAACATTGTTCCCTCCCCCCATTTAACTTCTTGGTCACTCATATGATCTTGAAGACTCAAGATAAGCCCCCAAGTGCTCATCCTAACCCCCTCCTTCACTTTGTTCAACGAACTAACACCCGCCACTTGTCCTCATGAGGGAAAGGGACATTTTTATGTCCCCATTTCCCCAAATCAAATGGACTTAAGGTGCAAAAAAAAATTCCCCACCATTTTCCTTCTTTTTTCATGTTATTTAAACATGATGACTTAGCCATTTTTCTAATTCGCACCCCCACATCCTCCACATGCTATCAGAATGCTACTGAATTTTTTTCCAAAGATCTCTCAACCATTTTTTCTTTAAAAAACAATATTTTTCATGCTCCATGATCTAAAGAATATTAAAACACAAATTAATCATCAATTCAAGGAGAAGAAAAATGAATATTTTTGCCCGAAGAGACATCAAAACCCGCATGGAAGAATTTCTCATATCTAAAAAACCACGGCATGGATCAACATGTCATTTTTTGCAATCTTCCAATTTTTTTAGAGGCAATGAGAATCCAAGTGAAATATTTCATAAAAATTCCCCAAATTTTTTGCAGTGAAGAAACACCAGTTTCCCGTAGAAAATTTTTTGAAATTCAAAATATCTCAACCTACCAACCAATTTGAATTGAAATTTTGGAAGTGCATTGTAGAGAAAAAACCCATATCAAAAAAAATTGTTTCGTCATAAACTAAGGCCTAGAAACCCACTTTCCAAAAGTAGTAAGCCTTCCTACATGGACACTTGTTACTTTTTGTAATTCATCACCAAAGGTAGTTGCGGAAAAGACAGTGTACACCAAAGACATTTAGAAGGTCTGAATGATTGATTAGATTTGGATTTGAAAAAATGTCCACTTACTAAAAATACTAAGTTTCCTACATGGAACCTTACCATTGTTAGTAAGTCATCGTAGAAAAGTAATCTAAGTAAGAGCACTGTACACAAGGGTAATCTAAACTCTAACTTCACTGTCCGAGGTTAGAAAAGGTGAATTTTGACACTTACTAAAAATAGTAAGTTGCCCTTTTTTAGTGCAGTCAAGTGTCAAGAAAGTATCAAATTCAAGTTCACTAGATTGTTATGGTTTCATTGTCTAAACAATTATTTCAAAGTAAAAATGGTTTTTCAGGATGAACATTATTCACTTTTATCAATGGTGTTTTCATCCATGTTCATGGCTTACTTCCTTGATGTGTATGGGTGAATAAGAGAAAATTGTGTCATTGGAGCATGACGATGTTGTAGAGAGTCATGGTAGGATTAGTTTCAAATAGTTTATCTCTTTAGAGGGGATCTCCATGAGCAACACTCATGGTCACCAAAGGTTTCATTCAATAGTGTTTCTAAACACTTAGCTCTTGGTTTCTTTTTTCTGTGCAAAGAAGTTTTCTCGTGGAGTGATACATTCAAGGATTCAAAGTTCACTGCATTGGAACATTTCATTGGATCATCTGGAAATTATTGGGGGACTTCATCAGAAGTGGATGCTTCTTCATCAGCATTTCTCTTCAAGTATTTCTTTCCTCTTTCTCTCTCTTCTCTTCCCCAACTTTCTCTCTCCTTGTTCTAATTCTTTGTTGAGGTTACACTTTTTCACGATGACTTTGAGTTAATTAAAAATTTACTTTATGATTATAATGTAAAATTCACCTTTATTTTATAAAAATGGACTTAATATTTTCCTAAGTCATAAATTTTGCAAAGGCGTGTGAAAGGTCATTTGGGGGGTAGATGAAGATTCATTTTCAAGTTCTATAAATTGTAAAGGTAATCTCTTTCCAAAGGGTTTTCATTTTTGTAAGCTCCTGGGAGAGTGATCTTGTGAAGGATCAAAGAGATATCAAATTTTCTTCCACTTTGCATTTCCTACATTCTTCCCACTCTTACATGTACAATTTTTCTCAAGCTTCAATAAAAGATAAGGATTTTCTTCCTTTTTGACAAGGAGGTTTAACTGAAACTTTGTTCTCATTAAATATTAACTGGTCTTGTTGCAAATGGCTAAATTATTTCTTCTTAAATTTACATGTGTTAAAGTTTCTGATTAATGGGTGTATGAATATTATTTTCTACCTACAGCATTAATCCCTCCTCCTTTTTATCACACCCTTTCCCAATATCTTACCAAGTCCTCTCTAGCAAGCAATTTCTAGCTTTGCTACAAGGTTAGTGGAATGCCCCTATTAGATCCATGCCTGAAAGGCCACCACAAAAGCCATTTTTTCACACACATATAAACATGGAGATGAATCGTACAAGTAGAGGGACTTAGATTTGAATAGCATTGGAAAGAATTCAATAGATTTTTCCACTTGGAAAATTTCCTCGCCAACATCTTTTAGCACCCACCCTGGGGCAGACTTGGCAGCATCTGTACCTAAAACATGATCACAAGATCCAAAAATCTAAAAAAATAAAATGTTCCAAAAAATGCAAACAATTTGAAACTTAAAAGAACCAAAAAAGAATTGATGAAAGTCCATTTCTGAAAGATACATTTTTAATTTCTACAAGTGAGCTTTCGTATTCCACAATGTCTTTTCATATTCTTATTGCAAAAATGTATGAGAGTTGGCTGAAGGGAGATATACCGGGTTGAGAAGGTTGAGTAGGTTGAGAGGATTTGTTGATCCCACATTTGAGGCATTGCAAAATAAAAAAGAATGAATAAGATACAATCCCTATTTCTTCTCCCAAGCATCATGCCCATCCAAGACTTCAATTAGTTCTCCTAATAATCCCATTCAAAATCCTATTGATAACCCCCCTACAAATTCTTCCATCTTTCAACCATCATTGAACATTGAGTTCCCGAGTGAAGAAGAATGAGAACTAGAAGAAGGACCAGAAGATGAATTTGTAGAAGAAAGATCTGAAGAAGAAACAGAAATAACAATGGCAGATGAAGTAGAAAGACCTCAACCCATGTTCTATGGAGAAGGAATACAAATCCACTTTATCTCACACCACCTCTTCACGATCTACCAATGACCTCCCATAATAAATTTCCCAAGTTCAAAGGAGATGGTACACAATTCCTTAAAGAGCACATATCGGCCATCACCACATCATGTGGAATTCTTGTAATCGAACATGAAGACGTTGTCATAAGATTATTTTTAGAGTATCTCTAAGAAAATGTAGCATAATGGTTCTACCTCTTTTCTGTCAGATCAATCACTTGTTGGAATGATATCAACTCCAAGTTCAAAGAAAGATTCAAATCTATCGAGGACTGCCAATATCTCCTGGTACAATTAGCTGAAATGAAGAAAGAGGCTAAGGAGACTATGAGAGAATTTGTGGCTCGTTTCGACTGGTTTCTTCACAGGATACCAAAAGAAGATTCACCATCTGAAAAAAATGTCAATAGATTCTTCATTAATGCTAAATCACTGGAGGTTGGATTTTTCCTATGAATACTTCAACCAAGGAATATTACAAAAGAAAAAATAATGGCCATTGAACATGATGACGATATCATCCTATCTGGAAAGATCAAGAATCCCTCAAAAGGTAAATCCCAGAGTCCTGGAGATGAGAGAATAGGTCCATTCTTGCATAAATTGGAAAATGAAATGGCATCATTAAAGACAGAAATTTTTGAATGAGTATATCCTCAAATAAATAACAAAATTCAGATTGCATGAGCACTCCAAAGGCTTGCCTTGGAGGCTCCATCCGTCAATGCAAATGGTAGAACTCAAGAAGATGAAGAGGAGCTTGAACAAGAAAGTGAAGGTGGTAATTTCCTAGAGACTTAAGAGCTTGACAACGATACACAAATCAGATTCTTTGAGTATTCTGAAGGTGATGAAAATGAAAAAAAATATGCACCTAGTTTTTCATGTGCGGTGTTCACTCATTCTAAGTCTGAAAAGGGATCCTCTTTCTTCACTGTTGAAATTAAAAAGAAGATTGAAGATCTTCCTATGGTGACTACATAAAACAAAATAATCAGCCAAGGATCTCTACTCCCACCTTGTACGGAGTCTGGATTGGAGATACCTGATCCCGTGACAAGAGGGAAGTCACATGCCATTCCAAGTAAGTCTTCCAATGCCTCTTCTAATTCTAAATCCGCCTCCTCAAAATCTAGTACTTCAAAATTTCCTTGTGTACCTTTCAAAATACCCTTTTTTCCTCAAACATCTAACCCTACTCCCAAGCCTATCTAGACTCCAAAATTAGTCCACTCATCCCCCATGTTCACATCTTCTCCTCTTAGCATCATAGAACATGTGAATAGAACCAAAGTGCATATTACTGAAACTGAATATATGCAAGCTCATCCTGAGTAATTTTAGAGATTCATCTAGTATATCAGGAATGGTAGTTCAAAACCCAATGATGTGATTCCTAGTGCTAAAATACTATTACAAAAACCCACCTGCACATCCATCACAAAACATGCTTAGTCTGATTGCATCAAAGATTGATAAGGTTGACCCTTTCTATGTCCTCCTTCTCGTTGGAGAATATGTATTGAACAATTTCATAATAGATTTAGGTGCCTCTTAAAATGTAATGCTTTTGAAGGTAGCTAAGGCTATTAAAATCACCAAGAATCTACCCAGTGGATCGTTTTACTCCATGGAGTCCAAATAATTCACTTTTCATAAAGTTCAAAGATGCACATGTGGCCCTTGCCAAATTTATAAACAAGAAGCTCTCAATGATTATCTTGGTGGGAGATGTTCCATCCTCATTTGGGATGTTGCTGAGTAGAAGTTTATTCCAATAGTTGGGAGGTAAAATCCAGATGAATTGGTCTTCTGCAACCATTTTTGTTAAGGGAGACATGGAAAAATTACTCCCAAAGATAAAGATGAGGTACACAGTACAAAAATGAGGGAGCCCAGAAGCCAACATTTTGTACCAAAAAATTAAGAGGATGAATCATTTTGTAATAACTAAAGAGGGGGATGAGATTCCCATCTTGATATGAACAAGTATCTCTTCCCAAAGGGGTATGGATCTTGAATAATCATTGAGGAAATTTGAGTTGCAAGAGGATAGGCTTGAGTTTTTGGATGGTGCGAGCCAATAAGAAAAGGAAAAGGTTCTTGATGAGTTTCAAGTGGAAAAATCATCTTATGTGCTTACCCATGATGAGGAGATATTCTCATTCCCATTTAGATACGAAGATACTCTTGATCATGTCATTGATAAGGAGACAAATATAGCTTATGATGAGCCCTCTAATGGTTTTAAATAAAAATTTGTGCAAGAACTCCTGAGAGCTGCAAAAGAAATAGAAGACCCTAAGCTTTGTTTAGAACTCTTGATGCAAGCTATGGATGTGCAAGACAAGCATGATCCTGATTTTGGTTTCTCAACTTATGCAAAGGATGGTCACAACAAAATAAAGCAAGATGAAGAACCCCATGTTTCTCTTGAGCCAATGAATGATGAATGTAATGATGAAAGTGGATTATTTTATTTCCAATTTGAAGAGGAGGACTCTCACTCTTGTGAAGAATTTGAAGCAAAGAGTTTTGGGTAGTTTTAAAAAAGGATTCAGTATAGGATATCTTGGATGCAACAGAAGATACAAAAAATACTGAGATAAGTCTCAACCTCTTTGATTCAAGCCATGGTCGTACAAGACATATGTGAAGTTGTGTCTAACTCTTCACCCTCTTTCTAAACACCTTACAATGAAGAAGAATGAAATAAGAAATTCAAGGAATCTCGTGAAAAAGTGTTTGATGAGCATGAATGGGTGAAACAATAAAACTCAAGATACTCAAGTTATACAAACAAAAACCATCCCTGGGGTGGTAATGAGATGGTAGAAGAGAAACTAGTAGTAGGTATGAACATTAGAAGACAAATGGAATTTTTAAATAGACTTTTAAGACAATAAAAGTAATGGAATTTCTAACTGAAGCTTTAAGCATCAATAATATCATGTAGGTTCACTCCCATAAAGTGTATAGGAAAGTGTGAAAGCACCTGGATTTCATAAGCAACTGAGGAGAGAAGGCTAATTTTTGGAACCATTCAATGGCTTCATGGAGCATCAACACTCAGTGTTTCCCACTCAAGGGTGACCTCTCAGGAATGAAAAGTGCTTCAGTGAAATAGGTTTGTCCCCACATTGTACCATAGGTGATTTAGGTGTGTACTTCCCTTTCTTGTTGTGTGAATTCCTTCTTTTCCTTGTTTCATGTGTTTTCTTTTGTCTTATGTGTGTGTACTCCTTCTAGCTATCTATTTGAGTAACTCTATGTAGCCCAATAGATAAGGCACTGGTCAAGTCTATAATTGAGATTTTAGGAATTCTCACATCATTTTCTCATTGAGCTTAATCCATAACGTGACCCTGAGCTAGATCTAGTTTTTGTCTTGTGTTTTTGCATGGAAAAATTCACCTGAGAACATGGCAACCATACCCTAGTGTCAAAATTTTCATGTCATACCTTCCCAAACACCCATAGGTCTATCCTAACCCTTAGTGTCAAGTCCAGTATTATCCTACAAGATTCCATATGTGATGTCATCATTACCCCTAAGTTATATAGGAATAATAAAATTCATTAAATTATGTTGGAGCAGTGGTTTTCAAGGCAAGTTTGTAATAAACTTAGAAAGGGCTCCCATTAGCCTTTCTAAGCAAGGCACACCATCAAAAAAGTATTACAAGAGGCTCATTTTCATCATGGAGGTGTATCTAGGAGCTAGAAACACAAAGGAACTAATTTAGAAAAAAAAATATGGGAATTTTCGACTGTTTAGGAGCCAATTCACCGAAAGTGGGTTTTTGGGCCTAAAGGAGCTTACACTGAAAAAGACATTTGATCTTCAAATAAATATTCTAGGAACTTCATAATGAGATATGGCTTGATAAATATATCATTAGAAATCTCTTTTAGTCCCCCACATGGTGGAAAAAATAGATCATCTTCAAGTACCATGCATTTCTCAAGACAACTCATTATTTCCATGTACAACAGGTGATCGCAAGAAAAAAAGAAATTTTGAGGTGGTTTCACTCGTAATAAAGCCTTGTGAACCTCACCGTTCTTCTAAAATTTTCATTTTCATGTAAAATCATATAAATAAGCACCCAAAAACTCATTCGGGAGCTCAATTTATGACCTTTTCAAGTCGGCTCTCAACGTGTGCTCTTCAGTACTTCGTAAATTTTCCAAAGGGACACATGTCAAGCTTAGGCTAAGGAATATTTTTAAGTCCCCATTGCACCTTAAAAAATAACATGACGTGAAAAAAATTGTGCCCTCCCCCCATTTAACCGAGCTTGGTCACTCAAATGACCCCAGCAACTCAAGATAAGCCTTATGTGCTTCATTCTAGCCCCCTCCTTCACTTTTCTCAACAAACCAACACCCGCTATTTTTCCTCATGAAGGAAAGGAACATTTTAATGTCCCTATTGGACCAAAGTAAAGGGATGTATGGTTGAAAAAAATGTGCCCCACCCTTTTCCCTCTTTTTTCACACTATTAAAACATGAGGACTTAGCCATTTTTCTAATTCTCACTCCCCACATCCTTCACATGCTGACAGATTTTTTTCCAGAGATCTCTCCACCATTTTTGCTTCAAAAAATAATATTTTTCATACACCATGATTTAAACATGAGAAAAACACAAAGAAACTCGGATTCGAGGAGAAGAAAAATGAAGACTTTTTCCGAAGAGACTTTGAAACCCGCAAGGAAGAATTTATCATATCTAAAAATCCAGGGCACAGATCAACATGTCATTGTTTTCAATCTTATTTTTTTCAAAGGCCATTAGAATCCAAATGAAATATTTCATAGAAATGCCCCATATTTTTTACAGCGAAGAAATCACAGTTTCCTGCGGCAAAAAAATTCAAATTTAAAATCTCTCAACCTAGCAACTAGTTCAACTTGAAATTATGGAAGTGCACTATAGAACAAAAAACCCTTATTAGAAAAGTTTATTTCATCATAAATCGAGGCCTAGAAACCCACTTTCCAAAAATAGTAAGCCTTTCCACACGAGCACTTTCTATTTTTGGTAAGTCATCACCAAAGGCAGTTGCGGAAAAGGCAGTGTACACCAAGGACATCTAGAAGGTTAGAATGATTGATCAGTTCGAAAATGAAAAAAAATCCACTTACTAAAAATAGTAAGTTTTCTACATGGGCACTTGCCATTATTAGTATGACATCAAAGAAAACCAATCTAGGTGAGAGAAGTGTAAACAAGGGTAATTTAAAATCTATCTTTATCGAAAGAGGTCAGAAAAGGTGAATTTTGACACTTACTAAAAATAGTAAGTTTCCATATTTCAGTGTGGTCAAGTGTTAAGGAAGAATGAAATTGAAGTTCACTTGATTGTTATGGTTTCATTGTCTAATAAACTATTGCAAAAGAACACCAAAGGAACCATAGTGTTTCAAAATGAACATTATTCAATTTTATCAATGTTGTTGTCATCCATGTTCATGGATTGCTTCCTTGATGTGTACAAGTGAATAAGATAAATTCATGTCATCGGAACATGATGATGTTGCAAAGAGTCATGGAAAGATAAGTTTCAAAGCTTTAAAATCTCCATGAGCGACACTCATGGTCACCAAAGGTTTCATTCAACATTTTTTTTAACACTTAGCTCTCGGTGTCTGTGTGTCCATACAAATAATTTTTCTCGTGGTGTGAGGCATTCAAGGATTCAGAGTTCACTACATTGGATTGTTTCATCGGATCATCTAGCAATGATCAGTGGACTTCATCAGAGGTGAATTCTTCTTCATCGACATTTCTCCTCAAGTCTCTCTCTTCCCTTCCCCCACTTTCTCTCTCCTCATTTTAATTCTTCATTGAGGTTACACTTTTTCACGATGCCTTTTAGTTAATTTAAAAGTGACTTTATGATTATAATGTAAAATTCACCTTTATTTTCTAAAAATGGACTTAATATTTTCTTAAATCATAAGTTGTGTAAAGTCACGTGAAAGGTCATTTGGGGGGTAGACGAAGATTCATTTCCAAGTTCTATAAATTGTAAAGGAAAACTCTTTCCAAAGGGTTGTCATTTTTGTAAGCTCATGAGAGAGTGATCTTGTGAAGGAGCAAAGAGATAAAAAAAATTCTTCCACTTCTCATTTCCTACATTCATCCCACTTTTACATGTACAATTTTTCTCAAGCTTCAATAAAAGATAAGGAGTTTCTTCATTTTTGACTAGGAGGTTTAACTGAAACTTTGGGTTCATTAAATCTTAACTGATCTTGTTGTAAATGGATAAATTGTTTCTTCTTAAATTTTTGTGTGTTGAAGTTTCTGATTAATGGGTGTATGACTCTGATTTTCTGCCTATAGCATTAATCCCTCACCCTTTTTCTCACTCCCTTTCGCAATCTCTTGTAAAGTCCTCTCTAGAAAGAAATTTCTAGCTTTGTCATAGGCTCAGTGGAGTGCCTCTATTGGATCCCCGATCAAAAGGCCACCACAGAAACCACTTTTTCTCATGCATGTAAAAATGGAGCTGCACTATACAATTAGAGGGACTTAGATTCCTAAAGTGTTGGCAAGAAGTCCATAGATTTGTCCACCCGACAAATTTTTCTTGCCAACACTTTAGCAAGCGTAAATGTTCCTACACTCAAATGATTATAAGTTTTCCATACAATCACAACAAAGTATCGCAACCCTTTATGATTCTAAAAATCGCTCCAAAGTGCAAGAGATGATCGTATGTGGAATTAATAAAATCAAACCAAAATAGAATTTTTAAACTAAGACATCAATTTTTAGCGCCATTTTTAAACAAATGACAATTGTAAAGTGAGAATACCAACAACTGTAATCGTTTCTGATTCTCAAGGTTGCTCGAAAGTGCAAAAGAAGAGCATACATGATTTTTATCGAACTATACCACTAAGGAGATTTTAAATAAAGACTTGAAATGCTAGCACCAACTTAACCAAGTAACCTACAAATTAGGATCAAAATTATGCATAAAAAGGTAGGAAATTCAAAATCATAACTAGAACTTTCGTGAAATTTGAGAGTGAAATTTGAGACACATTACGCTAGTGCGTACATTAGGACGCTAGTGGGTGAATATGAATCCCATCGTAGAAATAAATACACTAGTGCGTGGATATAAACGCAAAAATAGACAAAAAAGATGTTAATATATAGATATGAATGCCAAAACAGATAAAACGATGTTAGGGAACAGAAACAAGAAAACATTCATAGGAATGGTATCGCAGACCGAAATATTATATCACAAACAAAGAGACAATAACATGTTGATATGAATGCCAACGCAAACAAAAATTCACTGCCACGCGGAAGCAAGAAAATAATGTGATGTTATTGCATGTACAAGAAAGGTAGCGCAAATAGAAAGATGCTAGCACGTGGATATGAACGTGGACCCTGTACAAGCACACAAAAAATGTTAAAACATCCCAAAAATAGCCAAAGTTCAAAATTTTCTCAACAAGATCCAAATTTGAAAACAACCCACCTCGTTTATACCTATAAAGAAGACTGAACGTGCTACCAAACACTAACATACATGCTTAAAAACTCAATAATTATGAAAAATTAAATGCACATGCATGTAAAAAGATGAGAAGAAGCCTTTAAAATAGATTTAAATGAATTTGCATGAGACAAAGGAATGTTCTAATAGGCGTGTCCTAAAATTAAGACTAGGATATTGAAAAGAACATAACACGAAGTAGATTCAAAACCTAGATAATTTAATAAAAATGTCATGATAAATCATAAATGAAAGTTTAATTAAATGGATAAAACATTAAATCTTATATAAAATGTAAAGAGTCTTTGATTTCCGGATGTGATTTAGATTGTAGATACTTCCTTTAGTAAACTGAATGCAAACTACACATGATCAAAGGATTTCTCCAAGGAAGAGGAAGAGATCTCACTAATATTCCTTGATTTTCATTTTAGTTATTTTCTTACTACTTTTTCCCACGTAGAAAGGGGGAAATTTTCTTGATTCAATAAGCCTTCCAATATGAAAAGCTCTTCTCAAGTGTAAATTTCTTGCAAGGACATGGTGTAAGTTTGGACAAGGTGTACTTGGCTTCTTATTTAGCTTTCCATTTTTGGAGAAGCTTGCAACCTGGTGAATGTGGGATAAAGGGAATGTAGAATTAGAAAGGGGTAAGTATGATTAGGATAGATTAATTAGAGATTATCAGCTCATTGGAGTTGGGGTGATTTGATTAATGAACTAGAATTAATTAATAGGCCAAAATAAGCTTATATAAACCATTTGGAAGGAAAATAGTAGAATTTGAAGGGTTTGAAAGGGGGATTTGACCAATAAGAGGGTCTATCAATTAAATACAATATTGAATTGATTAATTAATTGATGAAAAGAGGATTATAACTAATGAAGTGATGTTAATTTGCATCCAAGATGGGGGATGAAGCTAGTTAATTCATGAAGTGTTGTTAATTGAGTGAGATAAAGGTGAATGTTAGCTAGTTAGCGGAAAACTGCTAATTATAACGAAATGACAGTAAAGAAGACTATTTGTGCAATTTTAGTATTAAAATTGTGTGGTTAGAATTAAGTGTCTACAACATCAATTCATTAAAATAAATAAATTAAAATTTAAAATTAATGATGTTAATGTAATTATTTAATATTAATTATTTAACAACATGAATAAATATAATATTACTAATTAATTAAAATTAAATACTTAAATTAAAATAAATAATTAAACATTAATAACCATTTTGTAAATTCAAATGGATGTGTATAGTATGGTGGTGGTAGTAGTAATGATTGCAGTGCAACAACACAACATTACAATAATTTGAAATTTGGGTTATTGAGATGATGATAGACAAACAAACTCACATATAGGTGTGGAAAGACAATCTGGTAATACACTTTAACACAAAGTTTCCATTTTTTAAATTTTAGTAAGGTAATATTTCATGACAAAAAGTAGCTCTTATAGGGTATAATAAATCTTGAGGACATAAAAATGAAACGTAGAATACACATTTGTTCCTGAAGCAATTCCTTATCCATGGGCTACGACTTTATTGAAGATAAACAATGACACAAAGAAAATAGGAAAAACAAAACAAAATGGGGAAAGGGGAAACACAAAACTTATGTATAAGGGGTATGATATAAGGGAAAACAAGGACTATGCAAACCCATTGACAAGTTAAAAGAAATATGAGCCTCTACAAAAAAGTGAGTCAAATTCATCAGTTTTCTAAAAGTAAAAAAGAGTGAGCTCAATCCAATTGATCACCATAATCTTCTTTTGAAGAAAAATAAGAATTGAGAAGAAAAATACATCTATACTTGTAAAACGGATGTTAAATTCCCATAAGTCATAAGTTGATTATATCAGCCCATGTGTAAGAATTTTTTTTCCAAAATGGATAATATTTTCTTGCTTGTTGTTTCAAAAAAATTCTCTTTCCAACATAGATCTCGAATGAATCCTTCATGCTTTACTTGTTTCATTTCTAGTGTCAAGTTTTGTAAAATTATTTCATCTTGATGGTGTCTACCTCGTTCATCTTCGAATTCAGCAAAAGCCCTTTAGGATAGTTCAGTGATTTGCATCATGAGTAGAGATGTCTACGAACAATTATAATCATGTGTCACCTTCTCAATGTCATTTAACTCACGATGTTGGGAACAATGTTTGCTTTCCATATCAACATTTGATATGATATCATCAATGGTTCTTCCTTCATCATGGTAAGAGATGAGATATTTGGATGCATCCATATCTCCTTGTTCCATTTGCATACCTATTTCATCATAATGAAATTTCATATACCTTTATGGAGGGAAGAATATATTTTCTGGAATCTTCACCTTCATTATAGACTTCATCAAGAGTCTCCAAAGTTTTATTTGAAAATTTATCTTCATGATCAATAATCCCTCTTAGTGAGTGAAGATCATCTTACTTTTCGCTAATCATTTCTAGTTGTTTATATGTGCATGAAAATATTCGTCAAGTTGAAATACTTCATGATTGAGATCATGACTTGATTGCATATGAAGTAGTTCTTGAAGCTTTGATAGTTACTCCAACTTCAGATCTAAAATTGTATCATCACCATATGCCACGAACTATTCTAGGGGAAGACAAAAGAAGGGAAATTTGTCGATATTTTCATCGAGCCAATTATTATATATAACTTCATTTTCTCCATCATATTTGTCTTCATTGTCATGCATGTATGCTGAAACTGGAAGTATTTCTTGATCATCTTCATAGCTTTCATCTTTCAATGAGTACACTCCTAATGAAATTCATATACCTTTATGGAGGGAAGAATATATTTTCTGGAATCTTCACCTTCATTATAGAAAAGAGTCTCCAAAGTTTTATTTGAAAAGTTATCTTCATGATCAATAATCCCTCTTAGAGTGAAGATCATCTTACTTTTCGCTAATCATTTCTATTTGATACGTGCATGAAAAATATTCGTCAAGTTGAAATACTTCATGATTGAGATCATGACTTGATTGCATATGAAGTAGTTCTTGAAGCTTTGATAGTTACTCCAACTTCAAAAAATTGTATCATCACCATAAGCCACGAACTATTCTAGGGGGAAGACAAAAGAAGGGAAATTTGTCGATATTTTCATCAAGCCAATTATTATATATAACTTCATTTTCTCCATCATATTTGTTTGTATTGCTTTTTTTAGCATGCATATTAGTTTTTTCACAATAAATTCATATGAAAACGTTCTCATTGACCTCCATAGAAGTCACAATATCTTCACACGAGACTTCATCACCATGATACATGTGTGTTTCCGAAGAGAGAAATCATTGATTATCTTCATAGTTTCCATTCTTCAATGAGTACAATATTTGAAATTGAAAATCATCATTTTATTTATCGTAGTGATGGTGATCGTTTAGCTCCATGGTAGGAACATGCACATTTGGTAAGGGATGCGAACAAGGAGATTAAAAATCTTGAATAAGAATGTTTTTGGACTTGTCTTTAAGGTACGTGTACATTGTCGATGAGAGATATTTTTTATCATATTTACACATTACATCTAGTAACTAGGGGTTTTATTCATAAACTTTGAAGCCATCATTTAAATAATCTTCATGCAATTCCACGAAAGAAACCTCTATAATTAGGATAACATGCAACAAAAGGATTTGGGAGATTGAAATTATTATTTAGTAAAAATTAAAACTTCAAAAAGAGAAAGACATACAAGAACATTTTTAAATTTGTTATCATCATCATAATTATTGAGATAACAATAATCATGAAGAAATTTCTCATCAAATTTTGATATTTCATATTCATCATCGCTCTCTTCACCCTAAAAATGATACACTTTAAAAATTTTCTTACGATGTGGTTTGATCAGCATATCTTTGAGAAATTCTCGTTCACTAAAAATGGCGAGATTCAAACATACAAGAGAAGACTAATTTCACTTCATCTCTTCTTTATTAGAAACTGTTTTGTGTATCCTCTTGAACACTTTCTTGAGTCTTCTCGTGTGGAGAATGTTGAATCTTCATATAGATCATTTGTTTCTTCACAAGAGGTTTCAAATCATGAGCACTTGAAATAGGTTCAACAAACATATTTTTATCTTCTTGGAAAGAATCAATTCATCTTCAACATCAATTGCATGTTTTTAATCTACATGCAAGTCTTGGGTATTTTCTCTATACAGTATGAACTAAACTTAGCAGAAATAAAGAAGAAAAATCTAGTGTTCACAATAGGTTTCTCTTTCAGTGGAATAGTTTTAAACAAATTAATGAATATTTCTATGAAGTTCCTCATTCCTCCACCTTCCTTCATTTGGATTTGAAATATCTCATAAAGACAATCATGTTTTTCCATGGTAGACTCAAATATTTCTAGGAACTTTTTCTTTATTCCCTCCCTACTTATGGTGCAACCAATCTCCAAATCATGATACCACTTAGTAGCAGGGCCATTGAGGGTTTCAACAAACAATCTCATCGAAATATATTATTTCTACACACCAAGAGTGCTACAAGAAACATGAAAAATATAAATATGATTACCTTTGTTTTTGGAGTCATCCCTAGAAAAATTTGGGAAGTTCTTCCTTGAACTAGAAGGTAGGGGAAAATATTACAAAAATTTCAAAAGAGAAAAATAGTTTACCAGTGGGATGGGTGAAACCAAATCTATCATGTATGTTAGAAAACCATATAAACTTGGTTATTCATATAAATAGAGTCATTAACCTCTATTCTAGGGGAGGTTCCTTATTATGGAGACCGAATGGTAGATACTTTGATTTCCATAATTGGATCCTTTAATCCCCAACGGAGTCACCAAAAACTATTGACAAGATTTTATGATGCTTTGGTTTATTCAATTTCCTCACAGGAACGCTTTTATTGTTCAACATTAAACTTGCAACATTAGGGATATCATCTATCGATAGGATGATCTAACCTCTGCATTTGAGAGGGGAAACTCTCTCATATGATGGGTTTGTGAGGGTTTTGAGTACTTTTAACCCATAAAGCACTCGAAAGGGGAAAGAAAAAAAGTGAGAGAGGAATAGAAGAGAGAGGAAGATATTGGATAAGAATGGATAGAGGGAGCATGCACAAACAAGAAAATCTAGATCTCATTCCTACATGCTAGAAAGTACACCATAAAATTAAGAGATTGAATGTTAATAGTTTAGATGAGAATAAAAGAAATATTCTCATATGATGGGTTTTTTGGGAGTTTTGAGTACTTTTAAACGCATAAAGCATTCGAAAGGGGGAAAAAAAAAAGTGACAGAGGAAGATATTGGAGAAGAATAGATAGAGGGAGCATGCATGAACAAGAAAATCTAGATCTCATTCCTAAATGCTAGAAAGTACACCATAAAACTAAAGAGATTGAATGTTAATAGTTTAGATGAGAATAAAAGAAATATTCTCATATGATGGGTTTTTGGGGGTTTTGAGTACTTTTAACCCATAAAGCATTCGAAAGGGAAAAGAAAAAAAAGTGAGAGAGAAATAGAAGAGAGAGGAAGATATTGGAGAAGAATGGATAGAGGGAGCATGCACAAACAAGAAAATCTAGATCTCATTCCTACATGCTAGAAAGTACACCATAAAACTAAAGAGATTGAATGTTAATAGTTTAGATGAGAATAAAAGAAATATTCTCATATGATGGGTTTTGGGGGGTTTTGAGTACTTTTAACCCATAAAGCATTTGAAAGGGAAAAGAAAAAGAAGTGAGAGAGAAATAGAAGAGAGAGGAAGATATTGGAGAAGAATGGATAGAGGGAGCATGAACGAACAAGAAAATCTAGATCTCATTCCTACATGCTAGAAAGTACACCATAAAACTAAAGAGATTGAATGTTAATAGTTTAGATGAGAATAAAAGAAATAAAAGATTAAATTTTACATAAGAGCAAACATAATCACTAAGAATATCAAGACACAAAGTTCTCCAAGCATCCTTGTATTTCTTATTGAAAATTAACATAAAGTTTCCTTGTTGATTTATCTGCAACAAACTCTTCACAATGATCAATCTACATGGAAAGTATCTAAAGACAAATTTTTATTAACTTCCCTACCTTGGGAGCATATGATACAAAGTTCCTCCAACCTCCAAGACTTGTACAAATGATCTCTAACTTCCTTTTATAACCCAAAAGTTGGTTATAACGTAGTTAGGGTTTACATGACATTTGTTTAGGGCACAATTGGGTTACATTATAATTTTTTAACTAGATTTTAATAAAGTTAAGTCGCATTATTAAAATAACATCATTTATCACATATGTTAACTAATTAAAATTATTTATTACAATAATTAAGTAGGTATATGTGGACCCCACTAGAGTGACTTCAACATACACTTAGACATCAAAATGACACCTAGATTAGTAGCATGACACATATGATTAGTTCCATGTCCATTGGTCCAAGTGTCTTCCTATCTCAATTGTACAAGAAACGAGCTCCTTGATCATGAGGGAAAAAAATATTGATCTACATTTCACAATTCCCGGTTTGATGAAGGAATTGGATCCGCAGTTTGGTCACTTGCTTTGTATGTAACTTTGCCACATGTATGAGTTTGAATGCAAAGGTTCACTCATATGTGCCATCAATTTCCTAGTTTGTTTCTACCTCATCTCTTACCACCAACCTAGCGAGTGTGTCATGTTGGCACATAGCAATCATCATATCATTCAAAACATTTGGAATCATCTCTTCTTTTCTCTGATACTTTCCACCTTCTAATTTTAGCCTCACTCCATATTTCTACACCAATATTGTGTTGGTGATGCAAAATTACATGTTTCTTACATAGTTGACTTTGTTATAGTGCAAGCTTATGTTCATTTAACACTAGTAAACCATCTCTCAAAATAAAATTTTAGTTGTTTAAAATGATGGAACCACATCACATCTCTTACAACAATTTGAATTGTAATAATCTTAGACATGAATTAGATTGTAGTATGACAATCAATATGCACTCAAAGGTTCTCGATGGATTTTATAATTTTATGAGGTGCATTTTAAGATTCCAGATGCAATTACCAATGTATTGCCTTGATAACAAAGGAATAATGATTTTTTTCTTCCTACATATTATTTAGTACATGTTTTGAATCAAGAAAACACTCTGTTTTACTAATGATCCAAACTATTTTTCCAACTTTTTATAAACCTCAGGTGTTTATGGATTTGATCTCTCTCCGAGACAAAAAGCATCCACCATTCCAAATTGCACTCAGGGAACTTTTTAATTCCTCCTTTCATCAATCTATTTGTAATTTCAACCTCATTGAAATGTTTGATAGAAGAACACATGTGAGAATATTTTCATGATTCAACTCAAAAAGAAGAGTTTCTGCAAATATTCCAAACCCTATATTTTTATTTAGAGTATCTTCAAAAATAAGCAACATGGCCAAGAAGGTCAACCATGCACACATAATGATAAATTGTAGGTGTAAGCCATTTTTTGCATATTTTGTGATCATAATATTCCATGAGATCACATTTCTTTGAGGTATTTTGTTAAATAGCTCGCGTGTCACCCTGCCTTGAATCACTATCAGAATCCATACCACTTCAAACCCCATGTTGTTTCTAATGGGCTTTTCTTTCAGCATTGTTTTGAGCCTCTCGTACACATGTTGTTTCTAATGAGCTTTTCATTCAGCATTCTCTTTCCTTGGCTATGAAGCCAAGAGAGCAAGAGAAACACGGAGCAATTGTAATTAGGAATTTTATTACTCATCGAAGTAATTCCGGATTGCGTCTCTCCGCTATCATGTCCACAAGTTCCTTGAGGTGAATATATTGGGTTTTTTTATAGCAATAAACCCATCTTGCCACTGTAATCAATTGTTGCATAAGTTTCCTCTAGTAAAATTTCCTCCAACCAGTTATATGGATGTATAGAACCCTCTTCCAAAGCATCATTATTTGTGCTCTTTCCTGCACGCTCCATTTTATCTTCTTTTGTAGGTTAGCACAGATTTTCTATCCCGCCCTCCGCATGGACTTCTGTCTTCTGACATTCCTGCATTCATTTGCGTAGGCTACTGACTTTATTTCAATGTGCATATTTACTTGGTTTCCTCGCCTAATCCTTTATTTCCACGCAGACTTGGGATTTCCCTCCGTTGATTTTCCTTGATCTCCTCTTCGTTGGCTTGGGCACATGCATGGGACTTAATTCTTCATGTCTCCCTTGATTTAACTTGTGCACAAGATTTTGATTTGTCTTTTATCTTCTAATCATGGCATTCTCTTCTTTTGCAACTTCGGAATTTTTTTGGAATGAATTTCAGACGGAATTTTTCATACATTAATTGATAAGAATTAATCTCCTCCAAGTTGGATGCTTTGTGCTTCGGTGACATTAAAAAAATTTGTTATTTGTTGCCTGAGAATGAATGCTTGTTAGCAAAACTTGATTTGATCAACGTAATGAATATCATCTTATTTTTCCTTGTGCCGTGCATATATGTTTCCTGCAATAAGAAATGAGAGAAGAACCCGATTAGTTATATGCCTCCATAAACTGTTATTTTTATTTAACGGAAATGGAAATTAAATGCGGGAATGGGAGAGAAAGAGAGATGAAAATAGGGGAAGAGGGTTACATTTTTCACAATGCCAAATTTTACATTTGGCAAAATTTGTGGTGAACCTCTTAAAGAAATATCTCTGTGGTTAATTTTTATTATAAAATTGATATCATTAATTTAATAATTAAATTAAGAATTGAATTAATAAAATGAGTAATATCAATTTATTAAAATATATAAATTATAATTAACATTAATTAATTAATAATATGTATTAAGTCGATATTACTAATTATTTAAATATAAATAATTGAATTAAAATCATTAGTTAAACATTAAAAACCATTTTGTAAAGTTGAAGAGTAACAATGATGGTAGTATGACAACATAACAATAAAATAATTTTAAGAATAGGTTATAGAGATGATGACAAAAAATAACTTCATAGAATGGTGCGAAAAGACAATCTGTAAAGCATTCTAACTCAAAAAGTTTCAAAATTTCAGTGAGAAAATATTTCGGGACAACATGTGGAGATGAAAAAATTAAATTTACACCCTCCTATTTATGTATGTAGTATGTAGATTTATTTATTTCTTCCTTAACTCGGTAGATGGTAGATAGATAGGTATTTACTGGATAAAAAAATCTTACATTAGACTTGTATATATGTTTATCAATTTTTAACTTGAATTTTGAACCTTAGTGGTAGGATATGCTAACCCAAAACATAAGAAAGGTACCATAAAAGAGTCATGGAAAGGATCGAAAGATAAAAAAAATTAGAGAAAACAAAGAGTTTCGGGACCATACAACTAGTTCAGGACCATATGTACAGTCCTGGCTTGTTTGTATGGTTTTAGACCAACACAAGATAATAAAGAACTAAAGAATGAGATAAACAAGGATCCCTATTACTTGGCACAAAATCATGATTACCAGAATGAAACAATGACACATGAGCAATAAAACTAATTAACATAAGGCAAAAGAAGAAGGGGTTATGCCACTAAGATATAACTTCAAGGTTCATAACTTGTGTATATTCAAGTATAGTAAAATCATGATGTGATAATGATTTTGTGTAGATTTTTTTATCTACAATATGATATATGAGCATGATATAATGACATTCCCATAGATATATAAATAAGAGAGAAAATTTATATTATGCCCCACATATTTTAAAGAATAAATTTTATAATTTTTTCGTTAAAGTGTTTTGAAAATGGTTTGAAACTTTTTGAGATACTTTTGGATTTTGGATTTTGTGTTAATTTTGAATCATAAATTTAATATAATATTGAATTGTTGTTCTATGTTATTACAAATTTATCTTGGAAAATCTTGTTATATTATTCCTTTTATCAAAAATTTGGATTGTGCCACAATCCTTGACGCATTCCCCTTTTTATGAGAATGGTGAGAGGGGAAGTTGATTGGGTTGAAACATAATGATTGAATTTATAGATAAATTGATATGTTATGCTAGAATATGAATTGATTAGAAGATGAATTTTTAATTGTAAACACACAATCTTGTACTTCAAGGGTAATTATCTAGTTTTGATTGCATATTACTATCCAGATGATTCCTAAGTAAGAAAAGTAATAATTAATGCATTTCTTTGGCCATCTTTGCTTTCTTTTTATTTGCCTCTTTTGGTCTTACACATCTTCTTGCTCATTTTAGCCTTCAACCATTCGGTTTCTTTGAGCATGGACACCAGCGCTTAGCCAGGATGCCAGCCCCAAGCGCCCCCATACCCTATGGGTACCCCTGACCTCTTTGTACTTTACTCACATATTTTGGGTCCTTTCTAGCCATTTGAGCATCTTATCTTTTTGGTAGTCAGTATTTTTGGGGTTAATAAGGAAATTCAAGGAAGGGAATCATATAAATATAAAGTTATGTGATAATAGTAAAGGACCAAACACTAAGCATTAGCTATCTCCACCTAAGGTTGCATCCAAAGGCTATTCAAGAGTATCAAACCAACCATTCTAGCATCCATTCAAGGGCGAGGGAATACATTATTTTATATGCACTTGATAGGAGGGGACTCTATTTTATTCCATGCACACATATTTTACTTTCTTTACATCTAGGTACTTTGTTCGCTATCAAGTGTGACACGCACAAGAGCCACCCAGGGCACGATTCCACACACACACATAAAACTACATTAGGTCTGAGATGTAGTGCAAAACTCAGTCATAAGATCACCATTGTGATAGTTGAGGACATTTCGGCCCCTCATTTTGCATCTTTCTTTTTTAGGATTCGATGTAACTTTGAGGATTTTGAAGGTAATTATTTCAGTGTAGGTTTCTAGCGACCTTAACCAACATCGTGCGACATACTAGCAACCAAAATCAAAGGACAATGAACAAATTAAGACCTATAAAATATGATTTTCTAAGCATTTTCACAGTCATATGCACTTATTACCAATCTGTTGCGCTCGTGGGTGCCCGTGCCCCTTCTTAGGTGCCCCTGTCTAGCTTGTTCCTCTAGATTTGCATATTTCGGGGTCTTTGTGTGACACTTCTATAACCTCTCTATTCATCGGGTCAACACTTCAGCACATCCCTGATTTCATTTTGTATTATCTAAGATTCTTCTTACTCTCTTTGCAACCAGGGTTTTACATTTTATTGCTTAATTTTCTTGAGTTAGTTTTTGTACTAAATTGCTACATTTTTTTACTACTACTATAACAATCAGATTAGGCATATAAATCCACATTTCTCTTAATAATTTTGGTGAACCCATGTTTGAATACCCTTCGATCCATTTTTTCTTCCATCATGGCTCATAAAGTCTCCCAAGTCTCTTTTCTTCAATTCCTTCAAATGAACCCATCTTGTAAAGATGCTCTCCACAAAACCCTAGACACTATGTATCTACCTATCAACATGTTGCCTACTCTAGTCAATGTTTTCTTCAATATTCTTTCTGATAACTCTCTTGGTTTCAATTCCAATCAATCTATTTGCAAATCTATTCAAGCTCTTCATTATGTATTTCAAGATAAAGTTTAGGCTATGAAATCCATGATTACATCTCTAAAATATGAAATCCAACATCTTAAAGACATTTCTTAGGATCACGCTATTTCTTCTTCTAATCTTCATTCTATGTATTCTACATATACTCATATTAGTGAACTCCAAATATTATTGATCCATGTGCCTCTCAAGGGTAAGTGTAGGAAATTGATGGACAAATATAGGGTCATCCATGGACGTCATATTGCAAAAAACAGCAAAATCTCAACTTGTAGGGATTATTAGCTAAACACGCACTCTAAATTAGAAAAATTTATATAAATATGAATTGTAGCATTCGGAATCTAGTTTCTAAAATACTAACTTAAAAAAAAAATGGAAAAGTTTAGCGATATTAAACACTTAAAATTATATGACTTAGTTTTTTTTTTGGAAAAAACTTATAAGATTATAGTCCGTTTGCCCGCATTTTGGATGACCAAATCTTGTTATTTTTTTTTCCCTTTGGTGAAACATTAGATGTAGTTGTCTATCTTGGGATGGATTTTATTTTGTATTTTTTTAGCAATTTTTTTTTTATGATTTTTTTCGTGAAAGTGGTCTGAAAATATTTAGAAAACAGAGCGCTTTCCATTTGCTCGTCATAACTCTATCAAAAAATATCGAAATCAAATATTTTTTTTTAACGTGTATAGAATTTGTCCACACTTGGGATGGTATAATTGTTATCATATTTTGATAAGCGAAACAAAAGTTACAGTCTTAAATGTAGACATGAACATTCACGGGAAAAAATATCTTAAAGACCTATTGTTAGTAAAAAAAATTATAAAATGATATTTATCTTATTCTATTCACTTTAAAAAAAAAATCTACAAAGCTAAGAGTCTCCCCTACACGATGGCACCATTTTTGTGAAAAAAATTCAGTTTTTTAGCATGGTTCAAGTCTTTGGAAGAGCAGATTTGAGATTTTTTGACCTTTTACACTTCATAATGACCTTTCATAGCTTTAGTTGGGGAAAAACAAATATTTTCCGAGGCTTAGGTTTGGCAGATAGATCCGCGATCGTGGTTTATAAAGCGCAATTGCGGTTTTTTAACATAAACCACAAGCGCGCTTTATAAATCATGATCGCGGTTTATAAAGCATGCTCACGGTTCATAATCATATTTACACACATCCCAATGTCTGAATTACCATGTAATTTTTACTCTCTGACCTTACCGTATGAATTACTGTGAAATTCTATCTTTTTCTGCATGTTTTTCTTATCACCAGAAGCAAAACATCATGGGAGACAAAAAATGAAGTCAAAAAAGGAAGTCATTAAGTAAAAAAACACCAAACGAATTAGAGGCCAGCAAAATTTAAAATGCTGAGCGAATGCAGAAACTTCGTGAATCTAGAAGAGGTTCATCTTCAATCCCAACTATTGTAAGCAATGAAGAACTAGGTAATGTTTCTACTGTCAATGTTGAAGTTGAATTAAATACTCATGATGAAATTTTTTTTTACCGTCAATGTTGAAGAAGAATTAAATACTCATGATGTAGCAAATGTTGAAATTGAAGGAGACTATGAAAATGTGAATAAGGAAATTCATGTTGAAATTGTAGACAAGCAAAATTTGACAAAAACACCTCCTAGGATTTTACGTAAGAAACCTAATTTTTTTATTGAAATTGATGAAAACATTTTGAAACCAATGTCTGTCAAACTTTCTGAATGACAAATCAGAAGAAAAGCCACTGAAATTTGGGATAATCATTTTGAAATTTTAAATGATTCCCAAAGATGTCATTTGTTGGTTAGTTTGATGAAATTGATTAAAATGAGACCTACATTAAACACCTTAGGATTGACAACATCTAATATACGTGGTCAAACCTCTACAATTGTTGAAAACCTTCATGATGCATATCACACTGTTGGTGTCAAGAGACGCACTAGGGATAGTAATATTGTGTGTCATGTACTTGCTACTAGTGTTGTAAGTGAATCAATAAAAAATAACGTTTGATTACGCAAACAAGTCGAATGTTGCAAGTTAATTGAAAAACTCTAATGAAAGCAATTGAAAGACGTAATATCCTTCAATCACTCAATAATGTTGATTTTTGGGTATTTTCTGCTAGAGCACCACGTAAGGACAAAAATAATTATGATGTTATAAGAGAAGTTGTTAATAAATTTTAGCATGATAACACTAGAGTTTCACCTAATACAAGAGATGTTATAAAACGGAGAGTTGGTTCTACTAATCATGAACCACATCCAAAGCATTTCTTAGATATGACTCAAACTCAATTTTTTCGTAAGTTTGAACAAGAGAATCTGGAAATTAAAATTAGTCAACGTTTTTTTGAAATGTTGAAACCATTCTATGTGAAAATCAACCATGCTCGCACCACTTGTTGTTGTCGGCAACATGTTGAATTTGCGATGCATTATGCTAAATTTTTACGTGTTCGTTCTAATTTTCATTCTGAAATTATGCTATCTAAATGTGGTGTTCAAGTTCCACCAATATCTTCCATGGATTTCATTCCTACTATATTTTGTGAAAAAGAAGTTGGACAATTTTTTTATAGTCAGGATTGTTTAGATGGAAGTTGTAGTACATGCGGCGGATTACCTAAATTAGAAAGTTGCATCCATGAGAAAATTGAAGGTACAATAGGACATAATTTAGTTGAGTTTGATAAATATAAATCAGTTGCATACCAGTTGAAAGATGGAAAAGAGTCGAAATGGTGTGAGCTAGTTACAGAACAAATGTCCATTTTCTAATTTATGAGAAAATTTAAGGATGAAATTGTTTATGAGTATGCGAGGCATACACATAGAGCTCGATGGTTGGATGAACAATTCAAGCTATGCAAAGACACATTTCCTATTGGTACTATTGTTTCAGTGGTCGATTTTGCAGAGAATTACACATTGCAACCACAAATAGAGGTTCAATTACAATATTACAACTCAGTACAAGTTGCCATTTTTGTGCATATATCATTTCTACATTCTCCTGACAGTACAGAGAATGATCAAATTTTTTTAAGAGAGTACCAATTTTATATCAGTGATGATCGTACTCATTCTATTGAATTTGTGCAAGGGTGTTTCCAGTTATTTTATGGAAACTTGTCTGATAGGGAAATCCACTTCAAACAACATTATATATGGTCAGATAATTACACGTCTCAGTTTAAGAATGCACGAATGTTTTATTGGATGAGCAGAATGCATGTTAAGATGGGTGTGCAACATATTTGGAGTTTCACTGAGGTTGGACATGGAAAAGGAGAGCATGATAGTGCAGGGGCATGTGTGAAAAGAGCTCTTGCAAGAGAAGAGTTGAAGTACAAAGATGGTGCTAAATTAAAAGATGCAAAGAGCATAGTGGAATGGTGTACTGACAACATGGCCTGAGGTTCTCAAGAAAATTCCATAGTTCGCAGATATTTTTGGTTGATAGAGGAACAACATATTGCTAACTACGAGGATTGTATAACACTCACTAGGTCCAGTGATATGTACTCATTTTGTAGCTCAGACGCTACTTCGTGGGCCGTATGGACAAGAAAGTTGACATATTTTTGTGCATCTTGTATCAAATTTGTCACTGCTGAGTGTTGGAAGGATGGATTTTTAGGCCTCTAACTCCGCTTCCTAGTTATCAAGCTCCACAAGCATTACGACTTGTTTCTGCATATGAAGTTACAACATCCAAGGACTTTGACGAAATTTCAATTTTGGTGTGACAAGGTATTTATGGTTATTTATTTAATTTTTGTATTGAGTTATGTCCATTGAAATTTTAATATGTAATTTAAATTTGAGTTGTTCAACCTTGGTTTTTTTTTTGTAGGACATGTGTTTGCAGTAATTGCGACATAAGACAATGAAAAAGGAACAAACTATTTTTTATGTCGTTGCATTGACGAAAGAAAGAAGTTGACTTCTCCTATTATAGATGGCGAAGATATTGAGTATCCTACATGGTCAGTGGTAGTAACTAGAACTTGGCTTCGATGGTATCCATTAAAAAACTCCTCTGTTTGGGTGTTTGAAGACTTTGAGACACACAAGAAAATACTCTTATATTCACATCTAGTTCTAGCGACAAATATTCAGCTATATAGATATCGAGGAAGGCCTAATAACAAGATTCTTTGGAAGGTTCGAGAGTCAGATCATGAAGCAATCTTGTCTGCTATTCATAGTAGATCCGATCCTGATGGTTTATTGGAAAGAATTTATAATGCTCATGTCTGGTATATATAATTTATTTTCAATATATATATAATTTTTTTAGTTTAAAGATCTAGATTTAAGTTTGAATATATTTTATTTTAAATTTTTGTATTTTGTACATATATAGATAGTATATGGTTTTGATTTGAAACTTAAATTTCTTTGACTAAAACTTTTATGTTTAGGTTAGTGGTGCCAAAAAAGCTTCCACCTTCATGTGGTTGGCACTTTTAGTAGAGAATTTTAAATTCTTGAAGCTAAGAGAAGCTTTCATTGTTTGAAAAAGTTGTAAATTTTGAAAAAGTTGTAAATTTTGAAAATGTTGTAAATTTTGAAAATGTTATAAATTTTGAAAATGTTGTAAATTTTGAAAAAGTTGTAAATTTTGAAAATGTTGTAAATTTTGAAAACAACTCCTCCCCAAGTGTTTACAAGACCATACATATGTGTGTGCACCAAAATGAGAAGGAAAAAACTGAGAGAGGCTATTGTAGAGGGTCCCTACGCCAAGGTGCCAGATCAGACAAGGCCTTTCTAGGTGCCACAGAGTCCGAGTAGTCACTCGTCGAAGTTGAACGATATTTTGGTCTCAGGGCTCTTAAGAAACTATACCTTAATGAAGTAGCCCGGAAGCAACGACCCTTTTGCGCACCAAAACACCACCTCCTATAGTGTTCACCTGGCCACTTGGACATGTCGGTGCAGTCAGTTTGGTGCCACGACCCACCATTTGTAAAAATAGCGTTTGACAACCTTACACTGGCTCCAACTGTACTATTTCACGTGTTTGCAAACAATATGACAGCGAGAGCACCGAAATGAGAAGAAAAAAATTGAGAGAGGCTATTATAGAGGGTCCCTACGCTGAGGTGTCAGATTAGACGAGGCCTCTCTAGGTGCCACGGAGTCTGAGTAGTCACCCATCGAAGTTGAATGATATTTTGGCCTCATGGCTCTTAAGGGACTACGCCCGAACGAAGTAGCCCAGAAGCAACGACCCTTTCGCGCACCAAAACACCACCTCCTATAGTGTTCACCTAGCCACCCAAATATGCCGACATAGTCAGTTTGGTGCCATGACCCACCATTTGCAAAATATAGTGTTTGACAACCTTACACTGGCTTCAACTGCACTATTTCGCGCATTTGCAAACAATAGGACAGCGAGAGCACCGAAATGAGAAGGAAAAAACCAAGAGAGGCTATTGTAGAGGGTCCCTACACTGAGGTTTCAGATTAGATGAGGCCTCTCTAGGTGCCATGGAGTCCGAGTAGTCACCCGTTGAAGTTGAACGATATTTTGGTCTCAGGGCTCTTAAGGGACTACGCCCGAACGAAGTAGCCCAGAAGCAATGACCCTTTCATGCACTAAAACACTACCTCCACTAGTGTTCACCTGGCCACCTGGATGTTCCGGTGCATTCGGTTTGGTGCCACGACCCACCGTTTGCAAAATATAGCATTTGACAACCTTACACTGGCTCTAATTGCACTATTTCACACATTTGCAAACAATAGGACAGCGAGAGCACCGAAATGAGAAGGAAAAAACTGAGAGAGAAAATTGTAGAGGGTTCTTACACTGAGGTTTTGGATTAGACTAGGCCTCTCTAGGTGCCACGGAGTCTAAGTAGTCACCCGTCGAAGTTGAACGATATTTTGGTCTCAGGGCTCTTAAGGGACTATGCCCGAACGAAGTAGCCCAGAAGCAACGACCCTTTCACGCACCGAAACACCACCTCCTCTAGCATTCACCTGGCCACCCTGATGTGTCAGCTCAATCGGTTCGGTGCCACGACCCACCGTTTGTAAAATATAGCGTTTGACAACCTTACACTGGCTCCAACTGCACTATTTCGCGCATTTGCAAACAATAGGATAGCGAGAGCACCAAAATGAGAAGAAAAAAAATGAGAGAAGCTATTGTAGAGTCCCTACACCGAGGTGTTGGATGAGACGAGGCATCTCTAGGTTCCATGGAGTCCAAGTAGTCACCCGTCGAAGTTGAACGATATTTTGGTCTCAGGGCTCTTAAGGGACTACGCCGGAACGAAGTAGCCCAGAAGCAACGACCCTTTCACACACCAAAATACCACCTCCTCTAGCGTTCACCTAGCCACCTAAACATGCCGACGTAGTTGGTTTGCTGCCACGACCCACCGTTTGCAAAATATATCGTTTGACAACCTTACACTGGCTCCAACTGCACTATTTCACGCGTTTGCAAACAATAGGATAGCGAGAGCACCGAAATGAGAAGAAAAAAAATGAGAGAGGCTATTGTAGAGGATCCCTATGTAGAGGTTTTAGATTAGATGAGGCCTCTCTAGGTGCCATAGAGTCTAAGTAGTCACCTGTCAAAGTTGAACGATATTTTGGTCTCAGGGCTCTTAAGGAACTACGCCGAATGAAGTAGCCCGGAAGCAACGCCCCTTTCGCGCATCAAAAAACCACCTCATATAGCATTCACCTGGCAACCCAGATGTGTCAGTGCAGTTGGTTTGGTGCCACAACCCACCGTTTGCAAAATATAGCGTTTGACAACCTTACATTGGCTACAACTTCACTATTTCACGCGTTTGCAAATAGTAGGACAGCGAGAGAGACCGAAATGAGAAGGAAAAAACAAAGAGATGATATTTTAGAGGGTCCCTACACCGAGGTGTCAGATTAGATGAGGCCTCTCTAGGTGTCATGGAGTCCGAGTAGTCACCCGTTGAAGTTGAACGATATTCTGGTCTCAGGGCTCTTAAGGGACTACTCCCGAACGAAGTAGCCCAGAAGCAACGACCGTTTCGCACACCAAAACACCGCCTCCTCTAGCATTCACCTGGCCACCCAGACATGTCGGTGTAGTTGGTTCAATGCCACGACCCACCATTTGTAAAATATAGCGTTTGACAATTACACTAGCTCCAACTGCACTATTTTGCATGTTTGCAAACAATAGGACAACGAGAGCACCGAAATGAGAAGGAAAAAACTGAGAGGGGCTATTGTAGAGGGTCGCTACGCCAAGGTGTCAGATCAGAGGAGACCTCTCTAGGTGACACAAAGTCTGAGTAGTCACCCGTCGCAGTTGAACAATATTTTGGTCTTAGGGCTCTTAATGGACTACGCCTGAATGAAGTAGCCCAGAAGCAACGACCCTTTTGCGCACCAAAACACTCCCTCCTCTAGCATTCAACTAGTGTTCTCTAGATAGTGGGCTTTGAGAAATTGAGTCTCATCTACATTCACCGACTTGGCCAAGAGAATGGGTTTCCTCAAGTGGTTATGGATTCCACCAATGTACTTGGAGATATTTTCCCATTTAGACAGCTTTCTTCCAAAACTCATCGATGTACTCTTGCACATCTTGGCCTTGTTTTTGCCTGAGATATTTTAAATACATGGACCTCTCTTCATCGTAACTAATACGATAGAATTTCTTTTTGATTTGCCTCTTAAATTCATCCCACTTAGAAATAGGTGGAAGATTCTTAACAACCAAGGAATGAACATATCTTTCAAACCAGGTTAAAGCATGCATGGTTAATTTTAATCTTGAAAATGAAATTTATTGAATCTCATTGATTTGATGCAAATTGAAATATACCTCAATTTGAGTTAGCCAATGGTCTAACTTATCGGCATTCATGTCCCCATCATAAGGCTAAATTTATATCTTCACCTTCTCTTTGAATGGAGGAGGAGTAAGTTTGGTATGGGGTTGTTCTTCCCATGATGGACTAAATATTTCCCATAGACAAGGAAATATTTCTCACATATTTGGATAGACTTGTCACATCTGCCTCCATCTTGTAGAAACGTTCTTCTTCAGTCTCATGTGCATCTCACTACGAGCCATGTTTCGTATTCCTTGCTTCCACTTCTTGGTGGAAATATCTTCTTCAAAAGGAATGAGGATACCTTCATCACTTTCACTACCCCTCTGGGTGAGGGGTATCTAACTAAAAATGTCAACACAAGTTAAACCACATAAAACACTTGATCTTAAAATCTCTGATCCATAAACTACATCTTTTAAACAATAAATGGATCTTATCTTAGTGATGATAAATGAACAATTACCAAAGTTATTATTATCCAGTATGTTATGAAATAATCATTCATACAATACTAAAATGTGGATATGCAAGACAAGGAGATAAGAATTTTATCCTAGAGAAACCCAATGTGGGAAAAACTCTAGCTAGGTAAGAAATTTATTCACTTCACTATATAAATCTCCAATACAATACAATACAAGATCACTACCAAAATATGTCCTTTAATAAGGATTTAAGATCTCTCTACTTGCATCACTTGTTTATAACCCTCAACGAGAAAGAACTTAGTTGTCTATGAACAAAACCAAAATAATTTGAAAAATTTCCCACTTTTCTCACAATTGAATTCACTCCAAATGACTTACTTAGATGATTAAATGTGCTTGCATTTATAGTTGTTATATACAAGGATGAAAGGAGATGAGAAATGAACTATTTTGGGAAGTCCAAACATTTTCAACTATTTAGATTCCCATTTTGGCATCGTCAAGGACAAAATCACTACTTTCTATAGGAGGTGTTTGCATAATCACCACGGCAATTACGTAACTGTTGGTGCCTACAGATAGCAGTCCTGCAACTGCTACTCTGTGAAGAGAAGCGGTTTCGGAACCGTCACGATAATTGTGTAACTGCCACACAGTCAATACACAAAATATAATAAGAATCATCGTCAACCTGACTTCTCCATTTTCCATAACGATGAACATGTTGAAGGTATATTTTCCAAGTTTCAAAAATTAAATACATATAATTTGGTACTTCTAGATCTATTTTTTGGATCATACTCACGCTTTAATAATTTAATACTTTGTCAATATCAATGTTGTGTCTAATCCTATTTGCAATGAAGAGACGATTTGGAACATATTAAGAATGTGAACTTAATCAAACTGGAAATAACACAACTTCCATGATTAAAGGATCTATTTTGAATTTATTTAAGATAGTAAGAACTGGGGACAATACTTCTAATTCTATGATCATGAAAACATAAACATACATAAATGAAAATATTGTCTAGATAATTCAAGCACATTAATACTAGAAGTAAAAAACATTATAATAGCTGAACAAGAAATAAATAAAACTTTCATTCACATCGGAGAGGAGTGACCCTTGCTCCTTCCCTCTAATCTGGTTACTAATGTGTACTCAAAAACATAATTTATCCTAGAATCATGTTCTTTATTTATCAATTGTTCAGTTTACAGTACTCTTATTATCTTTCTTCAATGTCCAACCATTTATTCTATAATGATATAAATAGAAGGATATCATACATGCAATGAAATCAAATCAAACATATATAGTTCAGATTTATCGTTATGAAAACCAACACACATGGATATATATAAGAATCAAACAAAGTGTGCTCCAAACGCACGTCTCTGAAAATATATATGTATAAGTTCATAATGTATGTGTACATCTCAAACTAAGTGTGTCATAATGTACATATGGGACCACATGTGGTCGCAAAAGGCTATATATATACAATGGACTATGAATCTACTCATGACCACATATGTACATCCAGGTGGACTATAAATCTACTCATGAAACATCTTCCCTCTCTTCGCCCTGCTAGAAGTAGCATGTCCACGACCTGGGGATGTAGTGGAGGGAGATGCCACTACGGATTTCATCCGTGTGGTCCTAGGTATCTCTAAGCATGCCTACAACCTAACCTGCACATTCATAAACAACAAGTTTTTAACACCCAAAATTTTAAAATACATTCAAAATTTAGAAACTTGTACAATTTAGTTAAAATGCATGTGAAATTTTACCACAATGTCATGATCCCTATCAATTTGTTGTTGACGCATCGCAGGGACAACAATAGTCACGATGGGTAAGCTATATACAAATAATTAATTTTCAAATTAAATATTTCACATATACATACAAAATTTGATATTGTAGATTTAAGTTTAATAAGAAATAATGAACCTCCAAAATTTAACAAATTTAAAAAATTGTACCTCAGTTAGAGGATCTGTAGATGCTATGGCAGTATCTACAAAAGCCTCCACAGTCTGCATATATGGAGGAGTCTCTCTAGCAGTCATAAGCTATACAAAAAACATGTACAAATCAATATTAAAATCTACATGACATAGGTTCAAAGCATGTAATCCACGTGAACTTCCAGTAATTAGAAACAAAGTGTAAAGAGATTTACTAACCTATGTAAAACTCATGTGAGGCATGCCAGTAGCCTCAGTTCCATAAGTAGATGATGACCCACCAGGCTCATGTCTATAAAAGAGAAAAATGTCAATACATGTACAACATACACGTGAAACATTATAATAATAATCTAGTGCAATCAAATGAAATTAAAAATGTAAGTTTGTACAACTTGAAACTTACGTTTGAAACACGCCCAGCCACAGTAGCTAGCATGTCGACGCCAGATGTTTCCTTCACCGGCTCTTGCTATTTAAAATAAAATAAAAAATTAGTTTTTTACATGTATGTACATGACGTACAATCAAATATATATATATATATTAATATCTCAAACATGTGAATTAAACTATTGTATATATATTATTTAAATTTATTTGAAATTTACCTGTGAAAGACCAATATCAGTGGCACCAGTTCCAAAAACATTCCCCAACATCTCATTTATAGAAAAGAAATCCTATGAACCAGCAAATGATGTCTTGCCTGTAGTGCATACAGCACCACATGATCCATAGTGGTGTGGTGCACTAGAACTGGCACCTCCACCAACATCACCAAATGCAATCTGGTCACTATGATGGGTGAGAGTGTCAGTGAGCTCCCTCAATGCATGCAATTTATCAATCTCCACAACCTCCTTCACTGTAGGAGGGATAACTGAAGGCAGTGAGGGTTTTGGGGCATGGGGGATCCGAGGCTGACCTACGCATGCACCAAGTCTGCTCTGTGCAGAGCCACCTACTTGACCAAAAAAGTCTAAAAAGTCAAAATAATTCGAGACCTCATTGATCACGAACTCGCAATATAATTTCTTCAAAAAATAAAGAGGAACCTCATTGTTGTTGCATGGTGGATAATAAAAAACCATCCACCATCAGTCCCAAATTTTTTTTTTGATTCTGTCATCATGGCACCAATGGATTGGGAACCGTTTACAAGTAACTGCAGGGGGGCATTGGTTCTAGGGTCGGTAAATAATGCACAAATGAGGTCTTTTCCAATTTTTTTGTCTTTGACGGCCGCATGGGGTAGTTTATCCGCATACCACCACCTACAGTCACTTCTAAAGGTGTTCCATCTATGTATTTGGTTGGTTGCAGACTCGAGTTCGCCAATCAATGTTTGCAATGTATTGGCTAAAGTCATGCGAGATGGATTTGTAGCATGATTTTTTATAGTTTGAATTAGGTTCTCAATGAAAATTTTATTTTCTTGGATTCTTCCAATGATATTATCTTGCATTCCTACTGGCTTAGTGGGGACAGAAGGAGCCACAGGAGGCGGATCTATGTTTGGAGGAGGGTTTTGAGGAATGTTCGGAGGGTTTTGAGGAATGTTTGGTGGGTTTTGAGGAATGTTTTGATGGTTTACACGATTTCAAGCTTGCCGACCAACTGATAAAACAAGAAAATTGTATACATAAACAAACATTTCAAAAAACCCATGAAAATGCAAAAAAAAAAACCTAAAATGCAAAAAAATGATTACAATCGGGGACTTACCTCCTCGTCTTGGAGGCATGGTTGAATCTATCACTATCCAGAATTCTGATGAGCAATTTTGAGGTGGTATTCAAAGCGCGAGTGAAAAATGTTTAGGAAAAATCATGATTTGAAATGAAAAATGAGGAAAATAAGGAGTCGCTGGACTGCTAAATTTTGTCTCAGAGTTCCACGGTCGTGGTTTATAACCGCACTCGCAGTTCTAAACTGCGATCACGGTTTAGGTTTGGTAACTACCGAACCTGGAATTCAGGAACCGTAATCGTGGTATGTAAACCGCAATCGCGGTTCCTTTATTTCAGGTTTTTATGTCCACGGAATTGTCCACCAACTTGGTGCACTTACCCTAAAGTTTACTCTTAACGATAAGAAATAAGATATTCTTCCGCGTCCCATAACTCATCAATTAATCAGCTTTCCATCTACTCATTGCTATCCTCCTTATTGGGTTGCAAAATATCAAGGTCTTTCATAATGCAACTATCATCAAATAAATGGATAAAATGAAAATGATTACTATTCTTTAAAATGAAGTATCAAACACCTTGTGCACTAGGGTGTTCTCTCATTCATTACACAAGATTATAATACATGTCCATCCCCAAATGATAAATCTCACTGGGTTCCTAAATTTGAATCATTTATGTGTAATGAGCATCATGTCATAGTTACTCAAGATCCTTCTACCATAAGTCAAGCACCTCCTACGAAACTTCCTCTAAAAATCAGTCTCACTCCTCCTCCTCTCAAGTCATCTATGGCATTACCAAGTCAAACCACACAACCACATCTCAAAATCATTTCACCCTCTTCTCTGATCAAGGCTTATTCGGCGTCATCAATCCAACACAATATTTAACCAATCACTTTTGTCAAAGAAACTACTCCTACTAATGATCATGACATATTTCAAAATACACCAGCGTCGTGTGGTTCTATTATTGCTTCTTTCTACCATAATTTTTTCCCTTCTTATTATCACACCACATACAACACTCTCCCATAATGAAATGGTATCTCTTACATCGCTGCATAGATATCCATCATCACACACTTGGGGGAATCGCACGTATTTCTCCCCCCTATATCGAAATGTGTATTATATTGGCATCATTTCACATCTATACTTTCACATACACCATATACATCGTGATACATGCTTGTATCATCATTTATCGATGACACACTCTCATATTTTGGTTCATGCTTTATTGTTGAGGGCATCCTATACATATGAACCTCACACACTACAATCCACATCATATTACACACTATACATTTGACACACTCATTTTCATCACTATACAATCAACACACATACGACACCTTCTACATACTCAATATATCGACAATACATATTTTCTGCACTTGTTCAATAATACAAACTCAATGCTACAAAAAATAATACATACTCTCCTCACATCTTCAACAAAATATACAACACACTCGATGCATTTACGGCATGCTTCGGGATTATTACTTTCAGGCAATATATCTCTTAAATCACACAACATGCATCCTCTACATCATACGACACATCTCTCTTGCATACAATCAACACACACCTCTTGCACGATCTACATATTCACACAACACTACCTATTCGATACTTTCACATGCGACACAACCTACTACAGATTTGACATATTTACAATACACAATAGAATAGAAAATTTCCCAATCAATCTCTTACATGAGAAACACATTCACGACATCTTTCTCTCATACGGGAACAACACAACACACCACACATATGTTTCACACAACCAATGTGACACACTACCCTATGACACACTCTAGTTTCGTTGTCCATAATCGAATGCTAAGGGTCTACATCTCAAATAGAACTCACCACACTCACGTGATCTTACTCATCTATTCACACACTTACACTTTACGCGTTGTTCTTCGACAATCACATTCTTCTAATACACACAATTTAAACCATTTCCCGATGACACACTCTTATTTTATGGTTCATTCTTGACTATTGAGGGGGCATATGTAAATGAACCAAAATTCAGTCATACACATCCACTAAGGGGGCACATTTCTCCTATCATTCACTCTACATTCCATTCCATATCATCCACAACATACTACATATCTTGGATGCATTTAGTATTTCTTACACTTACTTGTTACATGCACATCTTATTGCACATGCTAGATAGGTATCTTGTATGTCATTATCTTTATCATAAACACATACACATTCACTTTTTTTCTAGTTTTTATCACATATTTTACATATCCATACACGCAACACAGATGTTTGGTGTAGTACCTATTACTAGTCCCACAATGGATCCTAGGGGAAACCACTTTCGTACACTACATGTGTTATTGTTTCATTTTGTTTCATAGCACATTATTATTGGATTATACATGCATTGACATACTTTTTATATTCCTAACATGCTACGTGGTGCTTCATGTGTAACATTTGTCTTGCAGGTCTATTTTCCACTATGGTTGTCCGTTACATTGCTTGTTCTTGCTTGTCATTATTTTTCTTGTTTGTGGGCTTTGACTTTTGTCTTGTGTGCACACTTAACTACTTATAGCCACTATGACCTTGATTGTCTTGTGACATCGTGAGTGATGTCCCATGTTTGAAACCCACTTTTCGTGGTCTATATTATCTTCTTACATATTTTCTTCTTGCAGCTTAGATTACACATTGTCTTATTGTCTGCTAGCTTACATTTTCCATGCATGGTTTCTTGTATTAACACTTGTCTCCTATCCACTTGTTTTTTGTGTGCCTTGGTTTCTACCAAGAAAACTCCCTCCCCCTATAGGGCACAGTTTCAGTACAATGATCGCTCCTCCTTTGTGCCACATACTGCTTCAGCGACGTCGCATGCACCCCAAACAAGGGGGAATCCTTTGGGTAAATCAGTTAGCCCATACAATAGTCTACACACACATTTTAGCACAACATAATATTGTTAGTACAACACAGTCATAAGCATTAGACAAGGCTCAAATCCTGACTTGGGTCCTTGACACAACACAAACAGGTCATTGCCCAGACTAGGATAGTAGCAATTAGGCACCCCTAAGCGCTCTTGGATGCTTATGACCATGGGTCAGTTGCATATCTAATGTAGCCAAAATCTGAACACACTCAATATATTGCAAATAATTTGAAATCCAAAAGAAAATAGATCTCCTTCTTCATTATTGAATCATGAATTACAATATTTTCTAAATAGGAAAACAACTCCTAACTCGAGTTTCCAAGAAAACTCTAACTAACTTTTAATACATCTACTCTAGGTGGTGGAAATTACTATTTTTAACAGTTTACTAGAATCCGCTATTCTTAGTATGTTCACATGCTTATTCGTACGGGCACAAAAATTGCCACATATCTTCTACATGCCTAAATTAGAGGAATTTCCAACTTTCCAACTTATAATGCATCTAAGAGACTAACATTAGCTATTGCCCTAAAGTAGGAAAAAACCGAATTACAAATTAAACCCTAATTTTTGACCCTCAAATGGTGGAATTTGGGCTTGAAAATGTATTGAAACATGTTCCAGCTGGTAGGGCCAGTTAACTAATGTGTTTGTCTCGTCGAAACAAGTGGTTTGAAAAAAAAAACAGACTCAATCAAACACTCGGAGCACAAGTTATGACCTTGTCAAGTTCCTGCTAATTTGAGCGCATCAATATCATTATTTAGTGTGGCACAGTCTACAACACTCCACACAACCAATTTTGACAGGGAAGATAGTCCTTTAGCTCAATATACACACATTACAACTTTGTGTCCCGTCCATAGCGTTGGATTTAAAATGGTCGAATTGGATCAAAATTTTACACACCATTTGCAGTGTTGTTCTACATTCACAAGAAGCAATTAAAGATTGGAGGATGACAATAGACTTTTATCCTTACACTTTTTCCATATCATTGGCATGAGATCATCCAAGAAACTCACATCTGGCACAACTAGTGTGAGATCGCCCAAAAAACTCGTTCACCAACAACATTTACAGGATCCTTTCTACACTCTTTCCTCATCACGGATTAGGTGCACATGTTCCTTTTTCACATTTGTCATTTTACATACTACTTTACATGATTTTTTACACATATTTGGCTACTTGATCATTCTTCACTTTTGCGAGTTCGTCCGTATGCGAAGCGGTAGTCAACATCATTCATCATCATCCTACACCAACAAAAACATCACACACATTAGCATTGACATCAACAACATGCACATTGGCAACATCTACAACATGCTTTTCCACCCTACAATCATTATCTCATCACTTTTTGCACTTTTTCATCCTTGGTCTCCACGCTCCACCTTTTTATCACTCCACACTTTTCCTTCTCTCTCAGCACATTTCTCGCCATTGATCTACATGGTTATCAAGTATGCATCTTTGTCTACTTTATGTTATAGAGATTTTGATCAACAACATAAATTAGGGGCAAATGTAGACACAAAATCATGCACTTTGGGTAATTATCTAGTCATGATTGCATACTACTATTAATATGATTCCTAAGCAAGAAAAGTAATAATTAATCCATGTCTTTCAATATCTTTACTTTCTTTTTATTTTCCTCGTTTGGTCTTTCACATATTCTTGCTCAATCTGACCTCCGACCCTTTAGTTTCTTTGATTTTGGACAATAGTGCTCGGCTAGGACGCCAACGCGAGGTGCCCCCATCCACTTTGGCAACCCTGACCTCGATGTACTCTACTCACATATTTTAGGTCCTTTCTAGCCGTTTAAGCATCTTATCTTTTTGGTAGTTGGCCTTTCTCAAAGTTGATTATGAAATTCAAGCAAGGGAATCATGTAAATACACTCTTCTACTAGAATTTTGACAAATTTATTATTCCAAATATTAAGACATAAATCTTAATAGTACTTACCGTCTATTAATAAACTTCACCCCACTCCACCCCAAAAAACAAAAAACTACTCAATTTATTTTACTACGCCAACTTAAACAAGATTTGTGATTCCATGATCTTCTTTGTTTAGGGGAATTCTGTATTGGGTGCCCATTTTTTAAAACAAACTCAATGCATATTGTACATCATTTTAAATATTGCGTATCCTACTTATTAAATATATAAATAATATACGGCATTTTAGTGTAAAATTAGTAAATAGAGTGATGCTGCCATGAAATACTCATAGCCCATGATAAAAACGAAACGAGGCCTGACTGGTTTTCCTGTTATCGTAGTTTCTATGTTTTAAGTAGTGTGCACAAAAAGTAGGTGTAGTGGTTCCATTGCCAGTATTGAGCGACAATGACACACAATAATAACTCCAGTTATAATTCCAATTGCAAAGATAGGAATCCTTAAACAAAGGCTTCCGCAGTACACTTTTGGGTGTCGGCAAGGATGAATTATTATAAGAATCTGCAGGAAGTACAGATTGCATATCTCTCCACAGGTGATATGTCTCAGAAAGTCTACTGCAGACAGAGACGTTGGAATTTGGATTATCTTAAAATGTATCATGTAAGTACTGTGGATTCAGAATGCGTTTTTATTTGTACAGCTGTTAGGAGGCACAACTACAAAGGACGCTTCCACCATGTGCAGAGTGAAGAAGCTCTTCTTCAGACTTCAACTACTCTCTGCAACTGCTGTGTAATCACCCGGCCATAATGTTCCCTCCCTCCTTCCACATGTCCTTCTCTAAATTTGTACTTGTGCTCCTTTCTGTGACCTAATCATACCTACCTAACATTTATTTCTAGTTTTAACAATTAACACTGCACAGGCACTCATCTCACACCAAAAATAACATGATGTTACGTTTGTGTGCAGCCTTATAAACCATGGACCACATTGATGGACAGTTTAAAGCGTGGCAGATGGCAAAATAAATTCAGTTGCAGGATCGATTTTGGGTAATAGAGTTATTTTATTTTGTGTCGTCTCGCTTACCATATGGGTAAGTACTTGGGAGCCTGGCGGAAAAAGTGCTCGTGGGGTTATTGCCAAGCCAAGTTAAGAGTCGACTATCGAGCTTTCCATGGATCAATCGTACCTTATATAGGGTATAATTGTTGTTTGGTTAACTCTAGTTAATACACCCACAATCTAAATATAATATGACAACCAGCGCTGAGATGTGACGGCTGATCCTACCGGCCGAAAAAAAAAATTGTAGATGGATAAGTAATTTAAAATGGTCCTCATATTATAATATTATATCTATTTTAAATTAGATTTTTTAATTTATATGTTTAGAATACACATAATTTGGATTGCTGTAAGTTTATTTTTAAGAAAATATTTATTATTTAAAATTTATTCCTTCAAAAGTATAATCATTCTTAATGTTGTTGCTATTTGGGAATTATTGAATACAAATATACTCTGAGAATATTGACTATTTCTACAAACATATTCACGTCATTTAGGATGGGTAACTGATTTTAAAAACTGTAAAATACGTTTAAAAAGGACAACAACGCCCAAACGAGCATCAAATCTCATCTCTGATGAGAACCAGCCCGGGAGAAGGCAGAAGAGTTTCTTTAAATCTTAACAATGATAATTTAACTTGCTTAGAAAAAGGTGTGGAACACAACTTAAGGTAATTTACATACCATATGCTAGCACTTGTACGAATAAAGAGGTGTAATAGCTATGTTGATAATAAAATATGGGAAGGTTGTTTATTAGGAAGTTCTAAATGAGCATAAATCGATTAAATGTCATTTACAGTGCCTCCTCTAACCCCGGTTCTTTCCCTATTGTCTCTCATTTTACAATGTAGTGTCACCAATATTTTTATTGTTATTCCCAGCCAGAGGCTGAGTGTATTTTAAGGTTCGAAGTCGTCTTGTTGCTTTTGGAAAAGCATTCTCGTTATGGGGGATAAACACATTGATCAAATTTGAACCTATGACTTTTCTAACAATGTGTTCATTGCACACCCTAAAGGTGAAAGTGCTAATAATTAGACAATGTTGAGAATAATGATGATGTGTAGAAAATTGACAACGTATAAGGTTGACTTGGAAATATATTATATCAGCACAGTAATTCTAGCAATTGACAAGCACTTGAGGAAACAACATGTGAGTAATAACGATTGATCTTGGTTTAATTTCTTCTCTACTCTAATCTATCCTGCTCTATTTCAATCAATCTAGTGCTCCTCTATGGATGGGAGTCTATTTAAGCATAAGGAAGGCGGTTGATCTCCACGATATATTGCCAACTTTGGAATAAAAGTTTTTCTATTTATTTCAAAATGAAAGAAGAAATCCACCCGAATAAGATATTTTCAATAAATCATGCCTCAACAACAATATATAGGACTAACACGCAATAGAACATACTAACTTACGTAAGCACTGACAATAATTTTCCTAACATAGAGTTTCCTCGAGATAGCTCACATGGCCAAAAACACCAACCATATACACATAATGATCAATTGTAGGTGTGATACAATAAGGGGTACACATGCTATTGAAGTATTTACAACCCTCACTCGCTACACTTGTATGGTTTTATGCTAATAAAACACAACCAAATCTTACGTGGTTGAGGTGTTCTCTAGAGTACTCCAAATATTTATAGAGTTTAAAAGCATCCTCTAAAAATACATTTTATGCCTAATTTCAGTCCATGGGTCCACATTATTTTGAGGTAATTTTTCAAAATAGTTCTCGTTCCTTGTGTATATTTCCACATTTTGCATACATTTCTAAAACAACATTTTCCATGGCATATTATAACAAGGATCCCCTTTCCTTTATGCTTTGATGGATGCATATTCCCAATTTTGCATAGGTGAGAGGATGCTAGAAAAGGTTATGGAGTCCAACTTTACATAGTTTGTAAAGTGCATCTTCATAAAAGTATCCAAGGATTTTTCAAAAAAAACCATTTTGTGCATATCTAATAATCAAAGTCCTTTAGACCATATTTAGTTGAGGCATTTCTTTGAAAATTAGTAAAGCCCTAACAAGAATACCATTTTGTGCATATGATGCAATCATAACAGTCCATGTAACTACATTGTTTTGAGGTATTTTTTCAATTAGTTCCCATGTCTTGTATATTCTTATCCATTTTATGTACATATCTATCAAGGCATTTGGGAATTTGCAACTACATTATCTACCAAAAAAATTATTTCCATTATAGTTTGATATATGTTCATACCATAATTTAGATATATTAGAGTAGGTATTTACCTTAGCTTATGTTCACCTAGGTACTTTATTTACCTTTATTGTATTTATCCTCACCCACTTATGTGTGTGGATATTTCTTTTATCTTATTTAAATATTAGGAGATATTATCTAATTGTTAGGTATAGTTCTTTCCTTGATCTATGGTATTGACTATATTCTTGATGACTAGTTCTCTCCTAAATATATGGTCTTGACTAGTTCTTTGATGACTAGTTATTTCCTTGATTTATGGCTTGATCTATGACCTTGACTTGTTCTTAGATTGTTATTCCTTGCCTATTTAAGCAAGGCCCATTCTCAATGTATTGCATTCAGTTCCATAATAATATATGATATTCCTGCTCATTTGTTTGCAAAGGTTTTATGTAAAACTATTCTGGCGAATTGTTTTCATCTTATTGATTGTGGTGTTTGATTAGCATCTGTGTTCTTGGCTTGGTACGATCTGGTTATCATTCCTTTCAAGATATCTCTCGTTTTGGCATAAGCTAGGGGTATGCTGGAAAAGGCTGTGTGACATATATGGGGTGTGTGAGTTCAGTGAAGCATGACCTCAAACCTCGCAACCCTTAGAATGTGCATGAAGTAATATACTTAATCTAAATAAAATATAAATTGATGGAAACATCAAATTTACACATATTTAAATAAATAGCAGCATCAGGCCAATCACCAATGATCCAACCTTTACTCTTAGAAAGTGTTCTTTTTACACCATTATTATCATTGTAATTTAGTGATTAGTTATCTCCTTTCATGTCATAACTTCTCCACTCTTTCTATTCATAGTGAGCCTTAAGCTTCCATCCAACTCTTCCCTTAAGCTTTGACTTTAGCTCCCCAAACTTGAACTACTAATTTAAGGAAATTAAATCTACTTATATAGATGTTCATGCCACCTCCTACAAATTCTAATTCTATGGAATTCATATGAAAGGAGAAAATGATGCAATAATAGACCCAAACATAACTAGTAAGCCTTGTAGCTTATGCCTTCAATTGATCAATCATTCCAATTTCACGACTTGAAAAGGATTACACACACTATGTTTATGGATTAGACGATTGTGTAATAGACTATTCATTTCATGGAAGAGTTTCAAACTCTAAAAACATTACATAAAGGACTTGTGCACTCTACAGAATGCAACACAAAACTCCATGACCATTTAGAAATTTATTTCTTCACTACACATTCTAAGATTTTTAAAAAAAAATCTCTACATGATGCAAACATCGACTAACTCCATTGTGTATTGTATTTGTTTGAAACAAGATTTCAATGTTTCATGTGATCCCAGATGTTCCTACATCATACACCTTCTAAGGTAATTTTGAAAACTTGAGCTCTTTCTTAAGGAGATGGTACACCACATAGTGTGGCTTCTACAATACTTAACCAAGTCATCACTTCAATCTTCTAGCCCATCGACTTGACCAAATACTCAATATACTTTTTATTGTGTGTCTTATTTGCTCTAGTATCCATTAACAAGTCTACTTCATCAAACTCATATTTTGGCACCCATTTTCTCCAATCTACTCTATTACCCTCTAATTTAGGTTGATATTATTTTACTACATGTTATGGATATAGATTTGTAATATTATAGATGTTAGATATGTCAATGCCTTAATTCAATTTGATCTCATAAGTGTTTTGTGAATATTTATTTATGATCGTGTATGGTCCTATCTTCTTCCACTTAAGCTTATTGTAAGTTCCTTTTAGAAAGATATCCTTTTGTAAATATACCAAGACCATGTCTCCATTCTAATATTTAATTTCTCTTCTCTTCTCATTTGTGTGTTGTTTGTACTATGCATTCATATTTTGTAACTGATTTTGCACTTTCTTGTGCACTTCCTTCATGTGTTTCTTAAGGTCTCTACTTTGGTACTTTTATCTTCATTGCATGGTAAGTATCTCAACTTCGTAAATCCTTTTGATTTTTTCCCATATATGATTTGGAATGGTGTTTTCCATGTACTCGTGTTTACTGAATTGCTATAAGAAAATGTTTCCTGTGCTAAAGCCAAATCCCAAGTTCTTGTCTTATCGCCGACCAAATTTCTAACTAAATATCTAAGGCTTCTTTTCACAAATTTTATTTATCCATTAGTTTGTAGAAGACATGCTTTCCTAGATTACAAATTTTTCTATATCATCCTCCATAATGTTTACTAAACAATTCCATTATTTTATATCTGTCTTAGACACCATACTATGTGATTATCCATGCAATCTTATGATATCCCTCAAGAAACAATTTGTAATGTGCATTTTCATCTTTGAAAATTTATCCACCACTACAAAATCCACACTTATATCCTCCCAAAGAGTCTCTGAAATTGGAAAAAATTGATACAACCCTTTGTTCTATGATCTTCCTTTATCCAATTGATAAACATGGAATTTATGCATAGATTTTCACACATCAGTAGTCATATTTGGCCAATATTAACTCTTCCCTCATTTCCATAAGGTTTTATTCAATCCAAAGTGCCATGTTAATTCTTCTACGATGTTTCCCTCTTACTAAATTTCTATGTATTGATCATTTCAGAATACACAATTGCCTTCCCATGAATAACAATCGTTCATGAAAAAGTTAGTCCAACTAAGGTGTCATGTAAACACTTGTAGGTATTTTGTGCTTCTCATGCCTGATTAGATTATATTTCCTATGCATACAACTCCTTCATGGATTCAAAATCCACATCTTTATCAACAAACAATTACACATATTAAATGTGTCAACCACCTTGTCATATTTTTTATCTTGTGCTTCAACAAAAATGTGTATCCTTGTAGGTACTCTACCCACTTCATATGTATTTGGTTTAACTTTAGTTGGTTGATTAATTGTAATTCCTAATAATCTATGTACAAAAAAAACTCATTAGGAAACAATTCTTGTATCCACTTCTTCAATGCCTATACAATTTTGTGTAAAGTTCTTGATCATAAATAATGTTCTCCTTGCATCATTAAAATTATAATTGAAGAATGCAATATGCCTATTCTTATGAGTCAATACTTTGTCAATGGATAAGCCTCTAACATCACAATAAACCTAGAATACTTTTGTAAAATATGATAATACCAACACTGGATGCTCTATTATTATTCTCTTCAACTCTATATAACTCCTTTCTATGCTTGCACTCCAGACAAAAATCTTATTATCCCCCTCATGGCCTATTTAATAATTTTGCATACACCAATGAAGTTCTTGATGAACTTTTGATAGAGTCTAGCCAACCCATGAAAACTCCATGCCTCATAATCAACACTTGGTGATGGCCAATTCCCAATTGCATAAACTTTTTCAGGGTCCATATTCAATCCTTCTAAGAAAATCATAAATCCTAGATATATGAAATCTTCTTGCATAAAACTACACTTATTGAGATTAATTAATAAATTTTATTCTCATAGCCTCTACAAAACATCATTGATATGTAGAAAATGCTCCTCATGTATCTTGCCGACAATCATAATATCATCCAATAACATGATAAAAAATTTAGCTAAAAATGTTTTTTTGACTCGATTCATTAACCTCGTGAAGGTTCTGGGTGCGTTGCTCAATCTAAAAAAAATTATGAACTACTCATACAATCCTTCTTGAGTCTTAAACATTGTCTTCTAGTCATCTCATTCCCTTCTTCAAATCAATCTTGTTAAAATACTTTGATTCACTCAAAGAGTGTGTAATGTCATCCATGAGTGACAATGGCAACCTATACTTGAAGTTCATTTTATTTATGGCTTTCAAATCATTTGTAGCCACTAAAATTAGGTCACACTCCCCTTTGATCCCTCGACAAATAAGCATCCTTAATCACATTCACCTAGCCATGGCCCCCTTCACCCCACTAATCTTAATTTAATTAATTAAATTAAATTAATTCATTATCCTCACTATATTTATTATTTAAATATCTTAATTTAAATAATATCCACACATACACTTCACTTAGACACCTCATCAAGCCAACTCAACCTAAGACCTATTCTTAGTAAGTTGCCATAACTAACTAAGACTTACCCAAACCCTAAAAATCAATGCCTACATTCTCTCTAACCACATTCCCGCATGCTTACAAGAAGCTTCCAGTCTAATCCGTGGGTTAACGACATGAGATCCAAGGAGATCAAGAGGATCTCCCTAGTTTAGTAAACCTAGGAAATCCCACCTTGACCGATGCTGGTAATCCCTAACCGTCACTGGTTAAGACGGAACCGTCGTCAGTTACCCTTTTAACCCCAAAACAACCTTATTCTCAAGGTTGGCAGAAGGTTGGAAAAATATTGGAAAAGTTGGCGAACATTAGCACATTCCAGAGAGATATTGCATCTTCTAAGAGTGAATTCCAGCGAGAACACACATGCAAGGAAGGAGATCAAGCATCTTTTCCTGCACAACCATCCCAACAATGATCTGATCTAAGCAAGCAAAGAAGAATGTACATGCAACCCATGCAGAATCTTTCCTTCAATTTGTGATCACCTATAGCCTTCAACCTCTCATCAGCACCTTTGTCCCTCACTCACATGCATCCATGACCATAATCCAAGTAAGTAAACATTATACTTCTCTGGTTCATTCCATTTCATCATTATATTATCATCTATTATTTACCTAGCCACCCATTGACCTCCTTCAACATTCCCCCTCTATATACCCATTAAAACCTCCCAAATCACCCAATACCTCACCCCGACCAACCAAAGTCCTTTTGTGCAATCACAAAGGAGACCTAAATCTCGTTTTGTGGCATTCCCAATTTTCCATAGTAACCGGCACCGGTTACACCTAACCGTCATCAGTCACCCTTAACCGACATCGGTCTCTGTATTTTCCCATACAACCCAGAACAATGACCTACCCACCTAATTCCCTCTCACCCTCATTCACCTGTGATCTACCTGAGACCTTTGTCAGACCTACAGAGACCCAGAACCAGTTATTTGACCTTCGGATCCTATTCTAACCTAAATCATTAGATTATTTCTTATTGTGTTTTAAGTGAGATACTTATTTACTGGATTAAATTGTTTAAAACAGTGGACTGACAACCATCTAGGAAGTATCACATTTCCCAGATCTAGCATATGCTAGGCAGTTGACTGCATATATTGTTTAACTTTTTCTGGTGGTCTTGCTTTGCATTACAGGTAGTTCCTTCTAGCCAAAAGGAAGATCTCACAATTAGCTATGGATTTAGAAGTCATATGCGCGCAACAACCCATCAACCAACATTAAAACATGTATTCCTCCTACGCTCGTTACCCTATCTATTTTGTCAATACTTCAAGGAAACGATCTAGAATCAAGTGAAACATTTTGGCATGCCCGATGGGACCCATCCGGGGTTCCTTGCATTATATTCATTCCTAGGAAATTTTTTGTGTTTGTTTCCCTTCTGAAAAGCATACACATTAATTTTCTTCCTTGGTAACCCACCTTTTCCTTCTATTTGCTCTAAAGGAAAACTTTCTTTTGGTGTAATTAAAAAGAACCATTTCCTCATGTTTTCTGCATTGTAGTGAAAGAGCATTCCTCTTCCTCTTCATCTTATTGTGTCATCCAACTTCACACTTCAATTTGGGCTTAAAAATAAGTGCATTCCATTCTGATTTATGGCATTAGCTCACATTAATTGTGGGCAACCTATATGCTGGAAGTCATGACCAGTTGATGGTTGAAAAAGGAACTGTAGAAAGCACTTTCTTTCTCTCTCTCTCTCTGAGTCTTACCAAACCTCACAAAAATTTAAAATACATACATTCTTAAACAACATCTTACCTGGAAGAAGCTGTAGGTGATCACACGATCACAACACAGTGGGCACCTAGCTCGCTGCTCTGTCGAGTCATACTTTAGAGCAAAGCTCACCCCCACCATAACATACCTGAAACCTCACCTTTTATACCTCTTTCTTCATAGGAAGTCATCGTCACTAAAAAATCTATTTCACAATTCATGTGTCAGCCCTTAAATAACATAAGCTACATAATAGAAAAGGCACTCCTAGGATCACATTTTTCTTAGTGTTTCTGCTTGGCTTGCATTTTGAGGTGAGAGATCACGTTTTTCATTTTTCTTGTTCATCCTTGCTTGCTCCTCATCACAGCTGGTGTATTCCGTCTTCACCTAAGTGTGCTTGGGCCATATCATCATCATTCTCAGAATTATGGGTCTGATTCTACATCAGATTTTAATTCACAACCACTTTTCTTTCATCATTGTTTCAATTTCACAATAACCATCGTCGGTTACCCTCTGACCGTCATCGGTTATACCCAACTGATGTCGGTTCCAAGACCTTTTGTTAACCTACCCAAAAGGACATTTTATTCATTTTCTTCCACTTTTCATAGTCCCTGTCACTACCATCATTCCCATTGACATTGTAAAACACCATCAGATTTGACATACCTGTCAGATTTGACCTTCTACCTGGTTTTTCACTCACTAACCATTTTCTAAAGTGATTGGCAGTGGTTACCCCTGACCGGCGTCGGTTTTCCTTAACTAGAATCAGTTAACTTGTTTCATTTTCCAACCACCATTTGGTACCTAATCCACTTCTTACCATCAAATTCATCTGTTCCTGCTATTTTTTGTGTCATTTACAGAGAAGCAACCCTACCTAATCAGTACTGGTTCACATGGTGCTGACTCGAAGACAAGCAAGCCCATTCGTATTTCACGCTAGTTGTCAACCACTCACACCTAGTCCTTCACCACCCTACATTTTATCACCAGCCATGGATCCCATCCAACCTATCACTATCGCTACCAGAGATGAGGAATTCACACGACTCCTTGACCAAAACCCTGCAGCCTTGTAGTTTTACCTTTCCCACTCGTCCACTCGAGATGCCTTAGGTCAGTTGATATACGGCATGCCCTTATCTATCCCCCCAACTCTCACTCCCACTCTGGCATCAGCTCCATCTAGCTCTGTGTTGCCCACATCTACCTCACCCCTAGTCATTTTACAGCTAGGTTCTATACCCACTATGACTGCCACGTCTACCACCTCTGTTACCCCCACCACATCCACCATACACTCGACAACTTTCTAAAATGTAACCTCATCCATCCCTAATGTCTCACACATACCCGTAGCTACACTACCACCTCCTGTGTCGGTGACCCCTACCCCTTTTCAGAATGTGGTCCTTTCCATTCCACAATCATTAACTCCCATTGCCACTAGAGTTACCACGACCCTTCCACCTCCATATACATACTATCAGCCACCTCTTGCTTCCTCCATTATTCACTCAAGGTACGTACCCCCAGTTTCACTACCTTCTTCCCAATCAACCTACATGGCAGCACCATACACTGGAGTGCCACCCCCATTATATGCCCAAAACTAACCCTCTCACGCTACAGGAGGCACCCAATCATCACAACCTACCAATGACCTAATCAAATTGATGTTGGACAAGATGCAAACATTAGAGGCATCAGTTTGTGGCTCTCGTAACACTCTCACCTATGACGAGATTTACAATGAACCCATCCACCCATTCATTCCTATCCGCCCATACCCTGTGCATTGGGAAATGCCTAAATTCAATCATTTCAATAGCAAAGAAGACCCGCAACAACATTTGCGGTTGTTCAAATAGGGGTGTTATTTGATGGCTCACGATGATGCCTTGCTCTTGAGAACTTTTCCCATGTCTCTGACTAGACTTGCATTAGATTGGTATAGTGGGTTACCTAGACACTCCATATTCTCATTCAATTAGGTAGCCCAAGCCTTCTTGGATCATTTCTATATCAATATCGTCAAGAAGGTTACTATGAACAACCTATACTCCATGTGTCAATATGAGTACGAATCTATCATAGACTTTGTCGCTCGCTGGCGTAGCTTGATCAACCAACTCACCTTCCAACTGCCATAAACAGAACTCATCGAGCTCTTCACACAGGCTTGTGCTAGACATATCTCACCGACCTTGTAGGTCCAAACCTTCCAAACATTCGATGAAGCATTCACTATGGCACGAAAGTTAGAGATTCGGGCCATCGAAGAGAAGAAAATCCAATTATGTAATAAGAATTCGACATTCAAGTCGAATGATACCTCTTCTTCTTCCAAACCACAAAATAATTATTCCAAGGCTAAGGGCATCGCTAACGTAGTGGTACTCAAGGCTGGCCCAACTCATCCATCAAATCAGGCTACCCCCTCATCTAATCTCTCACCCGTCCAAACTTTTCAATTCAGACGAGAGTAACAAAAATACACCCCAATTGAGGAACCTTACTCTTTTGTCTTAGAAAAGCTTATCAAATCTAGGGCCATTACCCTTTCACCCATAAAACCACACACTGGTTTTGACCCTGCTTGCCCCATGCCTGCATGGTATAAAGAACATGACTTCTATAACTATCATCGAGTAAAGGGTCATAGTGATGGTAATTGCATCACTTTCAAAATATTGTCCAAGAAATGCTCTAGAAAGGTGAGTTAACCGTGGATAATCCTAATGCACTTGCCAACCAAAACCTACACATCTTCAAGAAACCATTTCCCAACCATGCCCCTTCATCTGATCAAACTGGTGAGACCTCAACTCATGATACCCATACCCGTGAGGTCCACGCTATCTTTAATGACATACCTGTTGCCTCCCAATTACCTCACATTCCTTCCATAGAGGAAATCCTAGCCCGAAATCCTCCTTCTGCATTAGAACCAACCTCCCCTATTCCTTCACCCATAGAGGAACATTTTTCATCTCCTTCATCACCTACGAAGGAGTCTTCCACTAACATCAAGACCATCTCACCCCTAGCTTCTCCACTTAGAGAAATTTTACCCACAGTACCTCCTCCACCCATAGAGGAGCACCCATTACCTCCTCCACCCACAGAGGAGCACCTATCTATTCCTCCACTTGCAGAGGAGCTTCCATCACCTTCTACACCTACCATAGACCCAGTTGAGATACCTTTACCTCTTAGTGAGCATTCTCCATTCGCTACCCAAAATCCTGCAGACCTACTTTCAGCTCTCTTACCCACGGAAGTTGAAGCTAGTCAATTTCCCGTCTCTAAGACACATTTTACGGGAATTTCCATTAGGTCCTCATTAACTCCACCTACAGACATGTCGTTCTCACGTTTGGCCGATCACTTAGATTATGTGGATAGAGCCTTATTATGGGGATGCCTTTTGCTTCCTGTCTCAATGCATATGCAGAGGTCACTTGCTGATACTTCCACTATCTACCCAAAATTATTCCGACCAATCAGACCAAACACAACTACCTCTATCACAAATCCTTCCACGACACCCATCATAACTTCACATACACCCTTACCCATAACCCAAACTACATCTAAACCCAAACCCACACCTATGACATCATCCTCGACTAAACCTATTACCACTTTAGGGGTCACCCCAACTACCAGCCTTACTCATCCACCTATCAAACTGGATTTAGCTACATCCTCCAAAGTCAACACCACACCTACTGTGACACCCAAGTAAAAGCACCAAACCCATAGAACTCATACCCCAGCTGCGCCAATCACATCTGCACTTGTCCTATCCATCTTAGGATCTCAGCTTCCCCACATGGTCAAGTAACCTCCACCCATTAGTAAACCAAAAACACAACAACCCATTCCTTCCTCACAAACCTCTAATCTCCCCAGATGCCCAACATGACTTACACCCACACCTACAGCATCTTTACCACCCATACCTCTAATACCCTCAGCTATTACTTCACTTCCCACTACACTTCAGTTTCTATCTCCCACACCCCAAGCACAACTCACATCATCTACCTTCACAACACCTTAGTTATCCCCGTGGGTAACTCGTCCTCTTCCCCCATCTGATTTTCCTTCTATACCTCATACACCCATATCACCTTTACCCAAGAAGGTGCAACCCAAAAACAAAAATCCACTACCCCACAATAAGGTAGTCAAAACAACCACACACCCTCCTACCCGTCCATCTACTATACCCCTACCTAAACAAGCATGACTGACACCCAAAACCATGCCAACACCCAAACCCATAGCTCGACCCGCTCCTCCTCTTCCAAAGACCATTCCTCAACAATCAACCACACCTACACCCAAACCCACGTTCACTTCCCATTGCGATCCACTAGCAGGGTCCTATGCCAAAATTTTAACCAACCTCCTTGAGACTTTTGTCATCACATTACCTCCACTCAGACCTTACGACCCCCTCAAACCCAAGCCAAAAGGGTTTGATGATACTAAAATTTGTGCATACCATCATGTGCTAGGGCACAATGTGGAGAACTGCAAGGCCTTGAAAACCATCCTGATCTAGTTGTGTCCCCTAGAAGCCAACTTTGACGATGATGACCATATCAACGAGGATCTTGCTTCACCGACACCCATTCCCACACTGCCCACTCAACAACCACAAACCTACACCCTCACATCTCCTAGAGCCACCCCCAAGATTTGAAATTAACATGGTTCACATCAGAGAACTTTCCATGCCACCACCCAAATGTCATTGCGCCCAACTCACCTCATAGGGTTTTTCTCCTCTGGTAGGTTTTTTCCCGTCGTGTCATTATACCACTCACCCTACACCTTCTCCATTTTCCAACTCCCCTCAGATCAACATGATTCACATCACTACACATGCTCAGAAGGATAAGGGTAAAGAAAAGGCAACTGACCCACCAACCAATCCTATACCCAACATACCATCTGCACCCATACCTAAAATCACTATCCGCGGCCCCACGTACCCCATTTCTAATGGCATCACACATCGCACCATGCTCAAACAATTACACCAGTATCCCCTCAAAATGTCCCTATATGACCTCATCCAAACCTCAGAATCCCATCGTCAAGCTCTCATGGAGGTTCTTCAATCTATTGAGGTTTTACCCAATGACCCTACACCCGTAGCCTCCATTATCACACCCCATCATGTAGCCTCTCTCACCAAATTACCACCTTCATCTTCACCCCACCCTATTCACCAAGTGGCCTCCCTTAGCTTCTCAGAGGAAGAGATCGCACCACACCAAAATGATGACCCAGACCCAGCCCTCTTCATCTTTGTCCACATCGATGACATACGGGTATGTCATGTGATGATTGATGGGGGTGCTAGCATTAACATCATTTCATCCCATGCATTCACTCAAATGCGCATACCTAACAATTGTATGCATAAACATCCTGTCATGTTGTGTTCATTCAATGACACTATCACCTCTACACTAGGCACCGTTAACCTCCACATTTGCATGGGCCCCCGCACTGTTCCAGAATTGTTTTACATTTTGGAAGGGGAATTCCAATATAACCTATTGCTTGGTAGACCCTGGATTCATGTCATGGGTTGTGTTCCTTCCACTTTGCATCATTGTGTAAATTTTGAACATGAAGGACACACCTATACCATTCCAGTTGACCCATCACCTTTTAAAACATGCAACATGCTTTACCGACCCAATGATGTGCTCATACCTATTAAGCCGACTACCTCCGCAACCGTTACTTCTTCACCTACACTTCCACTTACTAGTACAGCTGTTGCTTCTACCACACATACCTCCTCCATTCCTACCACTGCCATAACCTCCATGGCTGACCCATCAGCTTCCCAATCCATTAACTCCACCTCCGCATCGACCTCTGACACATCATCCATTCCAGCTACCTACATACCAACCACTGATCCCTTGGAAGGTGTTTTTCAATGCCTCACTCTAGGGGAGTACCACCTATATAGTGTCAACACATTCCTTACTCCACAAGAGTATGGAAGCCTTCACCAACACCCTCACTATGATCACCACATAGGAGAATGCCTCCTTTATGGTCCTCCTCATCTCCGTACTAGTCTCACCTATGGGGGACTTGATACTACCACTTACACACCCGAACCACCACCACAAACTTGCCCCTTTTCCACTGACTTCCAATCACTTACCAATCACCATTTCACCCACACCTTCCTGCACCGATGTGCATGGAAGGGTTTTGGTTTTGGATTTTACGAGCAAGGCCACCATACCATTATTCCATGTACCACCCACAAACATAATGACCATAGTGGTATCAGCTTTCCTGAACCACCTACCAAACAGGCCCGCATTGAACTCATTAAGGACACTAGCTCTTCTCCACCTTCTTCACCCACTCCACCTTCATCACCACCCTCACCGATGGAGTCGATGGATCCTGAATCTATCCCTCCTAATTTTTTTTTTTCATAAACACCATTTCCTTGGGGCCTCTGACTTATCAATGTGAGGGTGAGGCCCCTTCCACTCTTCCCTTCCTGTATCCTAAAATGATCGATGACGATACACCTTCAATTAATGTCATTCAATGTCAGGATGATGAATCTATACTCACCTACCTTGGTGCAGAAGACTCATATATTCATCGGTCGTTACCTTCTGAGATGCAAACCATGTTGAATGAATCGACTATCGAGATCAACATTCATACTCAGGATGACCCGCACATCCTAAAGATCAGACAATCTTTAGATGCTGCTAAACAAGAAGCCATCACTTCTTTTCTCAGAGATCATAACCACACTTTTGCTTGGTCTTACGCAGACATGCCCGATATTGACCCCACCATAGTGGTCCACAATATCGTAACCATTCCCGATGCCAAACCCATTAAACAAAAGTTGAGGAAAATGCACCCTCGCATTGCCCTTCTCGTCAAAGAGGAACTTCAGCACCTTCTTTCCATTTCCTTCATCTTACCCATTGATTATCCTCATTGGATTTCTAACATTGTCCCTATCACTAAGGTGACAGGGGGACTCCGTATTTGCATGGACTTCCGTGACCTCAACCTAGCATGTCCAAAAGATGACTTTCCCTTACCTGGTATTGACCAGCTGGTTGACCTTACCGCTGGTCATGAGATGCTATCACTCATGGATGGCTTCTCGGGTTATAACCAAATTTTGCTTGCCCCAGAAGATCAACACAAAACCTCGTTCATCACCCCTTGGGGGACCTTCTGCTATCGAGTCATGCCTTTTGGCCTTAAAAACACTGGTGCCACATATCAGCGGGCTATGACTTACATCTTCCATGACATCATGCATCACATATTGGAAGATTACATGGATGATCTCTTGGCCAAATCTAAATGCCGCTTTGAGCACCTAACCATCCTCAAAACCATCTTTGACCATCTCATTAAATATTACATCTGCCTTCAGCCTAAGAAGTGCGTCTTCGTGGTTCTCTCAGGAAAGCTCCTGGGATTTATCGTTTCCCTCCGTGGTATAGAATTTGACCCTACTAAAGTCAAGGCCATTCTTGAAATGCTTCCACCTATTAACCTTTGACAACTTCGTAGCCTGTAAGGTAAGTTGTAGTCCATTCGCCATTTCATTTCACAATTATCTGATCGATGTCAACCATTTCATCATCTTCTCAAGAAGGATGTCTCCTTTAAATGGGATGATGACTATCACAAAGCTTTTGAGGCCTTAAAACAATACCTTCTCCAACCACCCATACTCATTCCACCTAAAGATGATCAACCTTTTTACCTATACATATCCACTACCGATCACTCCTTGGGAGCCATGCTCGCTCATCATGATGAACAACACAGGGAGCAGTGGTTTATTACATAAGCCGTACTCTTTTGGACTATGAAACCCGATACACCCATCCCAAAAAACTTTTCTTAGCCTTAGTTTTCATTGCCACCAAACTCTGTCATTACCTACTCAACCACAAAACCTATGTTGTGACCAACACCGACCCCTTACACTTCATGTACGCCAAACCTTATCAAAATCAGCGTGCCGCATGATGGCTTATGCTTTTAGCTGATCTTGACCTCGAATTCATTCATCAAAAGTCCATCAAGGGCCAAGCTATCGCTGACCAATTGGCCGACGCACCTATTTCCGGGGATCAACCCTCTAATTTTGACTTTCCAGATGAGTCGATTGCTACCCTTTCCCTGGACAAACCCCCTTACCAAATGACACTCTTCTTCGATGGTTCTAAGTGTCAGCGTGGGGGTGGGGCTGGTATTATCCTCATTCCTCTTGAGGGTGAACCCATGCCTTTGTCTTTCAAATTAGATTTTGAATGTACCAACAATATTTCCGAATACGAAGTGCTTGTACTAGGTCTCCAAGCCACCTACGCCCTAGATGTCAAATCAATCAACATCTTTGGTGATTCTCAATTGGTCGTAAACCAAGTCAATGGTATGTACCAATGTCGTAACGAGATACTTCAAAAGTATAAACATCATGTAGACATACTTTTGACCACCTTTGATCGTTACACCCTTCAAACCATCCCACATTCAACCAACAAGTTTGCAGATACCATGGCCTGCTTAGCTTCCCAAATACCCGCTTCACCCACCGATTCTAAAATATTTGTCACCGTACAATGACTCCAATCACCTTCTTATTTACCTCACAATGTTTACTCGATCAGAACCGCTACCCCTGACCTAAGTGACCTTTGGTATAAACAATACTCCGACTACCTTTCTCTCTCCATCTTACCTCCTGATCTCACCCATAACAAATAATGCACCTTCCTTAAAAAGGTATCTCATTACGTCATTCTGGGGGCCTCCTCTATAAGCGTGGCTTTGACGGTATTCTCTTACGATGCCTCACAAGTTTTGAAATTCCTTATACCATTAAGGAAGTTCATGATGGCATATGTGGAGGTCACTTCAGTGGCCTTGCTGTTGCTAAGCGTATTCTTCACCTGGGCTATTACTGGCCGACCCTTAACCATGATTGTTGAACTACGTCAAACATTGTGTAAAATGCCAACAACATTCCAATCTTCATCATACACCCAGTCATGCCTTACAGGTCACTCGAGACCTTTGGCCCTTCTCTCAATGGGGTTTGGATCTTGTCAGAGAAATCAATCCCCATTCTTCCCAACACCATCAATGGATCATCACTGCTACCGAATACTATACAAAATGGGTGGAAGCCATACCACTCATTTCCACGAAAGCTGAGAAAATATGTGAGTTCATTAACCACCACATCATTTGTCACTTTGGTGTTCCTCATCACCTCATCACTGACAATGGAAAACAATTCAAAAACAAAACATTGTAAAAAATTTGCGACCTTCGGCATTCAGCTTAGTTTCTCATCACCTTATTACCCACAAACCAATGGCCAAGCCGAATCCACTAACAAAACCTTAAACAAAATTCTTATGAAAGTGGTTGATGATACTGGGAAGGATTGGCATACACATATTCCTTTTTCCCTGTGGGCATACCGCACTAGTATTCACACTTCCACTAAGGCCACACCATTTTCTCTAGTCTATGGTACAGAGGCAGTCCTACCTCTCGAAGTCCAGATCCCCTCACTCCATATTTCTCTCCATGACATGCTCAATGATGATGAATTTTGTTAGGACAGTTTAGCACAACTAGAGTTATTAGACGAACGTTGTCTTAATGCTCTGGATCACCTTCAAGTTTACCAAAAATGTATCAAACATGCCTACGACAAACGTGTCCATGAATGAACCTTTCAAGTCGGTGACCTTGTCCTGAAAGAAAATCAACACGTAACCAAAGCAGAAAAAAGTAAACGGGGAAAATTTTCTCCTAATTGGCTTGGACCATACATCGTGACTCATACCTATGGATCAAGTGCTTATCGTTTATCATCACTCGATGGTAAACCTGAACCTGAGCCCCTTAATGCCTTGCATCTTCGACCATTCTATTGTTGACTTATAGTCCTACCTCACCTTTTGTCTCTTTCCATGCTCATCCCTTGAGCACTATTCACTTCATACACCTCATTAACGATTAAACAAGAATCATGTGAGTACCCATCACTTGTTATCTTCTCTTGAATATGTGTACCACGGCGCTGCACATAGCATGATTCTCATGGATACTTTTCATCTACCTTTAGATGAGATCCCATGGTCATTTCACCTTGCCTTTTGAACAAGAGTCTTATTCTCCACCTTGTCTTGTCCATGACTTCAAAGACCTCACATGGGACCAAACTCCTTGAGTCAAACTTCTAATAAAAAGATGACTCCCTCAAAAGGACATCTTCCTCTCGACAACTGCTGTTATAAATAGACTACTCCCTCGAAGGACAGCTATGTAAAGATCTTAAAAAAACAAAAAAACGAGTGCAATCGAAGCTTCTCGCATCGATCGGCTTCACGAAAACCTCAAGGAGTTAAATTTTCTTCATCCCATATAGACTTCCCGCATCGATCAATCTATTTCAACTACAAGTCAAAACAACAACCTTTTTGTGCTATACTTTCCCATTATGATCTAAGTTCTCTTGCCTCAAAATGCATGCTACCTATACCATATAAATATTACCCACTTTTCACCCTTCAAACCATGCCCACTCTCATGTCCTACTGCCTCAAGGGACTTCTTGGAACTTAGACATTTGGTGATCATGTGACTACTTTTCACCATAGAACAGTCCATCATGCAATGTCTTTAGGGTCTTACGTTCATCACCTCCGCCAAGGTATGATCTACTTGGTATGATCCTAACCAACCAGGTGGCTTTATTGCCCCCTCTTATCTTTTAACCATCTTTGTTTACGTTTTGATTACCTTATACAGGACTTGGTCCTCAACGCTTACTTTTGGGTACTCTTCTTCTTTTGCCACAATCACCCTCACCTACATCATTTTACCTATAATCTACCCACACCTAACAAACCTAAACCCACAACATGCCCAAAAACCTCCCAACTCATTTTCATACCTCCTCATATTCTTCCCTAGCTTATGGGAGAACTACATCGGCCTGAGGTCCCTTTTCACCGGGACTATGTAGGCAGCACTCTGAGGGCATGGGGCCCTTAGAGGTTAGCTCGGCCATCCTCTACCCTAAACAATTCATCTTCCATGTGCCTCACATTACATCACACCTAACTTTGCTTCCCTTTTATACCCAAAATTGGAAATTAAACCACATACATAACGAGTTTTTTCATATTTTAAACATTATCACAACATACATTTATTATGCCTACCATTTCTCTATCATCACTATGCATAGATTATACCACATCTCACATATGACCCATATTATCATTCATTGCATAAAATAATGACTCACAACTTCACCTACTTTCAACTCCATCATGCCTAAACAAACCTGACTCAACCATGCCTAAACAAACCTGACTCAACCATGCCTAAACTGACCTAACTCAATCCATGCCTAACCAACCTGACTCAATCCATGCCTAAACAAACCTAACTCAACCATGCCTAAACTGATCTGACTCAATCCATACCTAAACAAACCTAACTCAACCATGCCTATAACCTCACTCGATCCATGCCTAAACAAACCGAACTCAACCATGCCTATAACTTGACTCGATCCATGCCTAAATAGACCTGACTTAATCCATGCCTAAACCAACCTGACTCCATCACGCCTAACTCACCTAATTTCCCTCCATATCAAAATAATAAATCAACAACTCAAATAATACCATGTATCTCATCAACACGTCAACAAATCACATAATACCATGTATCTCATCAACACATCAACAAATCACATAATACCATGTATCTCATCAACACATCAACAACTCAAAAAAATACCATGTATCTCATCATATAAATAAATCAATGTGTCTCTCCAAAATACATGGCTATCTCATCGTGTCCATCATCTCAAAATCATCGGCACACAGGCCGATATACAATACAAAATGTCATCAGCACGTAGGTCGGTCTCATATATACAACAAAATAATGAATCAATACAAAATCTCTTCGGCACGTAGGTCGGTATATGCTCAAAATATACAAAATCACTCATACATCCTCACTGTCTTCGGCACGCAGGCCGGTATGTGATCAAAAATACAACTATCTCTTGGCACGCAGGCCAGTATATAATCACACAATCACTATCATACATAAAAAACTAGGTGATTGCATATCAGGCATCTCGGTGGATGTCCTCCATCTCTGTATCACCTGTACCCTCGGCCTCCTGGGTCCCTGCTGGTGCCTCAACTAGAGCTGGTCTCCATGCGCACTGGTAGCCTCTGCCTGATCTGGCCTCGGAGCTCGCTGACCCCCTGTGCTCTCCACACTGTGAGTGTGGGATCTCATCCTCTCACTGGATGCCTGTTGTGCCCTGTACTCGGCATAGGATATAAAGTCTATCCCAGCCACCATCAGCTGGTCCTGATAGTACCTAGCCTCACCTAGGGAATCTTGTAGCCTAGACACAGGCATGGTTTGTGGTGGTCCCATAGGTCTTGGCCCCTATACCTGCCCTGCGGGACCCTGCCTCGCATCTTCCTATGAACTGGGACCTGCTCCTGGTGCCTGTGGTGGTGCCCCTTACCCTTGTGCCTATATCTGGGCCTGTAAGACCCCAATCTGTGCCTAGGCTGTGGCCAACTGGCCCTATAAACCTACCACCTAAGCCTGTAAGGCTACCACCTGACCATCCCCCTCCTCTCCATCTCCATCTCCTCCACTAGCCATCTGGGCCTGCAGACTGGCCACCTGTACGTGTAGCTCTACTACCTCCACCTCTGAGCCCTCCAGCTGTGTCTGCAGTATACCCAACTAGGTAATGAGCATAGCTACCTGCCCCTGTAGGGTGTCTCTCTGCACTATAATGGTAGCTAGATCCGGTTGCCTCGGCTTGGGTGGTATGGCTCATAACTGAGCCATCCACCACTGCCTATACCTGTCTGTGCATCCAGCGTCATCTATCCACCTGTCCACTGGCTGCTCCTCCTACCCTGTGGGCACTGTAGGCTATGGTAGAGGTAAGGGCCTCTCCACATCATCTCTCCAGTACTATGGGAAGGGTGGAGGTATGTCCTGTACTAGCCCGAACTGCCATCAGACTCTATCTACCGGGATCATCTCATCCTCCCTGGCATGACGACCCTGTATCCATCTCTCTAGTTGGAGCTCAACTAGCTCCTCATGCATATGCCTATATGAGGGGAATCCCACATATGGCCTCCATATAATGTCCACTCTGGACAACCCCTCCAGTAACTGCCGGAAATGGGCCACATCATGTGTTGGCCTCTCAGATCTCCACTCTCCTATCATCGGCACCCATCTCCTGTACCCCACCCACACAAATCTCGCTAGGAATGCATCTGCTCGGGGCATCCCTATAGGTCGCACACAAACTATGTGCTCGTAGGCTCAACAGTGCAGTAAAAACATATAGCACAGGGTGAACCTGTGTAGCCGCCCATATGACCAAAACTCCCTGTATAGCTGCACCAAAAATGCTGGTGCCCAGGAAAAGTGGGTCTCATCCACCATCATGTCACGGAGTACCCCCATCAGTGATCGGGGAAAGCATCCACCCTCTACATCTGGAAGTGCATAGCAGCACACTGCCTCCATCAACAAAACCACTAGCCTCGTCTCCTCCGAACGGGCTAGGTACATCTCTCCATAGCTCAAGATGGCACTATGGAATCTCAAATAGGCCATCCCCTCTCCAAAAAAAGTCACAATCAACTCCTCTAAGGCCTCAGAGGAGATAGAATAAACTTGGGCACCTAATATGGGTAACCAAAGAATCTAGAACACGTCCTCCAGGGTGATAGTCATCTCACTAGTCAACAAGTGGAACGTGTTGGTCACAGAGTCCCATCTATCGATGAGCACGACCATCAAACTAGGCTGCCTGACTACATGTCTATAATGATGAACTTCACTCAACCCAACTGTCTCCACATGCTGCAGCTCCATCGGGGTCACTTCACTGCGCACTATCACCAGTAGAGGTGGAACCCTATCCCGCATATGTAGCTGTGCTCTCCCTTGCATCCAATACAAGCATGACATTAATTTACATGTATCATCCATATTCAACCATTATCATTTTCCTATACCCTATTTTCACCCTACCCATCTCAACTACCTAGCCCACATCACTTTTGGACCCTTATGCCCAATAATCCGACCGATACCGGTTCATCCTAACTGACCCCGGTCACCCTTTAACTGGCATCGGTCACCTGTTTGGTGACCGATACCAGTTCACCCTTACTAACCCCGGTCACCCCTTAACCGGCATCAGTCACCTGTTTAGTGACCGATACCGGTTCCACCTAACCAACACCGGCCAACCTTGACCAACGCCGGTCACTGTCATGGAAAATACCGTGATTTCCCAAAACCCCCCTCTAAAAAACCTCCCCCTTGCCCTTCCCCCCCCCCCTATAATGACCTAAACTACCCTTGGACCTCCACCCACCACCCCTATCCCATTTATTACCCTCCCCATTCCTCCTTTTACCCAATATTCCCCCCCATTCCCAAATTTAATTTTTTCCCACACACCAAACCGAAAAAAAAAACAAAACCCTAAACCAACACTAAAATAATCCTCTAATCTATCACATCAACAATGTAGAGTAGGGCACTTACCTCATCGCGCTGTCGCCATCTCGGTGGCATGTCTGGCCCCTGTACTGGTGGCCCGCCCGATCCCTCTCCAACCTCCACCATCACCGAATAGCTACCCGTAACCTCTCACTAATCGAATCTCTCGCAATGATCCTATGGACCTGCTGCTCACCAACCAATCACTCGTCAATCACACTGCCAACTCATTGTTCCATTTCATCTGGACACTTTTCTCTCTTTTCTCTCTTTTTTGTCATTTTCTCACTTCACAAAATAACAAATGAATACCAAAAACAACAGGCTTTTTGTTTCTATAACAAACTCGACCTAACCAACATTGGTTACCCTTGACCGGCACCGGTCGCGTGCCCTACTTAACCGTCGTCAGTTTACCTCTACCGACATCGGTTATCCATGACCGGCATTGGTCGCCATCACCTACACATTGCCCTAAATTTTAACCTTTACCCTACCCCTACCTCCCTTTTTGCCCCACCCAACCTTCACCCTGATCATTTACCCCACCCTGCCTTTACCCTACCCATTTACCTTACCTTTCCTGACAAAATCATTTACTACCTCCCTTAGTCCTCCTTTGGGGACTCATTATTCTACCCCTACCTTGGCCTTACCCGTGCCATGACCTACATATTTGGACCTGGACAATCACTAGTGACCTTTGTCCTCATGTGTTCACTATACCTTGCGGCACTGTTACCTGTGTTGTTGACCTAATGACCTTACCTAGCCTATTGCCATGACCATTTATCCTGACCCTAACTTTGGTGTACCAGAACATACCTAAATGTTCCTGTGCCTAACCTATGTTGTGTTTACCCCTTTCCTAACCTATATTTATACCTTGTGGCACTGTTACATATATACCTTGGATACCAGAATCACTTCAACCTTGTTTGGATAAACCTATTAACCTTAGATGATGTAGAGTTTTCCTACTCTTAAACCTAGTAGCATGCTACATTTTATACATGTGCATGTGTTTGAGTGTTACTACGTTTGACCCTGACCCATTACCTAGCTTACCTGAGTAGACCGTGCTCCTTTTTTCCCCTATTATCAACCTTCCTTTTCATCACATTTACCTTTTATCAAACCACTCACCAATTCTTCCTTCTGCCTCATTAGTTCCTAGTTTGAAGGGGATCACCTTCATCCACACATGGGGCAACCACATCTTTTTTTTTAGTGTCGCTTACCAATACAAGCTACGCAACAAAAAGGGGCAAAATGTAGACAATAAAATTAGGTGACACTCCCCTTTGGTCCCTCGACAAATAAGCACCCTTCATCACATTCACCTAGCCATGGACACCTTCACCCCACTAATATTAATTTAATTAATTAATTAATTCATCATCCTCACTATATTTATTATTTAAATATCTTAATTTAAATAATATCCACACATACACTTCACTTAGACACCTCATCAAGCCAACTCAACCTAAGACCTATTCTTAGTTTGTTGTCATAACTAACTAAGACTTACCCAAACCCTAAAAATCAATGCCTACATTCCCTCTAACCACATTCCCGCATGTTTACAAGAAGATTCCAGTCTAATCCATGAGTTAACGACATGAGATCTAAGGAAATAAAGAGGATCTTCCTAGTATAGTAAACCTAGGAAATCCCACCTTGACTGACGCCGGTTAAGATGGAATCGCCGTCGGTTACCCTTTTAACCCCAAAACAACCTTATTCTCAAGGTTAGCAGAAGGTTGGATTTTTTTTGGAAAATTTGGCAAACATAAGCACATTCCAGAGAGATATCACATCTTCTGAGAGTGAATTCCAGGGAGAACACACATGCAAGGAAGGAGATCAAGCATCTTTTCCTGCACGGCCATCCCAACAATGATTTGATCTAACCAAGCAAAGAGGAATGTACATGCAGCCCATGCAGAAGCTTTCCTTCAATTTGTGATCACCTACAGCCTTCAACCTCTCATCAACACCTCCGTCCCTCACTCACAGGCATCCAGGACCAAAATCCAAGTAAGTAAACATTATACTTCTCTGGTTCATTCCATTTCATCATTATATTATCATCTATTATTTACTTAGCCACCCATTGACATCCTTCAACATTCCCCCTCCATATACCCATTAAAACCTCACCAAATCCCTCCCAAATCACCCAATACCTCATCTCGACCAACCAAAGTCCTTTTGTGTAATCACAAAGGAGACCTAAATCTCATTTTGTGGCATTCCCAGTTTTCCACGGTAACCGGCACCGGTTACACCTAACCGTCGTTGGTCACCCTTAACCGACATCAGTCTGTGTATTTTCCCATACAACCCAGAACAGTGAGTTACCCACCTAATTCCCTCTCACCCTCATTCACCTGTGATCTACTTGAGACCTCTGTCAAACCTGCAAAGACCCAGAACCAGTTATTTGACCTTCGGATCCTATTCTAACCTAGCCTATTAGATTAGATCTATTTCTTATTGATTTTTAAGTGAGATACCTAAATCATTTCAAATTGTAATGGGTTTTACCTTATTTACCGCATTAAATTGTTTAAAATAGTGGACTGACAACCATCTAGGAAGTATCCCACTTCCTGGATCTAGCATACGCTAGGCAGTTCACTGCATATATTGTTTAACTTTTTCTGGTGGTCTTGCTTTGCATTACAGGTAGTTCCTCCTAGCCAAAAGGAAGCTCTCACTATTAGTTGTGGATTCAGAAGTCATACGCGTGCAATAACCTATCAACCAGCATTAAAACAAGTATTCTTCCTATTCCCGTTACCCTATCTATTTTGTCAATACTTCATGGAAATGATCTAGAATTAGGTGAAACATCATTATACATATTCCACTCACCACCTTTTTTGGAGCTAGAATTACCATCACTGCACACATGCTTAGAATTTCTTTGATGAGTCTTTTATCCAATAAATATTGGACTTACTTTTGTATCTTTACATTCTCTTACATTTTTGTTATGTGGGCTAACTTATTTGGAAAAATGATCCCATAATTAAATCCATGTGATGACTAATGTATCTCATAGTTCAAAACCCCTAATGTAACTCACTAGACACAACTTGTACAAACACTTCTAACATTCCTTTCATCTCTGGAACTATTATCTCTTCTCCCTGTTGGTGTCCATTTTGTTCCTCTATGCTTTTGCCCTAATTTTCATTTCACTTTGCACTTCCTGAAACATTTTCTACAGTTTTAATGGGTGAAATGAAGTTACTGCCTCTACTCCCATGCCCTAGGCCATTTAAAAATCATTTGCCATGCCTCATTTATGAAGAAACACCCAAGTTTTCCATGTTCTATGCCCTACTTTTTCCAAATCTGTGGGCTATGCTGTTTCTTCCCTTTTTCCCCATCATGAAAAAGGAAAAATTGATCGATTCATACTTGTATGTATTTAAAAATTCAATCCCAAGGTTGAGAAATGCTTGGAATCCTATTTTATCTAGTTACAATTCAAAAAAATGTCCATCCTTGGAGAAAAAATCAGATTTTGGGCACAAATGGAAAAACTCTATGTTTTTTACGATCAAACAGGTGTATTTTAGCCATTAAATTATTGCTGAGAAGGTGGAGGGTATGTGGTAGCATCTAATTAGCTGAGGAGAAGTGGGGAAGTGTTACAACTTATCATTTTTTTCCTTTTTGGTGAATGGGGCATTTTCGGGCCCAGGGCTCCACTTTTTTCCAATTTTTCCAATCGGGAGTGGACACGTGTCATAAAAATAAAAAGGGAGGAGTAGGCCCATGGGGGACTAAGAGTTTTTTAGCTCTATTTTTCTAAAGTTTCAAAATCAGTTTCAGCCCCGCTCCAATCAGAGGAGGACACGTGGCATCAATTTTGGGCAGAGGGGATGTGGATGGCGGAGGTTTTTTGAAGTTTTTTGCCTTTGGAGGTAGAAAATGTTAAAATGAAATTTTGAAGTGCGGCCCCGTGACCAATCATAGGTGGACACATGTCCATGAAGAATCAGAGGGAATTATGGGCCGCGGAAGGAAGTGGGGAATATTTCCCTTTTTGGCAAAAGAAGTCAAGGCAAAAAATTAAGCCGCGGGCTCACAAATGAGTCACAAGGAGACATGTGGTGCGAAGAACGGGACAGTGGGGCGATGGAGGTAAAAGGGATTTTTTTCCCTTTTATAAAAGGGACTTAGTATATAAATTTGAAGTGCTGGCCCACGAGCGAATCATCGAGCGACATGTGGTAAGGGAGAAATCAGAGGTGCGGGCCCATGGGGGGAAAAGTGAAAATTTTCCAAATTACAAAAAAGGGTCAAAATGTGTAGAATCGAGCCATGATCGCAATGGGACCCACCATGTGCCATGTGTCATCACCAAAATGCAAGGGCGGAGGGGCAGAGAAAAAGTCAAAATTTTCCATTTTTCCAAAATATATGGAAAAGTAAAAAATGATCCCCATTTCATTCCCAATTGTATTTTGACACGTGGAGGGCCTAGATTGAAGGTGAAAAAGCAGATCAAGGGTAACTATACATTTTCATTTTTGGCCACCATTTTTTGCTCTACGAAACTTGGAATTGTTAAATTTACATTAAATTTCATCAAATTTTTGGCGATTCCATGTCGTTTTGGCCTTTTAGGATCGTTGGAATCGGTTTCATGACTCAATTTGTAGATTTGAGGTGTTTTTGAGCTAAAGTTTACTCATGCCCGTGTAAAACGTGAAATGTCAAATTATAAAGTTACAAAACTAGATTGGGAAAGGATAAGATGAAATGATGAGAGGATGAGGGGCTTGCATGCCTTGAGGATAAAAAGTGTGCCTCCACAATGGATAATGATGAAGATTTGTAATGATTTACCCTTTTGCATGCCTGGCATCTCCTCCTCGCAGAATTGGTTAAATGTCACTTTTAGAATATCATGAGGAATTGTTGTAACAAACTTGATGCCATGGCATATTATTTTCTTGGAAAAGAAGGATCAAATGTGGCAAGGGATATATAATGCATTTTTGAGAAATGCAAAGAGGTCAGGAAGTTGAAAATCACGAGCAAATTTTGAGAGAAAGCTAATTTTATGAAAAACCCACCAAAGAACCATGTTAATTTCTCCTGTGTTGGATCTTCATGTGTGTGAGTTGGTTACAAGTGTATAGCCATCACACAGCTTTGAGATTTTTCATGAAACTCTCCCCTGCTGATGAATCTAACAAGCTTTTGAGTTAATCTATGTTTTTCTGGGCAATATGATGTCTGTTATCATTTTTAAATGCCTACAAATAGTTTTCATAGTTCTTGTTGCAATCTTACATTGAAAGTCTTTAGAAATCACACAGAATCTCCATTTTTTTTTGATAGTTTAGTGGCATTTGCAATCTCATATTTAGAAGAGCCTTCATCTGATAAAGAGATAAACAAATTTAAAATCACTTTACCTTCCTTGACTGCAGAGGTTACTTGTAAGCCTTTGGGGGTACCTTAGGCATGATTTGATCAAGGATTTTTGTGTTTAATTGGGTTCTTTACTTCAAGCTTTTGTGGTGAGTTCTCAAAGATTGTGTGAAGAGTGCAACCTGGGCTTCCATTTATGCATCTTTTGGTTGAAAGAATATCCTGATTATTTGAAGCATTTTATCTGATAGTTGTTCAAGTATTGTAGAGGTTGTCAAAGATCTGATATATCCAAGTTTGTCTTGTCAATGCCCCACCAAAAAATTCATTCAAACAAACTAATCCTACCCATACTACCCATGCATTGCATTGTGTATCAACAGAATAATCTAACCCATCTACAAAAATGCACAAGGAAAATTAGGATTATACAATGTCTTCAGTAACCCTTGCCTTGCATTAAAAATATCTCCATGATCTGGGAGTGAAAACTTGTGAAAGTCAGATTTGGAGTGTTGATCATATTTTCCCAAGGACTTTTCATACTATTTGCATAAATTGAGGGGTGTCTTCATCTCCTTCACCATTTGGGTGTTACAATATAGGTTCTCTTACCTTAGTTGAAAGGCACAATCTAAAATAGTGAGGTTCAGATCAAATCCTTTCAAAGTGCCATCCATCTCTCCACAAATCTGAGTGCCATGTAGATCACATCCTCAGCTACAAAATGACACACATAAATATCTATCTACCTTCAAGATTCATACCATATTTTTGATGCTACTCAGACTGAGAAGGAGAACAAATTTGGGTACCAACACTTTCTAGCTCCATTGCCGGGGATGGTTTTGGATTCCTGGGAACTAATTTCTGTTGTTGAGATTGGTTTGTTGATTCATTACCAGTCCATATCGGTTTAACCCATCAACATCACCAACACTTTCTGGCACCGTTGCTGGGGACATTATTCAGTATTTCAGATCCCTGGTAATACTTCTTGTGTGATTTGTGTGTAATTACAAATCAGAGTATCATATTTTGATTAGATTTATAAGATTGGAATGAAGAGTAGAGTTCTAGGTCTGATATTATCTTAGTTCAATCTGATCCATGTGCATAAATATTTGAGATATTTGAATGCACACCAAACCCTGGGAAATTCCCTTGCGAATTCTGCATGCAAATACATTGTTGAAGCATCATTTTATGATCAGATTTGTAAGGATTAAATGAAGATATAAGTTCGGCCTGCATTTTTAGTAGTTTCCAACAATTGTTGCACTTCATTAGCATTTGTGGTTGATATATTCAAGAAGAAAGAAGGTCTAATCTGTAAAGTTAGGCAATATTTTCAGTGCTGGTAGATATTTGACAGAGTATTTAGTGCATTTGCACAACTAGGGTGAAATTCCTTAGTGGCGACTCCATACTGTTTTGATCTTGATAAAGTACCAGTGTCTTGACCTTTCTGTCATTTACTTTTGTGTTGTTAATCTTTTTAAAACTGGAGGGAAAAAGATCTCTCTTCCTTAAATAATCTGCTAAGAAGTTTTTTACAGATTCAAGAAACTCAGAGTTGGAAAGGAGAAGATTTTGGAAATTTGTTAAAGGTTAGACATCAGGAAAAGATATATCCATAGGTGAGAGAGATCAGCCTTTGGTAGAGGATTATCACTCTTCTTCAAGTGATTTTGATTCAAGCAATTCTCTCATAAACTTGTTTGCTTCAAATAGTGAAGGTCCTTCTATTGTACCTAGTGAGTTCCTTCTTTGATCTGCACCTCTGTGTTTTAATTCAAGTAAAAATTTCCAAGAAAATCACATTTAGAGAATACCAATCTTGTGAATCACATTCTTGAGCCCCAAAGATCTTGCACTCCTCATCAGCTTGTTTCACCTCCAAGATCACCTCCACTAAACAATATGGCTCAACCTAGACCTCCATTTGTTGTTAACACCTTTGGTCTTATAGATTTTAGAGGAATGGATGGTTACCCAAATGCTGTCCCACAAGATGTCAGAAATAGGTTGCCAAAATTCCAAGGTAACAATGCTATAACTAGTGATCAGCATCTCAAACTTTTTGTTAACATGATGGAAGATTTTGAGATAGAGTTTGAAGATGTGTATATTAAATTGTTCATTCATACACTAGAAGAGGATTCTCGAGATTGGTATAAGGCTCTGCCTGATAGTTCTATTGATTCATGGACTGAAATGAAAAATGCATTTAGGTTGCAATATGGTGACAAGGCTGATCCTAGATTTCTCTTGTCTGAGTTTGAGAATATCAAGAAGAATCCCAATGAATCAGTCTATGACTTGAACACAAGGTTTAACAAAACTTTGAGAAGGCTACTTATTAATTTGAGGCCTTGTGATGAATCTTGTTTAATCAAATATGCAGATGCATTTGATAAGAAGGCAACCTATTACCCGAGAGACAAGAACCCTACTAATCTAAGACAAGCTTTCACCATGGCACTTCAAATTGAAAAAAATATCAAAGCAATTGGGAAACCTCTCAAGAGAGATGGTGTAAAATTGATAAACCCTAAAAAACCTTAAGCTAGCAAGGGTGTTGATTTAGAAGAGGTTGTGAAAACTTTGGAAGGGGTTGTCAAAGAAATCTCATACAAGTTGGTAAGAGCTGAGAAGGGAATTGGGAAAACTTCACAAGGTTAGCCTAGGCAACAAGCACAAGATAGATTTGGCAATCACCATAGGAATGAGAAGAGGTTTGATGACAAAGGTAAAGGGCATGTTGGATCTGTAAATAGACATCCTCAAGCACGTGAAGGAAGAGTGTTTCTTGATTCCTTAATGACTAGGGTTGCTGCTATTGAAGAGGTTGTTGATATTGATTGGTGTGATAGGGGTTTTATACCTCATCCTCCATGTGAAGTGGACCAACAAGATGGTGAAGCTAATAATGATGATGGTACTGATGATGATATTTGCATGGTGGGCTATTCTTCAAGCTCACAAGGAGGAGCAACATCTACTGAAGTAATAAGTGCAAGGACAGCTGCAATGTTTTGGGATTGCATCAAACGGGTACAAGTATTTCTTCCCCCTCATGCTCTTGAAGTTGATGAAGTGTAAGCTTTTAAAATTCCTGACAATGACTTTGAATACTTAAGAGCTTTGATGATTAAAAAGTATGATGGTGGTATCCATTTGGAGGAAGATAGATAATTGTTGATGAATGCTGTTGTAGCTCAAGAGAAAGATTATAACACTAGAAGCAAAGTTGTTAAAGGAAGTGGGCCTCAAGCCAAACCTAAAACACCCTTGCTCACAAGTATTCCAAAAGAAGCTCCTAGGAGAGAAACACTTGCTAAAAGCTCTTTTGTCCTAAGAAAAAATTACAGTCCTCCTCATGCCCAAGCTGCCAAGAATCCATTACCATCTAATGAATCTTCTTGTCTCCCTTCCAATGCTATTTTTCAAAAGAGTGTTCCCTATGACATAGCCCAAGTATTCAGCCAAATTAAAGTGAGTGTTCCAATCATTGAATTGCTTAGAATTCCTGAGCATAAGAAGAGAGTATTTGAGTACTTGGGCTTGAAGGAAGAGAAGATCACTCCAGGTAGAAATGTAAATGTTGTTAAGACTCCTCTTCAAATAATTTATGACCTCGAAACACCACCAGTAGTAGAATATCTTGGAGAGACACCTGAGATATACTTGGGGACATCCTTGGTTGATTCCCAATTGAATGTTGATCCATTCTTCACAACTTTGATCACAAAGGATAAGCTACTTCACAATTATATGTTTGATTCTGGTGCATCATGTAATGTCATGCCTCTAGAAGTCATGAATGAGTTGGATATGGAAGTGAAAATAGCCTATGGAAAGTGTACTGCCATGGACTCAAGAGAAGTGCTGGTAGTTTGTTGTGTGAAGGGTTTGGTTGTGCAGCTTGCATCTTATCCCGAGAGGAATTTAAAATTGGATGTTTTGATTGTTGATGTCCCTGCTAAATGGGGTATGCTATTGTCAAGAAAGTGGGCTACAAGTGTTGGAGGGAGTGTCTAAATGGATATGTATTTTTCCACCATTCCCATTGAGGGCAGCCTTTTCAAGCTCTATGGAGAAAAGAAAATGTTGCATTTGATTGATGATCCAAAAAATGCTTCTTATGAAGTATTATTTGCTAATGTTGATGAAAATAATTTCCTTGGTTTTGCTGATTGAAAAGAACACAAAAATGGATCAGTCAAAGTGCCTTGAACAGGTATGTTCTCCTTGGACCTTGCTATTTGATGGAGCTTGCTCCAAATTTGTAAATGGTGCTAGTGTAATTCTGATTTCTCCTAGCTTGGAAGAATTTGTTTTTTCCTTCAAGATTAATTTTGAATGTACTAAAAACATTGTTGAGTATGAAGCCTTGTTGTTGGGTCTAAGAATTACATGGAAGTATGGTGTCAAGGACATCATTGCAAAGGGAGATTCAGAGTTGGTTGTCAAACAAATAAGAAAACTATATGCTACAAAAAATCAGCGCATGAAGCAATATAAGCATGCAGTTTGGGATCTAATTGAGATGTTTGATTCCTTCAATATTGTGCACCAAGATAGAAGTTTGAATGCTGCCACTAACAAGTTGGTAGTGTTGGGGTCAAGATTTGGAGTTTTCACCATTTCACCTTATTGTGAGTACAATGTTGAAGTGTTAGCTAGGCCAACTGTCCCTAACAACATCAAGCATTGGCAAGTGTTTGATGATGATGCTCAAGTGAAAATATTCTTACAAAATCAAGGTGAGTTTGTAGATCAGCATATGGATTGGGAACCAATGGTGTGTATGACTGAAGGAAGAGACACTTTGTTTGGAAAAGATATTATCTAATTGAAAACTAACACCATTCCTAGAGGGCTGGTTGCTCTAGTCAAAATTTAGCAATGCTAATTGTATCATCAATAGAAATATGTCTACCTAAAGGGATGTGGAATAGCATGACTTGGGAACAAAGGAAAAACCAAGAAAGGTTTGGTTGGGCAGTAGTTTAAACAAGGAAGAAAAAAAATCCTACCTCCATTTGTTGAAACAATATCAAGACTGCCTTGCCTGGTCATATCCACAGCTGAAAGCACATAGAGAAGACTTGTTTCAACATGAGATTCCTCTTGAAATAAATGCCAAACCTTTCAGAAAGAAGAAAATTCCAATCAATCCACTCCTCTCCATGAAAATGCAAGGTGAATTGAAGAAACTGAAGGAGGGAGGGATCATTCAGCCCACAAGGTATTCATCTTGGGTTTCAAACCTTGTGTCAGTCAAAAAGAAGAATGGAGATATCAGACTTTGTGTAGACTTTAGAAATTTGAATAGAGCTTCATTGAAAGACAATTATCCTTTGCCAAACATGGAGAACATGTTGTAGTTAGTCACTAGATCTGAATTGTTGTCCACCTTGGATGGTTTCTCTAGCTACAATCAGGTTGTTATCAAAGAGTCAGAAAGATTTAAAACAGCCTTTACCACTCCTTGGGGAACATATGTTTATGTGAGAATGCCTTATGGTCTCATGAATGCTGAAGCTATTTTCCAAAGAGCAATGGATGTTGCTTTTGCTAGTTATATAAATGACTTCATTGCAGTTTATCAGTATGATGTGACTGTATTTTCAAGGAGCAGAAAAAATCACTTGCAACATTTGGAAAGAATGTTGATCAGATGTAGAGAATTTGGAATCTCTCTCAATCCAAAGAAGTGTCACTTTGGGGTGCAAAAGGCCAAGCTAATTGGTCATATTGTTTCAAAGGCTGGTGTCATTATTGATCTAGAGAGAATAGAAGCAATCAGTAAGGTGCCAATTCCAAGAACAAAGAAAGGCATCCAATCTTTCTTTGGGAAAATCAATTTCATTAGAAGGTTTGTGTCTAATTTTGCTAAGTTGAATCTTCCTATCACATGCATGTTAAAGAAAGATCAAGTTATCAAATGGGAGGAGGCTTCTATTCAGGATTTTGAAGTGATCAAGGAAGCACTTAAACATGCACCTGTCTTGGCAGCTCTGAATTACAAGAAGCCTTTCCAAATCTTCTTCTTTAGCTCTGAAAATACTATTACATAAGTTTTGCTCCAAAAGGATGAAGATGGGGCTGAGAGGCATGTTGCCTTCTTTAGCAAGGCTTTACAAGCTGCTGACTTAAAGTACACAATCAAGGAAAAACAAGCATTTTCCTTGATGAAAGCAACAAAGGTTTTCAGGCCTTATATTTTAAGTTCAAAAGTTGTTGCTTATGTTCCCCACACCATGGTAAAAGACATCTTATTAGAGATGGAGATCTCAAGTAAAAGATGTAGATGGGTGAACAAACTGCAAGAGTATGATATGGAAATCCAAACCACAAAGTTGGTAAGAGGTTTAGGTCTTGCTAAGCTCATGGTTGAGAGAAACTTGCAGACTGTGGAAGTGAATGAGGTAGAGGAATAAAGGGCAGATGTTCTTGGGAAATTGGTAAGTTCTGAGTGGTATAAGGATATAATATTTTACTTCAGACACCTTTGCTGTTTGATCATTTATATAAAAATCAGAAAAGATCCCTCAAGCTGGCTTCTCAAAAATACATCATCACTGACTTTGGGTTGGCTTGGAAGAACCTTGAAGGTGTCCTCTTGAAATGTGTAACTAAAGATGAAGCTCCCAAAGTGATTGCTGATTTCCATGGGGGAGTTGTGGAGGTCACTTTGCTGGAAGGGTTATAACACACAAAGTTTTGAGAGCTGGTTATTGGTGGCCTAATCCCTTCAAAGATGCAACCATGCTGATTAGAAAATGTGAAATCTTCCAACATTTCTCTAAAAGAATGAAATCTTCAGGCTCCCTTCCTTTGTAGCCTATATCAATCGAAGCTCCTTTCAAATAGTGGGGATTGGACTTCATTGGTGAGATTTTAGATCCTTCTAGTGCTGGCCATAAGTGGATTCTTGTAGCCACTAATTATTTTACAAAGTGGGTAAAGGTAATCCCCACCAAGAAAGCAACACACCAAGTTATTATGGAATTCTTGTTGAATAATATCATATGCAAATTTGGTGTGCCAGTCAAGATTGTGGCTGATAATGCCATGTGTTTTAGAGCTAAACCTTTGATGGCAATGTGCAAGGAGTATGGAACCAATCTAACTTAGGCTTCAAACTTTAACCCCCAAGGGAATGGACAAGATGTGTTTAGAAATAAGAATTTGTTAAAGATCATTTGGAGGACCTTGGAGTTGAACAAGAGAAAATGGGGCAAACAACTGAAATTTGTAGTTTGGGCTGATAGGATCACCACCAAGAGAGCTACTGGTAAGAGCCCATTTGAGTTAGTGTATGGAATGCAAGCTCTACTGCCCTTACATCTATAGTTATCTTCATTTTAGTTTTTTCAACAGCTTGAGGATCAAGAGGTCAGTCCATATGAAGTAAGGATCAATCAGATTATGGAGCTAGATTAAGAGAGAAGAGCATCCCATCAGAGGCATATCAGATTTAGAGAGAATTTGAAAAGATTGTTTGACAAGAAGGTCACTCCTAGAGCCTTCAATATTGGAGATTTGGTTTTGTTGTGGTATATCAGAAATGAGGATAAGGGAAAACATGGAAAATTTGATGCATTGTGGATGGGACCTTACTCCATTGATATCAGAATTGGTGAGAATACCTTTTTTCTCAAAGATTTAGTGGGGGAATTGCTTGAACTACCTATTAATGACAGGAATCTGAAGCATTTCTTTGATTAATCCCCAAATTTGAGGTATGCACTAGCTTGTACAATGTATGGTGTTTGGTTTTTTTCTCTATTTTTTGGTCTTTTGTTGTTTTGTGGTTTGCCTTGCTGTGTGCAAACCATTTTTTTGTCAGGTTCTCAACTAGTTTTTGGTGATTTTTGGCTCATGACTCCGTTTTCCCAATGGATTATTTCGGCACTTGGTCTACATTGTTCTTGTGGCACTCACTGGGAGTGCCCATCCCCGAGCAGGAGCTAATGTTGGTGTCCATTTCGATCCTTTATGCTTTTGCCCTAATTTTCCTTTCACTCTACACTTCCTGAAACGTTTTCTATAGTTTTAAGGGCTGAAATGAAGTTGTTGCCTCTTCTCCCATGCCCTAGGACATTTGAAAATAATTTTCCATGCCTCATTTATGAAGAAACACCCAAGTTTTCCATGTTCTATACCCTACTTTTTCCAAATCTGCGGGCTATGTTGTTTCTTCCCTTTTGCCCGATCATGAAAAAGGAAAAATTGATCAATTCATACTTGTATGTATTCAAAAATCCAATCCCAAGGTAGATAAATTCTTGGAATCATGTTTTATCTGGTTATAATTCAAAAAAATGTCCATCCTTGGAGAAAAAATTAGATTTTGGGCACAAATGGAAAAACTCTATGTTTTTTACGGTCAAACGGGCATGTTTTAGCCATCAAATTATTGCTGAGAAGTTAGAGGGTATGTGGCGGCATCTAATTAGCTGAGGAGAAGCGGGGAAGTGTTACAACTTATCATTTTTTTCCTTTTTGGCAAATGGGGCATTTTCGGGCCCAGGGTGTAGTCAGTTTTACACCCGCCAAGAACAAGGGAACCTCATGTGTGCTAGCCTATCACCCAGTGGGTATTGGGAACTCACCCGAGGCACATGAGAGGGAGCTGAGTCTCTCCTTTATGTGAGTTCAGGGGAAGGGATGATCATGATCTTGACTAGTGATTTAAAAGACATGAAAAAGCTATAGATCTCATAACGAATTCTATACCCCTTTAGTCATAATAAAAGAAAAGCGCACAACAGAAGTAATAGAACTAGGAAGTTGTAAATCCACCATTATACATAGCATTCAAGTGAGATTCATGATTATAAAAGAACATAAGTACAATAGAAATATGTAGGTAATAAAGAGAAAGAGTCTTAATACATTTTTCATGGCAACCTTATCACATTCATTCATAGTATTACTTATAAAATATTACAGAAGGAAGACCGTAGTCATGCACCATGTGTGGATCCATACATGTACTTTCAAAAATAAAATTTTATTCCCCATTTACCCATTACATCCTTATTGGAATCCTTTTCAAATTTTCATTCCATAATTCTCACATTAATTCCGCAAAGCTCCGCTACCTCACTTCTGTTTCTCCTTATTTTCCAAAGGAGCATGTATAAATAGGCCTTTGAGCTCTAAAAAACTCCTCTGAAGCCTCAGATCTATCCCCAAGTGTCAAGGTGTGGGTCACCCAAAGTGCATGCATCTCCATGTCATGATTAGCTCTTTAGATCTTCCTATTGCAAGGTATATTCCTTCCAAGACACCTTGCCACCAGGATGGAACCTTATCCAAATGGAACACATTCTTCATGTGTTCTGTCCAAAAGGCTGAAAATGGCTAAGTCCCAAATTGTTCTTTATGCGGTGGGAATCCTTGGTTCTCCTAGAACCCTTTTTGATTCCTACCTTTTGCACCTTCACTTCCACACTTCATTGGTTCCACGTGTGTTTATGCGCCTTTAAGATTTGCGAGCTATATCAGGGGCCCAACATTACCCCACACTTCATTTTTTCTCTGCCCTCGGGAACCTTCTCAAGGAATGCAGTACAAAAAGAATGCAAGGCATTACCTTGGGAAAGAATGGAGGGAAAGAATAAAGAATAGGGAAGAGAAATAATAGAAGGGAAAAATTGCCTAGAGAAGAAGAAGGGGAAATTTTTTCCATAGGTCGGCCTCTAGTGTACTCCAAGCGTTGAATTCATCCTGCACTTTAGTGCAGATATCACCGACCAAGGTGCTCACCTCATCGAAGATTAACCCTTCCCCTTGTGTGGTAATGGTTGCCACCACAGTCTCCAGTTCCTTGGTGTGGTCTTCCAGGGCATCCATTTTCCTCATGATATTCTTATAGAGCTCTTTTAGATGGGTTTTGATTAAGACTCACTGGTTCTCAATAGCTTCAGATTTCTTTTCCACTTTGGCTATGATCCTTTCTCTCTCAGGTCTACTACCCTTATTCTTTTCCCTGAACTCCTTCAGCTCAGCCTCGTCGCTGGCAAGCAGCATGCTTGTCACTTTGTCTTGATCCATGCAGTGGTCATAGGTGACCCCTGCGGTTTGTGCAACTATTCTTACGTCAGAAAGCACCTTGTTGTATTCAGCCACAAGTGTGACAACCTTCAACTTGTCTTCCTTATCTAAGCACGCAACTACCTCCTCTGTTGACTCCAAGGCCAAAGGCTGCCTTTCCATGGTGAGGGTCTGAGTCAAGTCCTCTAGGCATTCCAGGGAGGATCTATACTTTTACACGGGAGGGTTAAGGTCTGGATGCTTCGTGATAATCACTTGGGAGATGAGTTCCACCTTCTTAGAGACTTCACATACTTTAGCCTTCTCCTCTTGAAGCTCCCTCTGTAGCTGAGTCCTGATTAATTTCTCAAGGCTTAGGTCCTTCGTCAGCTTCACTACTTCTTCCTTCCTCTTCTCCAATAGGTCCTCCAAGACTTTAACCCTGTCATTCCTGCCAAAGAGCCTAGCCTCAATTTCCATAGAGACCTTGTTGAGTGAGTTACACACTTGCTCATCCAATAATTGCTGTGTGTTTACAATGGGGTTGTCCCCCTTTCCTTTGGACAATGTTAATACCGCTCCTTGGTTAATCTCGAACTCAGGCTCATTGAGGTGGGAGTCGAATGCCCATGATAGCATCTTCCTCATTCAAAGGTATCCACCCTCTGGGTCAAAGCACTCCATGGCAGTGAGCTCCTTGGTGGGCATGATACTCTGGAAATGCACGCGTAAAACTTTGTTGGGGTCATCAATGTAACCCATCATTGTTCTTCCCCCTTCCACGTGTTTACTTCCCATGCGCACGCCCTTGGGAATAGTTACCGACAAATTTAGGCCTTTTGTGCTACCCACACTCTTCTCCCTCTGCTATTCTTTGAATTCACCAAGCACTAGCTCTGTGCTGCACTCCAACTCCTCTTCGACCAGGGTATTGATTATCTTCTCTGCCTCCCTGGTTGCCTTCTCATTCACCTCCTGTTGAGTGAGCTTGGGCATATCTGGCTCCTTGGTACTAGCCCCTTCACTCCTTTCTTCACTCTGCGTGCCTTCCTCCCCTTGAGTCCCCTTCCTCCTTACAAAGATGAAAGCATCATTTGTATCCTCTGCTTCCTTTCCCTCTGAATCATGGACATCAATCGGTTCTTGGTCCATCTCCAACTCTTCCCCCTCATCATCATTCTTTTTTCCTATATAGGTGTTCGGTTCATCTGTATCTTCAGACCCTTGTTCCTCCTTCCCTTGTTCATCTTCTTTTTCAGAGAACTCTAGAGTCGAGGATGTTGTCTTCTCTTCATCTGAAGGTTCTTCAGGGGGTGGTGGCTTCGCAGGCTCCAGGGTCTTCTCCCTGACCACCATTATCCTCTTCTTTCTGACGTAGGTACTCGGCCCTGCGGTATCTATGTTCTGCCTTTCCACTGCCCTTTTTTTTCTTCTTCTTCTCTCTCCTTGCACTTTGGCGTGGGCTTCTTTCTTCCCATGGGGTCTTCCGGGATGGATATTTCATTCTCTACATATGTGCCCTTCTCAAACTTTGGCCTTATGCACAGGTAGATTCTAGAAGCAGCGCTCTTAGCAATCGGTAAGGTCATCAACCTTACGATGTGCACATCCTACGACACGTACCTTTCAACATACGTGCGCTTCCCTGGGTAGACTAACTTCTTTCTCATTTCTCTATGTTCACTGTTAAGGGTGGATAGGTCGAGTCTCAATTTCTTCGACTCCATATACCTGTTTACTCCTGCCTGTAAAAATTAGGTAGTTAATGAGAAGGGGAGTTTGCATCAGGGACTCCAACTACCATCTACCAAGATGAATCTACCAATGCAGAAGTGATGGTATACCGTGAACTCTGCTTCTCCTTCAATCACTCTGGGGAGCTGCTCAGGAATCTGCCATTCAGCCCCGAATGCGTTCCTAAGGTGTGTGTATCATTTATCCAAGCACATCTTGTGCACCCCTGTCATTGACTCATAAGTATACTTCTGGAACCTGTCTGCGGGCGAAGGGTCTTCATTGGGGTACTCCCATACAAACTTATCAGATGCATCCGAAACCCTAATTTCTGAGAACACAATGGTTAATAGAATGTTCCCAAACAATATCTTTCCTCTGTTCTCTGTGCTGCTTATGATCTCATCTGCTATGTACTGGGAGATATTGTATATGGTGCCCACCTTCCTGCAGACGTTCAACTAGGGATTTCTCACCTAGGTCCACCTCTCTTGTCCATTCAACTTGGAAAAAAGGTGCGTGACCATTTTCATCACTGGATCATTGATATCCATGACATCGTAGTACCTTGATCCCTTCTTATAATCCTAGGATGCAATGGTTTTTTTAATTGCCTTCTCATCCTAGAGGTCATTGATGAGCACATCCCCTTTACAGCTTAGGCCTGTAAAGTGTGAGATTAACTAGGGAGTTAGGCACATTTTGCACCCTGCGAAGCAGAAGAAATATTCGTGCATGCGCGTCACTAACCATTGGTACAAGTGCTTGGGATTCCTAAAGTATGACAACTCAAAAAGCTGGAGAAGCCCTACCTTCTCCATTTTCACCTTGACTACATCACTGTAGATAGGCATCTCGTCAAGTGTTTTTTGTTTGTTGGGTGCACCAGTTCTAGCACCATCTCCTTCGCGATTATACTCGACTGGTGATTGTAGTCGATCACGATCATCTGTCTTACGTGGGACTCCCACTCTTGCCCTAGTAAAACCCCATCAGGGTATTGCATCTCTGAGTACCATTCCTCATTGGTTTCTAAGGGGATTTATTCTTCTTTCTTCTTTCCTTTTCCTTTACCCTTTCCCCTCTTGGATTGTACTGCAGGCTTATCAACTGGTTTTGTGGCTGTCATTTTACCCTTTTCTTTCATTCCTTGGTTACTCTCGAGCTGTCTAAATGTTTTCCTGGTGCACCCGTGCCCTAAATCATAAACCCTAATCTCTGATTTTCCTCCTTCAATCACGATGTTCTTTCACAATGTTCCTTACACTCGTGAATCACTTATGCTCTAGTTTGTAGATCTAACAGACCGATTGCACATAATTTTTTAAGATTTTCCTTCGCACGAGTCAGCTCTTGAAACCATATCTCTTGAAAGAAAATCATTCTCCTTGTTTTCACAAAGTGAAATAATGAACTGCCCATCCTTGTATTTATAGTTTTTCCTGATTTTACGCATTAAAGGCTAGGCTACCTATCACCGTACGACAATATTTAATGTGGCATTTTCAAACAAACCTGACTTCAGTGCTTTTCCTTACGTGCCCAATCCTTGCACGAATTTTTTTTCACCCGCACCTAATCCTTGCATGAAAACTTTTCCAACCTTTTGGCGCACAAGCAATCCATCTTGACAAAAGAATCTTGCGCTCATGTTACCAGTGCCAAAGGCACCTCTTCCATCCTCATGATTCTTGCTTTCGCATACCTCATGTTTTTGCGCCTTTTCTTCTTGTACATGGGTTTCCAATGTAACCTTATTTTGCCACCCATCTGCCTTCTTTTCTTCTAATGCATCTTTTCAATAGGGCCAGTTCGAACAGTCTACCAACCCAATCCTCCTACAAAATAACTTCATGCTTCTCTTTATCTCCTCACCCCACACTAAATCGATGCGTGGTCCTCTGCACATTCATAAGTCAAAAAGTAATAAGGTTACCACCGCCCAAGGCGTAAAACAAGACAACAATGCGAAAGGGAAAAACAAGAAAGGAAAAGCATAAAAGGAAATTCTAAACTAATTGGCAAAACTGCCTTATGTACAAACACCAAGAAGCATTATTTATAGTAGGGCTTCAACCTACTCCCATTGAAGTGTCTAGGTAATTTTGTTCCATCTAGCGCCTGTAACTGGAACGCACCTGAATCAAGGATGTATGAAATCACATAAGGACCCAACTAATGCACCTTCAACTTACCAGGATGGTGTAGAAATTTTGAATCATATAGCAATACCATCTGGCCAACCTCAAACTGTTTGTTCTTAATGTGGTGGTCATGCCATGCCTTTTGTTTAGATTTTTCAGTTGTTTGGATCCATCTTGCTAGCGAGTGCCTTTCATCCAACTTCATCAATTCATCTATTCTCTCTTCCAGTGCTTATTCATCATCCAATCCTCTTGCACATGCTATACGCAGCAATGGTAGCATAAATTCAACCGGCAAAACAACCTCCACATTGAACACTGGTTGAAATGGTGTGGCCTTGTTCAACCTTTTATATGTTGTTCTTTATGCCCAAATAACTACTGATACCTTGTCATCCTAATCCTGCCTACCCACATCACATATCTTAGTCAATGTGTGACTACGGATTTTGTTAAAATCCTCTACAGTCCCATTTGCCTGAGGGTGATAAGGGGTAGTCTTGTGATGGGATACCATGAATTCTACAAATAGAATCTTGATTGTTTCATTTAAGAAGTGAGTGCCCCTATCACTTGTTAAACTTAATGGGCACCCACACCTGTTGATAATGTTCTCCCATAAAAATCTAGCAGCCATGGCTATGGTGTAATCCTTAGTGGGCATGGCCTCTACCCACCTCGTCAGATAATCAGCACAGGTAATGATATACCACGAGTTAGTCCTTCACAAAGATGGTGAGATTGGTCGGACAAAATCTATTACCCATTTTTGAAAAGGTTTCGCATTGGTGATGGGGTGCAAGGGCATCTCATCCCTTCTTCCAAGTTTTCCAAGGCGCTGGTAGTGGTCACAAGCCTTGCAAAGCTCAATGCAATCTTGGTGAATCATCTCCCACCATAGTCCAGTGACTAGGATCTTGCACGCGGTTGCATTCCCCACATAGTGTTCTCCAGCAATCCCACCATGGGATTCTTCTATTATAGCTACGTGTTCATGTTCTAATACACACCAGTGCAAAAATTCATCTCGGCCCATTTTATACAAATCCCCATTGATCAACATGAAGGGCGTGGTGTGTATGGCTAACCTTTTTATTTCTAGAACATTCATCCCTTCAGGCACCACACCTTCCTTGAGAAAAATGACAATGTCTTCTAATTCTAAGGGCGCACATCGCAACCTGAATAATTGCACGTCTGGCATGGTTTTCTCAATACTCTGCGCATCCTCTCCCAAATCAATCCTGGATAAATGATCTGGCCCACAATTTTTCTTTCCCGGTTTTACTACCAATTTGAACTCAAATTCTTGAAATAAAAGTACGCAATGACATATGCGCCCTTGCAACACTACTTTTTTTACTAGACACTTCAAGGCCATATGGTCAGTGTAGAATATGAAGGGAGTTTCCAGTAGATATTGTCTAAATTTATGGAGTTCCTAGATCATTGAAAATGCCTCACATTTGGTCGTTGTATAATTCTATTCTGCTGGTGTCAACTTTCTACTTACAAAACACAGGGGATGATCAACAATCCCCTCTCTTGGTTGAGTAAGAATGGCTCCCATTGTTGTACTAGAGGTATCCACGTGGACATGGAAAGGTTTATCCCATGATGGGAATTGTAGAATAGGTGCGGTGATAAGCCTTTCTTTTAGAGTGTCAAATGCCCTCTGCTATGCCTCTCCCCACTGAAAGTCACTCTTATGTCTGAGCAATATTTCCAAAGGTGCGGCAATCTTGGCGTATCCCTTAATGAACTTTCTATAGTACCTAGTGTGTCCAAGAAATCCACACATGATGCTTTGGCTGGTAGGCTCCCCTAACCCCACAATAACTGTAACTTTCACGGGATCCACCAGTAAGCCCTCTTTGCATATGATATGTCCCAACAACGTTCCAAAAGGAGTTGCAAAGATACATTTCTTGATGTTGAGGGAGAACCTCAACTACCGACATCTTTCAAACATCAACCTCAAGTTATCATAATGGTCCCTAACCAATCCATACACTGTCCAATCATCCAAATACACTTGAAGGAACTTGTGGATGAAGTCCTTAAATCTTGTACCACTATGCACGAAAATACAACAGGCGCATTCTTCAGCCCAAAGGGCATGACCGTGTATGCAAAACTTCCCCACTCGGTGGCGAAAGTTGTCTTTTCTTGGTCTTCCTTGGCAATCCTTACTTGGTGATATCCCAAGAATCCATCCGTAAAGGAATAGACCTCGCGCCCAACAACTCCTTCCAAAATTTCTTCAGTGAAGGTCATGGGAAAAGGATCTATGATACAAACAACATTCAACCTCCCTGTAATCCACACATATCCTAATCTATCCTTCTTCATGCTAATCACCATTGGACTTATCCATTCTGATTCCTCCACAGCCTCAATAATACCGAATGCTATCATTTTGTCTAGTTCTTCTTTAACCCTTACGCGCATATTGGGATTCATCCTGTAAGGCCTCTTCCTGACCAAGCATGCACCATCCTTCAAATTTATCCTCATTTCCCCCAATGAATGGTGGATGCCTTTCATCTCATGGTAATCACGTGGGAATAAATCCTCAAATTCATGTAAGAGATCAATGATCTTTGATACTTCTTTGTCCAACCAGTAGTCCCCAGTGATAGCTTCCTTGGGCTCCTTCTCTGAGACGATGTTAACTTTCTTGGTTTTGAGCGGTTCATGATATGTGCGCGTAAATACATCCACACTGTCAACTACTTCACACGTCCCAACCGAATGGTTGACATTCAGGTTCTCCATCTGCTCCCCATCAACAACATATACCATCTTTCCTTTCTCCTTTTCAGCACGTGCACTCAAATTGTATGTCTTCTGGTTCCTCCTCTTCGAACCATGCTTCCAAGATAGGTCCATCAAGTAAGTTTACTAATCTATCTTCCACCATGGTGCAATCCCCTAGAGTGAGGTGCTTAATAGTCTGCAATGCCTCGTCAACCAGTTGCATGGTACTTCAGTACTTGAATGTGTGAACCAAGTCAATAGCTAATTCCTGCCAATTTTCTGTTTTGGGGCGTGTTTTAGAATGGATGTACCAAACATGCGCGTAACCTTGTAGTGTCAAATAGAACTTGTGCACCCAAAGGGAGGGTGGTAAAGCTTCCGCACCTTCTCCCCAAACCCTATCACATGCCTGGATGTGGGAAGAGGTGGGTCCATTTCCATTGTAATCCTTGATAGCGGTGGGTATGTTTCTTTTCAAGAAATCAGATAGTGAGCGCAATTCTAACTTCACACCATTCCAACAAGTTTTCACTATGTGCGGCCCACCACCTTGTTGCTGTTCCTATCAAAACATAACCTAACATACCTCGTCACTCGTCCTCCCTCCATTGAGCTTACATTTCTCTTAAAAAGACCTCAGGGTATGCATCCTCAGAATACTTGGTTATTGCCTTTCCTCCCAAGCACCGAACTGTATGCGCCATGGTTACCTTGGTCACCAATCCTTTCAGATGTCACCCAATCAATTCATAAGTCCCATGTGCCCAATTATCACATGCTATACTGGTAGTATCACTGACAGATTGAGCATCATCAAACTGGATGACTCCTTCTGTAGAGTGGATGGTCTCTGGAGCTCTTATGGAGTGCACATATATTCTTTCCAGGACCTCCTCCCCAAGGGGTTCAGTATAGGGTGTGGAATTTCCATCAGCAAGTGGTATAATCACCCTTTCTTCCTTGTTTTAAAAGCTTATATACCCCTTGTTAAACCAGAGATCTGCATTATTCTTATAACATCACGGGTTCCCGAGTAACGTTGGGAAATTATCTACCTCGACAAGCTGCCAAGACTTCAAAATCCCCAGTGAACTTAGTCCCCTGAAATGGTAATGGTCACATCCTTCAAGACACCTATGGGCATTACCTTTGTCTTATTTGCCATATACAACACATTTGAAGATGGTTGTAATGCAGGTCTTCCCATTTGATGCCAGGCATCCAGAGTGAGAACATTAATCTCCGCACCTGTGTCAATGAGGATGTTGCTAAGTAACCATCCATCCACTACTACGTTTAAGGTAATCTCTTTGTCATAATCAAGGCTGTGAGGTGGGAGGTTTGCATGCAGGATCTGCCTTTCGTGTTCTTCTCTGGCGCATGGTACCTTTTCCCTTAACCATGCTCCTAGAAGGGGAATAATATTCTCCTGCCTCAGCAGTTTACACACCTCCTTAACCTCATCCAAGTCATCCTTTGGTGCCTCTACGGTCCTTCTTTTCTCATACTTTCTAGTCTGCTCTTTCAAGCATTGGATCTCCCCTCGTAAACTCCAAATTACGTGCATGGTTTCCTGGTATATTTCCTTCTGGTGAGCCAGGTTTGGATACTTCCCATGTACTACTTCTTCTCTCGAAACCAAAGGTCTTTGCCTAGGTGTTTTCTTTGCATGCGTGGACTCCACCCTGGTTGTTACCATAGGAGGCTCTAGTTCTGATTCACGTATTACTCACGGGAGCCATTGCATGTCATCCTTCTTAATACTCACCATGGAAGCACCCTTATCCTTCCAGTACTACTGACTCATATGTTTGTATAACTCTGGGCACTCTTCGTACTTATGTTTCTTTCTGCACCATGAGCATTGTAGAAGATCTAGACATTCGCACTTATAATGGTCAGTGGCCCCACAATTAAAAAAAGTCCCACACAGAAACTCACTTCTTCCTCCGTGGTTACCATGACCATGAAATCCTCCATGAAACCCTCTTCCACGCATACCTCCATCTCTGTACTCTCCATACCCATGGTCATCTCCTTTGGAATTGCTGGCAATGCCAGTCTAGCGCACACCAAGATCAATTACCTCATGAATCTGGTTAATCAATCTACAATCCTTGGTGTCATGTGTGGTTGAGGTACATATCTTACAATAATAATACACTTTTTTGTGGATTACATGCTACAACAGGGGGCACCTACTTGCATCATGGTCCTCGTGACATATTTCACAATTTACCGCTACGGCGCGCACCGCCTTCCAAGTACATACCCCACCATTATCCTTTATGTGCCCTTCTATGTTACAATCCATGCACCACATCCCTCCATGAATCTCTGGAACTGTGTTGGCAGATAATTTCTCCAATTGCTTAGCCATGGTAGTGATCTGAGCTTCCAAAAATAGGCTAACACTAGTGTCAACACTACCAACTACCTCAATGTGTAACGCAGCTTCCAATACTTCACATGGGTCCGTTAATGTTTTATGAGACAAAGCCCTTCTAAAGGGTGTGATCAACCCTCTAACAAACCACTGAGCATGTTGTGAAGGGTGGATATCATAAGACAGTTTAGACAAAAGAGTTTTAAAGTGTGCATCATATTCTCGCATGCTCTCTACCATTCCTTGCTGGATTTTTTTGAGAGAGCTAATGCTCTTTTGTTCAAACTCAGGCATGTTAAATTCCACCAAGAATACATTTCTTAGTGCGGTATAATCCACAATATTCTGATGAGGGTCATACTTTCTATACCAACTATGTGCACGTCCTTGCAAGGTCACCATAAATTGACTAGCCTTTCAATCCTGGATCGTGATCCCCTTCGCGCGCCATAGCAACTCGCACTTATGCACATGCTCAGCGGCATCTATCCCACTGTAATCTGGTAAGTGTAGAGACATCTCAAAAAATACTTGAGGAGGTGGCTGAGGCTCTTGTCCTCCTGATCCAGTCCCTTGGTTTCCTCTGGTGTTTCCTCCTCCAGCAGACCCACTAGATCCTGAGCCACCAGCTCCACCACTTCCACCTCCAGATCCTCCTGTGTTAGGTACAGGGCATGTGTTTGTCATGCCAAATCCTCCCGTCATCCCACTAAATTATGCGTTGATATTTTGTGAACTAGTACCACTCCCAGTCGTAGTTCCTTCACCACTTCCTAATGCGCTTCCAAAACCAGCTGTATACGTGCCTTGTCTAAACATTCCACCAAATACTGGAATAGTGTGTGAAGCCATAGAAGTCCTAAATGATAAATTGTATCTTCTAGGCACCGATCAGTTACTTCCACTGATATCAAATGGATCAACTATAATTTTCCCTTGTTTGAACAAACCAAGCACCAGGGTTCAGTCCCTGGGTGGGGTCAGATGCGCGCCAATGACTCTTCTCTCTCTACACGGCGGACTCTCATCAAAATCTGCAAGGTTTTCTCTCCCACGCTTACCAAGATGGGGTACCATAGACTATTCAGGTTCCACATCCTCCATGTGAACCTCAACTCCCTTCCACCATATCTAGCTCCATAACCCACTTGTAATCCCAGATTGTCTATCGATCTCCTTTTCATGTGCTTCATTATACTTGAGCCGTCTCTCCTCCCTTTCCTGTTCAATCGTCATATCAGCCAGCCTTCCCCAACCTGGCTTCCTTGCCTAATGCTCAGGGTGGTTTAGCTGACCATAGGAAATGCCTCTAAACCCATGGTTACCATCAAGATTTTGATCACAAGGGGAATAACACGTAGAAATGATCCCCTGGGCTCTCGTAAGAACTCAAACTCAGCAACTTCTGGACAGGAATACATGGAAATGGCATATTCTAGAGTGTAGCTAGTCAATACTCCCTTCCACCAATGATCTATAGCACGGGTCCACGTTAGATCAAAATCTTGTAGGTTCTGATACCTTTCTTAGGTCCAAGGGTGTGACTTATACGATGCATAAGCTGAGATCCACTCAAATAACTCTACTGGGAAACAACAGAAGAACATTTCGTATAACTCATGATAAAGAGTGTCTTCCACCCATCTTCACGTATCAAACTCAGATCCAATAATAAATCTCTAGGTGAATTCATCCTCCATGCTTTTAAACCAATCTTCAACACCTTCAAGTGTTAAGCGCTTCACCATCACTTTTTGCATAGATCATGATGTATGCCATGTTCCACTACAACTTCAAAAAGAGGCCTTGGAAATGGAACCAAGATGTAGTCATTTTTACACCCACCAAGAACAAGGGAACCTCATGCGCGCCGACCTATCACCCAGCGGGTGCTGGGCGCTCACTCGAGGTGCACGAGAGGGAGCCAAGTCTCTCCTTTATGTGAGTTCATTGAAAGGTATTCTCATGATCTTGACTAGTGATTTAAAAGACATGAGAAAGCTATAGAGCTTAGAACGACTTCTATACCCCTTCAGTCATAATAAAAGAAAAGTGCGCAATAGAAGTAATAGAACTAGGAAGTTGTAAATCCGCTATTATACATAACATTCAAGTAAAATTCATGATTATATAAGAACAAAAGTATAATAGAAATATGCAGGTAATACAGAGATAGAGTCTTAATACATTTGTCATGGCAACCTTATCACATTCATTCATAGTATTACTTATAAAAGATTATAGAAGGCAGACCGTAGTCATGCGCCATGTGTGGATCCATACATGTACTTTCACAAACAAAATTTGCATTCCCCATTTCCCCATTACATCCTTACTGGATTCCTTTACCCATTTTCATTCCATAGTTCTCACATTAATTCTGTAGAGCTTCGCTACCTCACTTTTGTCTCTCCTTCTTTGCCAAAGGCACACGTATAAATAGGCCTCTGAGCTCTAACAAACTCCTCTGTAACCTCAGATCTATCCCCAAGTGTCAAGGTGTGGGTCGCCCCAGGTGCATGCCTCTCCATGTCATGATTAGCTCTTTGGATATTTCTATTGCAAGGTATATTCCTTCTAGGACACCCTGCTGCCAGGTTGGAACCTTATCCAAATGGAACACATTCTTCATGTGTTCTGTCCAAAAGGCCAAAAACGGCTAAGTCCCAAATTGTTCTTCACGCAGCGGGTGCCCTTGGTTCTCTAAGAACCCTTTTTGAATCCTACCTTGTGTTCCTTCACTTCCACACTTCATTAGTTCCATGCACATTTACGTGCCTTTAAGATTTGGGAGCTATATCAGGGGCCCAACACAGGGCTCTGCTTTTTCCAATTTTGCCTATGTGGCATGTTTTGATTGGTTGAGGGATGGTGGGTGGTCGGATTTCCTTTGAGTTTTTAGACTTTATTTTACAAAAATTTTAAAGTCAAAAAATGGCTTGAAACCCCATAGCCAATCAGGAGTGGACACGTGTCCTAAAAATAAAAAAGGGAGGAGTGGGCCGATGGGGGACTTAGAGTTTTTTAGCTCTATTTTTCTAAAGTTTCAAAATCAGTTTCAGCCCAGCTCCAATAAGAGGAGGACACGTGGCATCAATTTTGGGTAGAGGGGATGTAGATGGCGGAGGTTTTTTGAATTTTTTTGCCTTTGGAGGTAGAAAATGTTAAAATGAAATTTTGAAGCATGGCCCCATGGCCAATCACAGGTGAATGTGTGTCCAAGAAGAATCAGAGGGAATTGCAGGCCGCAGAAGGAAGTGGGGAATTTTTCCCTTTTTTGCAAAAGCATTTAAGGTAAAAAATTAAGCCACAAGCCCACAAATGAGCCACAAGGAGACACGTGGTGGGTAGAATGGGTCGGTGGGGTGGCAGAGGAAAAAGGGAATTTTTTCCCTTTTGTAAAATGAACTTAGTATAGAAATTTGAAGCGCTGGCATGTGAGCGAATCATCAAGCAAAACATGGCAAGGGAGAAATCGTAGGTGTGGGCCTGCGAGGGGAAAATTGAAAATTTTCCAAATTACCAAAAAGGGAAAAAATGCACAGAATTGAGCCACGATCCAAATGGGACCTACCATGTGCCACGTGTCATCACCAAAATGCAAGGGCGGACGGGCAGAGAAAAAAGTCAAAATTTTCCATTTTTCCAAAAAATATGGAAAAGTCAGAAATGATCCCCATTTCATTCCTAATTGTATTTTGACACATGGAGGGCCCAGATTGAAGGTGAAAAAATAGATCAAGGGTAATTGTACATTTTCATTTTTTAACACCATTTTTTGCTCCAGGAAACTTGTAATTGTGAATTTTGCATCAAATTTCATCAAATTTTTGGCGATTCCATGTCATTTTGGCCTTCTAGGATCATTGGAATCAGTTTCACGACTCAATTTGTAGATTTGAGGTGTTTTTGAGATAAATTTTAGTCATGCCCATGTAAGACGTGAAATGTCAAATTATAAAGTTGCAGAACCAAATTAGGAAAGGATAAGATGAAATGATGAGAGGATGAGGGGCTTGAATGCCTTAAGGATAAAAAACGTGCCTCCACAATGGATAATGATGAAAATTTGTAATGATTTACCTTTTTGCATGCATGTCATCTCCTCCTCATAGAATTGATTAAATTTCACTTTCAGAATATCATGAGGAATTGTTGTAACAAACTCGATGCCATTGCATATTCTTTTCTTGGGAAAGAAGGATAAAATGTGGCAAGAGATATATAATGCATTTTTGAGAAATGCAAAGAGGTCCGGAAGTTGAAAATCACGAGCAAATTTTTAGAGAAAACTCATTTTCTGAGAAACCCACCAAAGAACCATGTTAATTTCTCCTATGTTAGATCTTCATGTGTGTGAGTTGGTTACAAGTGTATAGCCATCACACAACTCTGAAATTTTTCATGAAACTCTCCCCTGCTGATGAATCTAACAAGCTTTTGAGTTAATCTATGTTTTCCTAGGCAATATGATGTCTATTATCATTTTTAAATGCCTACAAATAGTTTTCATAGTTCTTGTTGCAATCTTGCATTGAAAGTCTTTAGAAATCATACAAAATCTCCATTTCTTGTTGATAGTTTAGTGACATTGGTAATCTCATATTCAGAAGAGCCTTCATCTGATAAAGAGAAACAAATTTAAAATCACTTTACCTTCCTTGACTACAGAGGTTGCTTGTAAGCCTTTGGGGGTACCTTAGACATGATTTGATCAAGGATTTTTGTGTTTAATTGGGTTCTTTACTTCAAGTTTTTGTGGTGAGTTCTCAAAGATTGTGTGAAGAGTGCAACCTAGGCTTCCATTTATGTATCTTCTAGTTGAAAGAATATCTTGATTATTTAAAGCATTTTATCTTATATTTGTTCAAGTATTGTAGAGGTTGTCAAATATCTGATATATACAAGTTGTTCTTGTCGATGCCCCACCAAAAAATTCATTCAAACAAACTAATCCTACCCATACTACCCCTGCATTGCATTGTGTGTCAACAGAAGAATCTAACCCATCTACAAAAATGCATAAGGCAAATCACGATTATAGAATGTCTTCAGTAACCCTTGCCTTGCATTGAAAATATCTCCATAATCTAGGAGTGACAACTTGTGAAAGTCAGATTTGGAGTGTTGATCATATTTTTCCAAGGCCTTTTCATACTATTTGCATAAATTGAAGGGTGTATTCATCTCCTTCACCATTTGGGGGTTACAATATAGGTTCTCTTACCTTGGTTAAAAGAAAAAATCTAAAATAGTGAGGGTCAGATCAAATCCTTTCAAAGTTCCATCCATCTCTCCACAAATTTGAGTGCCAGCTAGATCACATCCCCGACTACAAAACGACACACATCAAGATCTATCTGCTTTAAGCTTCATACGATATCTCTAATGCTTCTCAGACTGAGAAGGAGAACAAATTTGGGTACCAACACTCCCTTCATTGCTTCTATGATGTGTTCATTTTATTTGGTTTTCACTATTAGTGAAAAACATGTACTGTCATAATATACTTCGCTTAAGATACGTTTACCTGAAAGTAACAACAATGTTTTCTATTCTTGAGTCTTCTCCTACATTGGGTTCAATGTATATTTATTTCCATCCTTATCCATCATGTATATGTTTGTATGACCATCATGTTGCACCTTCTAGTCAAAGTGCAAAGGCATACAAAGTACCAGTTGACATGAATCCATGGGAATCATTTTGCACATCACTTCATCTTCATATCTCACAATCTATAATTTGACCAACCATTTCTCCTTCACCAACAATTGGTTTCCTTTCTATAATCATGAAACCCATAATGGAATCAGATGCTCATTTCTCTTCTAGTGCAATTTATCCTCCATTCTTTTTCCATAAAATTATCTATGTTGTTATGGTCCACTATCACCTTGCATACTTTTCTTTCCAACTTACTAGCTGTCCTAAATAGATTTCTTCCCTTATTAGGGACAATCTCTTCTTTTAATAATTTTGATTATAAGAACTTGAACATTATCATTTATCCTATATTTGGTTCTCCTTTATGACTTATCAAGCCATATGTTTCTCCTTTCCTAGGTGTGAACTTCACTTGCCACCATTGTGGGTGTGTGGGCACTCATATGCATATGCCCTATTTCTCCACACATATAACACATGTCACTAAGTCTCTTACCTCCCCCATTAACTCTTCCTTGAGACACATGCAATGTGTATGAGTGTGATTTGAGAGCTCTAAGTTGTGATTTTTGAGTTTTTTTAGGATATGGAGGAAAGCGACAGTGACTGGAAGAGACAGAGGACCAAGAGGGGGGTAAGTATACTTGAATTTTTATTTGGTTTGATTTTTTTTGTTTGTTTTTTTTTGTTTGTTTTTGTTTGTGTTTTTTTAAATTTTAGGGTGGGAACGTCTAATCAGTATTGATCTTATGATCGACAACAATTGGGTGGGTTGACGTTGATTACCTTATCGAAATCATCGTCGATTAGCAATTAGAAAAAATTGGTGTGATTTTTAACCAAGTTACTAACTAACGTACTTTATGTTGTGTGTTTTGTAGTCAAGAGACACTATCTTTGGGAAAAAATACAGTTAGTGCAAATTCATAGCACCCCCAAATGAGTTATGGATCTACTTTTCTAAGGAAATGTCATTTGGTGTGATTGCACAAAATTGAGCTTTTTCAAAGTGTGGGACCTTTGCAAATGGGGAAATCTCTCTAGAGAAGGCCGGTTCGTCTTCCTAAACTACCTACCACAAGCTATTTTAGTGCAAACAAGCTAATCTAATCCTAATATAACTTCCAAGGAGACAAGGAGAGAAAGAAAACTAGAAAAAATAGAGCCTACACTAAAATGGTGATACACCAGAGAAGGAAAATGTTGAACATCTATTAAAATTTCCATGGAAACAAAGAGAGGTGAGCAATGGAAAGGATGGACAAGTGCATCACAAAACCAACGATGGATTTCACACAAAAAATGTTCCAAAACTCCATGAACACAACTCCAAAACCTACAATGAACATCCAACATGCACAAATACCTATAATGAAGAGAGGCAAGAAGAAAACAACCAAAAATGAGCAAGGATGGACAAATGCATCACAAAACATGTTTTTTATTACTCCAGAAGTTTGCACAGAATCATAATTTCATGGGAAAGAGGAAAAAATGCCATTACAAAGCATTGGAGGAGGTTCAAACTCCATTTTTGACCTTGGAGAATAAAATAAGGGAGAGGCAGAGAACAATGATGAACAACCTTTACAGAATGAGCCAAAACTGGCTTTTATCACTCGAGCAGAATGAAGAAATGAGAAAATGCAGGCAAATTTGATTTGAAACTCCAACCACCGATAAGATCCATTTATTTAGCCTAAAAAATGATGGGTTTCCATGAAAAATCCCATACTTTGAAGTACATTTCTTTGCAGAGCAAGAAAGAGGCCCATACGTCATTAATTTTGGTGGTTGGGAGCCATTTTCTACATTTTTTGCATGCCAGAGACGTTTTCCCATTTTTATCCCATAATCTCCATCAAATATAAAAATTGAACCATCCATCATATATAGGACTTCAATAGCTTTCCATTTATATAAAAATCATGAAAAAATGAGCTCTGGTGCGAAAGATATGCCCCTCTGAAGATTTAGGGAAAAAATGGTGAAATTAGGGCAAAATTCAGGTTCGCAGGCTGAAATTTGAACTTTTTCCTCTTTTTCAAATTGGGAAAATTTCCCAAAAAATATCCACTAGCCTAACCTCCACTTCCACGTGGCACCCTCTATTTGATTCGTGGCCTTAAAAATCACATTCTACCGCTTTTGTAAAATTGGAAATTTTCCAAAAATACTCTGCGGTCTCGCCGCTCTGCTGCTGATGTGGACACGTGGCACCATCCGATTCTATGTGGAGATGTGGTTCAACTTTTTCCTTTTGTGCTTTCACCACTTTGGAAAAATTTCCAAATCTACTTTGGCACCCCGACTCCTGCTGCTAACTGGACATGTGGCACCTTCACATTTCTCAGCGGGGATGTGCTTCTATTCTTTCCTTTGACGTACTTTGACCAAATGCCAAAAAATTTAAAGTCCTTCTGCCCCCGCCGCTCTACCTTGACATGTGGCATATTTTTCTTAGTTATGGGCCTCCAACAATATATTTTGCTCTGCGGGCTTTCGGGCCAAAATTTTCGTTTGATTTTTTTGCTAAAAGGCTAAGTGCCAAAAATTTTCCTGTGGGTCCGCCTTGGCAAATTTTCCCTTGAAACTCCGCCAAGCCATAAATCAAAAAATACAAGGAGTTAGGAGGAATTCTTTACCTTTCTGGAAAAGGGATGAAATTATCTATCTGATGAAGCCATACCCAAAAACTTTTGAGTCCTTGAGGCATGACAAAAATTCATTTTAAGTACCAGTGAGGGAAAAGGAGGAGTTAGCCAAACATAAGCATGGGCTTATTTTGGATAACAAGTACCAGCGATGTTGGAGAGGATCCATAATAATGGCATTGATGCATAGTGGGCCCATGTAGTGGCCAGTTGTTTGAGATATTTCTACCACTACCAATAGATTCCTTAGGATGTTGGATTGATGGTGTCTTTGATTGAAAGATGGGAACCGAGTACAGGGACCTTCTATTTCTGTACCGATGAAATGACAATAACCTTAGAGGATGTGTATAGGATCTTGACATCATTGATCCATGGTGAGAAGTTAGTACCAATTACATGAGAGGCCTAGATTAATACTATGAGGTGGTTGTATGGTGATGAGGCCATAGATATTGGATACATAATCATGGGTTTGCACAATGAGACTTATTATGATGGAGATGTGTCGGGTAACCAATTGATGTCATTGGTGATGTTGACGATATCTAGGTATAGCCTAGATTTTAGCCACAAAATCCCAAGGCGTGTTGGCACATCACTCATCCTGAACTGAGAACTCCACCAAAGTGCAAAAGGGTATCAGGTCCCTCCTTTATGTTAGCTTCTTCAAGGTGTTAGCATGATAAAATAGATATTCCAGATCCATAACAATCAACCTATTATACTACAATGTATAGACCATATCTAGATCTTAACCATATGCAAGAAAAATTAAACAAGGACCAAGATTAACTTTACCATACTAGATCCATGTTCAGTTATGTCAAACACCAATATCCAGCCATAAAGATCCATTATATTAATTTCATTAAAATAGAAAAGCTTCTTACATACATAATAATGTCATCATGAGTCATGCGAGTACATAATCCAGGTGCATAACTCTACTACCAAAGTGATCCCCTAAACCATGCAAATCAATACATATTTATCGACGTGGGGACTTTCCCTTCACTGGCCATGCACCTCTAAAAAATAGGCTACATGCTAATAATAGCCATGCGCCACTATAAGCTAAGTACAAAAATCATGCAAGCTTTCTAACAATAGATCTACTTCAAATATCTCTTAGTTTAGATCTTATTATTAGCTTGGAACCATGCACGTCGATGGATCTTCTGTTTACCCAAAACAACCTTTGTGTGTTCTTAAAGTCTTATAGAAGACGTGCTCCACACTCCATGTATATCTTTAGCTCTTCATTCCAAAACTGGCTAAGTGTTAATCAGTTACATGCAACCTTGTCATGTATCCAAGCGCAAACCTTGTCATCCTCATGTGCACCTTTCTTCTCTAATGTATTTCGTGTATGCTAAACTCTGTCAGGGGACTTACAATATTTTATAACTATTTACTAAGTTCTGTCAGTGTGTCCATCCTACGCATCACTTGGGGATACAATTCCTTTATTTTATTATTTATAGAGCCCTCAATACTTCAATTGCCTTAGTTTTCTTTTCTACTTTTACAAGGATTTTTTCATATTCCACCTGATTTCATTTGTTTTTGGTTCTGAGTTCCTTTAAATCCACCTCATGAGTAGTAACCAACACACTCGCACCCTATCTATATCTTCATAGTCATCATAGAAAAATTTGACCATGTGAGCCACATTTTTCCCTGATGTGAGAAGCCCGGTGTATTATGCTATGGTCACCTTGAGATGTGCCTTCTCCTGCTCATTATGTCACGCCATAACATCTTCTACTAACTCTATTGTGAGGGGTTGCTTTTGTATTGTAATAATGACCATAAAATCTTCTAGATAGTGGAAGGTTGATTCATACTTTTGTGAGGAGGGATCTGGATCCAGGTGTGCCAATATCATAGAGTCTTCTAGCATCTCTAGCTTTTTGTATGCCTCGTGCAACTTCCCCTTCTCTTCTCGAAGCTCAAATTTCAACTGTGCAATAGCTTGTTCCTTTCCCTTTATCACCTTGTCTCTATTGATAATTTCTTTATTATTTTCCTTCAACTCCTTTTGCAAAGCCATTATTCTGTTATTCCTTCCAAATAATCTCGCCTTTATTTCCATCAATACTTTATTTAGAACATTACACACATGTTCATCAGTTATTGTTGTGAATACACAATTGGATTTACCTCTTTGAAGCTTGGTGAAGTGTGTGTATCTTGCAATGCATCTGTATTGAATTCAAATTGTGGCTCATTGATATGGGACTCAAAATTCCAAGACAATATTTTCCTTGTGTGTAGGTACGCACTTTCCTTATCAAAAGACGACCAACCAAACAATTGGTCTATTGAAACTATGCTCTGGTAGCAAATGCGCAAGAATTTGTTAGGATTTATGTTATATGACATTATATACCTCTATTGGATGGACATGCATCTGCCACTTGTGCACATACCCTTGGAAAAACCAACTGCCAAACTTGTCTCTACGCCTCCACTCCCATATTTTTCCTTTCCTTCATCTTCTAGGTACTCCATGTTGCGCTCTACCTCCATCTCAACCAACTTCTGGATAATATTTCTAACTTTGAGCTCCGCCAAGGCCTCCACCTCTAGTCTGGGAATGTGTGTTTTATCATGTACATTTGTTCCCACTTCCTCTCCATCTCTTTCTCCCTCGCAAGCATCCTCCAAATGCACCCTCCTCTCCTCATCTGATTCATGCACATTGTAGACAGGAGGGCTCTTTTTAGGCTCTCATTCTTCTTCCTTCCCTTATTTTAACTCATTCCAAAATCTCTCTATCTTCTTAGAGTCGAAACTCTGGATCACCCTTTACTTATTTTTTACTGGAGACTGCTTCTGTACTAGGGATTTTTTCCTATAAATATAAGTACCTATGCCTACTATTTCTTGTGTGCGTGTGGTCTGACCCACATGGCCACTTGGTGTCCTACTAATTATAGGAGTTTCCACTCTATCTCTCTTCTTCACCTCCACATTCTTCCTACATGTAAGGTCTTGAGGGATAAAAACATCATCCTCCACATATGCGCCATTCTCAAATTATGTCCACAAATGAATCCATACGCTCACGGCATTTTTCCCTGTCATCGGTATTGTGATGGGTTTGAGAAATTGTATGTCATGAGAGACATATTTTTCCACATATGTGTGCTTCTTTGGATAGACAAGTGTTTGATGCAATGCACGATCCTCCTGGTCCACTTCACTTAGACCAAATATTAATTTCTTGGCCTCTTTAAATTTGTTAATTGTACTCTGGAAATAATGTGTTGTGAAGGAAAAAGGAAATTTACACCATAGGCTCTTCGTGTCATCATTCAATGTAAACCTTCCAATGAAAAACTTCTAGGAGAATCCAAACTTAACCTCATTCCCCACCAAGACTGGTAGTTGCTCTCAGATTCTCCGTTCTGTACCAAAGGTAGTGTGCATCCGCTTGTACCATTTATCCAAGCATGCCTTGTAGTCTTGTGTCATTAAATCACAAGTATTTTTCATAAACCTTTGAGATGGGGAGGGGTTTTCATCAGGGCACTCCCGTATATTACTATTTGGCCCATCGGGCACTCTAATCTAATAGAAAACAATGGTAAGAAAAATATTACCATACATTATCTTATCTCCATCCCGCACGACATCTATTATTTCTTATGTAATGAAGGCCAAGATGTTGTAAATGGTCCCTCTTGAAATATTTCTGCACACATTCAACCATATTTTATTAACTTGGGTCCACCTTACCTAACCAATCACTTTTGTAAGTAAGCACGCGGCCATCTTCATCACCAGGTTGCTGATCTTTGATATAAAAAAGGAGCACCCACCTTTCTTATACTCATACTCCTTATATGCTTCTATGATAGCCTCATTATTATGCAAGTTATCATCAAATGACTCTTCAGTGCAGATGATTCGATTGTCTCTAGAGATTAATTGTGGACTTATGTGCATCCTCCTCCACGTGAAATAAAAATAATCTTCGTGTACGTGTGACATAAGCCACTAGTACAATCTCTCAGGATTACCAAAGAATGATAATTCATAGAGTTGTAGAATTCCATCCTGCTCCAATGCCTTCTTAACTGAGTAATCATATACTGGTTTTTAATCTGTCATTCTCTCACCTATGGGTCTAACTAGCTCACATGTCAATCCCCTCTTAGTTGTATATGTTTGATGGTTATAATCACTTATAACCATTTTTTAAACATGGGACACCCACTCCATTCCCATCAATACCCCATTTGGGTATTGCATCTCCTAATACCATTCCTCGTTGAAACTTGTCGTCGCAATTGGTTTTCCCTTGCCCTTCTTCTTGGGTGAAATGGTTGTTCCTCTTCTTAGTGTCATTCTCCTTTGGTCGAGTACTTTATTATTTCTACCTTTTGCTTTCTTCTTACAATGCCTCAAACTTAGAACCCTACTCCTACAAAAATCTACAATCTCTTCCCTAGTTCTTCAAACCCTAACCAGAGAACTTTTGTTTCCTCATGCCACACCGTCCAAACCCACAGAATCATTTCACAAACTTTCTCTGCACACGGCCGTGAACGTATTCACAATCTGGTTCACAAATTTTGTTGTTCGTAATTAATTGTTCACACCAATTTGCAAGGATGTCCTAGTTTATAAGAAATCTTTCTCAAGTTATCGCAAGGTAAAAATAACTTACCTTGACTCCCTATTTATAGTTTTTTACTTTTTATTGCATTAATTACCATGCCACCTACCACCATATTGACGCATTAAATTCAGATTTTCCAAGCATGTTTCCTCCGCACACCCAATCATATGTAACCTCCGCAACCTTCTGGCATGTAAATCTACATTGATTGCAGACCTCCTTACGTGTGCTTCTAGTAACAAAGTACATCATCCACTGCGTCCTATATCAAGTAGTTCTCCCTGCCATTTCCTCCCTCATGTTGCTCTGCACATTCATCACTGTACATGGATTTTTATTTTGGCATCACCCTATTATCACCATCTTCCTTGACACCTTGTCATTTTCTGACAACCATTACCACCCTTGTTACGCGTGTCCCTGAGATACATAGGGCTTCCAATACGCTCTCTTATTTCTTTTGGGTAATTTTCAAACTTTATACACATTACCTCTTCTTTTACTCTCTCTACCCCACACTAATGGTATGCATAGTCCTCTACGTATGGAAACACTAAGATAGTAATCAACTTCCAACACACAAGCATGCTTATTACACAAAATAGTAAACTAAATTGACAAAACATAACAACGATGAAAGAAAAAACATATAAATGAAATACATTAAGGAAATCTAATCTAATGGAAATACTACCTTATTACAAACACCAAGAATACTTATTTATAGTAGGGATTCAACCTACTCCTGTTGAAGTATCTAGGTATCTATGTTCCATCCAACACCTCTAATTGGAAAGCACCTAAATTGAGTATATAATTTATAACATACGGTCCCAACCAATGCACTTTAAGCTTTTTAGGGTGGCGCAAGAACTTTGATTCATAAATAAGAACCATTTTTCCAACTTCAAGCTTCTTATCCTTAATACGTCTATCATGTCATGCCTTCTACCTGGCCTTTTCTTACTTTTGACTCCATTTGGCTATAGTACGCCTTTCATCCAACTGCATCAATTTTTGAATACGTTCTTCAAGTGCTTTCTCATCAGCCAATTCTCTTGTGTGTGTAATACACAAAGAAGGTAACATAAATTCCACTAGTAGAACAAACTTCACACCAAACACCAATTGAAAGGGTGTGGCCTTATTCAACCTCTTGTATGTTGTCCTATATGCCCACAGTACAACAAAGAATTTATCATCCAACTCTTTCCTTCTAACATAAAAAAATTTAGTCAAGGTATGGCTCAATATTTTGTTGAAAGCCTCAATAATTCCATTTACGTGAGGGTGATAGGGTTTTGTTTTATGGTGTTCAACCATAATTTTTTTTAGCAATATCCTAATAGTATCATTAAGAAAATGAGTACCCCTATCACTTATCAAACTCAATAGGCACCCATACATGATGATAATATTGTCCCACATAAACCTAGTTGTCATAGTTGTCATGCAATCCTTTATAGGTTTCACTTCTGCCCACCTTGTAAGATAATTTTTACAAGTTATAATATAGTGTGATCCAATCCTATGTGCATGTGGGGAAATAGGACCCACAAAGTCAATTTCCCATTTTCAAAAGGTTTTACGCTAGCAATAGGCCTCAAAGGCATTTCATCTCTATGCCTAGGCTTTCCAAGGCACTGACAATGGTAACAAGCGTTACAATATTCTTTACAGACCTTATACAGTGTTTCCCACCAAAACCATCCAATAAAATATTGTGTATGGTGGAATTTCTTGCATAATGTCCACCTATAATTCCCTTATGAGATTCCTCTATAATGGCTTCATGCTCATATTCAAGTACACACCGGAGTAAAAATTCATCCTGACCTAGTTTGTATAAGTATCCACTGATAAACATATAAGGTAAGACACATATGACAAGTTGTTTCTTTTCTAAATCCTTCATCCCTTTACGCACCAAACCAGTTCTTAAAAATACTACAATATCTTCTAAGTTAGAGGGCACATGGATCCATCTAAAAACATGTGCATCCAACATTGTCTCTTCAATGCTTTGTGCATCCTAACCTATATTAATCCTTGATAAATGATCTGGTCTGGAATAACACTTTCCTTTCTTAACCACCACAATGAAAACACTTTCCTTTCTTAACCGCCACAATGAAATCAAATTCTTGAAATAACAGAATCCAATGGCATATGTGCCCCTACAAAATGAGATTGTTCACCAAGTACTTCAATGCCATATGGTCTGTATAGAAAATAAAAGGTTTGGCTAGAAAGTATTGCCAAAATTTATGCAGTGAACCTTGGCTAGAAAGTATTGCCAAAATTTATGCAGTGTGTAGATCATGAACAAGTCTTTGCGCTTTGTAGTAGTGTAATTTTATTATACTAGAGTTAACTTCCTTCTTGCAAAGAAAATATGATGATCAACAATCCCTTTTCTAGGCTAGGATAATATTGTGGCAATGGCCATGCCAGAAGCATCCACATACACATGAGGCTAGGATTTATTCCATTGAAGGTAATGTGCATGCCAGAATGCATCCACATACACATGAGCAAGCCCTTTATTCCATGTCTCAAATGTGCGTAATGGGTGATATCAGCAAGCCCAATGGAAATTCCCTTTAATGTCTCAAATGACACCAACTTCGCGTAGTCGCGCTTCACCGCAATGGAAATTCCCTTTACTTTTCAATAGATCCTCCAAGAGCACAATGATCTTGGCATAAAATTTAATAAAATTTATGTAATATCCTATGTGCCCCAAGAATTAGCACACTTTTCTCTACTTAGTAGGTTTCTCTAAGCCCAAAATGACATCAACAACCTGTGTGCCCCAAGATCCACTTAGTGCAAACCTTCCTCTACAAATGATATGTTCCAAGTAGAGTCCCAAAATGACAACAACCTTAGCAGGATCCACTAACACACCTTCCTTACAAATGATATGTCAAGAGATGCTCGGTTCTCCACCAACTGTAGAAAATATCTCCAAAGGATTTAGCCTCAAATTATCACTAGTTGATCCTTTCACTAGATGCTCCATAGACTATCCAACCATATCTCAAACATAAACCTATAAGATTATCATAGTGAAGATTCTTTACTAGTCCATGGACTATGCCTACACAATAATGTGTTTACAGAGAAAATATTGCCAGATGTATTATTTATATCCAGAATTTGTGAATCACCATGTATCCTGGAATTCCTACACAATCATGTGCGTGAAATTATTGCTTCTAGGTGTGATCCTCTTAATCCAAAGCTATCTTTCACTTAATGCTATCTAGAAAATTCCATCAGTAATTGTGCAGCAAATCACTCAGTGGAATAGAAATTATTCGCGCCTTGCCTATTGATCCTCTTTAGCTATCTTCTACTTGATAAACAGTATCTGGAAAATCCATCAATAATAGAAATGCAACATCTCAATTCCCTTGTAATCCACACAAATTCTTATTCTTCCAAGATTTCTACTGTAAACAGTGTTAATCATCACAGGGATTATTTTCTCAAAATCATAACCCAGGATCTGAATTCCTCTATGCAACATTCAATGATTCCATAATGTAATCCACACAGATTCTTATTCTTCCATATTTCTTAATGTTAATCATCTTGACAGTGTAGGTTAGGACCCATCCCGCGCGCCCCGTGCTTTCCTTCCCCGCGTCTGCCCCGCGCCTTCTGCCCCGCGCCTTCATCCTATAAGGCCTCTTCCTAACTATGGGCTCAATGCACCTTCCATTAGCTTTAACATTCTCATCTTCACCCAAATATTAATGTACTTTAACCTTTGACGTGCAGGTTAGGATTCATCCTAGTCTTTGCCTAAGGAAACAGAGTCTTCCTTCTTGCAAAGAAAATATGATGATCAACAATCCCTTTTCTAGGCTAGGATAATATTGTGGCAATGGCCATGCCAGAAGCATCCACATACACATGAAAAGGTTTAGTCTATGAAGGAAAGTGCATAATGGGTGATATAGCAAGCCTTTTTAATGTCTCAAATGCGCGTCTTCACCCCAATGGAAATTCCAAATAGTTCCTCCAAGAGCACAATGATCTTGGCATGTAATATCCTATGTGCCCCAAGAATTAGCACACTTTTCTCTACTTAGTAGGTTTCTCTAAGCCCAAAATGATAGCAACCTTAGCAGGATCCACTAACAAACCTTCCTTACAGATGATATGTCCAAGTAGAGTCCCAAAGGATTTAGGAAAAACACACTTCTTGATGTTTCAAGAGATGCTCAACTGTCAAAATATCTCAAACATAAGCCTCAAATTATCATAGTTTTCCTTTACTAGCCCATAGACTATCCAACCATCCAGATAAACCTATAAGAATTTGTGAAGAAAGTCCTGGAATGCCTACACAATAATGTGTGAAAATATCTCATCACCATGTATCAAAAATTCCTCACTCAGTGGTGAAATTAGTCTTCTCTTGATCCTCTTTAGCTATCTTTACTTGATGGTATCTAGAAAATCCATCAGTAATAGAATAGATCTCGCGCCTTGCCACACCTTCCAATATTTCTATTGTAAACAGTGTTGGAAAAGGATCAATTACACATGCAACATTCAATTCCCTGTAATCCACACAAATTCTTATTCTTCCATATTTCTTCTTCATCACAGTAACCCAATCTGATTCCTCTATGGGCTCAATGATTCCATAATTTAACATTTTTTCAATTTCTTCTTTAACCTTGACGTGCAGGTTAGGATTCATCCTATAAGGCCTCTTCCTAACTAGGAATGCACCTTCCTTTAGCTTTATTCTCATCTCACCCAAATATTAATGTATCCCCTTTGACTCATGATAGCCCCTAGGAAATAAGTCCTGGAAGTTGTTTGGTAGCTCAATTATCTTAGCAACCTCAGAGTCTAACTAATAATCTCCCATAATGGCCTACTTAGTTTCATCATCTGTTATAATGTTGACCTTCTTAGTTTTCATAGGCTCATCGTAGGTTTGTTACTTCTCATATGCACTGTTTAAGACCTTGTGCATACCCTCTGTATGCTCAACATTAAGATTCTCCACTTCTTCATCGTCAATGACATATAGTATCTTATCCTTATATTTTTCTAAGCAGGAATGCTCAAGCTATTCTGCATCTGTGTCTTCCTCTTCAAAGTGAGCCTCCAGGTCTGAATCACATAGTAATTCTTGAATAAGTTCCTCAACCTTTGCACCATCTCCTATAGTTATGTACTTCATAACCTGTAACGCCTCATTCACCAGAGGTTTAGTGGAAAAATAGTCAAAGGTATGAATCATACCTGTAGTCAGATCTTGCCAATTTCTAGTTTATCTATTTGAATCTGTATAGACATACCATACATGCGCACAACCTTGCAAGGTGAAGTAGATCTAGTGCACCCATAATGAAGGTGGTAAAGCTTCATGCCCCTCTATCCAGAGTCTCTAACACTACTAAATGTGGTGTTGAATAGGAACCTTACGATAAAATTCACATATCTAAGTAGGCATTTTTCTCTGGATAAATCTAGTGGAGAAGGAGATTCTCACTTCCTACCACTCCAAAATATTGTCCCTATGAACCATCCACCAGCGTGCTACTATCCTGTGTAGAGTTAAAACTAGCATATTCCTTATTTCCACCTTATCTATCCACTAAACTTCCATAACATATAGGAATACCTTGGGATTTCCTTCTCTAGTGTACCATGTTACATGGTTTCTTCCCAAATGCCTAACACGATGTGGCCTTCTTACATGCATTAAAACACTCCTTACTTCACACCCAATAATTTCACAAGTGTCATGTGCCCAGTTGTCACATACAACATTGGTAGTATCACGTATGGTCTGTGTATCATCCCACTGGAGAAATTCTCTCTTCTATAGCTCGAGAACTTACGGGTCTCTAATGGTGAGTACATAGATTCTATTTAACTATTCTTCACTTAAGGGCTCTATGCAGGGTGTAGATTTTTCATCTTTCAAGGGAATAATTTCACGCTCTTACTTGTTCTCAAAACTTATATACCCCTTGTTAAAGCATAGGTCAACATTTTTTGCATAACACCATAGGAACCCAAGTAATGTTGTAAAATTTTCTTCTTTTACAAGCACCAAGACTTCAAATTCCCTAGTAAACTTGGCCCCTTGAATAATAATACTAGCATCCTTCAAAAATCCAATGGGCGTAGATTTAGTCATGTTTTCCATAAAAAACATTTGAAGATGGTTGTAATGGTGGTCTGCCCATCTGAATCCATACATCCAAAGTGATTACGATCACTTTTGTACCTCTTTCAATCAAAATGTTACTCAAAATCCAGCCATCAATAACAAAATTTAGAGTAATCTCCTAGTCATAATCAAAGATATGAGGAGGAAGGTTAGCATATAAATTTTGTCTCTCGCGTTCAATTCCATTGCGTGGGGTGTTTCCCTTTAATCATTCCCCCAACAAAGGAATGATGTTCTATTGTAGCAGTATCTTGCAAACTTACCTTAAATCATTAACATACGTCTAATGGATCTCAATTTATTTCTTTTGCTCTAAATTTTGTGGCTGCTCTTTCAAACATTGTATCCCACCCTGTAAATTCCTAATCACCTCCATTATTTCTTGATAAATCTCCTTTTGATGCATAGGGTCTGGATACTTGTAATGTAGTACCTCCTCCTTTGTAATGGAAATTTTTCTGCTTTGGAACTTCCCTGGCACGCACAACCTCAACACGTGTAGTGATCTTCATAGGTACCAACTTAGGATCAAGAGCTAACTTTGACATCCACTGATATTCTATAGCACGGTGCACTCTAACCATTCCTTGCCCTTTTCCTTCTTATGCTTCTTACTTAGGTGTTCATACAAGTCTATGCATTCTTCATAGTTATGGTTCTTCTCACAGAAAGTACAAATAATGTTTTGAGGGAATTCACACCTGTAATGATCAAGAAACCTGCAAGTATAACATGTTCCTCTTGGAAATTTTCTCCTTCCACCTCTGTGACCTCAACCTATGAATCCTCCACGATATCCTTGACCTCTAGCATGCCCTCATTTAAAGCGCCATTTATTGGGATAATGATCATGATGCTCACCTTTTTCCTTAGAATTAGTTGTAACACTGGTCTAATGTGCACTAGCATCAATGACATCATGAATTTGATCATTCAACCTATAATTTTTAGTATTATGAGTGGTAGACCTACAAATCTTGCTATAACAAGACATGTTCTTTCATATCACGCATTGCAATAAAGGGCACCGGCTTGAATCAAGATCCAAATGAAATATCTTACAGTCCAGCAACATGGTGCACACCACTTTACGAGGAAAAATATTCTTAGTATTCCCTTCTACTTCATAATCTATGCATTAAATCCCATTGCGTGTTTTATGTGCTGAGTTGGGTGACAATTTATCTAACTATTTATCCATAGCTGCAATTTGAGCTTCCAAAAATAGGCTCACTTCTGTCTCTACACTCCATACTATATCAACATGCATAGCTTATTTAATGACTTGTAACGGATCTGTATAATTTTTTGTGAGAGTGCCCTTTTGAAAGGTGTAGTTAAATCTCAAATGAACCATTGAGCATGTTGGCTCGGGTGTATATCATAAGATAATTTAGAAAAATGGTTTTTGGAACATGCATCCTACTCCCAAAAAACTCTCAGTTATACCTGTTAGGATAAAAATATTATTATCCTAATATTAATTATGCAATAGTCCAGTTATTTAATTAATTTTATTAATTAAATAATGATGGTTAAATCATATATTTGTTATGTATTGTTATAAACCATATTTGTCTTTTATTCATGCAGTTATATTGTTTTGAACAATATATTTGTATCTATTCATTTGAGCTTCCTGGATGTTATTGGAAGCCTGTATATTTAGGAATTTGGTTCACCTGTGGAACTTAATTCTTTGTTTGTATTTGGCTGTGCAATACCTATAAATATTGTGGCCCATTCTCTATAATGGTTGACTGATTGAGTCAACTGCAAAACTTTTTAACTGCTCAAAAACTGGCAGAATTGTAATAAAAAACAATAAAATTGGTTCTGTAACACTCACAAGATCCTAGATCTCATTCACAGCGTTCGGTATATACGGTGCCTCTGGGAAGCGCTTACGGGTAAAGCCGTCGCAACTACTACTGCACTTAACACCTAATATAGCTACAACATCATTGTCTGGGCATCATCCCTATGAATCGACGGGGAGTAATAAGGTCATAGTGCACACACTATGAACCATCTCATCTGTCTGTGAATGATTGCATGACCTAAATCCGGACTGAGAAATTATCCAAGTATATAGCGAAGTTACGCGTGTGTATGAGGATATTTCTTTGAGCCGGTGTCAATAATTACATAGACCCCATCAGTACTGTCTTGGTACCACGTATTGAATTCTTTCACGTATGTTAATGCCTCTTTCACATACCACTGGGTATATAGAAAGGGCGAGCTTCTTCCACGTACCGACGGGTATATCGGAAGGGCGCGTATATAGAAAGGTTTGGTATATCAGACTGACGGTATATAGATTGGGAGACCTAATACCTGGAGTGATAAGAGCCAAACCCTGTCAGTAATCTCTGAAAAATGGGCACCAATGCCCCTAAATTTTTTCTTCTAGATTCACAACTGCTCAGAGGAAGCAACTATGCTGCATGGAAGACAAAAATAAAGACACAGCTTGAGTTTGAAGAAATCTAGCCTGTTGTGACTAGTACTCTAACCAAATCACCAACTGATGCAACACAACAACGACAGTTTGATAGAGCAGATCAGAAAGCAAAACTCATCATCTTGTTTGGAGTGTCCGACGATGTGCAAGCCCACATTCGAGATGCCACATCAGCAAAATAAGCATGGGATAAGCTGAGCACAATATATGAGGCCAAGAACAAGAATGTCATACTAAATTTGTAGAGTCAGTTACATACATTGAAGTTCAAGCAAAATGAGAAAATTGAAGCTTTCCTAAGAAGAGTTGCAGAGTTGAGGGCTTCACTTCTAGCCCTAGGAGAAGAGGTCAAAGATGAATCTCTCATTCCCATTTTTCTGAGAGCTCTCCCTTCTTCTTACTGCATTTTTGTCACAACTCTAAACTTGTCAGATACGACAATTAGTTTTGACAAGCTAGTAAACTTACTGCAACAAGAGCAAGCAATGCACAACAAGGATGATGAAGAGGATCAGGCACTGTCTTCACATCAAAAATGGAAAGGAAAAGGTAAAGGAAAACCTAATTCCTAGTAAAAGTCCCAACATCAGAATTAGTATCACGGGGACAAATAACAGAAGAAGCAATGTACAATTTGTAAAAGAGGACATGACTTACAAGATTGTTGGTATAATACTTATAAGAAAGGTTGATCAAGAAAGTATGGACCTCAATAATCAACAATCTTACAAGGGACATTCAAACAACTATCACGGGCAGAAAAAGGGGAACTGGAAAAGAAGACCCCACCAGCAAGGTAATATTGCTGAGCAACAAGAACAGTTAGACAATGAAGACTTCTTGTTCACTGCTTGATTCAAGTGAACCATCCACGTCATATAGTGATGTCTGGTATGTTGATTCGGGAGCCACTCAACACATGACTGGCCATAGAGACTAGTTTATTTCAATGAGGGACATGCCATCGAAAAATCATGTTTCGTTGGGAGATGATTCTTCATATATAGTTCAGGAGATTGGAAACATTTCTCTACCCCTTGGTTCACGCAAATGCAGACTATCAGATGTTCTATATGTCCCTGGGTTGACAAAGAATCTTCTTTCAGTCAGTCAACTCCTAGATCACAACCTGAAAATTGACTTTGATAGTCAATCTGGCAAGAAAATGTGTTTGATTCGAGATAAATCCAGAGGCTCGAAAATAATTGCAAAAGCCTCAAATGTGGGACGTATGTTTCAACTTGATTTCATTCACAAAGATGATCAAGCACTTGTGGCTAAAAATTCCACCTCAGCATAGTTGTGGCATCGAAGATTTGGTCATGTAAGTTTCAAATATCTTGAAACACTTCACCGGTGTAATATGGTACATGGGCTACCATCTCTTCAAAAGGATACAGACAAGTGTCCTCACTACCTAGCAGGAAAACAACACAGAGCTTCATTCCAAAAGAGTAATTTTCGAGCTCATGGTAAACTTGACCTGGTTCATACCGATCTTTGTGGTCCGATACAGCCAAGTCATTCTGGGTTCCAGTACTTCATGCTTTGTGTTGACGACTATTCACGGAAAATGTGGATTTTTTATCTTCGCAAGAAAAGTGAAGCCTTTGAAAAATTCAAAAAGTTCAAAGTTGCAGTTGAGAAAGAAACTAGTTGTCACATCAGAACTCTCCACTCAGATCGAGGGGGGAAATTCACCAGTGATGAGTTCAGAGACTACCTACAAACTCATGGGATTCATCGACAAATGCCTCCTCCACACACACCGCAGAAAAATGGTGTTGTTGAGAGAAGAAATCGTACTATCATGGAAATGGTGTGATGCATGATCGATGATTTTGGACTTGCAAAGAAATTTTGGGTAGAAGCAACAAAGACAACAGTTTATTTGTTAAACAGAGTGCCCACAACTGCTCTTGATGGAATTACACCACAAGAAGCATGGTCAAAAAGGAAACCATCCATTGCACACCTCAGAGTATTCGGGTGCAAAGCAAGCATGCACATACCCAAATAGAATAGAAATAAATTGGACATGAAGTCACAAAATCTCATCTTCATTGGATACAGTGAAGAGACTCTTGGGTATAGATTGATGGATCCTAAGACCAGAAAAGTCTACACAAGTAGAGATGTTGAGTTTTTCGAGAAGAAGGAAGCAAAGACTCCTCCTCCAGACTCACAAGATGTAGATTTTTCACCTACTGTAAAAATTGAAGCTGATGTTCCCTCATAATATGAAAGTGATGATGGGGATGATGGTGTTGATCAAATAGAACCACAACCCATGGGAACAGTTCAACATATGCCTAAATAGTGTACAAGTACATTACGAGATGCAAGATTGGATACTCCACCGGATACATCCACCCCTGGACCACGAACTCGCAGTAAAGCAAGAGAAGAAGTTAACTTTTCTTTGATGAGTAGAGTTATTAAATCAGATGAGCCCTCTATAGTCTAGGAAGCCCTACAGTCAAAAGCTTGGAAAGATGCCATGGATTTTGAATATCAATCAGTGATGAAGAATAACACTTGGCAGCTTGTCCGATCTTCCACCAGGGAAGAAACCCATTGGATGCAGATGGATATTCAAAACTAAGTACAAAGCAGATGGGACAGTGGACAAGTACAAAGCAATACTTGTAGCAAAGGGGTATGCACAAAAAGAAGGCATTGACTATGAGGAGACATTTTCTCCCACAGCTAAGATCAAGATGATCTTTGCTCTAGCTGCACAGTTTGGTTGGAAAGTCCATTAGATGGACGTAAAAAGTGCCTTCCTAAATGGAGATTTACAAGAAGAAGTCTACATGACTCAACCTGAGGGATATGTTGTACCTGGTTAAGAAGAAAAGGTATGCAGACTCAGGAAATCTCTGTATGGCCTCAAACAGGCACCCCGGGCATGGTACATCAAGATTGATGAGCATCTCGTACAACATGGATTTGTCAGAAATCCATACGATCCCAATCTCTACCTCAAAAAGCAAGGGGGGGAGATGGTGATTGTTGTTGTTTATGTCGATGATCTAGTCATCACTGACAGTTCAGTGAAGATGATTGATGAAACGAAGAAAGATCTTAAGCGATCATTCGACATGACAGATCTCAGGCTGATGCTCTATTGTCTTGGATTAGAAGTATGGCAGAAAGAGAATCATATTTTTGTTTCTCAGATGAAGTATACCAAGACAACACTCGAGAAGTTTAGGATGATGGATTGCACACCAATTGCTACACCTATGGAGAACAGATTACAGTTATCTCGTTCAGATCCATCTCCTGAGGTAAGTGCCACTCTCTATTGGCAGCTGATTGGGAGTCTCATTTACCTGACCTACACTAGACCAGATATCAGCTTTGCAGTGAGCTATCTATCCAGGTTCATGTAGGAACCCAAAGTTTGTCATTGGAAAGAAACAAGGCGCATTTTGAGATATCTCAAAGGATCAGTGGATCTTGGTCTAGAATACAAGAAGAATGAAAAATTCTTCTTGACTGGATATTTGGATTCAGATCATGCAGGTAACATTGATGATAGAAAATCCACTTCTGGATTTGTATTCTTTATGGGATTTGGACCAATATCATGGGGAAGTAAGAAACAACACTTTGTTTCTCGCTCTTCCACAGAAGTTGAGTATCATTCTGCAGGAGAAGCTGTCTGTGAAGTGATTTGGCTACGTCGCATACTGGAAGGACTTGGAATACCATAGGACAAACCTACTACCATGTATGTTGACAATGAAGGTGTTCTCAAACTTGTTCACAATCTAGTTTTTCATTAGAGAACAAAGCACATTGAGGTTCAGGTTCATTTCATACGTGAACATGTGTTGAAGCACAACATCCAGCTTCAATTTTTCCCAACAGATGAACAACGAGCAAATATTTTCACAAAGTCACTTGCACGTGATAAGTTCGAGTTGTTCAAAGAAGTTTCTCTCCTCATCTCTTCAGACAATGCACAATTAAGGGGGGGAATGTTAGGATAAAAATATTATTATCCTAATATTAATTATGCAATAGTCCATTATTTAATTAATTTTATTAATTAAATAATGATGGTTAAATCAGTATTATGTTATGTATTGTTATAAACCATATTTGTCTTTTATTCATGCAGTTATATTTTTTTCAACAGTATATTTGTATCTATTCATTTGAGCTTCCGGATGTTATTGGAAGCCTGTATATTTAGGAATTTGGTTCACCTGTGGAACTTAATTCATTTATTTGTATTTGGCTGTGCAATATCTATAAATATTGCAACCCATTCTCTGTAATGTTGATTGATTGAGATTAATAAAATTGATCAGGCTTCCATCCCTATTCTACAATCATCAATACCAGCTTGATTTGCTTCAGCTAGAGCTGATGCACATTTGCTCAGGGTCAGGAAATAAAAAACAAAGATAAGCATGCCAGAACACTTTGCATTATAATCTATAGCAAGTCTGGTTGGATCAAGGGATATTCTTAGAACTATACATTTGCCCTGAAGTGTAGTCACAAAGGGCTGAATACCTTGTGCACTAGAATGGTAATCCCCTTGGGAACAAGCAACAAGTAGTATCATGCATAGTATGGCTCAACTGCATAGGATTCTATCCTCAGTTATTTAACTAGAAGATTCTATCCTTAAGAGCATTTTCATGTAAAACTTTTCTAAGGATGGTGCTGACCATGCCTACTATTAGCATGTGAACCTGTATTTTCCTATAGTGCATCCGTGGTGAAGGGAAATTCCCCACCCACTAGATCCTGAGCCACTATGATCCTCTTAATCCCCCTGGTCAAGTGTGTGTCAATGGGCCAGAGTTATGCATACCTTGGTTTTGTCATATTGTGCTATTGGACTCATGGAGATAATCTGTGAAGTTAAGCTAGCTTCTAGTTTGTGCAACATTTAATACAATGGTTCATATTGGCTGTGCTAATGGTATGTGAACATCAATGAAGGTCCCTCAAATCATGACCTAAATATTATTATAGTCATTGATTAGTTCATCTTACCATATATGAATAAGACCTAGATTTGGCTTTATGCACTGTGTTTTGTTTATATTGGTAATGAACTCTATATGTCACTATATACACCATCATGCTAACATTCTGTACAAGAAAATATAAAATCTTAGGTACCTGGTGCATTTGCGCTCTTCAGGTGAGTGTTCAACTCAGGATGAGTGATGTGCCAACACACTTGGGTATATTCACAAATAATTCTATATGTTGCATTAGTCATCTCTATACCAAGCTAGTTAAACCTGTAACATAAGCTAAAATTTATAGCTGAGACGATGCCCCAAGATGAAAAGCTGAGATGAGTTAATGGAGGCTTACCAATCTAGTGTTAGGAAACCCTATCAATGGGGAAATGCTATACTACCATTGGCGCTATGGCACTCCCATTCTTGTCCTCCTAAACCTATGCCATCTCAGCCTATTTTCCATCTTCCTATATTTTTTCTAACTGCTTCCATTAAGGATTCCCCTTCTACATATTCTTTCCTTCCATCCCACTTTCATTCTTTTCTATCTTTCCTCCCAGATCTCCATCTCCTTCATAAAAAAGTATTCCACCTTCTCCACCATTTGAATTTCATCTGTAAGTGAATCAGCTGAGGGCTAAATCCTTCCCCTTGATTTGGTGAGCATAAAATCCAAATGCTCTGAACTTCATGAAGAATCAATTACAATACATGAAGTAATTTAGTTTGACCAAAAAAATAAGGGACCAAGTTCTTTCTTACACTGAGGATCTGTTCCTTACTAAACAATATTTTAAAGACTTCTTGACATCCAAAGGTTAATAATTCCTTAAATTCTAGACAACAAGATTCACATGTAGATCTATAGGGGTAGGTTGAGAAGGAGTCCAAAGAGATTTCAGATAAAATTAAAAGCTTCAAGGATTGGAGCCATTCATTTTGAAGTAAAAAATAAGATTCATCATCAAGATCATAACAGTTAACCTTATTTAATCTCTTCCAAATCAACCGAGGTAAGTCTTCATTCTTGAAAGCCAAGAAATAATTGTTAAGGAATTGAATGAATATGAGAGAATGTTTAATGAAGAAGATGATCCTATGCCATTCATTAAATCCCTCCTATTTTGATTGAAAATCTTGAATCCAAGTGACATTGAAATAAAATAGTTGGAAACAAAGGAAGAGAAGCTTCTAAGTGAGAAAGATGATTTATTTGAATGTAGTGAACCCCATTATCTTGCATGCTTAAATTTTTTTGCATGTTTGAAATATTGTAGTGATCCATCAAGCATATATCTAGATGTTGTAATCATTCACGAGGAACTTCATCCCATGGCGGAGGATACAATTAGATTTAGAGGCCTTGAATGAAGAATAGATCATAAGGATCTTCTTGCTTTCTTTTATTGATAAATTTTTAGATCTTTCTTCCATTGTCATCCTTATAGGAGTTTGAAGCTTTTATGGATAAGTTTGGTCTCTCAAGATTTATGTTTAAGGAAGAGGAGAGCCATGATGAACGAATTGCCAAAACAGTCATCATGGAGGAGGAAAAGTTGTTTGCTAAAACACCACATCATGCTCGATCATCTTAGCCTACAAACAACTCCATTCATGAAAACAATAGTCTACAAAATTCCCCCATTCATGGGGAAAAGAGCTTCAAATATGTTGTGGGGAAAACCATAAGGATCAACCCATTGGTTCCTATATAATCCCCTTGTCTAATCAGATATCTGGCTAGCTTGGAGACAAATATAGAGTTGCAAATAGTCATGCTCATTTCAAAGCATGAGGATGATCATCAAATTACCAAAAGGTCAAGCAAAAATGCCTCCAAAAACCAAATGTAGGGCAACTTAATGAGGTATTCATCTTGTTTTTAGCTGATACTTTGAAGAATTTTGGTGTGTAAGGCATGTTTGCATTTCCACCATGGTGATTGGTTGTAGTTCTAAACAAATTCAGGGTGATGGCCACATTTTGTAAGGAAAGGTATCTATTTCTCACAATATGTTTCAATGTATTTGTTTATCTCCCTTTGCCTCTGGTTAGAATAGAGTATGTAGGTTTTATTTCAGTAGAACAAGTATGTAAGTGCACACTTTTCATGTTTCCATTTGAATCATGTATGATTTTCCATGTTTGTACATAGTTTTGTGTGCTTTTGTTTCTTTTTCATGGTTTACTTAAATCAAAGAAAAATTCTTGGCCAAATCAGATGTTGGGGAAGCTTTCAAAGTGAATTTTTAGACCCCAAGAGGTGCCTCTTCCTTGGTCAAATTTAGTTCTTGGGATAGTGCCAATTACATGCACTTAATTTCCAAATCAACATGTGATCAAAACTCTGCAATAACTTTGTTATTTGTTATGTTTCATATCAGTTTTCTTTGAAACTTGGCAAAAACATTCAGGAAACTTTATATGATTTATTTTTCCAAATAGATCAAATGAAGAAGCAAACATAGTGAAGTATCAAGCTTCATATGGCCCTGAGGTAAGTATTTTAATGTTTTTGATCAATTTATAAAAAAAATCGTGCTTGACTCCATGCCTAATGGATGCATAAGGATACTGATCTAATCCAGTAGAAATATTACCCTGAGAGGTCACTAAATTGTTCATGTCCTAATGTCATAGTTCAGCATGATATATCAATGATTGACTTGCCACCACTCTTTACATTGTGTTTGTCAAGAGACATCACCACCAAAATTGGAGCTACTTATCAACTAATTGGTCAATATGATCTTTAGAACAAGGTATAGAGCTAAGAATACAATCTGGATTGAACCTATTGTAAATTTCCATATTAAGCCTCATGTACCAATCCCAATCAATGAAAATTTCTCTACAGGCTCTATTGCTATCAATATGAAGATCAAGTTTCAGGAACATGAACAAATTTCGCCACTCGAGTCTGCCATTGAATAAGCCAAACAAAGATTATCATACTCATGTCGAGTTTGATAAAGAGCTGGAGAAATGTCTTGGATTTTGGATATAGTCTACGGCCAACACGTCAGTCCCTCATGGCAGAGACATAGCTGAGGCGTTAGAGAAATTCAGGCAGTGGATTTTGAAGTCAGTGGTCCCTCCAAGTGACTGTCCACCTGTCTTCTTCTCCTCATTCTTTTCTCTTCTTCCATTTCTTTTGCTGTTTTCTTTGTAACGGGTTGAGGTACTTGCGATAGGCGGTCTTTAACTATTCTTGGTTAAAGAAACGGTTACGAAGACGAAATATTTTCCTTTTTGAACCTTCGGTTTTCCTGAGTGCATTTTTTTCATGTCACTTTCCAAAAGTGGATCTGCAAAAAACATTATCCCTTTTGGATATTCTTTTCTTGGGGACAAAGTATTTTTCTATGAACATGGTTTTGGCCATGGAAAAGGGATTATGGTTTTCTAGGAAGTTTGTAAATTCTGAAGTAATTCAATATAGAAGTTCTTTCTTTCTTTTTTTCCTCTGTTATATCTCTCTCTCCTTGCTCTATTCAATTGATCATTTGTTTTGCATTCAAAAGAAACTTTGTGTTTTGGTCTGTGTAATCTTTAGAACTTTGTGTTTGCAGATTTGCATCGGTGGTGAAGTAATTAATCCTTTTCTATATTTTCTTGGTTCAATGTGAGTAGGGAGATACTATGCTATCTATATTTTCCAAAAGAATTGTTGTTTTCTTCCTTCTCCCATCTCTTTATTCTTCCATTCTTTCTTATTGATAATCTTTTGAGTATGAAAACAAGCCAGGATATCAAGATCCAAACATTGATAGTTGTAGATTTGTACATTTGTTTTTCCGGATTTCAATAAGGGAACCTCTCCCATTAAAGAGGAGGGACTTGTTGTCCCCTGACTGTGGTTTCAACCAATGTTTCATTCTGAAACCCAACAATTTTTGGTGACCCCGCTGGGGAATCATTGCAAATGGATTCCAATTTTTGAATAACAACTTATTGATCATCTTTGATCTAGCAACTCAAAGATACACTCGGGGTAGAAGAACCCTTGGGGAAGAAGACCCTCATTTACAACTTTTGGATCATCAAGGTTTCTCTCTCCCTTCATCAACAAGAAAAAGAAGAGGAACAAGATCTGCAAGCACTCCTCTTGCTAGAGACAAAACTTCTAGGAGTGACATCCCTCAGGATCAAATTAGTCCTAATTTCCATGCTTTGATTCTCGTTGGTGTTTTAGTTCCTCTCCAAAAAATCTTTCCAAGGATGGAAACTCATCTACCTTGGGGCCAAAGGGTTGGGCCTCTTACTCTTACCCAACAATTGCATGAATTTCCTAGAGGCAATAGAAAGAATTTCCCTAAATTCAGAGGTGATGGGAAGGTTCACCTAGATGAGCATATTGTGGCCTTCATTGTTGCTTATGGTGTTCTCAAAGTTGAACATGAAGATATCTCTATTAGAATTTTTGTAGATACATTGCAAGATAATGCTATTGATTGGTTTTATCATCTCCCTGCTATATCCATCACCAATAGGAACACTATGATGACCCATTTTGAGCAGCGTTTCAAACCTGATGAGGACGTACATGACCTCTTCTATTCCAAATTCTTCCACACCCAAGGTAAGTTTTGACATTCCTTCCTCCTCTGTTTCTACTCCTAGAACTTCTTGCCCTTCAAATGATAGAGTTGATAAGTCAAAATTTTCATCTACTCCTATCAATGATGCTCCATCTACCTTTGGTTTTTTTGACATTATTGACCATCTCAAGAAAACTAAGATCCAGATCTCAGAAGCTGAATTCTACCAAACCCATCCCAAGGCCTTTCCTAATATGGTAGACTTTGTAAACTCCAAATCCAAGCCTTCATCCTCTAGTTGTAAAGGTATCTTGCCCACTCCTTCTCCTTCATCTGAACCAAGCCTTGTGGCAGTAGTCACTTCATCTGATGAGAAGATCAAACCATTTTATGTCACTCTCCTCATAGCTGGCCACAAACTCAACAATTATGTTATTGATTTTGGTGCTTCAGATAATGTGATGCCCTAGGCTTAACCCTAAGGTATCTCATGCCCTAGGCTTAACCCTAACCCACACATTTGGTTCATGTTACTCAATGGAAAGTAGAGAAGTGACATTGGTTGGAAGGATCAAGGATGCACAAGTAGCCTTTGCAGCTCTTCCAGAGAAGAGAGTTTTAGCCACCATTTTGGTAGCTGATATTCCCCCTTCCTATGACATGCTGTTGAGTAGACATTTTTGTAAATATGTTGGAGGTGAAATCATGATGGATTTGTCACATGATCTTATTCCGATGAATGGGAAAATGAAGAAGCTACTACCTGAGAAAAAACCTAATATATCATGAAAAATATAGATGACCCAAAGGCACAAATACTTTATGAGGACATTGGTCATGGTAACTACATGATCAGGTCACAAGATGAGGCTAACCATCCTAAGGAAGTGCTTCTTGATCCTAATGGTGTTTGGATCTTGGAATTTGATGGAAGCTGCTCCTCAGTTGGTTTTGGAGCTGGTGTGGTGCTTATTTCTCGTGAAGGGAAAATTCATCCTTTCTCCTTCAAGCTCTAATTTGAAAACACAAATAATACAGATGAGTATGAGGCTCTCATCCTTGGTTTAAGCATGGAAAAAGAGATAGAGATCAAGAATCTCCTTGCTCGTGGAGATGCAAAGTTGAGTGTAAAATAGGTCAGAGATATTTTTCAAGTGAAGAATAGAAGGTTGAATAATTAGAGGAATCTGGTTTGGGATTCCATTGAGTTCCTTGATGCCTTTTCAATTGAAGCCATGCCAAGGGAAAGAAACACTAGGGCTGATTTCTTATCTATCTTGGGGTCTCTACTAATCCCTCATCTAGATTTCTCCCAAGATAAATTCACCATTGAGATTATTCATAGGCCTAGTGTGCCTAACAATCCAAATAATTGGTAGGTCTTTAATGATGATCATCACTTGCTTTCCTTCCTTGAACTCAGAGATAATTTTGACCAGATGTACTTGGAAGGAATTGGGAATCTTTCTAAAGAGTGTGTGCCCCCAAATGAAGAAGATAATGAAGAAGAAATAGATCATGATGGTTGCATAAAACTGAAAGGTAATAAGATACCTAAAGGGATAGTAAGTTTGGAAGATTTATTTCATAAATATGATAGGTACATCAAGACCAAAACTTCCAAAGGACCTCAGTAGTCTGCTGACTGTGAAAAGATAATTGTTGGGAGTCTTAATGAACCCATGCTGGCAAACATTGAAAAGTGTTGCACACAAGAGGAGAGGCAGAAAGCAAAAAATCTGTTGAAAATGTATTTTGTTGTTCTTGCATATTCTTATGATGATCTCAAGGCTTTTCAGCAAAAAGAGATGCAACATTTCATTCCTCTAAAACCTGGGATCAAGCCCTTCTGGAAAAAATAGAGGAAGTATAACCCTAAAATTATTGATACAATCTTTCAAGAGATCCAAAAGTTATTGAAGGCTAAGATCATTTTCCCCATTCACCATTCAACGTGGATTGCTAATATTGTGCATGACAGGAAGAAGAATGGTGAGATATGGATTTGTGTTGATATTAGGAATTTGAATCAAGCCTCCTTGAAGGATAATTATCATCTCCTAGTAATGGGTCAAGTGTTGTAGGTTGTTACAGGTTCAGAAATGTTGTCCATGCTTGATGGATTCTTAGGATATAACCAAGTAGAGGTGAGTGTTGCAGATCAACATAAGACTACCTTTACCACTCCTTGGGACACCTTTTCTTATAGGAGAATTCCTTTTGGCCTCATCAATGTTGGTTCTACCTTTCAAAGGGAAATGGACTTAGCCTTTGGAAGTCTCAAGGGGAAATGCATAGTTGTATACCTTGATGATCTGACTGTGTTTTCAAAAACCAAAGTTGATCATTTCCAACACCTTGAAACTATCCTGCAAAAGTGTAGAGAGCATGGCATCTCCTTGAATCCCAAGAAATCTATATTTTGTGTCACTGAGGGAAAATTATTGGGACATATTGTCTCCATGGAGGGAATCAATATTGATCCAGAAAGAGTCTAGATGATTCAACAGATCCCTCTCCCCACAAGCAAGAAGGGTGTGCACTGTTTCTTTGGCAAGATCAACTTCTTAAGAAGATTCATACCTAATTTTTCTGAACTTACTTTGAACATAGTCCACATGATGAAATGGAAGAAAAATTTTGGTTGGTCCTTTGAAGGAAAGGTTACATTTGAAGTTATCAAGAGAGCTATATCAAAAACTCCAATCTTGGCATGCCCTGATTATAGCAAAGACTTTTTTTATCTATTGATATGCTACTGAAATTACTCTAGCTCTTGTGTTAACCTATGAAAATGCTGAAGGTCATGAACTCCCCATAGCGTTCATGAATTATATTTTGAAATCCCATGAGTTAAAGTACACCATGATGATGAAACATGCTTTTGCAGTGGTCAAAACTGTGAAGCAGTTTCGTTTTTACATCCTCAACTCTCTTTCTATTGTGCTTGTGCCTGATACAACTATCAAATCCATTCTTACACAACAAAAATTTGGAACCAAGAGAGGAAATTGGGTAGATAAATTTCAGGATTATGATCTTGACATCAAACCCACCAAGATAGTTCAAGGAAAGGGCTTATGTGAACTCATTACTGAAGGATTTGTTGCCAAATTGCCCAAGGAGGAAGTTGATATCCCTGTCGTTCTTTTCCTCATCTCAACTGACAAATGGTATGTTGGCATTACACACTTTCTTACTTATGGAGAATTTCCATCCCATTTGAGTGCCAAGGATAAAAGAGCCATCAAATTAAGGTCTGCGCAATATGTGTTGTGGGAAAATGCATTGTTCAAACAAGGGATAGATGGAAGGTTTTTGAAATGTGTTGACAAAGAGCAACAAAAGAAATTGTTCTCAACCTTTCATGACCAGGCCTGTGGAGGTCATTTCTCTTCTACTTTCACGGCCCACAAAATCCTCCATGCTAGATATTAGTGGCCTACCTTGTTCAAAGATGAATCAAAGTGGGTAGTCAAGTGTGAAGCATGTCAAACCTTTGTTGGAAGACTGAATTTGGCTTCTTTACCTCTCAAACCAGTGGTGATTGAGGAACATTTTCAGCAATGGGGTTTGGACTTCATTGGGACACTTAATCCACCTTCAAGTCTAGGGTATACTCATGTTTTGACTACCACTGATTATTTCACCAAGTGGGTGGAAGCCATTCTAGTTAAAAGTACTACTTCTGAAGTAGTATGCAACTTCATCAAGGAGCACATCTTAATAATGTTTGAGATACCAAAAAAATTGTCACTGAAAATGCTTCCAATTTTTATTCTGCCAAGATGATGGATTTCTAATATGGCTATGGCATTTCCCTTGCCCACTTTTCAGATTACTATCCCCAAGGGAATGGACAAGCAGAATCAACTAACAAGAACTTGGTCATAATTTTTTGGAAGCTTGTTAATGACTCTCAGAGGAATTGGCATAAGAAACTATATGATGATTTATGGGCAGACATGATTACACCTAAAAGAGCCATTAGAATGTCTCCTTTTCAATTGGTATATAGAGTTAAAGCTCAACTACTAGTGACATCGGAAATGCTATCCTTACATTTGATGAAGGCCATTGAGGATGCTAACTTTATTGATTCATTGGAAAAAAGAATTATGTACCTCTAGAAGTTGAATGAAGATAGATTGGAAGTGGTTTACAAAATATCAGCTCATCAATTCAAGGTAAAAGCTCTATTTGACAAAAAGGCTAAACCCAGAACTTTTCAAGTGGGAGAAAGTGTTCTTATTTGAGAAAAAAGGCATGAACTTCGAGGAATCCCTGGTAAATTTGATTCCCTTTGGCTTGGTCCTTTTAAAATTAGACATTTTGCTAGTGAGAACTCTTTTTACCTAGATTACATGGATGGTTCTCCTCTCCCACTTCCTTATAGTGGGAAATTTTTGAAGTTGTTCAAAACCTAGTAGTTTTGGCAGTCCCTCTGTACATTTTGTATAACGTTTTGCTTTCCTTGTTTTTGTTTTGGTTGGTTTCCTTTCTGTGTTCTCTTCTATGTTGGTATTGCTTCTTTTTGACTCCATTGCCCATTGGCTGAGACAGTGATTCGATTTGATTACATAGAATTCTCCAAAGTTCTTTATTTTTCCTCTTTCCTCTGCCAAATCATCCCCAAAAGGAGCCAACTAGTGTCCTCTCAATTTTCCCCACCCTTTCAAATCTAATTTCATGAAAATTGGAGCTCTTCCATAGAAGAAATTCATGTTTTAAACTCCTTAGATGCTCATTTTCATTTCCCACGGTGTTTTTAATCAAAATTCCCCCAGTTTTCTGCCATTAAAACATTTTACCTATTTTCAATGGATGGGAAATGATTTTAGTTATTCTTTTATGTGTTTGGAATGCATGGGACCTTGCATATTTTGTTTTTAACCTTTTTGTAGAGAAAGAAATTCTTCATCAGGAGTAAAAATGGTGTTTTCCTGTTTCTTGAAACTTCCCATGTTCTTTTCCCTGTCAAATTCTTACTCAGAAAGGTGAAGCTATGCATTTGTTTCCCATTGGATGTAGCCAGACGAGTTCCTTTTTGAGATTATCACTTTTGGTGATTTTGGAAAAAATGTCAGATTTACCTTGCATCCCTGCTAGTCCCTGATTGGCTGGAGTAGTTTTGGCGGAAGTATAGGGTGATGGATAAATTTTATTCTCTAAGGAATTACGCCGTAAGGGAAAATAGTTCTAAAATGACCCATGGCCCCGCCCATGCGAAAGGATAAATTCTGAGTTGAAGCCCGCAGTCAATCAGAAAGGGACACGTGTTCATGTTGAAAAGTCAATGGTGGAGGTATGGACTTTCGGGGGGAATGTTGGAATATTTCCCTTTTCAAAATAGATAAAAAACGAAGCACATCCCCACAATCAATCAGGTGATGCCATGTGTTGAAGAATAAAATAGGGACACGTTGTCATTTTTCAGTTCATAGGATCTTTGGTGGACCAGCAGAGGGCTTTAGGAATTTTAACCTTATTTCCGCAAAGGGTGAAAAGTTCTAAAATGGCTCGTGGCCCCGTTCATGCGAAGGGATAATTTCTATGTTGAGGCCCACAACAAATTATAAAGGGACACGTGTTCACATTGAAAATTCAATGGCAGAGGCATGGACTTTCAGGGGAAAGGTTAGAATATTTCCCCTTTCAAATACAGATAAAAAGTGAAGCATATCCTCATAACCAATCAGGTGATGCCACATGTTAACATTGCAAATTGAGTTGCGCCCCCTTTTTCCAATCGTGGTGTGCCACGTGTTCATGTTAAAAAGTCAAAGCAGGCCGGCGGAGGTTTTTGAGAATTTGAGTTTTTTGTTAAAAATATTTTAAATGGTAGATTTGAACTGCATTTCCTCTGCCACTCAGATGGCACCATGTGTCCAGATTTTAGCAGAGCTGCGGGTGGGGGGGGGCGGAGCAAAATGAGAAATCATGCTTTTTCTCCCAAATGTCAGGAAATGCAGATTTCTCCCCCATGGTCATCGTTGCTTGTATCTTGCCACGTGTAAGGTCCAAATTTGAAGGTAAAAGGGGGAAAATATAGCCAAATGCATTCATTTGGTTTTTTAATGCCATTAACGAACCAGAGCTCTACAAAATGCAAAAATGGATCATTCTTCATTCGTTTTCTCATTATTCTTGTCGTTTCTCCATGAGATGCATATTTGGTTTATTATGGAGCCAAATTGATAATTTTAAAGGGATGCAAAGTTTAATCATCAGAAAATAGAGTTTATCGAGCATATGCGATAAAAAACAGAGAGAACTTACCAATAATCACTTAAGTGTTATGAAAGTGGTTAATAGGTAGAAATGGCAGGACCACATGAAGAAGAAAATAATGAGATGCCCCCTACTAAAGTAATCATGCTTATACTGGAGAAATTTTCCTTTTTGAACCTCTGGTTTTCATGAGTGCATTTGTTTCATGTCACTTTCCAAAAGTGGATCTGCAACAAACATTATTCCTTTTGGATATTCTTTTCTTGGGGAAAAAGTATGGATGTACACAGATTGTTATACGAACATGGTTTTGGCCATGGAAAATGGATTTTGGTTTTCTAGGAAGGTTGTAAATTATGAAGTAATTCACTACAGAAGATCTTTCTTTCTTATTTTCCTTTGTTATATCTCTCTCTCCTTGCTCTATTCAATGGATCATTTGTTTTACATTCAATAGAAACTTTGTGTTATGGTCTATGTAATCTTTAGAACTTTGTGTCTGCAGATTCGCATCGATGGTGAAGTAATTGATCCTTTTCTAATAATAGATCTACTTTAGTTATCTCTCAGTTTAAATGCTATTATTATCTTGGAACCATGCATGTGGATTGATCTTGTGTTTACTTGAAATAGCTTTTGTGTTTTCATCAAGTCTTCTAGAATACATGCTCCACAATCCATGTCTATATTTAGCTCCTCATTCCAAAATTGGCTAAGTGTTAATTTTTTTCACGCAACCTTGTTTTGTATCCGCACGTAAAACTTGTCATCCTCGCACGTGCTTCCACATGTTCCTTTCTTCTCTAATGAATTCTGCACGTGCTAACCTCTATTCTAGGACTTAGTAATTTTTATATGCTCAACATTACCCCACAATAAAAGTGTTGTCTATCCTCAGAAATATTCTTCCCTTCTAAGAAAGAATAAAGAAAAAATTTGGAATTGTACCAGGCTTACACCAAAGAATGAAAGAATTATTCTACTTTTGTACAAGGATTATAGAATCCTTGTTTAATGAGGCCTCAATCACATTTCATTCTTCTACCTCATTTTATGCTTGTTTGAACAAATCCCCCTATCATTGTATTAAATTCCTCAAATGTAAGATCTTCGCCCTTAGCTTTAAATGTGTCAACAATATTTTCTATTTGTTTGCTAAGGTCTATCAGTGCTTTGATCCTGCACATCACCTGGGGATACAATTAATTTTATTTATTCTTTATAGAGGCCCTCAATACTTTAATTTCCTTACTCTTCTTTTCTACTTCTGTCATAATTTCCTTTGTTTTTGGTCTTGAATTCCTTTAAATCCACCTCATGAGTGGCAACAAGCACACTCGCCACTCTATCTTTGTCTTCACATTTTTCATAGACAACTTTGGTCATGTGAGTCATGGTTTTCACTGTCACAAGAAGCTTAGTGTACTACATTATGGTCACCTCATGCTTTTCATTATCCTACTCCTTCTGTCATGCCAGAATGTCTTTTACCATGCCATAATTTCTTCTGCCGACTCTAGTGATAGGTTTACTTTTGTATTGTAATATGCGTGCCAAATCTTCTAGATAGTGGAAGGTTAATTCATACTTCTGCGAGGGGGGGGGGGGGCAGATCTGGGCACACCAATATGGTAGAGTTTTCTATCATCTCTACCTTTTTGTATGCCTCACGTAACTTCCCCTTATCTTCTCGTAGCTTGAATTTCAACTACGTAATAGCTTGTTCCTTTCCCTTTATCTCCTTGTCTCTCTCGATAATTTCTTTATTATTTTCCTCCAACTCCTTTTCCAAAGCCTTTATTTTTTTATTCCTTCTAAATAATATTGCCTCTATTTCCACTGATACTTTATTCAGCGCATTACATGCCTATTCATCAATGATTTGCTGTGAATCCACAAATGGATTTACCTCTTTGGAGATTGGTGAAGTGCGTGTATCTAGCAATACACCTATATTGAATTCAAATTGTGGCTCATTGATGTGGGACAAAAAATTCTAGGAAATGTTTTTCCTTATGCACGGGAACACACTTTCCTTATAAAAAGATGACCAATAGAACAATTGGTTTGTGGGCACTGTGCTCTAGTAGCAAGCACGTAAGACTTTGATAGGATCTATGCCATATGAAATTGTAGGTCTCTACTGGGTGGAAACACATATACCACTTCTGTGCGTACCCTTGGGAAACTCAACCGCCAAAATTTTCTCCATGCCTCCACTCCCATATTTTTCCTCTCCTTCATCTTTTAGGTGCTCTATGTTGTAGTTTACCTCCATCTCAACTAAGTTCTAAATAATATTTGTGACTTTGTGCTTCGCCAAGGTCTCTACCTCTAGTCCGGGAATGTGTGTTGTATCATGTACATTCGTTCCCACTTATTCTCCATCTCTTTCTCCCCCACGAGCATCCTCTGAATGCGTGATCCTCTCCTCATTTGATTCATGCACATTGTAGATAGGAGGGCTCTTTTCATGATCTTATTTTCTTCCTCCCCTTTTTTTCCCTCATTTCAAGGTCTCTCCATCTTCTCAAAGTCATAACTTTGTATCACCCTTTGATTCTTCCTTACTGGAGACTACTTCTTTACTGGGGACATTTTCCTATGAGTATAAGTACTCATGCCTCTTGTTTCTTATGCCCATGTGGTCTGACCTGCACGCGCACTTGGTGCCCTTCTCATTGTAGGAATTTCCTCTCTATCTCTGTTCTTCACCTCCACCTTCTTCCTTCCTACAATGTCTTAAGGGATAGAAACATCATCCTCTAGATATGCGCCATTCTCAAATTTTGGTTGTAAATGAATCTATACCCTTGTTGCAATTGTCCCTACAATCAGTATTGTGATGGGCTTGAGAAATTGTATGTCATGAGAGACATATTTTTCCACATACGTGTGCTTATTTATATAGACAAGTGTTCAACGTAATGCACGATCCTCCTAGTCCACTTCACTTAGATAAAATCTTAATTTCTTGGCCTTTTTAAATTTGTTAACTGCACTCTGGAAATACTGTGTTGTGAAGGAAAAAGGAAATTTGCATCACAGGCTCTTGGTGTCATCATTTAATTTAAACCTACTAATATAAAACTTCTAGTAGACTCCAAACTCGGCCTCATTCCCCACCAAGACTGGTAATTACTTTGGGATTCTCCATTCGGTGCCAAAGGCATCATGCATCCACTTGTACCATTTATCCAAGTGTGCCTTGTAGGCTTGTGTCATTATATCAAAAGTATATGTCGTAAACCTTTGAGCTGGGGAGGGGTTTTCATCATGGTACTCCTGTATGTTAATATGTGGCCCATCGGGCACTCTAATCTCATAGAAAATAATGGTAAGCAAAATATTACCATAAATTATATTATCTCCATCCCGCACGAAATCTATTATTTCTTCTATAAATAAGGCCAAGATATTGTAAATGGCCCCTCCTAAAATCTTTATGCACATATTAAACCATATTTTATTAACTTGGGTCCACCTTTCCTCACCACTCACTTTTGTAAGTAGACACGCGGCCATCTTCATCACTGGGTTGCTGATTTTTGATATAAAAAAGTCATTCCCACCTTTCTTATACACATATTCCTTAGATGTTTCTTTGAAAACCTCATTGTTGCCCAAGTCATAATCAAACAACTCACCAGTGCAGATGAGTCTAGTGTATCTAGAGATTAATTATGGAGTTTTGTGCATTTTCCTCCCCGCAAAGTAGAAATAGTCTTCATGTATACGTGACATAAGCCACTGGTAAAATTTATTAGGCTTGTTGAAAAATTGTAGTTCATAGAGTTGTAGAAGTTGAGCCTTCTCCAATGCCTTCTTAACAGATTCATCATATATTGGTTTTTCTTTTTCTGTTCTTTCATCTATGGGTCAAACCATCTCCAATGTCAATCACTTCGTGGTTGTATCCATTTGATGGTTATAATCACTTATAACCATTTTGAACACATGGGACACCCACTCCATTCCCATCAATACCCCATCAAGGTATTACATCTCCAAATACCATTCCTCATTTAAAATTTTTGTCGTAACTAGTTTTCCCCTACCCTTCTTAGGTGAAATGGTTGTTCCTCTTCTTGGTGCCATTCTCCTTTGGTCGATTACTTTATTACTTCTACCTTGTGATTTTTTCTTACAATGCCTCAAAATTAGAAGCCTACTCCTACGTAACTCTACAATTTGTTCCCTAGTTCTTCAAACCCTAACCAGAGAACTTGTGTTTCCTCGCGCCACACCATCCAAACCTGGAGACTCCTCACAAAATTTATTTACACACAATTGTGTCCATCTTCACAATCTGGTTCACAAATTCGATTCTTCGTAATTGATTGTTCACACTAATTCATAAGGACTCCCTAGTTCATAAGATCTCTTTATAAAGTTATCGTAAAGTAAAAATAACTCACCCCAGTTCCTTATTTATAGTTTTTCACTTTTTGCTGCATTAATGACTATGTCACCTACTACCATATTACTGCAATAATTTTGGATTTTCCAAATGTGTTTCCTTCATGTGCCCAATAGTGTGTAACCTCCGCAAGCTTCTACCACACAAAACTACACCGATTGTAGACCTCCTTACACACTCTTCAAGCACTGAAGTACATCATCCATTGCGTCCTATATCAAGCAGTTCTCCTTATAACTGCCTCCCTCACGATGCTCCGTGCATTCATCATTGTATGTGGATTTTTATTTTAGAATCACCTTATTATCACCATCTTCCTTGACACCTTGTCACTTTCTAACAACCATTACTGCCCCTTCTACGTGAGTCCCCCATATACTTAATGCTTCCAACGTGCTCTCTTATTTCTTTCAAGAAATTGTCAAACTTTATACACTTCACCTTTGCTTGTAATCTCTCTACCCCACACTAAGGGTATGCATGGTCCTCTATGCATGGAAACACTTAGATAGTTATCAGCTTCTGGCATAGAAGCGCACTTATTACACAAAACACTGAACTAAATTGACAAAGCATAAAAATGATAAAAGAAAATGCATTAAGGAATCCTAATCTAATGGAAATACTACCTTATTACAAACACCAAGAAGAATTATTTATAGTAGGGCTTCAACCTAATCATGTTGAAGTAACCAGAAAACCATGTTCCATCCAACACCTCTAACTGGGTTGCACCTGAATCAAGAATATAAGTTATAACATAAATTCCCAACCAATGCACTTTAAGCTTTCCAGGGTGGCCCAAGAACTTTGAGTCATAAAGAAGAACCATCTGTCCAACTTCAAGCTTCTTATCCTTAATATGTCAATCGTGACATGCATTCTTTCTAGCCTTTTATTGCTTTTGAATTTATTTGGCTATAACACACCTTTCATCCAACTAAATCAGTTTGTAAATATGTTCTTCAAATGTTTGTTCATCATCCAAACCTCATGCACACATAATACGTAGAGAAGGTAACATACATTCCACTAGTAGAATAGCCTCTATGTTAAACACTAATTGAAAGGGTGTGGCCTTATTCAACCTCTTCTAGGTTGTCCTGTATGTCTAAAGTACAACAAAGACTTTACCATCCCAGTATTTTCTTCCAACATCATAAATTTTAGTCAAGGTATGGCTCAATATTTTTTTGAAATCCTCAACAGTTCTAATTTACTGAGGGTGATATGGTCCATTTTTATGGTGTTCAACCATAAATTTTATTAGCAATATCCTGAGAGTCTCATTAAGGAAATGAGTACCCCTATCACTTGTCAAACTCAATGGGCATCCATACTTGCTAATAATATTTTCCTATAGAAACCTTGTTATCATAGTTTCTATGTAATCCTTTGGAGGTGTTGTTTCTGCCCACCTTGTAAGATAATTTGTACAAGTTATAATTTAGTGTGATCTAGTCTTGCCCGTGAGTAGGGAAGTAGGACCCACAAAGTCAATTTATCATTTTTAAAAAGATTTTGTGCTAGTAATAGGCCTCAAAGGTATTTTATCTCTACACCCAGGCTTTCCAAGGTGCTGACAATGGTCACAAGCCTTACAATATTCTTTACAATCCTTATACAGTGTTTCCCACCACAAACAAACCAATAAAATGTTGCGCACACTGACACCTCCTACATAATGTCCACCTACAATTCCCCCATGAGATTCTTCCATAATGGCTTCACACTCATGTTCAAGTACATACCGGTGTAAAAATTCATCCCGGCCTAGTTTGTATAAGTCTCCACTGATCAATATATAAGACACGAAACGTATGGCAAGTTATTTCTTTTCCAAAGCCTTCATCCCTTTAGGCACCACACCAGTTCTTAAAAAGACAACAATATCTTCTAAGTCATAGGGCATGCGGTTAAATCTAAATAGTTGTGTATCTGACATTGTCTTCAATACTCTGCATGTCCTCACCTGTATTAATCCTTGATAAATGATCTAGTCCATAATTACTCTTGTCTGGCTTAACCACCGCAGTGAAATCAAATTCCTGAAATAATAGAATCTAAAGGCATATGTGCCCCTACAAAATGGGATTGTTCACCAAGTAATTGAATGCCATATGGTCTATATAGAAAATTAAAGGTGTGACTAGTAAGTATTTTCAAAATTTATGTAGTGCATAGATCATGGACAAGGCTTCACACTATATAGTAGTGTAATTCTATTCTGTTGGAGTTAACTTCCTGCTTGTAAAGCAAATAGGATGATCAATAATCCCTTCTCAAGGTTGGGCTAACAATGCACCAATGTCCATACCTAAAGCATGCACATACACATGAAAAGGTTTGGTCCATGAAGGAAAGCACAAAATGTGTGGTATAGTAAGCCTTTTTTTTAATGTCTCAAACATGCACTATTATGCGTCACCCCAATAGAACTGGTCTTTACTTTTCAATAGTTCTTCTAATGGCACATACATCTTTTAATATCTTGTTTTCCCTAAGAATCCACACACCTCGCTCTGGTTAGTAGGTTCCTCTTAGCCAAAAATTACAACCTTAGTTTGATACACTAACAAACCTTCCCTGTAGATTCAATGTTCCAACAGAGTCCCAAAGGGTGTAGAAAAAACACACTTCTTAATGTTTAAAGAGATTCTTAACTTATGAAATCTATCAAACATAAGCCTCAAATTATCACAATGATCCTTCACTAGCCCATAGACTGTCTAATCATCCAAATAAACCTATAAGAATTTGTCAATAAAGTCCTGGAATTCCTACACAACAATGCATGAAAATACTATCGGCACATTCTTTAATCCAAAGGGCATCACCATATATGCAAAACTTTCCCACTCAGTGGTGAAATTTTTCTTCTCTTGATCCTCTTTAGCTATCCTTACCTAATGGTATCCAAAGAATCCATCAGTAAAGGAATAGATCTTGTGCCATGTCACGTCTTCCAATGTTTCTTCAGTAAAAAGTGTGGGAAAAGGATCAATTACACAATTCCCTATAATCTACACAAATTCAGATTCTTCAATATCTCTTAATATTGATCACCATAGGGCTAACCCACTCTAATTCCTCTATGGGCTCAATGATTCCAGAATTTAGCATTTTGTCAATTTCTTCTTTCACCTTGATGCGTAGGTTTACATTCATCTTATAAGGCCTCTTCCTAACTGTGCTCGCACCTTCCTTTAGCTTGATTCTCATCTTGTCCAAAGATTCATGTACCCCTTTTAACTCATGATAACCCCTAGGAAAAAGGTCCTAGAAGTCACACAATAACTCAATTATCTTAGAAACCTCGGAGTCAGACCAATAATCTCCAATAATGGGCTCCTTAGGTTCAACATATGTATCAATGTTGACCTTATTAGTTTTCATAGGCTCATGATAGGCACGCGACTTCTCATCTGTAGTGTCCAAGACCTCATGCATACCATCTGTATGCTCAAGATCTATATTCTCAACTTATTTGTTGTCGATGACATAGACCATCTTACCCTTTTCTTTTTCTAAGAACGCACACCCAAGTTGTTCTACATCTATCTCTTCCACTTCAAAGTGTGCCTTGATTTCTGAATCGCCTAGTAATTCTTGACTAAGTTCCTCAGCCTTTGTGATATCTTCCATAGTCAAGCACTTCATAACCTGTAACACCTCATTCACCGGAGGTTTAGTGGAAAAATAGTCAAAGGTCTGAGTCATACTTGCAGTCAGATCTTGCAAATTTCTAATTTCTCTATTCAAATATAGATATACATATCATGCACACATGCTCACAAGTTGAATTAGATCTTTTGCACCCATAGCGAATATGGTAAGGCTTCCTACCCCTCTATCTAGAGTCTCTCACACTGCTGAACGTGGTGGTAAAGAAGATCCTTACCGTGAAATTCATAGATTTGAGTAGGTGCATTTATCTAGAGAACTCTAGTAGAGAAGGTGATTCTCACTTCCCTCTACTCCAAAATATTTTCCTTATGAACCATCCACAAGCGCCTTGCTATTCTGCGTAGAGTATAAACTAGCATATTAATTCTTACCACTTGATCTATCCACTGAAATGCCATAGTGCACAGGAATACCTCAGGATTTCCTTCTCCAGTGTACCTTGGTACCTGGTTGCGGCCCAAATGCCTAACATAATGTGGCCTGCTTACACACATAACAAAACTCCTTACTATTGGCCCAATCATTTCATTAATGCCATGTGCCCAGTTGCCACATGTACCACTTTTAGTATCACTTATGGGATATACATCATCAGACTAGAGAACTCCTTCCTTCGATGTCTCAAGCTCTTTCGGGTATCTAATGGTGCACACATAGATTTTTTTAAAAATCTTCTTCACTCAAGGGCTCTACATAGGGTGCAACTTATCTGTCTGTCAAGGGAATAATGACGCATTCTTCCTTGCTCTCAAAACTTATATATTTCTTGTTAAATTGTAGTTTATCATTGTTTTTATAACACCAACGACGCCCAAGTAATGTTGGAAAATTGTTTACTTTTGTAAGTGCCAAGACCTCAAAGTCCCCAATAAACTTGGCCCCTTGAAAATTAATACTAGCATCCTTCAAAAATCCAATGGGCATGGATTTAGTCCTATTTTCTATAAACAATACATTTGAAAATGGTTGTAATGGTGGTCTACCCATCTGACTCCATGCATCCAAAGTGAGTACATTCACTTATGCACTTGTGTTAATCAAAATGTTACTCAAAATATAGCCATCAACAATAAAATTCATAGTAATCTCCTTATCATAATCCAAACTATAAGGAGGAAGGTTAGCATGTAAAATTTATCTCTCACACTCAACTCTAGTGTGTGGGGTGTTTCCCTATAACCATTCACCCAACAAAGTAATGATGGTCTCTTGCTGTAGCATCTAGCAGACATCCCTAAAATCATCAACATTCATCTAATGGAGCATAATTGCTTTCTTCTGCTCTAACTTCCGTAGCTTCTCTTTCAAACATTGTATCTGACCATGAAAATTCCTAATCACCTCCATAGTTTCTTTATAAACCTCCTTATGATGCATAGGGTCTAGATACTTGACATGCTTATTCTTTGGAAATTTTTTGTCTTGCGTAACCTCAGTGCATGTAGTGATCTTCAAAGGTAGTAACTCAAGATCAAGTGCTAACTTTGGCATCCACTGATCTTCTACAACGCGCTACACTCTAACCATTTCTACATCCTTTTCTTGCTTATGATTCTTACTCAAGTGTTCTTACAAGTCTGGGAATTATTTATAGTTGTGGTTCTTGTTGTAGAAATAATAGATAATGTTCTGAGGGCACTTACACCTATATTGACAAGGAGACCCGCAATTATAACATGTTCCTCTTGTAAATTCAGTACTTCAATTGTCATGACCTCGGCATCTGAATCCTCCATGATATATTTGACCTCTACCGTGGCCTCCATCAGAGTGTCCTTCATTGGGATCATGATCATGCTACTCACATATTTCCTTATAATTGGTTGCAACATTGGTCTAACGTATACCAGTATCAATGACATCATAAATTTGATCAATCAACCTATAATTATTAGTATTATGATTGGTATACCTGCAAATATTGCAGTAACAAGACATATTCTATCATATCGTGCATTTTAGTCTAGGGAACTAACTTGAATCAATATCCAAGTGACAGATCTTGCATTCTAGCAACATGGCATGCACCAATTTATGAGGACAATTATCCTTAGTATGCCCTTCTAATTCATAATTTTTACACCAAAAACCACTACGCATCTCATTTACCAAGTTGGCTGATAATTTATCTAACTATTTAGCCATAGCTACAATCTGAGCTTCCAAAAATTGGCTCACTCCTATGTCTACACTCCATATTGCCTCAACGTGCATAGCTGTTTGAAGTGATTTACATAGTTATGTATATTTTTTTGTGAGAGCACCTTTCTGAAAGGCATAGTTAAATCTCCAATGAACCATTGAGCATGCTGGCTTGGATTTACATCATAAGATAATTATGACAAAAGGTTTTTGAAATTCACACAGAAATGCTTCCGTTCCTGGAATAGAGTTGCTTCTATCCTTTCATTCCTTTGAGAAACAGATAAGGGTTAGGGCTAGGAGGAATACCTGTTGAATGTTGAGAGGGTGTGCGCGTACCGTAGAGAGAGATCAGATCGATTGCAAAGAACTCCTTTTTGTCTGGGAAGGACTACCTGCAAGTAAGAATACAAGACCACCAGATTCTAATTAGACAATAAATGAGGGAACTGCCTTGGGCCCAGGAAGTATTAAACTTCCTTTCGAAGGTGGTCAGTTCCCCTGCTAATATGAATTAACACAAATTCTAACAAAGAAGCTATTGCCAAATTACAATTTAATTGCCTTGTTAAAACAATAGAGGAAAGGGCTAGTTTTGGTTTTGAATCACAGTGACCGATGCCGGTCACTGTCACCGGTACCGGTTTCTGCTAACCGATATCGGTAGGGGCAGTGGTTTAGGGGCTTTTAGTGAAGGTTGGCAATAAGGTGGCTATGGTGTTTATAAGGCTGGTAAATGATTGGGGATAGGTAATGGGGTGATGGAGAAGACTCAGAGAGTATGGGGGCTGTTCTTGGGGGCAATGTAGGGGTAGAGGAATGGCAGTTAGATGGAGGGTGTTACCGGGTAGTAGATCTAAGAATAGACTTGTAATTACTGTGATTCAGAAATCCAAGAAATGTTATTAAAAGAACGTGTAAGACACTACTTACTAGTTCCTGATGAAGATACAGGTTCAAGGACTGTGATAACGAAGGCAGGGCTCAGGTAGGATGATCGGACAATCAAAGATGAGCTATCTTCTCTCCCAATGCTGAGATAAGTGTCACTGGGCTCTGGTTACTCAGTTGCAGTCTTGGGCTTGATGTCCTCCTCTGCAAACTCTTCTCTTTCCTTCACTTGTCTCTGCTCGGCCAAGTGAATTCCCGATCCTTCCAATCAATTCCCCGGTTCCGATCAATGAAAATCCAACCCTTTGTTTTTGGTTGGGGGAGGTCATTTACAGGGAACCGATGGCGATTACGTAACCGACGGCGGTCGAGTAGGAACCGATATCGGTTAAGTCAAAGTGGGCTATTTTTAGTAAAATAGCCAACTTTCCCTCCTTTTCTCCCGAGGAATTAGTTGTGGGCTTGGTCAAGTCATTATTAGGTTGGTTTTAGTGCGGGTGAGGAGTAATTAGTCATGGGTGTGGATGTAGACCAAGTTATAGGTCTTAATTAGGTTAGTTTAGGAATAGGACTAGGTCATGATGAGGTGGCGAAATGAGGTGGCAGGTTTGGAGATGTGGATTTATTAATTATAAGGTAATTAATAAATAATTGTGTAAGGTTTAGGTGATGAGGCTAGGTTGCGAAATAAGATGCGGGGCACGGGGGGTCGTAAGACACAAATTTGGTGTCTACATTAGCCCCTTGTTGTCGTGTAGCTTGTCTTGTAAAGCTGCACTGACAATAATAAGAAGTGGTTACTCCTGTTAAGGGTATAGGTAATCCCCCTCAAATCTATCACAGATTGAGGTAGCGTGAAATCAGGGATAGGGTTGATAAAGGGTAAATGGTGTTGAGATGATGGTAAGATGGTGGGGTAGGTCCAAGGAAGCAGACGCACGTTGAAATGCAGTAGTGCGACCAGGGTACATGATTTGAAGAGCAAACAAGCAATTCATAGGCAAAGGTCGATAGTTTATCCAAACAAGGGTGATATAATCCTGGTATCCAAGGCATAGGAAGTAGCTCCAGGGGATATAACGGGTAAGGTACAGGAACGTTTAGGCATGTTCGGCAGTACCAAATGGTTGGTTTGGTTGAGATAAACGTCACAGTCTTGGTCTAGGCAAAGTTGGTCGACTGATCAAGTCAAGTACCCTAATCATGCTAAAACACGAACAGGTGAGCTCGATTGAACAAAAAGCTACATGATGGGTGGATAAAATTGTAATTTGTTGGTTTTGGGTGAGGTATTGAATTGGTGCGGCCTTGGGTCGGGCCGATTGATTAGTGAGGGCCATGGGTCAGGCCTGATTGGTTGGTTGGGCCTTGGGTCGGGCCAAATGGTTGGTTGCGGCCTTGGGTCAGGCCAAATGGTTGGTTGCGGCCTTGGGTCGGGCCTGATGGTTGGTTGCGGCCTTGGGTTGGGCCTGATTGGTTGGTTGCGGCCTTGGGTTGGGCCAAATGGTTGGTTGCGGCCTTGGGTCGGGCCTGATGGTTGGTTGCGGCCTTGGGTCAGGTTTGATTGGTTGGTTCGGCCTTGGGTCGGGCCTGATTGGTTGGTTGCGGCCTTGGGTCGGGCCAAATGGTTGGTTGCGGCCTTGGGTCGGGCCAAATGGTTGGTTGCGGCCGTGAATTGGGCCAATGAAGTCAAAAAAGGCTATTTAGCAAAGGAGGGTATAGGCGATGTGGTGAGAAAGGGAGATTAGTGAATAAGGGCAGAAATTGTGGTAAAATAGGGATTAAACCGATATCGATTAGATATGACCGGTATCGGTTAGATGACCGATACCGGTTGTTTAGGGCATAATATAACCGATATCGGTTATAGGTCAAAAACCTATAAAAAGAAAAATACGGCCTGTCATTGTCACATTGTCAATTTGAAAACCAAATTTAGTTGTCTGAGGTGTTTTAGTGGTATTGTTGAGATTGTCGGCTGAGGTGGCATTATTTGAGTGGAGAAGTGAGTGGTTGGTAGACCCCAGTGAGTAGGAGGCAGAATTTGATTGGTGGAGGACCCAGCAGAGGAGATTTATAGCCATGGCACAGCCAGGAGGAGCAGGAGGTGCTGGACCAGCTGGACCACCACCACCTATCCCACCACGACGACGTGTAGTCGTACCGGTAGGTTCTAAACCTCTAATTATGTGAATTTAATGTTTTTAAGCTAGATTTGGGTTTTGGGTAGGAATCCAAGTTTTTAATAAAATAATGAATAAATTGAAGTTGTTTGAAAAATGGAGAGGGTAGGTGGGTTAGTTAGGCTAAAACGGTAGGGTGGGTAGGTTTTTAGGGGTTTTCGATGGGTAAAAGGGTAGAAATAGGCAAAAATGGGTTTTTGGGGGCCGCGTCGGGTTTGGCTCCGGCCATGGACAGTGACCGATGTCGGTCACTAGGCGACCGACATCGGTCACAAAATTTTCGGCATAGTGGGTTGTTGGTAGACCGGCATCGATCGTAAGTCGACCGGCACTGGTGTATAGCATGTGCTGTAGGGGACCAGTGGCGGTCAAGGGTGACCGGTACTAGTCAGTAGTTAGGATTATTTATTTATTTTGTTTGGTTTTATTGTGTTTTTTGGGTTTTTGGTTGTTGTTTATTTTTGTTTTTTGGTTTTTTGTTGTTTTGGGTTTTGGTTGTTGTTTATTGTTGTGTGTGTGTTTGTTTGATGTTGTTTGGGTTTGTGTTTGTTTGTTGTTGTTTGGGTGTTGTTTTTAGTTGTTTGGTTTTGTTGTTGTTTTGGTTGTTGTTGTGTGTTGTTGGTTGTTGTTTTTGTTGTTGTGGTTGTTTGGTTGTGTTGTTTGTGTTTGTGTTTGTTTGTTGTTGTTTGGGTTTGTGTTTTTGTTGTTTATTGTTGTTGTTGTTGTGTTTGGTTGTTGTTGTTTGGGTTTGTTTTGTTTTTGTTGTTTGGGTTGTTGTTTTGTTGTTTGGTTATTGTTTTGTTGTTTGGTTGTTGTTGTTGTTGTTTGGTTGTGTGGTTGTTGGTTGGGGTGAAGAGGGAGGGGGTAGGGTTGATAGGAAAGGGGATATCGTAGATGTTTTAGGGTAAGATAGGTGGGTGTAGATGTGTGTTATAGAGTCGGGGTGTGGTCGGGTGGGTAAAAGGGGGTATAGAGGGTTAAAGTAGTTGTTTTTGTAAAGGGTAGGTCTAATGAAGTGGGTTGGTTTTGCAGGCACGTCAGCAGCTGACGATGCGGGATCGGATGCCCCCGCTATTGAGACGGATGCGGCCACATGTGTCCGCAGCGCATTGGGCCATTATGCGCGAGGTGGGACTCGGCGGAGTCCAGCGGTATAGGGCTGTGGAGAGGGACCACAGCCTTATGGTTGCCCTCATCGAGAGATGGGATCCGGCAACCAACGTTTTCCATCTCCCGACTGGAGAGATGACTATTACCCTGGAGGATGTGTATCGCATCCTGAGACTGCCGATCGTAGGGGAGGCAGTATTCCAGGTAGATGCGGAGATGGCTATGGACAACATTCTGCAGGTATTTGGGGATGCAGCCACGTTATTGACTTATCACAGCGCGAGCATTGCCTATGGGGACATGTATCGCGCCCACAGACATGAGACACGGCTTGCCATGCTGATGATGATAGGTATCACCTGCTTCGCCCTCCCGGACTCAGAGGGAGGCTGCTTCCCACGGGCTTTGATGGGAGTACTGCACGAGATGGTAGAGGAGCATACGTGCTATGCCTGGGCACCAGTATATCTGGTGCAGCTATACAGGGAGCTGTGGGGTTATCGCCGGATGAGGTGATTTGGGATTTGCTCCACATTTTTGTTACACTGCTGGGCATATGAGCACATCATATGTATACGACCAGTAGGGCTGCCCCAGCAGCCAGGGCCACAGGTTATATACAGATATGGCTTTCAGAGGTGGTTGGGGGTCGTGGGCCAGCCACGAGCAGTGCTCGCAGGACGGGACGTAGCCTACTACCGACATATGTTAGAGGGCTTGACTGCGCTAGACATTGTATGGAGGCCCTACAGAGGCCATCAGCCCCGAGGAGGAGCCCGAGCACAGATGCGCTGGATCCAGTATACTTTCTGGATAGCTGGACGGAGGCCTGGAGAGTATGAGCGGATACCCCTAGAGAGGGTACGACGACAGTTGGGGCTGCGACAGGATGAGCCACCTCCCTTCCCACAGTACCGAGGGATGATGTAGAGGCCCCACTGCCTGCACCACAGCCCGTTGACCCAGATTGGGTAGCAGAGAGGCTGGCAGATGATACAGTGGATGACGCCGGGTGCACAGGTTCATTTTTGGTTTGGTGGGCAGGTCAGAGAGCAGCTAGGATAGCACAGCCCGCACAGCCAGATTTGGCGGCTGTTACAGCAGAGAGGGACCGCCTCCTAGGACAGGTGCAGTTATTACAGGGGCAGCTTGCTGCTGCACAGGCACAGATCGGGGTATTACAGGGGCAGTTAGCCCAGGCACAGGCTCAGGCACAGCCCCAGGCACCAGTACAGCCACAGGCACCAGCGCAGCCACAGGTACCGGCACAGGCACCTGCACAGCCACAGGCACAGGTGCAGGTACAGGCACCACCACAGGCACAGGGTGTACCGGTAGGGCAGGGGCCACCACAGGCACAGGGTGTACCGGCAGGGCAGGGGCCACTGTTATTAGGAGTCGGGGGACCAGCCCCAGCAGCCATGGTGGCACGGGCCCGTTATATGGAGGTGAGAGCGGAGGCCCGGTATTATCAGGATGTCCTTGATGGTACCGGGGCTGACTATCAGCCATATGCGGCGCACCGAGCCGAGACCTCTCGGAGCCAGAGATCCCAGGGGGGCGCAGCCACAGCCGGTGGGTCGGTGACAGGGAGGCGGCGAGAGCCAGCACAGGGACCAGCAGGGAGAGGGGCTGAGGGTGGTGGGGAGAGCTGAGATATCCCTAGAGCAGAGAGGGGTTTTTGGATTTTGGATATAGACACCGGTCTGCGAACCGGGTATGTATATAGAGGCCTGCGTGCCCACATATGATTCATTTATTCATTCTTGTTGTATATACCGGCCTGCGAGCCGAGTACAGGTTGTATAGTTGATACCGGCCTGCGAGCCGAGTATATTTTTGACATGAGAGACCGGCCTGCGAGCCGAGTCGAGATTTTGACAGTGATTGCGGCCTGCGTGCCGGCTTTGTATTATTTTGAGATCACAGAGGCCCCCATGCAGGGCAAGTTGTATATTTGAAATATTGATATATATAGAGATGATGATTTTGATCCACATGCTGTGTATAAAATGTTTTATGTGTTTTATCGATTGTTTTTGAAATGGAATGTATGTAGATGATGAGTTAGATCCAAATGGTGTATATATTAAAATGTCATATGTATTTTGTTTGATGGTTGTTTTATTGTAGGTAGATGATGTTGATGAAATTGTGATGAGATATTGATGTGATTTTGATGACAAATATTGATAATGGTGTTGTTATGCAGGAAAAAGAGGCGGGCGCTACAAAAATTTGCAAAAAATAAAGAAAAGGCCCAGATTTAAGAAAAAGGAGGCATGTGACCGATATCGGTTAGCTAACCGACGTCGGTAGCATGTTGACCGATATCGGTTATGTAACCGATACCGGTTATGCCAAAACGAGCTTTTCTAAAAATAGAAAAGCTTGGGCGGCAACTTAAGGTCTTATTTTTAGAGTTCTTATTTTTAGAGTCATGCAACAAGTTAAATACACGAATGCGATGCTGTTTGACGACTGATACAGGTAATTGCATGAAAGAATTGAGTGATAAGGAGGAAAGAGACAGGTAAAGTGAGTGTGGGCTGAGATTAAGAAGGTAGAAAGGTAAGTTATATTTGAAGAGGGTGATGAACATGGCTGGACGAGGAGAAACATCCAACAGGCAGGGACGAGAGGGAAGACAAGTTCCACCCCAAGCTGCTGCATCCCGAGAGGTAAACTGTTTGGTTGTATTTTAATTCTTGCATGTTTTGATGAATAGGCTGAGAGAAGGGAAGAGGGTAGAGATGAGAAAGAAAAGGTGATAGGCAAGGGTTTGGGATAGAGTGAATGTTATGGGGTAGGTAAGCAGGGTGTTCACGTATATTTATAGGTATAGAGAGGAGTAAACGAGCAAAAATATTATCGTAGGTGGTGGTTTTAAGCAGGCTGTATAGGATGGACAGTGACCGATATCGTTTAGAGATAACCGGTATCGGTTAGTAAACCGGTATCGGTTATCTATAACCGATACCGGTTACTGTAGGAATTTCCAGAATGTGAGAAAAAACACTTGGGGATTTAATTTATTGACTGGTTGTGTGTCGTTTTGATGTATGCAGGCAGAGGCAGGGTTGAGGATGAATGATAGTGTGCCAGCTTTGTTGTCACGAATCCGAGCGGATGTAACACCAGCTGAATGGGCATTGATAAACCATGTGGGGTTAAGTGGGATCCGCTATTATTCACGAATCACACGCAATCATGCTATGTTGCAGGCGTTGATTGAGAGGTGGAATCCGGAAAAGAATACCTTCTATCTGCCAACAGGGGAGATGACAGTGACGTTGGAAGATGTGTTTAGAATTTTGAAGCTCCCAATTACAGGAAGACCAGTGTATCAGGTGTTGCCTAGCGCGGGGCGGGGAGCGATAACAACGGTATTTGGTTCAGCTGCATGAGATTTGACACAGCGAGGTTTGACATTCACTTATGGTACAATGTATGCAACACACCCTGAGGAAACAAGGTTGGCAGTGGTATTAATGATAGCGGTGGGGTATTATGCATTACCGAGGGTGGAGGGGGGAAGATTTCCAAAAGCATTGATGAGTGTTATTTGGGAAATGATAGAAAGGAGCGTGACTTTCGCATGGGCACCCGCATATCTGGCGGAGTTATACAGGGGTTTATGGGCCTGCAGGTGAAAACACAGGATGACACTGGATTGTTCATACCTATTACATTGTTGGGCCTATGAGCACATTGTTTGTGTGCGACCGATAGGCCGACCCATCCAGTCGGGAGAGACAGGCGTGCAGAGGTTGGGATTCAGACGATGGGTCCAGACAGAACAAGAGGCGAGATCCCAGGCCGTGATAGATGACATCGAGTATTATAGGCAGGTATGGGAGATGGTGATGATTGCGGATATTTGTTGGAGACCTTACGGGAACTATATGGTGATGGAGCACATAGCTGAGGAGTTGAGGGGTGTAGAGTGATTGAGGTGGATCGCAGGGCACAGGCCAGGTGAGTACGAGAGGATTCCTCTAGATCACGTGTGGTGACAATTTGGATTTGTTCAGGATATACCTATGGCTTATAGACCATACATGAGGATCGACGCCGAGGCAGCATTCTCACCTCCCCGGCCAACACCTCCAGATGAGCCAGAGGAGATAGCAGCCGATCGCAGGGTAATGGATGCAGGAGCGACAGAGGCCTATAGATTATGGTGGGTAGCAGAGCTGCGAGGTGTACGTGATCGTCCTGACATAGCTGTGATTACAGCGGAGAGAGATCGTCTGCAGGGTTTAGTTCATCAGCTCCAAACGCGGGTGAATGAGACAACGGGATTGTTAGCGGTTGCAGAGTCACGAGTGGAGAGACTAGAGGCAAGATTCCTCCATGCAAGAGGACGTATTCGTATGTTACAGGAGATGTTGGCGGATCAGTGGGAGGAACCAATAGTAGTGGCACCTTTGAGGATGGAGAGGCCAAGTGAGTGGCATCGACGATCACGATCACCACCTGATTCGGGAGGAGGTGCAAGGGTCTAAGTGAATTTCATAAGAGTATAAGAATAAATAAGGATGCCGACCTGCGCATCGATGATAGAGAAGATGTATTTGTTTAACATCTAAATAAAACTAAATATGTATGTTGATTTGAGTTATGATAATAATAAGAATGGTTGTGTTTTGAATGCTTTATGTTGTTTTGAAAAAAGGATAAAGATGAATGTTGTCAAAATAGAAATACACAAAAATATTTATATTTACAACACATGATAGGTTATGGTAGGGGATGGTCGAGCTAACCTTGGGAGACCCCATGTCTCCGAAGTGCTGCCTACATAGCCCATTGCACAAAGCAAGGAGGGGCCTCAGACCGATGTAGTTCTCCCTTAGGACCAGGGAGAGGTGAATTCAGGCAACGTGGTTATAGTTAGGCAATTGATTGGCTGGTAAAAATATTGATATTGGTGGGGTAACGTTGTTGGTGTTGGTAAGGGACTGGCGATGTTGGTGTAGGTATAGGTGAAACGAAAGTTAGCTTACCCAAGTAGTAGGGAATCGTGTCCTAATTAAGGTCAACACACAATCCTAGAGTCGAGTAAAAGAGGCAAAATTGTCCCGTAGTTGAGAAGAGCTAAACAAACCACATATTAACATAGGATGGGCTTGAATCCCTAGGTGCCTTGCATAGGCGAGAATTCGATAGGTGAAAAGAGTCGTATAATCACAATATATCAGATATACGTCACGTCCCTTGAGTGTTGTTGCTTTGACGAATGGTGAGGTGAGGTAGTTGATATAGGCGGGGTGCAGCGAACTTGTTATAAGGTGATTATTTTGACGAAAGAGAACCAAACCTAAATAGACAAGTCCATGACTCAAAAGTGCTTTGGAATACTACTTTTATTTTTCTGGATATAGACTGATCGATGCGGGAAGTCCATAGGGGATATGCATTTTGTTGTTCTTGAGGTCTTCACGAAGCTGATCAATGTGAGAAGCTTCTGATAAAGGCTGACTTTGTATAGCTGTCCTTCAAGGGAGCAGTCTATTTATAGTAGCAGATGTAGTTTTTGTGTATAGCTGTCCTTCGAGGGAGCAGTCTATTTATAATAGTAGGAGTGGCTTTGCACATAGCTGTCCTTCGAGGGAGTAGTCTATGTATAACTTTAGAGGTCTAGATGTCCGTTTGGCATGAAGCATCTAGTTTTGTAGGAAGTTTGACTCAAGAATATCCCATAAGTGTATAATTGAGAACATGTTATTTTGATACTTTTAAGTCATGGACCAGACTAAAAAGGGGAAGGCATCTTTAAGAGGAGGTAATGACCAAACCACGTGAGCTTGATTCTATTTCGAGATGCATGGAACAAAAATGTATGAGGTGGTAAATGAGCTCAAGGGACGAGCGCAAGGTGGATAAGAAGTGATGCAACACTAAATTCAACAGTAGAATGGTCATATATGCAAGGCATTAAGGGGTTCAGGCTCAGGTTTACCATTAAGCGAAGCTAAACGGTAAGTGCCTGATCCGTAAGTATGAGTGATAATGTAGGGCCCAATCCAATTAGGAGCAAATTTTCCACGTTTGCTCTTTTCTAGTTTGGTTACATGCTGATTCTCTTTGAGGACAAGATCACCAACCTTAAAGGTACGCTCATGAAGTCATTTATCATAAGCACGCTTGATGCATTTTTGATAGATTTGAAGGTGGTCAAGAGCTGTAAGACGACGCTCGTCAAGAAGCTCCAATTGGGCTAACCGCTCTTGGCGGAAATCATCATTGGTGAGAATATCCTGAAGAGATATTCTTAGGGAGGGTATTTGTATTTCGAGAGGCAAGACAGCCTCGGTACCATATACCAAAGAGAATGGGGTGGCATTAGTGGAGGTGTGAATGCTAGTCCGATAAGCCCAAAGGGCAAAGGGGATGTGATCAGGCCAATTGCTTCCAGAATCGTTAACAACTTTCATGAGGATTTTGGTTAGGGTTTTATTAGAAGATTCGGCTTGACCATTTGCTTGTGGATAGTAAGGTGATGAGAAGCTAAGTTTGATACCAAAGTTGTCACAAAGGTCTTGTAACAACTTATTTTTGAAGGATTTGCCATTATCTGTTATCAGGCGATGAGGAACGCCAAAATGACAAATAATGTGATGGTTAATGAATTCGATGATTTTTTCTTTTTTGGTTGAAATGAGTGGAATGGATTCCACCCATCTAGTGTAATATTTGGTTGCTGTGATTATCCAACGGTGACGTTGCGAAGAGGGCGGGTGAATCTCACCGATAAGGTCTAAACCCCATTGTGAGAAAGGCCAAAGATCTCGTGCGACCTGTAGCGGATGGCTAGGAGTATGTTGAAGGTTGGCATGTTGTTGACACATAACACAACACTTAATATATTCGTAGCAGTCGTTATTAAGAGTAGGCCAATAATAGCCTAGGCGAAGGATCCGTTTGGCCACGGCCAGGCCACTAAAATGTCCACCACAAATACCGTCGTGGACTTGTTGGATGGTATAGGTGACTTCCGCGCCGGTTAGACATCGAAGGAGGATGCCATCAAAGCCACGTTTATAGAGGAGTCCCCCCATGATGACATAACGAGAAACACTTTTAAGAAAAACACGTTTGCTGTTACTAGTAAGGTCAGGTGGGAGAACAGAGGTTGTAAGATAGTCGTGAAATTGGTGATACCAGGTATCCTGTGAATTAGCAGACACATTATTTATCATACAAACAACCGGGGTTGAGTAAGATGGGGCAAATAGTTGTTGGACCAAGACGAATATGTCAGAGTCAGTTGGTGAGGCAGGAATTTGCGAAGCTAAGCAAGCCATAGTATCCGCAAATTTGTTAGTGGAGCGGGGAATGGTTTGGATAGAATAATGAGTAAATGAGGTCAAAAGTGAATCCACGTAATGTTTGTACTTTTGAAGTTCCTCATTTTTACATTGGTAAATGCCCAGAACTTGATTGACTACTAATTGAGAGTCACCAAAAATATTGATAGATTTGACACCTAAGTGTAACGTAACCTGGAGACCCAAAACAAGGGCCTCGTATTCCGCTGTATTATTAGTGCAGGGGAAATCGAGCCGGAATGAAAGAGGCATAGGCTCAGCGTCAAGAGGAATGAGAACAACGCCAGCTCCTCCACCGCGCTGGCATTTGGATCCATCGAAGAAGAGGGTCATTGGATACGACTCCTCACTGAGTGAAAGAGTGGCGATGAGTTCGTCGGGGAAATTAAAATTGGTAAATTGCTCCCCAGGTAAAGGGGCTTCCGCGAGTTGGTCTGCAATGGTTTGTCCTTTGATTGACTTCTGGTGTACAAATTCAAGGTCGAGGTCAGCGAGGAGCATAAGCCATCGGGCGATGCGTTGGTTTAGATGAGGTTTGGCATACATATACTGAATGGGGTCCGCGTTGGTGATGACAAAAGTTTTGTGATTCAGGAGGTAGTGTCGGAGTTTGGTGGCTACGAATGATAAGGCTAGGCACAACTTTTCTACATGTGTATACCTAGTCTCGTAATCCATGAGAGTACGACTTATGTAATAAACGGCTTGTTCTCGATGCTCGGAGTCACGATGTGCAAGCATGGCTCCTACAGCATGGTCGGTGGCAGAAAGGTAAAGGTAAAAAGGGCGATCGTCCTGAGGTGGGATAAGCACAGGTGGCTGCAAGAGATAGGCTTTAAGAGCTTCAAAGGCTTGGTGGCACTCTTCGCTCCATTGAAAGACAATGTCTTTTTTAAGGAGATGATGGAAAGGTTGACATCGATCTGAAAGTTGGGAGATGAAACGCCAGATAGATTGGAGTTTACCTTGCAAACTACGCAATTGTTTGAGGTTAGTAGGTGGGGGCATTTCTAGGATAGCTTTGACTTTAGCTGGATCGACCTCGATGCCACGCAAAGAGACGATAAAACCAAGAAGTTTTCCCGAAAGGACACCAAAGACACATTTCTTGGGTTGAAGACGAACACAGTATTGTAACAGGCGATCGAAAATAATGGTTAAAACATCGAGATGTGTACTGCGATGTTTAGATTTGCCAAGAAGATCATCGACATAATCCTCAAGGATAGTGTGCATAATGTCATGAAATATGTAAGTCATAGCCCACTGGTAGGTCGCACCAGCATTCTTAAGGCCAAATGGCATGACATGATAACAGAAGGTTCCCCAAGGAGTTATGAAGGCAGTTTTATGTTGATCGGCCGGGGCTACCAAAATTTGATTGTATCCCGAGAAGCCATCCATGAGAGAAAGCATCTCATGGCCCGCAGTGAGATCAACAAGTTGATCAATACTTGGGAGGGGGAAGTCATCCTTCGGGCAAGCGAGGTTAAGGTCCCGAAATCCGTACATATCCAAAGTCCCCCCGTCGCTTTAGTGACAGGTACGATGTTAGAAATCCATTGAGGATAGTCAATAGGCAAGATGAAGGAAACGGAAAGGAGTCGTTGAAGCTCTTCTTTGACCAAGAGGGCAATGCGTGGATGCATTTTTCTTAGTTTCTGTTTAACTGGTTTGGAATCGGGTTTCAGGGTAATGTTATGGACAGCAATGTCAGGATCAATTCCTGGCATGTCAGCGTAGGACCAAGCGAAAGCTTGGTTGCGGGCACGGAGAAAGGTAGTAAAGGCGGCTTGTTCTGATGCGTTAAGAGATTGTCCGATCTTCACAATGTGAGGATCATCCTCTGTGTGGATGTTGATTTCTATAGTCAACTCATTCAACATGGTTTGAGTTTTAGATGGTAAGGCGCGTTGAATATAAGAGTCATCCGCACCAAGGTAAGTGAGGATGGAGTCGTCATCCTGGCACTCAACAACATTAATGGAAGGTGAATCCTCTTCGATCATGTCTGGATACAGAAGGGGAAGAGAAGATGGGTCCTCATTATCACGTTGATAAGTGAGAGGACCCAGGAAGATAGCGTTTATGAAAAAAAAAAGTTAGGAGGGATAGATTCAGGGTCTATCGACTCCGTGGGTGACGATGGCAAAATGGGTGATGATGGTTCGGAAGGGGTGACTTTGTCATCTTCCTGGATACAACTGACACGAGGTTTCTTCAGTGTAAGTGTTTCAGGAAATCCAAGACCACTACGATCTTTGTGTTTGCGTGTAGTCACGGGAATGATTGTATGTCGGCCTTGTTCATAAAGACCAAAACCAAAACCTTTCCAAGCACAGCGCGTCAGGAAGGTGAGAGTGAAACGACGATTTGTCAGGTATTGAAAATCAGATTGGAAGGGAACCACACCAAGGGGAGGTTCAGGGGTAACGGAGGATGCGTCGACACCCCCATACGTTAGGTTGGTGCGGCAATTAGGTGGTCCGTAGGAGATTACCTCCCCCACACGACGGTCGTAGGTAGGATGCGCATGTAACTGTATGTACTCCTGTGGGGTATGGAAAGAGCTAACGTTATATAGGTGATACTCCCCCAGCGTAAGGCGTTGAAAAACATCTACTAAGGGGTCTGAGGTTGGGATGTTGTCCGCAGGAAAGGAAGTGGTATTTGCGACGGTGTTTCATTGGTTGAAGGTGTAGGTGTGGTTGAGGTGGATGGTTGAGGTGTGGTTGAAGTGGATGGTTGGGTTGGATGAATGGGTGTCTTGACTGGTACAAGCACATCATTAGGGTGATATAACATATTGCAGGTTTTGAAGGGGGGAGGATCAGCTTTTACGGTGTAGGACTTCCCCTCGTACTCAAATTTTATGCATCTATGTAAGGTAGAGGGAACACATCCCATAGCCCGGATCCAAGGGTGGCCTAACAACATGTTGTATTGGAATTCTCCCTCAAGGACATAGAAGAGTTCAGGTAAGGTACGTGGCCCTACACGAATGTTAAGGATCACCGTGCCTAAGGTAGAAGTAATAGCATCATTGAATGAACGCAGCATGGTGGGGTTGGCACACATGCAGCTAGAGGGGATATTCATTTGTTGAAAGGCTTTGGAAGAGATGATGTTTAGGCTAGCACCTCCATCAATCATAACACGACGTACGTGATGTCCCGGACGTAAGCTGAGATGAAAAGAGCGGGGTCAGGATCTTCTGCACCAAAGTCAACAATTTCATCTTCGGAGAAACTGACAGCAGTGGTTTGCTGTACAGGGACGGAAGTGGTAGATTGTTTGGTGAGAGAGGCAACGTGGTTGGGTGTTAAGATGGAGGTAACGGGAAAGGTTTCGTTAGGTAAGACCTCTATCCCTTGAAAGATTTCAATAAGAGCTTGGTGATGAGATTCAGAGGCCTGAATGAGATCATACAGTGTCATTTTTACAGGTGATTGGTGAAGCTGTTTGATCATGGTTCGGTGGGAAACTCCATTAGAGACGGGGTAGGCAGGTCCACTAATAACCACTTTAGGTGGTGGTGCGATCGGGATGGTGGATGGAGAAAGAGAGGCCGCAGGTGTGCTTTCTTTAGCTTTCCCATTGTTTTTCTGCCCTCGAGTAGCAACACTAATCATGTTGATCTCGTGAATACGAGAGGAGGAAGACGGTAGGGATAAGTCATGGTCTTTGAGCGGTGGGGTTGTAATAATGATAGATCTTGGTGAGGAGGGGACAGGTGGTATAAGAGAGGGGATTGAAGCTAAAGGTTTCTCCCTTCGTAAATTCTCTTTCTTAACCTTTTTATCGGAGAGAGGTGACTGACGAAGTATGGCTTTCAACGCTTTGCAGATCCCTCTACATCATGTCCTAGTGTGCGGTGGTAAGCGCAGATTTTAGACTCATCATAACCTATAGGTCGAGGTTTAGATGAATCATAGGGTCTAAGTGGGGGTAGGGAAATGGTCACATTCTCCACCAACATAGCAAGGATTTTGGCATAAGAGCCTTTGAGCGGGTCAAAGTCAGAGGAAGATGAGGCTATTGACTGGGTAGGTTTCGGTAATGACTAGGTATGGTTGATTTGTAAGGGTGACGGCTTAGCCAAGGGGTTTTGATAATTGGATTTAACTACACGTGACTTCTTCGGCGCATAAGTTATGTGTAGCTGGTCAGATGATGTGGTAGCTGAAAACAACCACGGAGAAAGGGGAGTGACAACAAACAAATCCTTTGATGATGGAGTTTGTTTAGGGTTGATAGGTGGATAGGATACTTGGGGTGACGGTGTTGATATACCCTTGGATCTTTGTATGGGTGCAGAAGGTGTAGGTCATTTTAAACAAAACGCAGGAGGTATGATGTATTGATGCAAGGTGGAGGGATGAGGTCCCAATATAGAAGGTAGGTGTGACGGTGAGGGTTTTAGTTGTGACAGAGGCATAGATTGGACTTGGGTTTTAGGGGCTCGAGTTTGTCTCGTAGGTGGATGGACGGCTTTACTTTTGGATAAATCTAACCGTTTAGGTGGGTGTGTTAGACTGGGTATTGGTGAGGTCCCAAGTATAGGGGAAGGTTTGGTTAGGTCAATAGAGGTGGATGAGGTATTTGGTAGAGATGAGGGGGGTGAAGATGAGGACATAGGCATTTTAAGCTTTTGTAAACACTTCGGGTATATGGTAGAGGCGTCTAGATCGGTCATTTGCATTTGAGTAGAATATGGTGTACTCAAACATTCCCATAGGACTCGTCTATCTTCTGAGGGGTGACAATCCTCACGTGTGAATAGGAACTTTTTTATGGAAGAAAGGTGGGTTGTGATTCCAGTCCACTGTGGGTGTGATACAGGGGGTAAACGAGGCACTGTATCAATGGGCGTTAGGAGGTCAACCGGTTGCTGAAAAGATTTAGGCGATGAAGAACTAATAGGTAGAAGCGCATGTTTGAGGGGATTCGTCATGATTAAAGAATGTGGTGATGTCAGTTTGAAGGGTTTCTCTTCCAAGGATGATAGAAACAGTGGCGAGCCTTCCTCTTGTATAGCAAGAGTGGTAGAAGGAGATGTTTGGGAAATAGATAAGTTAGATAACATCCGCTCACAGTCTTGCAAAGATGTGGTGTAAGAAGGCTCATCTGTGAGAAGAGAATTCTGGGTGGTTAATTCCTTTATGGGTAAAGGAACGGCAAGGATTTCGTCTTGTCTTGATGGTGGTGAAGGGGATTCGGGTTCCTGTGTTAGTGAAGAGGCTTGATTTAGAATTTTTTCGATAGAGGCTTTTGGTTGGGAGTCGAAGACTGCATGGATTTCATGAACACTCTCCTCGGCTAAGATATCTTGGTTTATGTTACTGTTAGATGAGTGGTTCGGGAATGGTTTGTTGAAGCTTTTCAAATTTCGGTTAGCAGGGGCGTTAGGATTATCGAGGGTTATATCCCCTGCCTTAACCATTTCCTGCACTATGTTTTTCAACATCTTGCAGTTTTCATGACTGTGTCCCTTCACGCGGTGGAAGTTACAGAAGTCATTTTCTTTGTACCAAGAAGGTATAGCACGAGTGGAATAAAACCCGGAGTGAGGTTTAACAGGAGGTAAGGTAATAGCTCCTGCCTTGAGCAATTTTTCCAATATCACACCATAAGTTTCTCCCAAGGGAGTGTAATTGATGGGCTCGGCTTTATACTTATAGGTGGTTTTTTGGTGGAGTATTAGACGGTGCTTGGGATTTGACCATCACCGCATGGACAGCTCCTTTTGATTTCGAAGCAGTCGATGCATGAGAATTGGTGGTGTTAGGTTTGTTGGTGGAGTCTTGGGTTCAGAAATTTGGGTTTTTGTTACGCAACCGCAATTTCTCTTCCTCTAAGGCTCGAATCTCTAGTTTTCGAGCCATAGTAAAGGCCTCGTCAAATGTGTGGAAAGTTTGAATTTGGAGGGTAGGAGAAATGTGCTTAGCACAGGCCCGCGTAAAGAGTTCGATAAGTTCGGCCTGAGGCAAGGCATAAGTAAGTTGGTTGATAAGGCCCCGCCATCGTCCAACGAAATCTGCAATAGATTCGTCTTCAAATTATCGGATGGCATAGAGGTCGGTGATAGATACTTTCTTAGCAATGTTAATGGAGAAATGATCCAAGAAAGATTGGGCTAATTGGTTAAAAGAGAAGATTGAGTGTTGGGTTAAAACACTGTACCACTCCAAGGTGGGTCTTGATAAGGACATGGGAAAGGTGCGGAGTAGTAAGGCATCATCATGAGCAATCAGATAGCAGGCATGTCTAAATGATCGCAAGTGTTGTTGAGCATCCTCCTTACTATTAGAACGAGTGAATTTTGGTAATTCCCATTGAGGAGGATATGAATGAAGAGGGACAGAAGGATGAATAGGCTCCCAACAAACTTGCTCGTATGTCAGGGTGCTACGGCTTCCTGAAACAGAAGCCTCCAGATCTTGCATTTTTTCCATCATTTGTTTGATTAAATCAGTGGTTGGATGAGATGATGGTGCGGTTACCGTAAACGAAGGGGGATTGGGCCAAGGGCCACCACTAGACAATGGTGGGGTTAAATGTTGATAAGGTATTGAGGACGAATATGTTGAGGTGACCGAATAGGGATGTCCTAGATAAGATGTTGAAGTCACCGGATACGTGTGTGGAAATGAAAAGGTGGGCGGAGCTTGAGAAGGAAAGCTTGTGTGAATAGGTGGCAGAGAGCAAGTTATGAAAGGAGCAATCTGCGAGAGAGATGAGGTAGGAGCAGTTGGCGGTAATGATACGTGGGGCCCCAGATTAACAAAAGGAAAGCCAATCTATGTGCCGTAAGAACCTCTGAAGTTACTGAGTTGGGTGACGGGGCTAAGGATGAAGAAGGCGAGGCAGAATTATCAGGTGGAGAGGGAGCTAAATGAGCAGCTATACTAATAGGCATGCCAACAAGGAGTCAACCATCGGGTGTACAGTCAGGGGCATGAGACAAATAGTATTATACAGCGCTAGGATTAGCGTCCAAAATTTTTGGAAATTCCTTATCTCCTACAGGGATTTTGGGAACCTCGCTAGTGTCCGTAGGATTCCCCATAGGATTTGAAGGGGGTGATTCAGGAAAAGGCACGGAGTAGGCATGTGAAACCATGGCTGCAGCTTGTTTTCGAGTGATAACAACCATGGACAAGGGTACACAGTAGGATGCAATCTATCAGGAACAAAAGTAACAACAAAGTGTTGGAATTGGTGGGTTGTTGGTTTTGGGAACTGTGAAAGACAGTAACCGATATCGGTCAGGTAACCGATGTCGGTTAGACTATAGCCGACGTCAGTAGGTTAACCGATGTCGGTAGAATAGGATTGGTGTAAGAATCTATAGGAAGTTTCTGATTTGGGGTTAACAGTTCTTAGTATGCCTACCGAACTGTTGTGAAGTGATCACATAAAACAGTGTATGACAGAGAAACAGAGACAAAAACAAGCAAGATGCACAAGCAAATTAACAGACTAACCCTAGGATTAATTTTAATCACTTTGGGCTTATGCCTTAGATGCAAGATGATGTCAATCCTAAACAGAAGACTTAGGGGAAATGTCAATTTTGTTTTGGCTTATAAGGTTACCTCAATCGTGCGGAGGAATACTGCGGAAAAGTGGGGATGTTTTGAGCTGTTGTGTTAATTATGAAGTGATTCGGTATGTGTTGTGCAGTGAAAGTAAGATTAATTTCTTGTCAATACTATGGATATCACCCCCACGTGTACGACTTGTTACTTAATCTATGTTCACTAGAATTGAAAACAGCAAGCAAGAATGTGATGCAAGTATTTTAAACCCAAATCGAAGATGATATTTGATGAAACAAAGAAGATGACTTTTACTACTGCAAAAAAAATGTGAAAGCAGGACAAATTCTTTTACCAAAAGATAACAAAATATCTTGTGAATATTTTAGAAGAAGAAAATAGGAAGTGTGCTCCCTATGTGAAAGCAAAAGAAACAAAGAAACCCAAAATGGGTCCCACCGGGCGTGCCAAAATGTTTCGCACAGAAATGCTTCCGTTCCTGGAATAGAGTTGCTTCTATCCTTTCATTCCTTTGAGAAATAGATAAGGGTTAGGGCTAGGGGGAATACCTGTTGAATGTTGAGAGGGTGTGCACATACCGTAGAGAGATATCAGATTGATTGCAAAGAACTCCTTTTTGTCTGGGAAGGACTACCTACAAGTAAGAATACAAGACCACCAGATTCTAATTAGACAATAAATGAGGGAATTGCCTTGGGCCCAGGAAGTATTAAAATTCATTTCAAAGGTGGTCAGCTCCCCTACTAATATGAATTAACACAAATTCTAACAAAGAAGCTATTGCCAAATTACAATTTAATTTCCTTGTTAAAATAATAGAGGGAAGGGCTAGTTTTGGTTTTGAATCACAGTGACCGATGCCGGTGACTGTCACCGGTACCGGTTTCTGCTAACTGATATCGGTAGGGGCAGTGGTTTAGGGGCTTTTAGTGAAGGTTGGCAAATAAGGTGGCTATGGTGTTTACAAGGCTAGTAAATGATTGGGGATAGGTAATGGGGTGATGGAGAAGACTCAGAGAGTATAGGGGCTGTTCTTGGGGGAAATGTAGGGGTAGAGGAATGGCAGTTAGATGGAGGGTGTTACCGGGTAGTAGATTTGAGAATAGACTTGTAATTACTGTGATTCAGAAATCCAAGAAATATTATTAAAAGAATGTGTAAGACACTACTTACTAGTTCCTGATGAAGATACAGGTTCAAGGACTGTGATAATGAAGGAAAAGCTCAGGTAGGATGATCGGACAATCAAAGATGAGCTATCTTCTCTCCCAATGCTGAGATAAGTGTCATTGGGATTTGGTTACTCAGTTGTAGTCTTGGGCTTGATGTCCTCCTCTGCAAACTCTTCTCTTTCCTTCACTTGTCTCTGCTCAGCCAAGTGAATTCCCGATCCTTCCAACCAATTCCCCTGTTCTGATCAATGAAAATCCAACCCTTTGTTTTTGGTTAGGGGAGGTCATTTACAGGGAACCGATGGTGGTTACGTAACTGACGGCGGTCGAGTAGGAACCGATATCGGTTAAGTCAAAGTGGGCTATTTTTATTAAAATAGCCAACTTTCCCTCCTTTTCTCCCGAGGAATTAGTTGTGGGCTTGGTCAAGTCATTATTAGGTTGGTTTTAGTGCGGGTGAGGAGTAATTAGTCATGGGTGTGGATGTAGACCAAGTTATAGGTCTTACTTAGGTTAGTTTAGGAATAGGACTAGGTCATGATGAGGTGGCGAAATGAGGTAGCAGGTTTGGAGATGTGGATTTATTAATTATAAGGTAATTAATAAATAATTGTGTAAGGTTTAGGTGATGAGGCTAGGTTGCGAAATAAGATGCGGGGCATGGGGGGTCGTAAGACACAAATTTGGTGTCTATACTCAGTTGCATCTTCTATCCCTCTGAATTTTTGAAGATGGAGAAACATTTCCATATAAATATTCTAAGGATGTGTGGACTGTGCCCACCAGATCTAGAACCTGTATTTCATCTTATGTTTTCTCTACCCCCAGATTCACTAGATCCCAAGCCACCTGATCCTCCTGACACCCCTCCTTAAGTGGGAAATGTGCCAGATGATACACTTCCTTTTTCTCTAAAGGTTTTGATAAATTGGATTCCCATAGTATGCAAAGTTGTTCTACTAGCCTACTTCTAGATGTAATGGCAATGTTCTGCATGTACACTTTCTGTGTTGATAACGCATCAGAAAATATACCTTCAATCAAACCTCCAAATAATACAAATGATGATTACACCACCATAGATGAATAAGCTACCATATTAACACTTGAACTTTTCTTTAAATACAATCTATTCATCACTACTCTACTCCAAACACTAGCTTGTTTACTGATAACTCTCGTAGAAACAGGGAAACTAAGCATAATGGTTAGGTCACCAGGAGGTATCGATTGCATGCCTATAGCCCATGTAGATTCCACCGGCATGATCTAATTTGATATTGAAGAGGGTTCTTTGCTAGGCTTTCCCAAATGGGGGAGTTCCAAATTCTCTAGCTCTAAGTCCTCTGTGTGAGCTACAAATCCCTCTTGAGCCATCTCTCTGCAATGTCGTTCATTCCACAACTTCACATTTATTCTCCAACTCCCTCTCATGCACCTTATTAAAACTAAGCCACCTTTATTCTATGTCTTTCTACTGCTAAGTCTTCCATCTTTCACCACACTTGCTCATTCCCTTACGTGTGGGGGGTTTAGCTGGCCATATGTTTCTTTTCCAAAGGAAGGGTCAAAATCAGTATTTTAATCGCTAAAGGATTGTCACAAAAATAATATCTCCTTGGTTCACACATGAACTGGAACTCAACAACCTATTAACAAGAGTAAATAGAAACTACATACTCCAAAATATAGCTATTTAGAACACCATGGAACCAACGATCCACAACACGCATCTATGTTAGATCCGCATCATACAAGGCCTAGAATTCTTCTTGCATCCAAACAAGTGTGTGAGACCTCCAATGTCTCTTTGAAACGTAAGCAACCAACCACTCATACAACTCTATAGGAAAAAATGGAAGAACGTCTCATACAACTCATCATAGATATTTCGTTCAACCCACATGCATGCATAAAATTCAGGTCTAGTGCTAAATCTATGAGCATATTCTTCCTATAAATCATCTAACAAATTTTCAATACTGGCCAAGGTCCACTAGTATGTCCTCATCATGCAACATATTTCCAAACAACTGAAAAAGAGGTCCTGGAAATGGAACCAAAATGTAGCCTAGATTTTACCCACAAAATCCCAAGGTGCGCTGCCAGATCACTTAGCCTGAACTAAGCACTCACCTTGAGGCATGCAAGGGTACCATGTCCCTCCTTTATGTTATCTTTTTCAAGGCATTAGCATGATTAAAGAGATATTCTAGATCCATAACAATCAACCTATTATATTACAATGTATAAACATGATCTAGATCTTAACCATATGTAAAAATTTTAAACAAGAACTAAATTAACTTTACTATAAAAGATACATGCTCAGTTATGTCAAACACGAATATCTAGCAACAAATATCAATTATATTAATTTTAATAAAACACAAAAGCTTCTTACATACATAACAATGTCACTATGAGTCATGTACATACATAATCTAGCAACATAACTCTATTACCAAAGTGTTCCCCTAAACCGTGCAAATCCATACATATTTATAGGGGTGGGGACTTTCTATCCAACGCCCATGCACCACTAAAAAATAGACTATATGCTAATAATAACCATGTGCCATTATAATATAATTATTAAAAGCATTCAATATTTCTAACAATAGATCTACTTTAGTTATCTCTTAGTTTAGATCATATTATTATCTTAGAACCATGCATGTCGATTGAACTTGTGTTTACCTGAAATAACCTTTGTGTGTTTTTCAAGTATTCTAGAAGATGTTCTTTGAAATCCATGTCTATATTTAGTTCTTCATTCCAAAATGGGCTAAGTTTTAATCTGCAGTGCGCAACCTTGTCATGTCTCCTCATATAAACCCTTTAATCCTCGCGTGTGCTTCCTCATGTGTATTTTTTCTCCAATGTCTTTTGCATGCGCTAACCTCTATTCTAGTACTGAAACATTTTTCTATGCTCAAATTTACCCCACACTAAATTTTATGTCCATCCTTAGAAACAACCTTCCCCTCTAAGAAATAATAAATAAAAAATAATGAATATGTACCAATCTTGTGCCAAACAATCAAAGAATTCTGCTATTGTTATACAAGGATTAAAAAATCCTTATTTAATGAGGCCTCAATCTCATTCCATGCTTCTACCTCATTATGTGTTTGCTTGAACAAATCCCTTATCATTGCATTAACTTCATCAAATGTAAGTTCTTCACCCTTAGCTTTAAATGTGTCAGCAATATTTCCCAGTTGTTTGCTAAGGTTTGTCAACAAGTCCATATTGTGCATCACCTGGGGATACAATTCATTTATTTTATTATTTATAGAGGCTATCAAGAATTCAATTGCCTCATTCTTCTTTTCTAATTCTTCCAGGATTTTGTCATGTTCTGCTTGATTTCTTTTTTTTGGTCTAGAATTCCTTTAAATCTACCTCATGAGTGGCAACCAACACAATCACCACCCTATCTCTGTCTTCACAGTTGTCATAGATAACTTCGGCCATGTGAGCAGCAGTTTTCACTGATGAAAGAAGCTTAATGTACTACGTTATGGTCACATTGAGTTATGCCTTCTCTTGCTTATTGTGTCATGCCATAATATCTCTGCTAACTCTAGTGATAGGGGTTGCTTATTCATTGTAATAATGCATGACAAATCTCCTAGATAGTGGAAGGATGATTCATACTTATGTGAGGGGGAGCCAGATCCGAGAGCACCAATATGATAGAGTTTGCTATCATCTCTGCCTTTTTGTATTCCTCGAATAACTTCCTCTTATTTTCTCGTAACTCAAATTTCAACTATGCAATAGCTTGTTCCTTTCCCTTTATCTCCTTGTCTATCTCGATAATTTCTTTATTATTTTCCTCCAACTCCTTTTCCAAAGCCTTTATTCGTTTATTCCTTCCAGGTAATCTTACCTCTATTTCCACTAATACTTTATTCAGTACATTACACACCTATTCATTAGTCAGTTGTTGCGAATCGACTATTGGATTTACCTCTTTAGAGCTTAGTAAAGTGTGTGTATATAAAAATGCACCTATATTGAATTAAAATTCTCGCTCATCGATGTGGGACTCAAAAGTCTAGGAAAACATTTTCCTTTTGTGCAGGTACGTAGTTTCCTTATCAAAATATGACCAACAAAATAGTTTTTCCTTTGGCACTATGCTCCGGTATGGAGTGTGCAATATTTTGTTAAGATCTGTGTCATATGACATTATAGGCCTCTTCCGGGTGGACTTGCATTGGCCACTGTGGGTGTAACCTTGGGAAACCCAACCACCAAACTTGTCTCCGTGCCTTCACTCCCATATTTTCCCTCTCCTTCATCTTCTAGTTCCTCCATATTGTGCTCTACCTCTGTCTTGACCAAGTTTTGGATAATATTTGTGACTTCGTGCTCTGCCAAGGTTTCTACCTCTGGTATGGGAATGTATGTTGTATCTTGTATATTTTTTCCCACTTTTTCTTCATCTCTTTCTCCCTCATGAGCATCCTATGAAAGCACGCTCCTCTCCTCATCCAATTCATGGAAATTGTACACATGAGGGCTCTTTTCAAGCTCTCGTACTTCTTCCTCCTATTCTATTTCCTCATTCTGCAAGCTTTGCGTCTTCTCAGATTCAAAACTCTTCATCACTCATTGCTTCTTTCTTACTAGATATTTCTTATTTAATCTAGACTTTTTCCTATGATTATAAGTACTTGTTGCTATTGTTTCTTGTGGCCATGTGGTCTAACCAACACGCACACTTTTCACCCAAATCATTTTAGGTGTTTCCTCTCTATCTCTTTTCTTCACCTCCACCTTATTCCTACCTACAAGGTATTGAGGGATAAAAACATCATCATCCACATACATTCCGTTCTCAAATTTTTTTCGTAAATTAATCCATACACTCGCTTGAATTGTCCCTACAATTGGTATTGTGATGGGTTTGAGAAATTGTATGTCATGACAGACATATTTTTCCACATATGCACACTTTTTCAGATAATCAAGTGTTTGATGTAGCACACGATGCTCCTGGTCCACTTCACTTAGATCCAATCTTAATTTTTTTTCCTCCTTAAATCTGTTAACTGCGCTCCGTAAAAATTGTGTTGTGAAGTAAGAAGGCAATTTTTAGCACAGGATCTTGGTGCCATCAATTAATGTAAACCTGCCAATACAGAACTATTGGTAGACTGCAAAATTAGCCTCATTCCCCACCAAGAATGGAATTTTCTCAGGTATTCTCCATTTTACACCAAAGGCATCATGCATCCACTCGTACAATTTATCCAAGTGTTCCTTTTAGACTAGTGTCAATTTATCACAAGTATATGCCACAAACCAATCTCATATGTTACTATTTGGTCCATTAGGAACTCCAATCTCATAGAAAACAATGGTAGGAAAAATTATTACCATACATTATCTTATCTTTATCCCGCACAACATCTATTATTCCTTCTATAATGAAGGCCAAGATGTTGTAAATGGTCCCTCTTGAAATCTTTCTACATGCATTCAACCATATTTTATTAACCTGACCACTCACTTTTGTAAGTAAGTATGAGGCCATATTCATCACCAGGTCTCTGATCTTTGATATAACAAAGGTGTGCTAACCTTTATTATACTCATACTCCTTATATGCTTCTTTGACAGCTTCATTGTTTCCCAAGTCATCATGAAATGACTCTCCGGTGTAAATGAGTCGAGTGTATCTAGAGATTAATTGTGGAGTTATGCGCATCCTCCTCCACGCGAAGTAAAAATAGTCTTCGTGTACATGTGACATAATCCACTAATATAATCTCTCAGGCTTACCAAAAAATGATAGTTCATAGAGTTGTAGAAGTCCATCCTACTCCAACACCTTCTTAATCGAGTAATCATATAGTGGTTTTTAATCTGTCGTTCTCTCACCTGTGGGTTTAACCAGCTCACATGTCAATCCCCTCTCAACTGTATCCATTCGATGGTTATAATCACTTATAACCATTTTTTTGCACATGGGACACCCACTCCATTCCCATCAATACCCCATTTGGGTATTACATCTCCAAATACCATTCCTCGTTGAAACCTATCGTCACAACTAGTTTTCCCTTGCTCTTCTTCTTGGGTGAAATAGTTATTCCTCTTCTTAGTGTCATTCTCTTTTGGCCAAGTATTTTATTACTTCTACCTTGTGATTTCTTCTTACAATGCCTCAAATTTAGAACCCTACTCCTATGCAACTCTACAATATGTTCCGTAGTTCTTCAAACCCTAATCAGAGAACTTTTGGTTCCTCACACCACACCATCCAAACCCATGGACTCCTTTCACAAACTTTCTTTGTGCATGACCATGTTCGTCTTCACAATCTGGTTCACAAATTTTGTTCTTTGTAATCGATTGTTCGCACCAATTCACAAGGATTCCCTAGTTTGCAAGAGCTCTTTCACAAGTTATCGCAAAATAAAAATAACTTACCCTAAATCCCTATTTATAGTTTTTCACTTTTTACTACATTAATTACCATGCCACCTACCACTATATTGTTGCAATAAATTTGGCTTTTTTGAACGCATTTCCTCCATGTGTCCAATTACGTGTAACCTCCTTAACCTTCTGATACACAAAACTACATTGACCATAAACCTCCTTACGCGTGCTTCCACCACTGAAGTACATCATACACTACATCCTATATCAAGTAGTTCTCCCTGTCGTTGCTTTTCACGTTCATCATTCTACGTGGATTTTTCTTTTGGCATCACCCTATTATTACCATCTTCCTTGACACCTTGTCATTTTTTGAAAGCCATTACCACCTCTTATACATGCATGCCTTAGATACTTAGGGTTTCCAACGCACTCTCTTATTTATTTTGGGCAATTGTCAAACTTTATACACTTTGCCTCTTCTTGTACTCTCTCTACCCCACACTAAGGGTATGTGAGGTCCTCTGTGCGTGGAAACACTTAGATAGTAATCAACTTCTGGCACACAAGCATGCTTATTACACTAGAAACTGAACTAAATTGAAAAAGAATAACAACTGGATGAAAGGAAACACATATAAAGAAAATGAATTAAGGAAACCTAATCTAATGGAAATATTGTTTTATTACAAACACCAAGAAGAATTATTTATAGTAGGGCTTCAGCCTACTCCCATTGAAGTAACTAGGAAACCTTTTTCCATTCAACGCCTCTAACTGGTAAGCTCCTAAATCAAGTTATAAGTTATAACATACTATCCTAACCAATTTACTTTAAGCTTTCCAGGGTGGCGCAAGAACTTTGAGTCATAAAGAAGAAGCATCTTTCCAACTTTAAGCTTCATATCCTTAATATTTATATCATGTCATGCCTTCTGCCTGGAATTTTCTTGATTCTTACTTCATCTAGCTATAGCGTGCCTTTCATCTAACTAGATCAGTTTATCAATATGTTCTTCAAGTGCTTTCTCAACAGCCAAACCTATTGTAAATGCAATATGCAGAGAAGGTAACATAAATTCCACTGGTAGAAAAACCTCCATGCCAAACATAAATTGAAAGGGTGTGGCCTTATTCAACCTCTTCTAGGTTTTACTGTACACCTAGAGTACAACAGAGACTTTATCATCTCAGTCTTTCCTTCCAACATCACAAATTTTAGTCAAGGTATGGCTCAATTTTTTTTAAAGCCTCAGCAGTTCCATTTTCCTGTGGGTTTTAGGGCATTGTTTTATGGTGTGTAACCATAAATTTTGTTAGCAATATCCTGATAGTCTCATTATAGAAATGAGTACCCCTATCACTTGTCAAACTCAATGGGCACCCATACATGCTGATAATATTTTCCCATAGGAACCTTATTTCTGTAGCTTCCATGCAATCCTTTATAGGTGCCACTTATGCCCAACTTGTAAGATAATCTGTACAAGTTATAATATAGCACGATCCAGTCCTGCGAGCGGGTGGGGAAATAGGACCCACAATTCAATTTTCCATTTTTTAAAAGGTTCTACGCTAGCAATAGGACTCAATGGCATTTAGTATCTATGCCCAAGCTTTCCAAGGCACTGGAAATGGTCACATTCCTTACAATATTATTTAAAATCCTTATACATTTCTTCCCACAACAAACTATCCAATTAAATCTGACATGCGGTGGCATCTCCTGCATAATTTCTACTTACAATCTTCCTCTATATTGGCTTCACACTCATGTTCAAGTACGCACTAGTCAAAAATTCATCTTGACCTAATTTTTATAAGTCTCCACTTATCAACATATAAGGCATGGTGCATATGGAAACTTGTTTCTTTTATAAATCCTTCATCCATTCAAGTGTCACACCAGTTCTTAAAAAGACAAAAATATCTTCTAAGTTATAGGGTGCACGGTTCAATCTGAATAGTTGTGCATTTGGAATTGTTTCTTCAATGCTCTGCATGTCCTTACCTATATTAATCCTTGATACATGATCTGGTCTGGAATTACTATTGCCTAGCTTAACCACCACAGTGAAATCAAATTCCTGAAATAACAAAATCCAACGGCATACACGCCCCTGCAAAAAGTGTTTGATCATAAACTAATTAAATGCCATATGGTCTATATACAAAATAAAAGGTGTGGCAAGCAAGTATTTTCAAAATTTATGCAATGAATAGATCATGAAAAAGGCTTTACACTCTATAGTAGTATAATTTTGTTCTTCTAGAGTTAACTTCCCACTTGTAAAGAAAATAGGATGATCAACGATACCTTCTCCAGGATGTGCTAACACTGCACAAGTGGCCATGATAGAAGCATCCACATACACATGAAAAGGTTTTTTCCATGAAGGAAAGCGTATAATGCATGTTGTAGTAAGCCTTTCCTATAATGTCTCAAAGGTGCGGTGTTGTGCCTCACCCCAATGGAGCTGGTATTTACATTTCAATAGCTCCTCGAAGGGCACAATGATCTTGGCCTAACCTGTAATGAAGTTTCTATAATATACTGTGTGCCCCAAGAATCTGTGTACCTCACTCTGGTTATTAGGTTCATCTAATCCCAAATGACAACAACCTTATTAAGATCCACTAACAAACCTTCCTTGCAGATGATATGTCCTAGCAGAGTCCCAAAGGGTGTAGCAAAAATTCCCTTTTGGATGTTTAAAGAGATGATCAATTGCCGACATGTCTCAAACATAAAATTCAAATTACCATAGTGATCCTTTAGTAGCCCAAAAACTATCAAATCATACATATAAACCTATAAGAATTTGTGAATAAAGTCCTGGAATGCCTAAGAACAATACGCAAAACTACTATAGGCACATTATTTAATCCAAATGGCATCATCATGTATGAAAAAATTCCTCACTCAATGGTGAAAGTTCTCTTCTCTTGACCCTCTCAAGCTATCCTTACCTAAAGGCATCCAGAGAATCCATTAGTAACTAAATATATATCGTGCTTTGCCATGCCTTCCAAGATTTTTACAGTAAATGGTGTGGGAAAAGGATCAATTACATAAATAGTATTCAATTGCCTATAATCCACAAATTCTGATTCTTCCATCTTTCTTAATGCTAATCACCATGGGGATAACCCACTCTGATTTCTTTATGGGCTCAATGATTCCATAATTCAGCATTTTGTCAATTTCTTATTTCACCTTGACGCGTAGGTTAGGATTCATCTTATAATGCCTCTTCCTAACTGGGTGCACACCTTCCTTTAGCTTGATTCTCATCTCACCCCAAGATTCATGTACCCCCTTTAACTCATGATAGCCCCTAGGAAACAGGTCCTGGAAGTCGTGTAATAACTCAATTATCTTAGCAACCTTGGAGTCAAGCTAATAATCTCCAATAATGGTCTCCTTAGGTTTAGCATCTGTTCCAATGTTTACCTTCTTAGTTTTCATAGGATCATTGTAGGTGCGCACCTTATCATCTACACTATCTAAGACCTCGTGTGTACCCTCTGTATGATCAACATTTAGACTATCTAGTTCTTCATTATCAATGACATAGACCATCTTACCCTTTTATTTTTCTAGGTAGGCACACATAAGCTATTCTACATTTTTCTCTTCCTCTTCAAATTGCACCTCCAATTCTGACTCACCTAGTAATTCTTGAATAAATTCCTCAGCCTTTGCACTATCTCCCATAGTCAAGAACTTCATAACATGTAACACCTCATTCACCAGAGGTTTAGTGGAAAAATAGTCAAAGGTCTTAATCATATCGGTATTTAGCTCTTGCCAATTTCCTATTTCTCTATTCAACTCTGCATAAAAAATACCATGCACACACATAACCTCACAAGGTGAAGTAGAGCTTGTGCACACAAAACAAAGTTGATAAAGCTTAATGCCCCTCTATCTAGATTCTCTCACACTGCTTAATGTGGTGTTGAACAAGATCCTTACCATGAAATTCATAGATCTGAGTAGGAGGATTGCTTTGGAGAAATATAGTAGAGAAGGTAATTCTCACTTCCCACCACTCCAAAAGATTGACCCTATAAACCATCCTCGAGCGTACTACTATCCCGCATAGAGCATAAACTAGCATATTCCTTCTTTCCACCTTATCTATCCACTTAACTTCCATGGCGTGTAGGAATACCTCAGGATTTTCTTCGCCACTGTACCTTGGTACCTTGTTGTTGCCCAAATGTTGAACACAACGTGGCTTGCTTATACTTGTAACAACACTCCTTACTTCACACCCAATAATTTCATAAGTACCATGTGCCCATATGTCACATACAACACTTGTAGTATCACTTATGGACTGTGCATCATCCCACTGGAGAACTCCTTCCTTCGATGGCTCAAGAACGTCTAGGTCTCTAATGGTGCACACATAGATTTTGTATAAATATTTTTCACTTAATGGCTCTAAATATGTGTAACATTTCCGTCTTCCAAGGGAATAATAACACATTATTCCTTGTTCTCAAACCTTATATATCCCTTGTGAAAGCGCATGTTAGCGTTATTTGCATAACACTAAGTGCACCCAACTAATGCTGGAAAATTGTCTTCTTCTACAAATGCAAAGACCTCAAAGTCCCTAGTAAACTTGGCCCCTTGAATAGTAATAATTAAATCCTTCAAAACTCAAATGGGCGTGGATTTGGTCTTGTTTTCCATAAACAACACATTTGAAGATGGTTTTAATGGTGGTTTTCCCATTTGAATCCATGCGTCCAAAGTGAGTACATTCACTTTTGTACCTCTATCAATCAAAATGTTACTCAAAAGCTAGCCATCAACAACATTCAGAGTAATCTCCTTGTCATAATCCAAAATATGAGAAGGAAGGTTAGAACGTAAAATCTATCTCTCGCACTTAATTCCAGCGTGCAGGGTATTTCCCTTTAACCATTCCCCCAAGAAAAGAATGATGTTCTCTTACCGTAACATCTTGCAGACTTCCCTTAAATCATCAACATAAATATGATGAAGCTCAGTCACTTTCTTCTGCTCTAACTTCCATGAATTCTCTTTCAAACATTGTATCTCACCCTGTTAATTCCTAATCACCTCCATGGTTCCTTTATAAACCTCCTTTTGATTCATAGGGTTTGGATACTTGGAATGTAGTGCCTCCTCTTTTGTAATGGTAGGCTTCTGCTTTGGAACTTCCCTGGCACGCGTAGCCTTAGTGCGTGTAGTGATCTTCACAGGTACTAACTCAAGATCAGGTGCTAATGTGGGCATCCATTGATCTTATATAATGCGCTACACTCTAACCATTACCGTACCATTTTATGTCTTACGCTTATTACTTAGTTATTCATAAAAGTATGGGCATTCTTCATAGTTTTGGTTCTTCCCACAAAAATAATAGATAATGTTCTGAGGGAACTCACACCTGTAATTATTAGGAAACCTAAAAGTATAACATGTTCCTCTTGGATATTATCTCATTCCACCCCCATGACCTTTTCCTCTGAATCCTCCACAATATCCTCGAACTCTACCATGTCCTCCTTCATAGTGCCCTTCATTAGGATCATAATCATGATGCTCACCTTGTTCTTTAGAATTATTTGTAAAACTGGTCTAACGTACACCAGTATCGATGGCATCATGAATCTAATTAATCAACCTATAATGTTTAGTATCATGACTGGTAGACCTACAAATATTTCATTAACAGGACACGTTCTTTCAGGTCACGCATTGCAGTAAAGATCACCGACTTGAATCATGATCTAAGTGATAGATCCTGTAGTCTAGCAACATGCCCCACACCGATTTATAAGGACAACTATCCTAGTATGCCCTTCTACTTCACAATATGTGCACCAAATCCCAATGCGTGTCTCATGTTTTGAGTTAGCTGATAATTTCTCTAATTATTTAGCCATAGATGGAATTTGAGCCTTAAAAAATGGGCTCACTCCTGTTTCTACACTCCCTACTACCTCAGCATGCAAAGCTACTTCAAGTGCTTCGCACATATCTATATAAGTGTTGTGTGAGAGTGCCCTTCTGAAAGGTCTAATTAAACCTCTAATGAACCATTGAGCAAACTGGTTCTGGTGTATATCATAAGATAATTTAGAAAAAATGGTTTTGAAACATGCATCATACTCCCAAAAACTCTCAGTTGTACCCTGCTTGATATCATTCAGCATGTTGATGCACATTCAAAAGTGTTGCTATAGTAGAGGATCTCATTCATGACTTGCATGCATATTATTCAAGTATTCCAAAACATTTTTTAGAATTTCATAAATTTGAAATTGGATTGAAAGATGGGAAAAATATTCTTAAAGATATAGATACCAAATGGATTTCCATGTATGAGGCTGATTGTAGAATATTTGAAGAATATCCTTCATTGACAGGTTTTATGTATAAATACCGTAGGGAAGTAGATAAAGATAAATATTTGTTGTACCTTATGACATATATTAAAACTTTACTTACATTATGTGGTATTTTTCCAATGTTGAATGAGTTCAATGTTTTGATAGAGCATGTGCAAGAGAGTTCCATCTACATTACTGACTTCATATGACTAAGAAAACATGTATGCATGACTCTAGATAATTTATATTTGTTAGATAGAATTTTTTGAGGACCTATTTTTGAAATTTGGATTACATTAACTGACCTTAAGAACCCAATTTGTTACTTAAAATTTAATATAAATGATCATTTGTGTATAACAGTTCATGGGAAAGAAATACCACTTCACACTTTTTAGAGAAGAGAAGATTTGGTTAGATCAGAGTGTGAAGAAGTACAAGTGAGACACAATATATATGAAAACATTTTATGTAAGACACGAAATAAACTAAAAAATATTTCCCAATCTTTATCTACAAATATCCGTGAACTCTTTAAATAAAATAAATTACTTAAAGCAATGTGAGTTGTTAACCCACTATTTTTTAATACAGCTGGTGGCATTACTGAAATGTCCATCTATAATTTATTTATAAAATGCATGAATAGTCTAATGGAAAATTTCTGTAACTATGAAGAAATAAACGATACATTGTAGTTGAATGTGTTTTACCAATGAAGTTATTGAGTTCTTATTGGTCAAAGAAATTGACTAAGTGTCCATACAACATAGATGCTTACATGTAAGAACATGCTCACACATAATATTAGGGTAGCACACAAGGGGAGTATGCAGAGGTAGAAAAATTCAATACGTAGAGTTTTACACAGGAAGACATGGAGTTAAGGACTTAGCCAATTTTAAAGAAAGGATAAAAATAGAAAAGTAGAGTTGGAGTGTCGCCCAAGTAAAGATCCATAAAAAAAAAGTATAACAAGATGACTTGTCGGTTAGGCAAGAATAAAGGAAGCACATACATGGTAGGATAAAGCACACGCACATGTCAAGCTAAAAATAGGAATTAAAGCATGTTATATTTAGGATGATTCATTAATGTAAAAGCATGCAAGATATTTTTGTATGCATGCCAATTATTAGGAAAGTGCATAAGCGGTGAAGAGAGAATCCCCACCCTAGAAATATTGATGATGTGAGAGGCTGAGTTGAGAGTCTAAGACTATAGTAAGTACACAGATACTATTCTTAGTATGGTTTGAGTTTGTGTGAGTCTGCACATGGTCCAACGTATCAATTTATTGAGGCATATTGCAATCAACTAATTGTATATGTTTGACTATGGTATTTGTAATGGGTAATGATGGTACTTCACATATATGTATTCAAAATGATTGATTATGTTATGTTGGTAGTAAATATCTAGGTGTTATTGTTATTGAAGGCTTGTTTACTCATTATATGTGTTTCCAATTGCCATGTTTATGTTGGTTATTATGCATGAATGGATGTCTTGGCTATGAATATGGTAAACAAACATGCTAACCTTCTAATAGGGATAACAAAGGAGGTACCTGGTGGCTACACGTGCTTTAGGTGAACATCAATTTTTTTTTGGATGAATAGCCAATGAACATAGATATTGAGTGGGTAAATAAAAGGATACATTTTGGTTTCATTTTTGGGACCTCTTTTCAAAGTGTCTACCAAGATGTTGCATGCAGATGACGTATCGAATTTCTTTGGAGAGTATTGAAAGTTAGGTAGAAGAAGACCAAGACTCGTTTTCTAAAAGATATAACATTAGACCTTATTTTAATGTGCAAAAGTGGGTGAAGGATAACCTATATGATTTCTTATATGAGACGCTCTTCAGATTTTTTCTAGAAGATTTATACCAATGGTTGGCACATTACACATCAAACAAAGTTTTCTACCCAAGGGCAAGAGTTTGGACGTAGGAAGACTATCAGACTCTCTTTGAATCAAATGAGACATGGAATAGAGATGTGGATCATTGGTGGGAAGGTGTGCTGTGAAAATATACTCTAGAGTATGAAATTTTAACGTATTCTTGTCCAGAGGAAGCAAATTTCAAATTCTTGCGTGATCCCAGGTGATCCTATTTACGCATAATACCCTTAGCTATCAAGATCCTGATGATAGAACTAGGACTATAGAGATTACCTATGGCTATCTAAATCTCCATCAGGTGTAGGGGAAGGAGCAGGTGTGGAGAAGGATGATGGAGGTCATGGTGGAAGAAAGATAGAGAAGAAAGATGGCTCAAGTATAATGAAGCGTGATAGAGGTCAATTGATGTAGCGTTGCTGGCGAGAAGAATGATGACTAGTGAAGGTTTTGAGATCCCTGTGGAAGATGAATAATTGTAGTATCATGTCCTCCCAACATTAGGAAAGTGCAGTAGAGAGACCCCATCATCTTCTAATGAGAGTGCATCATAGGAGAGAATGAGAACCATAGGCGCACATCTAGCCTAGCCTGGCTACCTAGCCCTTGCATAAGGTGTTACATATCTAGGCGTAGTTATCAAAGGGTAGCATAGTGAAGGAAAGAAGACAACATACTCCACGTTCAGAAGGAGATACAAGTAAATATAATTTAGTTTTAACTCAGGAAGTGTAGAAGATCAAGGATGCACACATGGTAGTGTAATAGACACCAGTGTTCGGATGTATTGTATGAGGATTTCCTACATGAACCTCTTCAGGACAGAGAGTTAGCACGTAGACCGTTGAAAGCAATCCTGTAGGTACTGCTATAATGCAGATAGTAGGTGTATAGTTAAAAACAAAAAATAGGAAATAAGGAAGTTTATCTATATGGTCGTAGGTCATGACAAATGACACGAGAGGTTTAGGGGGTTTAGGTTAGCCATCGCATGGAGGGAATCATAGTGGAGGTTCCGGATCTAGGTCTTGTCCTAACCCAAGGCATGGCCCACAACCACCACCAAATTAGCCTCAACATACACCACCTCAACAACCACAACAACACGCACCTCAAGTTTTGTTTGAGATGTTTCTACACTTGCTAGAGTATAGGGGTGTGGAGGATGCTACTGAACATGTGCATAAGTGTTCAAGTTACTATGGAGAGCAAAGGGGATTATAGCTCCTGATAGAAAGGTAAGCTAGTTTTCCACCACACTTCAAGGGCTCACACATAGTTGGTACATATAAAGTATGATCCACATCAGAAAACAATGTATTATGATGCATTGCGCGTAATGTTTTTGGATGAGTTCCACATTCCAGAGTTTGAACAAAAGAGTATCAACACTCTCAAGTAAGAAGGGTTTATTTGAGAGTGTATGTGAGTTGATAAACTGTTTAAGAATCTACTATCCAAACTATCTTATGATGTTCATCCAAGTCAATATGCATAGTGGTTCATTAGAGGATTGCTGACTCTATTTCGATGGGTGTTATCACATAAGACAAATACCAATTTGCATGAAGATTTGGAAGCATATTTACACGTTGAAGCAGTCGGGAGTGAAAATACTGGAGTAAGTCCTTTCCTTGAGGCACATATAGCAGCAATGGTTAAAAAATTGGAGAAAATTTATTTTCAATTCAGCGCAAGAGATGCGAAGTGGGTTATGGTGCAATTATTGTGATGTTGAGGGACATACGAAGGATAGTTACCCATGTAGGATGTTGCCCGCACTGTTATAGTCTTGTGATATTTTCCATAAGAACCATGATGTCTAGAATTTTCCTCTCTTGTGGTGTGTAACTATGAAGAATGTATCCATGTATTGCAAGATCTGTGACACACACATCCATGATACAAAATATTTCTGGTTGATAGAACAAATTCATGAGGCATGCAAGACTGGATCACTGTAGACCACTATGGCAAGTGGGTCTTAAGTGTAAGAAACTCAACCTAATGAAGGGCGTAACAGTGGAGAAGGTGGATTCTACGATGGATATAGGACTAGAGACCGTGGTGTTAGAGGAATATTTATGTGTGGGATATGCTATACTTATGGGTCCCCAGATCATTACTAGGGTGAGTGTCCCCAAAATTAGGTATGTGCATATTGTGGAAAACATCATAAGGTTGAGGACTGCCCTAATATTTATGAGCACTTATGTAAGAACAAGAAGAAATACAATGATGTGGGTATGATCAAGGTACAATGCATAAATAATGAACATTCGACACCAAAGAAGATGCCTGATCCTAAGTTACAAGTTATTTTGGTTACTACTCGCGTAGAAGCATTGCATGTGCATATGCACAAGCCTCTTATAGAAAAACCTCTCATTAGAAGAGAATAGGTTATTCATGCCAAGTATCCAAATACTTCTCATTAGAAGGAGGTCTATTAAGAGACTATGGGAGTCATCAGGGAGTTGTAAAGCGGGATTCAATGTCTGAAGGGATAGGTGCGTGAGAGGGAATGTACTAAGAACATTGAGCTCCTTCATAAATATTTAGATGATCTTAAGGAGATATGCAAGATGCTGAGAAAAGAGAATATTATCCCACTATTAGGAGAGTTTGTGTGAGAAGGTACCACTTGCAGGAGTTGAGCCTGAGCGTTAGATCCTACATGCAAATTTACCACCACATAACCATGAGTATGATAAGGAAATCACATTAGATGTAGTGATTGATGGTTGACTGGTGAGTAACATTTTGATTGACATAGGTGCTGAGGTGAATGTACTAACTTTGGATGCATGGAATCAGATGGGCTAGCCACCATTGCAGCCATCTTCTAATGTGTTGTATATGATGAACAAGTTAAGAGCTATGTCTATTTGGGTATTAAAGGATGCCTCAATTATGATTCAAGGAGCCAAGTTTATAGGGGATTTTGAAGTATTATAACTTGCTGAGGAAGAAAATTTTCTAGCACTGCTTGGGCGTCCTTGGTGTTATGCGAAAAATGTTGACCTGTACTTCAACAAGAGATATATTAGTTTTTAGAACAAGTATGAGCCTATAATCACACCCATGGATGATGTGAAGGTTGCACCATAAGTTGAGCCTATAAGTGAGGAAAAGCTAGATATAATTTATGCGTGTATAGTGTGTGACCATGAGAACGTAGAGCCATCTAAGGAAGGTGTACTTCATTGGAAATAAACGCACTCGATTAGTGACACCACCAGTGTTATTTGTGATAATTTTTCCCATGACATGTATGATATGGTCGAGCACGAGATTAAGGAGAGAGACACCAGAATGATCAATTTGTGTATGATCATTCGCATGGGTAAAACTCGTTTACCTAGGTACACTAGTGAAGAAAAGATCAAATATTTCTTGTGTGCCATATAGAACCAATGGACGAATGAAGGAGATAGAAGGAATATGTTGGTTTACACGTTGCATGGAACAACAACATGGTGTTGGGTAGCACAAAGAGACATGTTCGGATAACGAGAGGTGAGAATCACCTTTTCAACAAGGTTTACATGGAATAATGTTCCTACTCTTATACATGAGTATGATGGAAGACTCCTATTTTGGTACACATCCATAACTGTGAAAGACAATGGGAATAAGGCCAGGGGATTTACCACCAGCTCTATGGGTACATAAGTTCTACTCCACTATGTGTGGATGCCCACATGCATGATATGTGCATGTTTAGCTCAAGAAAGAAATTGGAAGTTGGCGAGATATGACTAACAGTATGGCTCACACTTTTGATTATTTCACTAATAAACCTCCAGGACAAGAGGCTTTGCAAATCATGAAGCACATCATGTTGGGGGATAATGTGAAAGTAAAGGAGCTCATGCTTCAGTTACTTGGAGAACCTGATCTCGAGGAGTGCACAAAGATACATTAGAGAATAGAAGAGATGCAATTGGGTCGCACCTGAAAGGAGAAAGAAAAAGGAAAGATGGTATACCTCATTGAAAATGAAGAAGTAGATAACTTGGATATTAGTCATACAAAGGGTGCACGTGAGGTAGTGGAAACTGTAGATGAAAAGGCACACGCGTACCATTCTCCCATGAAGACTGAGAAGGTTAATATTGGCACTGAGGATGTGCCTAAAGAGGCTATCATTGGAGACTATTGGCCAGGAAAAGAGCTAACAAAGATCATTGAGCTATTGTGTGATTTCCAGGACTTGTTCCCAAGAGGTTTCCATGAGTTGAAAGGTGTGCATCCCTCATTGGGAGAGATGAATATTAAGATGAAAGAGGGAGTGTGTCTAGTTTGGAAGAGGCCTTGCATGATGAATCCAAACCTACGCATGAAGGTGAAAGAAGAAATATACAAGATTCTTAAGTATGGAATTATTGAACCAGTTGATGAATTTGAGTGGGTTATTCCCATGGTGGTCAACATAAGGAAGGATGGGTGGATCAAGAACTGTGTTGATTATTGGGAACTTAATACCTCATGTGTCATAGATCTTTTTCCTATGTCATTCAAAGATAATATACTTGAGGGAGTTGCAGGAAGCGAGATCTACTCTTTCACCGATGGGTTCTCAGGATATCACTAGGTGCACATTGCATGTGAGGATCAAGAAAAGACTACATTTGCTACTAAATGGGGAAGTTTTGCATATACTATGATGCCTTTTAGATTAAATAATGTGCCAGTAATTTTCTCGTGCATAGTGGTCCAGGATTTTCAAGATTTCATCCATAGATTCTTATACTTTTATCTAGATGGCTAGATTGCCTATTGGTTAGTAAAAGGCCATTGTGATCATCTAAGGCTCATGTTTAAAATATGTAGGCAATTAAGAATCTCTCTCAACCTAAATAAATGTATCTTTGTTACACCCTTTAGAACTTTACTTGGGAACATCATTTGTAGGGATGGATTTTTGGTAGATCTAGCTAGTATTGTAATAATTTTGGGATTAGAAGAACCTACCAACCAAAGTGAAGTGAAAATATTTTTAGGACATATGGGGTATTATAGAAAGTTTATCAATGGATATGCAAAGATTGTTGTGCCCCTAGAGGATTTTATTAAGGATAAAGGAAATTTTTGTTAAGGTGATGTGCAACAACAAGATTTTGAGACCTTGAAGGAGAGACTGAAATCTTCTCTAATATTGTGTTTCCCTTCCTAGAAAAAACCCTTCCATGTACATGTTGATTCATCTAACATGGTTATTTTCATAGTCTTGGCATAACCTAGAGAGGGTAATGTGGATAATCCCATATGTTTTATAAGTAGGAAGTTGACACCAACAAAGTAGAATTATATGACAACGAAGAGCAAGGCATTTTATATGATCTACACACTTCACAAGTTTTGGCAATAATGGTTGGCCACCCAATTCATCTTTTATATGGATCATATGGCATTGAAGTACTTGGTCAATAAACCTATTTTGCAAGGGAACGTATGTCAATGAATACTTATTTTTTAGGAGTTTGATTTCACAATTGTTATAAAGTCAGGAAAGAGCAATTTGGGGTTTGATCACTTATCAAGGATCAATTAGGGAGAGGATGCACATAGTTTTTGCAAAGAGTTTTGAGGACAATATTCTAGATGTGCATTTTTTAGGTTAAATCACATGACAATAGATTTGTAGGACATTGTTTTCTTTTTACACACCGGATGTTTCACACGGAATGTTTCGGCTCTGCAGAATAGACTTGCTTCTATCCTATCATTCCTTTGAGAAACAGATAAGGGTTAGGGCTAGGAGGAATACCTGTTGAATGTTGAGATGGTGTGCGCGTACCGTAGAGAAAGATCAGATTGACTGTGAAGAACTCCTTTTTATCTTGGAAGGACTACCTGCAAGTAAGAATACAGGACCACCAGATTTTAATTAGACAATAAATGAGGGAGCTGCCTTAGGCCCAGGAAATATTAAACTTCCTTTCGAAGGTGGTCAGTTCCCCTTTTAATACGAATTAACACAAATGATAACAAAAAAAAGCTATTACAAAATCACAATTTGGGTATCTTGTTACAAAGCAATATAAGCTAAATTATCAATAATAAAGCGTCACGTTGTTTGTTCGGTTACTGGTCGTTGATACGTTCAGGTTGAGTTATAGGGATAAACCAGACTGGATCTGAGGTTGTTAGGTGGCAAATAGGCGAGAAAAAGGTTTCGGGGTATAAGTCACAGTGACCGACACCGGTCACTGGGTAACCAACCGTGGTTAGAGAACCACTGCCGGTAGGGTATAAACGACACCGGTAGGGTCAGCAATCTAAGTGCTTCTAGATAGAGGTTGGTTGTAAGGTGAGTGTGGGGTTATTAAGATTAGGGGATGGCTGAGGGGAATGATGGGAGGATAGGGAAGACTCAGAGTGTGGTAAAATGGCCTTCTGGGAAATATCAGGATGTATGGGTGAAGGTTAAGTGCAGTATGTTGCTGGTAGTAGATATAGGAATAAACTTATGATTACTATTAATCAACAGTTCAAGAAAATGGTCCTTAGAAACATATATAAAACACTACTCACTAGTCCCTGATGTAGATGCAGGTTTCAGGACTGTGATGATGAAGAAAGGACCCAAGTTGGATGATCTGACAATCCAAGATGAGTTATCTCCTCTTCTGATGCTCGGATGAGTGTTACTGGGCTCTTGTTATTCAGTTGCAGTCTTGGGCTTGATGTCCTTCTCTGCAAACTCTTCCTGTTTCTTCACTTGTCTTTGCTCGGCCAAGCAAATCCGGATCCTTTCGATGATTTCTCTTTCTCCCGATCCAATGAAAATATGACCCTTTGTTTTTGGTTGGAAGTGGTCGTTTACGAAGAACCGATGGCGGTTACGCAACCGACGGAAATCGAGTAGGAACCGGTATCGGTTAGGTCAAAGCGGGCTATTTTTGGTAAAATAGCCAGCTTTCCCTCCTTTTCTTCTGAGGGATTGGTTGTGGGCTTGGTCAAATCATTATGAAGTTGGTTTTAGGTGCGGATGAGGAGTAATTAGTCATAGGTGTGGAATTGGACCAAGTTATAGGTCTTAATTAGGTTAGTTTAGGATTAAGACTAGGTCATGATGAGGTGGCGACATGAGGTGGCAGGTATGGCGATATGGATTTATTAATTATAAGGTAATTAATAAATAATTGTGTAAGGTTTAGGTGATGAGGTTAGGTTGTGAAATGGGATGCGGGGTACAGGGTGTCGTAATGACACAAATTTGGTGTCTACATTAGCCCCTTATTGTCGTGTAGTTTGTTTTGTAAAGCTACACGGACAATAAAAAGAAGTGGTTACCCCTGTTAAGGGTATAGGTAATCCCCCTCAAATCTATCACAGATTGAGGTAGCGTGAAAGCAGGGATAGGGTTGATAAAGGGTAAATGGTGTTGAGATAACGGTAAGAGGGTGGGGTAGGTCCAAGGAAGCAGACGCACGTTGAAATGCAGTAGTGCGATTAGGGTATATGATTTGAAGAGAAAACAAGAAATTCATAGGCAAAGGTCAATAGTTTATCCAAACAAGGGTGATATAATCCTGGTATCCAAGGCATAGGAAGTAGCTCCAGGGGATATAACGGGTAAGGTACCAAATGGTTGGTTTGGTTGAGATAAACGTCACCATCTTGGTCTAGGAAAAGCTGGTCGACTGATCAAGTCAAGGACCCTGATCATGCTAAAACACGAACAGGTGAGATCGATTGAACAAAAAGGTACATGATGGATGGATAAAATAAAATGTTGATTGTGGGTATGGTAGTTAAATTGTGCGGCCTTAGGTCGGGCTAAATGGTAGGTTACGGCCTTGGGTCGGGCCAAATGGGTTGGTTGCGGCCTTGGGTCGGGCCAAATAGGTTGGTTGCGGCCGTGGGTCAGGCCAAATGGTAGGTTACGGCCTTGGGTCGGGCCAAATTAGTTGGTGACGGCCTTGGGTCGGGCCAAATGGTAGGTGACAGCCTTGGGTCGGGCCAAATGGGTTGGTTACTGCCTTGGGTCGGGCCAAATGGTAGGTGACAGCCTTGGGTCGGGCCAAATGGGTTGGTTACGGCCTTGGGTCGGGCCAAATAGGTTGGTTGCAGCCGTGGGTTGGGCCAAATGGTAGGTGACGGCCTTGGGTCAGGCCAAATGGTAGGTTACAGCCTTGGGTCAGGCCAAATAGGTTGGTTACGGCCTTGGGTCGGGCCAAATGGGTTGGTTGCGGCCTGGGGTCAGGCCAAAGGGTAGGTGACGGCCTTGGGCTGGGCCAAATGGGTTGGTTACGGCCATGGGTCGGGCCAATGAAGTTAACAAAGGGTTGTCAACGAAGGTGGATATAGGCGATGTTGGTATAAAGGGCTATTAGTAAATAAGGGGCGAAATTGGGGTAGAAGTTGGAATAAAACCGATGTCGATTATCTATGACCGATATCGGTTAGGGGACCGATACCGGTTCCTTAGGGCATAATAAAACCGATATCGGTTATAGGTCAAAAACCTATAAAAAGAAAAATATGGCCTATCATTGTCACATTTGCAATTTGAAAACCGATTTGGGTTGTCTGAGGTGGATTATTGAGATTGGAGCATTTTTTGGTTGAGGTGGCGCTATTTGAGTGGAGAATTGAGTGTTTAGTGGACCCTAGTGAGTAGGAGGTAGCAGTTGATTGGTGGAGGACCCAGCAGAGGAGAGGTGGAGCTATGGCACAGCCAGGAGGACCAGGAGGTGCTGGACCAGCTGGACCACCACCACCCATCCCACCACGACGACGTGTCATCGTACCGGTAGGTTCGAAACCCTTCATTGTGTGAATTTGATGTTGTTAGGCTATTTTTGGGGGTTTGGGTAGGAATCCATGTTTTGGTAAAATAATGAATAAATTGAAGTTATTTAAAAAATGAAGAGGATAGATGGGTAAAATAGGGCAAGGCGGCAGGGTGGGTAGATTTTTAGGGTGTTTGGGTGGGTAAATAGGTATAAATAGGCAAAAAAGGATTTTAGGGGGCCACGTCGGGTTCGGCTCCGTGATTTTCCAGTGACCGATGTCGATCACTAAGCGACCGGCATCGGTCAAGAAATTTCGGGGCAGGGTGGGTTTGCGGGTGACCGGTGTTGGTCGTACATCGACCGGCGTCGATGGAGAGGGGACCGGTTGCGGTCATGGGTGACCAGTACCGGTCCGTTTTGCTGTGGTTGGGGGTGTTTGGTGGTTGTTGGGGCTGTTGTTTAGGTGTTTGGGTATTAGTGGTTTGGGTTTTGTGTTTGTGGGGGTGAAGAGGGAAGGGGTAGAGGTTAATAAGAAGGTTGATTGGTGAGTGGGGGGAAAAATGGGGCGATTGTGTGGTTGGTGCGGTTCGGATAGAGTAGGTGTTGGGCATGAATGGGGAGGTGTTAAATTGGTAGGGGCATAGGTAAATGGCGAGAGTAGAGCTGAGTAAATGGTAGTGTGCGAGATAAGGCAAGGGGATATCGTAAAGTTTTTAGGGTAAAATAGGTGGGTGTAGGTGTGTGTTATAGAGTCGGGTTGTGGTCGGGTGGGTAAAAAGAGGGTATAGAAGGTTAAAGTAGTAGTTGTTTGAAAGGGTAGGTCTAATGCAGTGGGTGATTTTGTGTAGGCACGTCAGTAGCTGACTATGCGGGATAGGATGCCTCTGCTGTTAAGACGGATGCGGCCACATGTGTCCGCAGCGTAGTGGGGTATCATGCACGAGGTGGGAATCAGAGGAGTCCAGCGATACAGAGCGATTGACAAGGATCACAGTTTGATGGTCGCCCTCATCGAGAGATGGAATCCAGCGACCAATGTGTTCCATCTCCTAACTAGAGAGATGACCATCACATTGAAGGATGTGTATCGCATCCTTCGATTACCGATTGATGGAGAGGCAGTCTTTCAAGTTGACGCTGAGACAGCCATGGATAGCATCCTACACGTATTCGGGGATGCAGCTGCGCTACTGACATATCACAGCACGAGTATCGCGTATGGGGATATGTACTGAGCCCACCGCCATGAGACACGGCTTGCCGTGCTGATGATGATCGGGATCACCTGCTTCGCCCTCCCAGACTCAGAGGGAGGCCGCTTTCCACGGGCGCTTATGGGTGTGCTACATGAGATGGTGGAGGAGCACACATGTTATGCTTGGGCACCAGTATACCTGGTGCAGTTATACCGAGAGCTGTGGGGCTATCGCCGGATGAGGCGATTCGGGATTTGCTCGACTTTTTTACTACACTGTTGGGCATATGAGCATATCATATGCATTAGACCAGTAGGGCTGCCCCAGCAGCCAGGGCCACAGGTCATCTATAGATATGGCTTTCAGAGGTGGTTGGGGGTCGTGGGCCAGCCACGAGCAGTGCTTGTAAGGCGGGACGTCACTTATTATAGACATATGTTAGAGGGCTTGACAGTGTTAGATATTTTATGGAGACCTTATAGAGGTCATCACCCGCATGGAGGAGCCCGAGCATAGTTGCAGCAGATCCAGTATACATTCTGGATAGCGGGACGGAGGCCGGGAGAGTATGAGAGGATACCCCTGGAGAGGGTACGTAGGTAGATGGGGCTATGACAGGATGAGCCACCGCGCTTCCCTCAGTACCGGAGGGATGATATAGAGGCTCCATTGCCTGCACCACAGCCCGTGGACCCAGATTGGGTTGCTAAGAGGCCGACAGATGATACCGTAGATGATGCCAGCTGCACAGGAGCATTTTTGGTTTGGTGGGCCGGAGAGAGAGCTGCGAGGATAGCACAGCCCGCACAGCCAGACTTAGAGGATGTTAGAGCAGAGAGGGACCAGCTCAGAGGGTAGGTACAATTATTACAGGGGCAGCTTACTGCCGCACAGGCACAGATAGGTTTCTTACAGGCGCAACTAGCCCAGGCTCAGGTACAGGTACAGGTACAGGCACCAGCAGCAGCACCACCAGCGGCACCGGCATAGCCGCAGGTATAGGTACCACCACAGCCACAGGCACCACCAGCGGCACCAGCACAGGCATAGGGGGCACTGGTAGTAGGAGTTAGGGGACCAGCCCCAGCACCTATGGTGGCTCGTGATCGTTATATGGAGGCTAGAGCGGAGGCCCGGTACTATCAGGATATTCTTGATGGTACCGGGGCTGATTATCAGCCATATGCTGCACATAGAGCAGAGACCCCTCGGAGCCAGAGATCTCAGGGAGGTGCAGCCATAGTCGGTGGGTCTGTGACAGGCAGGAGGTGAGAGGCAGCATAGGGACCAATAGGCAGACAAGCAGAGGGTGGTGGAGAGAGCTGAGGGGTCCCTGCATAGTTTTGTATTGGTTCATTGGATATGGGCACCGGTCTGCGAACCGGCTATGTTTATAGAGGCCTGTGTGCCTAGATATTATGTATTCATTTATTCATTTATTGTATATACCGGCCTGCGAGCTGAGTACGGGTTGTACAGTGGATACCGGCCTGCGAGTCGAGTATGTTTTTGATATGAGAGACCGGCCTACGAGCCGAGTCGAGATTATTGACAGTTATTGCGGCCTGCGTGCTGGCTTTGTTGTATTATGAGATCATAGAGGCCCCGATGCAGGGCACATTGTATATTTGAAACATTGTATATATATAAATATGATGATTTGACCCCACATGTTGTGCGTAAAAATGTGTTAAGTGTTTTGAAAATGGTTTTTGATATTTAATGTATGATGAGTTTGATTTACATGGTGTTATATATTAATGATGTTGATGTCTTTTGTTGATGGGATGTATATATGTATATATAAATGATAAGTTTAGTTGACATGTTGTATTATGAAATGTTGTATGTTTTGTCGCTGGTTTTGTGAAATTGAATGTATCTAGCTATTAAGTTGGATCCAAATGGTGTATAGATTAATAGCTTTTGATATCATTAGTGGATGGCTTATGTGTTTTGGTAATGTAGATAGATGATGTTGATGAAATTTTAATGAGATGTGGATTTAATGAAAAATATGGATAATGGTGTTATTCATGTAGGAAAAAAGGGACGGGCGCCACAAAAATTTACAAAAATGAAGAGACGATTTAAGGTTTAAGCAACAAGGGGATACCTAACCGATATCGGTTATATAACCGATGTCAGTAGCTATATGACCGCTATCGGTTATTTAACTGATATCGGTTATGCAAGAATTATTTTCCTAAAAATAGAATTGCTGGATTGGCAACTTAAGTTCTTATTTTTAGCATTATTATTTTTAGATTAATGCAACAAGTTAAATATGTGAATACGATGCTGTTTGACAATTACTACAGGTAATTGCATGAAATAATTTGAGTGATAAGGAGGAAAGAGACAGGTGAAGTGAGTGTGGGCTGAGATTCAGAAGGTAAAAAGGCAAGTTATATTTGAAGAGGGTTGTGAATATGGCTGAACGAGGAGAAGCATCTAGCAAGCAGGGATGAGGGGGAAGACATGTTCTGCCCCAAGATGCTACATCCCGAGAGGTAAACTGTTTGGTTGTAATTTGATTCTTGCATGTGTTGTAAATAGGATGAAAGTAGTGTAAGTGGGTAAAGATGAGAAAAAAGGTGATAGGCAAGGGTTGGGGATGGTATGAGTGCTACAGGGTAGGTAAACAGGGTGGGTATGTATGTTTTTAGGTATAAATCGGAGTGAACGGGCAAAATAATTATCGTAGGTGTATGCTTTAAGCAAGGTAGATATACTTTTGACAGTGACCGGTATTGTTTGGATAGGTAACCGGTATCGGTTATCAAACCGGTATCAGTTATGCATAACCAGTATCGGTCACTGTAAAGGTTTCTAGATTTTGAGAAAAAGCCCGTAGAGATTTGTTCCTTTGAATAATTATGTTTCGTTTTGATGTATGCAGGCAGAAGCAAGGTTAAGGATGAATGATACTGTGTCTGTGTTGTTGTCACGAATCCGAGTGGATGTAACACCAGCTGATTGGGCATTGATAAATCAGTTGGGGTTAAGTGGAATCCGCTATTATTCAAGAATAGTGCGTAACCATGCTATGTTGCAGGCGTTGATTGAGAGATGGAATCCAGAAAAGAATACCTTCTATCTGCCAACAAGAGAGATGACATTGACTTTGGAAGATGTGTTCCATATTTTGAGACTCCCAATGATAGGAAAAACAGTGTATCAGGCGCTGCCTAGCACGGGGTGGGCAGTGATAACAACAGTATTTGGGTCAGCTGCACAAGATTTGACACAGCGTGGTTTATCATTTACGTATGGTACAATTTATACAACACACCCTGAGGGAACAAGGTTGGACGTGCTATTAATGATAGCCGTGGGGTATTATGCATTACCGAGGGCGAAAGGTGCAAGATTTCCCAAAGCATTGATGAGTGTTATTTGGGAAATGATAGAAATGAGCGTGACATTCGCATGGGCACCCGCGTATCTGGTAGAGTTATATAGGGGTTTATGGGCCTGCAAGCGAAAACACAGGACGACACTGGATTGTTCGTACTTATTACATTGTTGGGCCTATGAGCATATTGTTTGTGTGCGTCCAATAGGCCGACCCATTGAGTCAGGAGAGGTAGGAGTGCAAAGGTTGTGATTCAGACGATGGGTCTAGACAGAACAAGAGGTGAGATTCCAGGCCGTGATAGATGACATCAAGTATTATAGACAAGTATGGGAGATGGTGGCGATTGCGGATATTTGTTGGAGGCTGTATGGGAACTATATGGTGACAGAGAACATAGCTGAGGAGTTGAGGGGTGTAGAGCGATTGAGGTGGATTGTAGGGCATAGGCCGGGTGAGTATGAGAGGATTCCTCTAGATCACGTGCGGTGACAATTTGGGTTTGTTCAGGATATACCTATGACATATAGACCATACATGAGAATCGACACTGAGGCAGGATTCTCACCTCCCCAGCCTACACCTCGAGAAGGGCCAAAAGAGATAGTAGCCGATCGTAGGGTAATGGATGTGGGGAACGATAGAGACCTATAGAGTATGATGGGTAGCAGAGCTGCGAGGTGCACGTGAGTGCCCTCACATAGCTGTGATTACAGCGGAGAGAGATCAGTCTGCAGGATTTGGCTCGCCAGCTTCAAACACAGGTGAATGAGACAATGGGATTGTTAGAGGCGTCACAGTTACGAGTGGAGAGACTAGAGGCAAGATTCCTCCACGCAATAGGACGTATTTGTATGTTACAGGAGATGTTGGCGGATCAATGGGAGGAACCAATGGCAATGGCACCTTTGAGGATGGAGAGGCCAGCTGAGGGGAATCGACGATCATGATCACCACATGATTCGGGAGGAGGTACAAGGATCTAAGTGAATTTCATAGGAATATAAGAATAAATAAAGATGCTGACTTGTGAGTTGATGATAGAGAATATGTATTTGTTTAACATCTAAAATAAAACTAAAGATGTATGTTCTTTTGAGTGATGATAATAATAAGAATGATTGTGTTTTGAATGTTGTTTTTGTTTTTGTTTTTTTTGTTTTTTTTTTTTTAAAGATAAAGAGGAATGTTGGCTAATAGAAATACACAAAAAAAATAAAAATAAAATTAAAAATAAAAAATAAAAAATTATATTTACAACACATGATAAGGTATGGTAGGGGATGGTCGAGCTAACCTTGGGAGACCCCATGTCTCCTAAGTGCTGCCTACATAGCCCATTGCACAAAGTAAGGAAGGGCCTCAGACTGATGTAGTTCTCCCTTAGGATCAGGGAGAGGTGAATTTAGGAAATTTGGTTGTGGTTAGGCAATTTTGTTGGTTGGTAAAAATTGGATGTTGGTAGGGTAATGTTGTTGGCGTTGGTAGGGTAAAGCGAAAGTTAGCATACACCAAGTAGTAGGGAATCGTGTCCTGATTAAGGTCAACACACAATCCTAGAGCCGCACAAAAGAGGCAAGAGTGACCCGTAATTGAGAAGAGATAAAAAAACCACGTATTAATGTAGGATGAGCCTGAATCCCTAGGTACCTTGCATAGGCGAGAATTCAATAGGTAAAAAGAGTGGTATAATCACAATATATCAGATATACGTCACGTCCCTTGAGTTTTCTTGCTTTGACAAAATGGTGAGGTGAGGTGGTTGATGTGGGCGAGGGTGCAGAGAGCTTATTATAAGATGATTATTCTAACAAAAGAAAACCAAACCTAAATAGACAAGTCCATGACTCAGAAGTGTTTTGAAATACCACTTTTATTTTTATTTTATTTCTCTGGATACAGACTGATCGATGTGGGAAGTCTACATGGGATATGTTTTTGTTGTTCTTGAGGTCTTCACGAAGCTGATCAATGTGAGAAGCTTCTGATAAAGGCTGACTGTGTATAGCTGTCCTTCAAGGGAGCAGTCTATTTATAGTAGCAGATGCGGTGTTTATGTATAGTTGTCCTTCAGGGGAGCAGTCTATATATAACAGTAGCAATAGTTTGGCATATAGCTGTCCTTCAAGGGAGCAGTCTATTGTATAATTTAGAGGTCTAGATGTCCGTTGGGCATAAAGCATCTAGTTTTTGTAAGAAGTTTGACTCAAGAAAATCCCATAAGTGTTTTAATTAAGAATGTGTCATTTTGATACTTTGAAGTCATGGACTAGACTAAAAGGGGAAGGCATATTTTAAGGGGAGGTGATAATCAAACCATGTGAGCTGGATTTGATTCTGAGATGGAAGAAACAAAGTGTATGCGGTGGTAAATGAGCTCAAGGGACGAGCGTAAGGGAGATAAGAAGTGATATAACACTAATTTCAACAGTAGAATGGTCGAAGATGCAAGGCATTAAGGGGCTCAGGCTCAGGTTTACCATTAAGCGAAGCTAAACGATAAGTGCCTGATCCATAAGTGTGAGTGATAATGTAAGGCCCAATCCAATTAGGAGCAAATTTTCCACGTTTGCTCTTTTCTAGTTTGGTTACATGTTGATTCTCTTTGAGGACAAGATCACCAACCTTAAAGGTATGCTCATGAAGTCGTTTATCATAAGCACGCTTGATGCGTTTTTGGTAGATTTGAAGGTGATCAAGAGCCGTAAGACGACGCTCGTCAAGAAGCTCTAATTGGGCTAACCGCTCTTGGCGGAAATCATCATTGGTGAGAATATCCTGAAGAGATATTCTGAGGGAGGGTATTTGTACTTCGAGAGGCAAGACAGCCTCGGTACCATATACCAAAGAAAATGGGTGTGGCATTAGTGGAGGTACGAATGCTAGTACGATAAGCCCAAAGGGCAAAGGGAATGTGATCGTGCCAATTTCTTCCGGACTCATTGACAACTTTCATGAGGATTTTGGTTAGGATTTTATTAGAAGATTCAGCTTGACCATTGGCCTGCGGATAGTAAGGTGATGAGAAACTAAGTTTGATACCAAAGTTGTTACAAAGGTCTTGTAACAACTTATTTTTAAAAGATTTACCATTATCTGTTATTAGGCGATGAGGAATACCAAAACGACAGATAATGTGATGGTTAACGAATTCGACAATTTTTTCTTTTTTGATTGAAATGAGTGGAATGGCCTCCACCCATTTTGTGTAATATTCGGTTGCTGTGATTATCCAACGGTGACGTTGTGAAGAAGGCGGGTGAATCTCACCAATAAGGTCTAAACCCCATTGTGAGAAAGGCCAAAGATCTCGTGCGACCTGTAGCGGATGGCTAGGAGTATGTTGAAGGTTGGCATGTTGTTGACACATAACACAACGCTTAACATATTCGTAGCAGTCGTTATTAAGAGTAGGCCAATAATAACCTAGGTGAAGGATTCGTTTAGCCACGGCAAGGCCACTAAAATGTCCACCACAAATGCCGTCATGGACTTGTTGGATGGTATAGGTGACCTCCGCGCCGGTTAGACATCGAAGGAGGATGCCATCAAAGCCACGTTTATAGAGGAGTCCCCCCATGACAACATAACGAGAAACACTTTTAAGAAAAGCACGTTTACCGTTACTAGTAAGGTCAGGTGGGAGAATAGAGGTTGTAAGGTAGTCGTGAAATTGGTGGTACCAGGTATCCTGCGAATTAGCAGACACATTATTTATCATACAAACAACCGGGGCTGAGTAGGATGGGGCAAAAAGTTGTTAGACCAAGACGAATATGTCAGAGTCAGTTGGTGAGGCAGGAATTTGTGAGGCTAAGCAAGCCATAGTATCCACAAATTTGTTAGTGGAGTGGGGAACGGTCTGGATAGAATAACGAGTAAATGAGGTCAAAAGTGAATCCACGTAATGTTTGTACTTTTGAAGTTCCTCATTCTTACATTGGTAGATGTCCATAACTTGATTGACTACCAATTGAGAGTCGCCAAAAATATTAATAGATTTGACACCTAAGTGTAACGCAACCTGGAGACCCAAAACAAGGGCCTCGTATTCCACTGTATTATTAGTGCAGGGGAAATCAAGCCGGAATGAAAGAGGCATAGGTTCAGCGTCAAGAGGGATGAGAACAATGCCGGCTCCTCCGCCGCGCTGGCATTTGGATCCATCGAAGAAGAGGGTCATTTGATATGACTCTTCCCTGAGTGAAAGAGTGGCGATGAGTTCGTCGGGGAAATTAAAATTGGTGAATTGTTCCCCAGGTAAAGGGGCCTCCGCAAGTTGGTCCACAATAGTTTGTCCTTTGATCGACTTCTGTTGTACAAACTCAAGGTCGAGGTCGGTGAGGAGCATAAGCCATCGGGCGATGTGTTGGTTTAGATGTGGTTTGGCATACATATAATGAATGGGGTCCGTGTTGGTGATGACAAAAGTTTTGTGATTCAGGAGGTAATGTCAGAGTTTGGTGGCTACGAATGATAGGGCTAGGCACAATTTTTCTACATGTGTATACCTAGTCTCGTAATCCACGAGAGTACGACTTATATAATAAATGGCTTGTTCTCGACGTGTCGAGTCCCGATGTGTGAGCATGGCTCCTATAGCATGGTCAGTGGCAGAAAGGTAAAGGTAGAAAGGGCAATCATCCTGAGGTGGAATAAGCACGGGTGGCTGTAAGAGATAGGATTTGAGAGCTTCAAAGGCTTGGTGACACTCTTCACTCCATTGAAAGGCAATGTCCTTTTTAAGAAGGTGATGGAAAGGTTGACATCGATCCGAGAGTTGGGAGATGAAACGCCGGATGGATTGAAGTTTACCCTGCAAACTACGCAATTGTTTGAGGTTTTTTGGTGGGGGCATTTCTAGGATAGCTTTTACTTTAGATGGATCGACCTCAATGCCACGCAAAGAGACGATAAAGCCAAGAAGTTTTCCTGAAAGAACACCAAAGACACATTTCTTTGGTTGAATCCGGACTGAATATTGCAACAGGTGATCGAAAATAATGGTTAAAACATCGAGATGTTCACTGCGATGTTTAGATTTGCCAAGAAGATCATCGACATAATCCTCAAGGATAGTGTGCATAATGTCATGAAAAATGTAAGTCATAGCCCGCTGATAGGTCGCACCAGCATTCTTAAGGCCAAATGGCATGACACGATAACAAAAGGTTCCCCAAGGAGTTATGAAGGTAGTTTTATGTTGATCAGCCGGGGCTACCAAAATTTGATTGTATCCTGAAAAGCCATCCATGAGAGAAAGCATTTCATGGCCCGCAGTGAGATCAACAAGTTGATCAATACTTGGGAGGGGGAAGTCATCCTTGGGGCAAGTGAGGTTAAGGTCTCAGAAATCCATGCATATCCGAAGTCCCCCCGTCACTTTAGTGACAGGTACGATGTTAGAAATCCATTGAGGATAGTCAATAGGCAAGATGAAGGAAACAGAAAGAAGTCGTTGAAGCTCTTCTTTGACCAAGAGGGCAATGCGTGGATGCATTTTTCTCAGTTTTTGTTTGACTGGTTTGGAATCGGGGTTTAGGGTGATGTTATGGATGGCAATGGTAGGATCAATTCCTGGCATGTCAGCGTAGGACCAAGCGAAAGCTTGGTTGTGGGTACGGAGAAAGGTAGTAAAGGCGGCTTGTTCTGATGTGTTAAGGGATTGTCCGATCTTCACAATGTGAGGATCCTCCTCTGTGTGGATGTTGATTTCTATAGTCGACTCATTCAACATGGTTTGAGTTTCAGACGGTAAGGCGCGTTGAATATAGGAGTCGTCCACCCCAAGGTAAGTGAGGATGGAGTCGTCATCCTGGCACTCAACAACATTAATCGAAGGCGAATCCTCTTCGATCATGTCTAGATACAGAAGGGGAAGAGAAGATGGGTCCTCATTATCACGTTGATAAGTGAGAGGACCTATGAAGATAGCATTTATGAAAAAAAAAAGTTAGGAGGGATAGATTCAGGGTCTATCGACTCTGTGGGTGATGATGGCAAAGTGGGTGATGATGGTTTGGTAGGGGTGATGTCGTCATCTTCCAGGATACAACTGACATGAGGTTTCTCTGGTGTAGGTGTTTCAGGAAAACTGAGACCATTGCGATCATTGTGTTTGCGTGTAGTCATGGGAATGAGTGTATGTCGACCTTGTTCATAAAGACCAAAACCAAAGCCTTTCCAAGCACAGCGAGTCAAGAAGGTGAGGGCGAAACGACGATTTGTCAAGTATTGAAAATCGGATTGGAAGGGAACCACACCAAGAGGAGGTTCAGGGGTAACGGAGGATGCGTCAACACCCCCATACGTTAGGTTGGTGCGGCAATGGGGTGGTCCGTAAGAGATTACCTCCCCCACGCGACGGTCGTAGGTGGGATGTGCATGTAACTGTCCGTACTCCTGCGGGGTATGGAAAGAGCTAACGTTATATAGGTGGTACTCCCCCAGCGTAAGGCGTTGAAAAACATCTACTAAGGGGTCGGAGGTTGGGATGTTATCTGCGGGAAAGGAAGTAATATTTGTAATGGTGGTTTCATTGGTTGAAGGTGTAGGTGCGTTGGAAGTGGATGGCTGGGTTGGATGAACGGGTGTCTTGACTGGTACAAGCACATCATTAGGGCGATACAACATATTGCAAGTTTTGAAGGGGGGAGGATCAGCTTTTACGGTGTAGGACTTCCCCTCGTACTCAAATTTTATGCATCTATGTAAAGTGGAGGGAACGCATCCCATAGCCCGGATCCAAGGGCAGCCTAACAACATATTGTATTGGAACTCTCCCTCAAGGACATAGAAGAGTTTGGGTAAAGTACGTGGTCCTACACGAATGTTAAGGATCACGGTGCCTAAAGTAGAAGTAATAGCATCATTGAATGATCACAACATGATGGGGTTGGCACACATGCAACTAGAAGGGATATTCATTTGTTGGAAGGCTTTTGAAGAGATGATGTTTAGGCTAGCACCCCCGTCAATCATAACACGACGTACCCGAATATCCCGAACGTACGCTGAGATGAAAAGAGCAAGGTCAGGATCTTCGGCACCAAAGTCGATAATTTCATCTTCAGAGAAACTGACAGCAGCGGCTTGCTGTACAGAGACAGAAGTGGTTGGGGAGATAGATTGTTTGGTGAGCGAAGCAACGTGATTGGGTGTTAGAATAGAGGTAACAGGCAAGGTTTCATTAGGTAAAACTTCTATCCCTTGAAGGATTTCAACGAGAGCTTGTCGATGAGATTCAGAAGTCTGAATGAGATCATACAGTGTCATTTTTACAGGCGATTGGTGAAGCTGTTTGATCATAGTTCGGTGGGCAATGCCATTAGAGACGGGATAGGCGGGTCCGCGAATAACCACTTTAGGTGGTGGTGTAATTGGGATGGTGGACGGAGAAAGAGATGCCGCAGGTGTGTTTTCTTTCACTTTCCCATTGTTTTTCTGCCCTCGAGTAGCAACACTAATCATATTGATCTCGTGAATATGAGAGGAGGAAGATGGTAGGGATAGGTCATGGTTTTCGAGAGGTGGGGCTGTAATAATGATAGATCTTGGTGAGGCGGGGACAGGTGGTATAGGAGAGGGAATTGAAGCTAAAGGTCTCTCTCTTCATAAGTTGTCTTTCTTAACTTTTCTATCTGAGAGAGGTGACGGACGAAATATGGCTTTCAATGCTTTGCATCCCTCTACGTCATGTCCTGGTGTGCGGTGGTAAGCGCAGATTTTAGACTCATCGTAACCTATTGGTCGAGGTTTAGATGGATCATAAGGTCTAAGTGGGGGTAGGGAAATGGTTGCATTCTCTATCAACATAGCAAGGATTTTGGTGTAAGACCCTTTGAGTGGGTCAAAGTCAGAGGAAGAGGAGGTTATTGACTGGGTCGATTCTGGTGATGACGTGGTATGGTTGGTTTGTATGGGTGATGGTTTAGCCAAGGAGTTTTGATAATGGGTTTTAACTAAACGTGGCTTCTTTGACGCAGAAGCTAGGTTGGATGATGAGGCCACAGATGATGTGGTATTAGAAAACAACCACGGAGAAATAGGAGTGACAGAAAACAAATCTTTTGATAATGGAATTTGTTTAGGGTTGATAGGTGGACAGGATACGTGGGGTGACGGTGTTGCTATACCCTTGGATTTCTATATGGGTGCAGAAGGCGTAGGTCGCTTTAAAGAAAATGCAGGAGGTATGATATATTGATGTAAGGTAGAGGGATGGGGTCCCAATATGGAAGGTAGGTGTGACGACGAGGGTTTTAGTTGTGTTAACGGCATAGATTGAGGAAATTGAGTCTGTCTCCTAATGGGATGGATGGCTTTATTTTTAGATAAATCAAGCCGCTTAGGTGGGTGTGTTAGACTAGGTATGGGTGAGGTCCCAAGCGTAGGGGAAGATTTGGTTAGGTTAATAGAAGTGGATGAGGTATTTGGTAGAGATGAGGGGGGTGAAGATGAGGACATAGGCATTTTAAGCTTCTGTAAACACTTCGGGTATATGGTAGAGGCATCAGGATCGGTCATTTGCATTTGAGTAGAATATGGCGTACTCAAACGTTCCCATAGGACCTGTCTATCTTCTAGGGAATGACAGTCCTCACGTGTGAATATGAACTTTTGTATGGAAGAAAGGTGGGTTGTGATTCCGGTCCACTGTGGGTGTGATACAAGGGGTATATGAGGCACTGTATCAATGGGCGTTAAGAGGTCAACCGGTTGCTGAAAAGATTTAGGTGATGAAGGAATAATAGGTAGGAGGGCGTGTTTGAGAGGATCTGTCATGTTTAAAGAATGTGGTGATGTCGGTTCAAGAGGTTTCTCGTCTAAGGATGACAAAAGAAGTGGCGAGCCTTCCTCTTGTACAGCAAGAATGGTAGAAGGAGACGTTTGGGAAATAGATAAATTAGATAACATCCGCTCACAGTCTTGCAAGGATGTGGTGTAAGAAGGCTCATTTGTGAGAAGGGAACTCTGGGCGGTTAATTCCTTGATGGGTAAAGGAACGACAAGGATTTCAGTTTGTCTTGATGGCGAGGAAGGGGGTTCGGTTTCCTACGTTAGTGAAGAGGTTTGATTCAGAATTTGTTTGATAGAGGTCTTTGGATGGGAATCAAAGACTGCATGGATCTCATGAACACTCTCCTCGGCTAAGATATCTTGGTTTAGATTACTGTTAGAAGAATGATTCGGGAATGGTTTGTTGAATATTTTCAAATTTCGGTTAGCAGGGGTGTTAGGATTATCGAGGGCTATATCCCCCACATCAACCATTTCCTGCACTATGTTTTTCAACATCTTGCAGTTCTCATGACTGTGTCCCTTCACGCGGTGGAAGTTACAGAAGTCATTTTCTTTGTACCAAGAAGGTATGGCGCGAGTGGAATCAAACCCGGAATGAGGTTTAACAGGAGGTAAGGTAATGGCTCCTGCTTTGAGCAATTTTTCCAATATCACACCATATGTTTCTCCCAAGGGAGTGTAGTTGATGGGCTCTGCTTTATACTTATAGGTGGTTTTTGGCGGGGTATTAGACGGTGGTTGGGATTTGACCATCACCGCATGCACGGCCCCTTTTGATTTCGAAGCAGTCGATGGGTGAGGATTGGTGGTGTTAGGTTTTTTGGTGGAATCTTGGGTTCGGAAAGTGGGGTTTTTGTTGCGCAACCGCAATTTCTCTTCCTCTAAGGCTCGAATCTCTAGTTTTCGAGCCATAGTAAAGGCCTCATCAAATGTACAGAAAGTTTGAATTTGGAGGGTAGGAGAGATGTGCTTAGCGCAGGCCCACGTAAACAGTTTGATAAGTTCGGTCTGAGGCAAGGCATACGTAAGTTGGTTGATAAGGCCCTGCCATCGTCCAACGAAATCTGCGATAGATTCGTCTTCAAATTGTCGGATGGCATAGAGGTCGGTGATAGATACTTTCTTGGCAATGTTAATGGAAAAATAATCCAAGAAAGATTGGGCTCGCTGGTTAAAAGAGAAGATTGAGTGCTGGGTTAAAGCACTGTACCACTCCAAGGCGGGGTCCTGATAAGGACATGGGAAAGGTGCGGAGTAGTAAAGCGTCATCGTGAGCAATCAGATAGTAGGCATGTCTAAATGATCACAAGTGTTGTTGAGGGTCCTCCTTACTGTTAAAGCGGGTAAACTTTGGTAATTCCCATCGAGGAGGATATGAATGAAGGGGGAATGAAGGGTGGATAGGCTCCCGAAAAACTTGCTCATATGTCAAGGCGTTACGAATTCCTGAAACAGAAGCCTCCAGATTTTGCATTTTTTCCATCATTTGTTTAATTAAATTAGTAGTTGGATGAGATGATGGTGTGGTTGTGGTAAACGGAGGCAAGTTGGGCCAAGGGCCACTGCTAGACAATGGTGGGGTTAAATGTTGATAAGGTATGGAGGACGAATGTGTTGAGGCAACTGAATAGGGATGTCCTATATAAGCTGTTGAGGTTACTGGATATGTGTGTGGAAATGAAAAGGTGGGCGGAGCTTGAGAAGGAAAGCTCATGTGGATAGGTGGCAGAGAGCAATTCATGAACGGAATAGTCTGCAAGAGAGACGAGGTGGGAGCAGTTGGCGGTAATGACATGTTGGGCCCAAGATTAACCAAAGGAAAGCCAATCTGTGCCGTATGGACCCCTGAAGCTGCTGAGGTAGGCGACGGGACTAAGGATGCGGAAGGTAAAACAGAGTTATCAGGCAGAGAATGGGCTAAATGAGTAGCTATACTAATAGGCATGCCAACAAGGAGTTGACCGTCAGGTGTACGGTCAAGGGTATGAGACAAATAGTATTGTACAGCGCTAGGATTAGCATCTAGAAATTTGGCAAATTCCTTATCTCCTATAGGAATTTTGGGGATCTCACTGGTGTCCGTAGGGTTCCCCAGAGAATGTGAAGGGGGTGATTCAGGAAAAGGCACAGAGAAAGCATGTGAAACCATGGCGGCGGCTTGCTTTCGAGTGATAACAACCATGGACAGGAGTACACAGTAGGGTTTCAATCTATCAAGAACAGAAACGGACTCAGAATAGTGAAATTGGTAGGTTGCTGGTTTGTCAGGAATTGTAAAAGACAGTAACCGATATTGGTCTGATAACCGATGTCGGTTAGACTATAGCCGACGTCGGTCAGTTAACCGATGTCAGTGTAAGAAGACTGGTATAAGAAAATATAAGAAGCTGTTGATTTGATTGTTAACAATGCTCAGTACATTTATCAAATTGTTCTAAGGTGATCACAGAAGACAGTGTATAACAGAGAAAACAGAACTGAAAACAAGCAAGATGCACACGCAAATCCAGAGACTAACCCTAGGGTTAATTTTAATTATTGTGGGCTTATGCCTTTATACGTGAAATGTTGTCAATCCTAAACAAAAGACTTAGGGGAAATGTCAAGTTTGTTTTGGCTTATAAGGTTACCTCAATCGGGTGGAGGAATACCGCGGAAAAGGGGGGATGTTTTGAGTTGTTGTGTTAATTATGAAGTGATTCGGTATGTGTTGTGTAGTGAAAGTAAGATTAATTTCCTGTCAATACCGTGGAAATCACCCCCACGTGTATGACCTATTACTTAGTCTATGTTCACTAGAATTGAAAATAGTAAGCAAGAATGTAATGCACGTGTTTTAAACCCAAATCGAAAATGATATTCGATGAAGGAAACAAGATGACTTTCACTAATGCGAAACTAGGAAAGCAAGACAAATTCTTTACTAAATATAACAAAAACAACAACAAGTATGTTTCCTAAAATGAAAACAAGCAAGAGAAACAGAAACCCGAAATGGGTCCCACCAGGCGTGCCAAAATGTTTCACACGGAATGTTTCGGCTCTGCAGAATAGACTTGCTTCTATCCTATCATTCCTTTGAGAAATAGATAAGGGTTAGGGCTAGGAGGAATACCTGTTGAATGTTGAGATGGTGTGCGCATACTGTAGAGAAAGATCAGATCGACTGCGAAGAACTCCTTTTTGTCTTGGAAGGACTACCTGCAAGTAAGAATACAAGACCACCAGATTTTAATTAGACAATAAATGAGGGAGCTGCCTTAGGCACAGGAAATATAAAACTTCCTTTCGAAGGTGGTCAGTTCCCCTTTTAATACGAATTAACACAAATGATAACAAAGAAAGCTATTGCAAAATCATGATTTAGGTATCTCACTACAAAGCAATAGAAGCTAAATTATCAATAATAAAGCGTCATGTTGTTTGTTCGGTTACTATTCGTTGGTACGTTCAGGTTGAGTTATAGGGATAAACCAGACTGGATCTGAGGATGTTAGGTGGCAAATAGGTGAGAAAAGGGTTTTGGGGTATAAGTCATAGTGACCGACACCGGTCATTGGGTAACCGACCACGGTTAGAGAACCGTTGCCGGTAGGGGATAAACGATACTGGTAGGGTCAACAATCTAAGTGCTTCTGGATAGAGGTTGGTTGCAAGGTGATTGTGGGGTTATTAAGATTGGGGGATGGCTGAGGGGAATGATGGGAGGATAGGGAAGACTCAGAGTGTGGTAAAATGGTCTTCTGGGCAATATCAGGATGTATGGGTGAAGGTTAAGTGCAGTATGTTGCTAGTAGTAGATCTAGGAATAAACTTATGATTACTATTAGTCAACAGTTTAAGAAAATGGTGCTTAGAAACATATATAAAACACTACTCACTAGTCCCTGATGCAGATGCAGGTTTCAGGACTGTGATGATGAAGAAAGGACCCAAGTTGGATGATCTGACAATCCAAGATGAGTTATCTCCTCTTCTGATGCTCGGATGAGTGTTACCGGGCTCTGGTTATTCAGTTGCAGTCTTGGGCTTGATGTCCTTCTCTACAAACTCTTCCTATTTCTTCACTTGTCTCTGCTCGGCCAAGCAAATCCAGATCCTCTCGATGATTTCTCTTTTTCTCGATCAAATGAAAATCCGATCCTTTGTTTTTGGTTGGAAGTGGTCATTTACAGGGAACCAATGGCGGTTACGCAACTGACGGCGGTCGAGTAGGAACCAGTATCGGTTAGGTCAAAGCGGGCTATTTTTGGTAAAATAGCCAGCTTTCCCTCCTTTTCTTCTGAGGGATTGGTTTTGGGCTTGGTCAAATCATTATGAAGTTGGTTTTAGGTGCGGATGAGGAGTAATTAGTCATAGGTGTGGAATTGGACCAAGTTATAGATCTTAATTAGGTTAGTTTAGGATTAAGACTAGGTCATGATGAGGTGGTGACATGAGGTGGCAGGTATGGCAATGTGGATTTATTAATTATAAGGTAATTAATAAATAATTTTGTAAGGTTTAGGTGATGAGGTTAGGTTGCAAAATGGGATGCGGGGTACAGGGTGTCGTAATGACACAAATTTGGTGTCTACACCAGATTAGCGTCAGAGGGGATGAAAATATTGGAGAAGAAGCATATTACTATTCGAGCCACATCATACCAGCTCATTAGAGGGGACTTGTATAAAATGGGAAGAGACGAGGTCTTATGCATATGTTTCCTAGATAATGAACATGAAATTATTTTGTAGGAAGCTTGTGGGGGTATTACAGGAGGACATTAATAAGGAGATGTGATTGTGCACAAGATCCTTCTAGTTGGCTTATGGTGGGAGACATTGTACAAGGATACCATGGAATTTTTAAAGCGTGTAATCACTACCATAGGATTGGAAATCCTAGGAATAGAGATGAAATACCTCTGAGGCATATAGTAAGTGTAAAGCCTTTTGAGAAATGGGTTTTTAATTTTGTAGGAACTATTACACCACCTACGCATAGGAATGGAGTGCACTACATTATCACATATACTAATTACTTGACCAAGTTGGCAAAGGTTGTGCCTACAAAATATTATATAGTAGTTATGAAAAAAAGGTTCCTTTGGGAGAATATTATTTGTAGATATAGACAACCTTTAAGCTTGACCAGTGATAGAGGAACTCATTTCTTGAATGAGACAATCAGAATTCTATTGGGATATTTTATTGTGACACACCATAAGACTAATCTTTATTACCCTCAAGAAAATGAAATTATTGAATCTTTTAACAAGATCTTAGGACACACACTAACAAAGATATGTTATGTTGGAAGAAATTATTGGGATGAAAAGGTATCAATTTTTCTTTAGGCATATAAAACCACCTATAAATGCTTAAACAAGGAAACACCTTTTCAGTTAGTGTTTGGCACAGATGATGTACTACCTATGGTGTTTTTGTTACCATTCCTACGTACTATGTGGATGTGGATTGGCGGATGAGATAATTATGCATGAGAGCATTGAGAAATTGATGAAATTATATGAGTTGTGCATCATTGTGCATTAGAGATAGAAGATAGGAAAGGAATGATTAAAGCTTTGGCATGATAGGAACATCAAGAAAAAGTCCTTTATAGTCGAGAAGATGGTAATTATTTATGACTCCAAGTTTATACGCTACTCAGGGAATTTTAAGGTCTACTAGTTGGGACCCTTTATAGTGACCGAGATACTTAATTTAGGCACATGTCAATTATAGGCGCTGGATGGCACCAAGTTGCATGGTTACGTCAGTGGAAGTAGGTTGAAGCACTACTATAAATAAGCTTATTTATGTATGTAATAATGTAATATCTCCATTTAGATTAGATTTCCCTTCACGTTTTGTTTTAGCTTATCTTATTTTTGTGTAATAACTATCTATTGAGTTAATGCACAAAGGAACACACATACTTTACTATGGGGTGGAAGCAGGTGTGATTATTCAACAAGAAATATTGAATGTTGGTACCATCCTTAGAATTGGTTCATAGGTGCACGTAACAGAAGCTCAAAATCATGGTAGTCTATGGGTACAAGCCAGTTATGTGTGACAGAAAAAGGAAGGGGTTTTTGGTGCTTATGATGATTGTGCTTGAAGAGAAATTGCTTAGAATTAGAAACCAGATGTAGAATTTTTTTTGTCTAATGTAACGTGAGGGAGGAAATAACAAGATGGACTACTTGGTATGTGGCGTAGAGGAATATGTGTTGTGTCCTAGAAGAGTGCGTGTAAATATGACTACAATCTAAGAAGTAGTGGTGCACTAGAAGGTTACGACTGCCACGCATGGAAGAAAGAAGGAAAAATTGTGGAAAAGGTAAAATGTGTATTCAAGGCTTTAAATTGGTGGTAGGTGAGGAGTAATTAATACACAAAATTTTACAAATCTATAAAAATGCCATGGGTGAGTTCATTCTTACCTTACATATTGAAGAATTTAGACAATTGGAGAGCATGAAAGTGTGAATTATGAACAGAGAGCTCATGCAAAAGAGAAATTTTAGATAAACTAGAGTAAATTGTTACATGGCCTAAGTTGGGGCTCCTTCAAAGGAAGTTTGATCACAAGAAGAAGGTGTGGGAATAAAACAATACAGGGTTCATAAGTTAATAAGCTTGGATTTGAATTACAATGTTGGTTTTACAAACTAGGGCACGTAGTCGTGAGAGCTCAGCTACGGCACGAGGAAAAGTAAGGGTATGAAAGGTAAAAAGAAGGTGAGAATGGTAAATGATTAGGACTAAAGAAAGTAATTTGGCACCTAGGGCTCACATCACCTAAGCAAAACTTGTAGTTGAAGTTGAAAGAAACGACACCAAAGAAGGAATCGAATGTATCACTGAAGGGAAAGGGAAAAATCAAGGGGAATTCCTTGATAGAATATGCACATAAAGAATGGTTCTTTGAAATGTGGTACATAGGAAAGATGATCATTGGTCAATCATGGGAATTTCTCTTGAAAAAGTGCAAGGTCAGTAACTTCAACCATCGATAAGAGGCAAATGAGCACAAAATAGAGAAGGAGGTAATACAAAATATGGATGAGAGGACCCCTGATAGAAATCTAGTCTATGATGACAAGGTGTAAAATGACCTGGAGAGCCTAGGGTTCTTGTAGCTTTATGAGTTGTGTTACTTTGGTAATCCCCAACACTTATATCAGTGGTTTCTATAGTGCGTCCATGAGGATTACTTATACTTTTCATGTAAAAGTATGTGCATCAATGCACAGTTGATCGAGAAAGTCACAGGGTTGCACATCTCAGGCTAATAGATAGAACCTAACTTAGAGGATGATGTGGGGATAGAGGCCATGAATGTTTCACTTAAATACTAGTGAGGAAACCACATAATGAACAGTTTGAAGATCACTGGCCCAACTATAATAGTTTTCATGCACCTAGTGAGTTATAAGTTTGGCACAGTAGAGAGGTGGACCCAAGTGAATAAGAGGTGGATCTAGGTCATGCAAAAGATTGAAAACAAATCTGCGTAACAAATTACCTCCTTCATTGCAGAAGGAATTATTGAAGAAGCATGCAAAGGTAATAAGATAACTTGGGGTGTCATCCTCCTCACAATTAAATTTTTAGATATTGGGGTCCCAGATGGCCAAAATGAAAATGTATAGAAGAATTCGATGGAAGATAAGGCCCCCACAAAGAGGCTCACTAATTATATGTGCGAGGGGATAACTAATGCATATAAGCTCAAGGTGGATAAATGGTATAAGAGGATGCATGAGGTATTCAAGCATGAGTTGCTAGTACTAAGGGAGTTACCTTTGGTTCTAGATGGTCAGGTTGAATTCACAATACATCAACATTTTTTCTTGGGAATATTTTTTATGAAGTCTGGGGATAACATGCCTGGGTGTAAAATTTCATTCACCTTCATAGCAAGATACTTCCAAGCCCCACTCAACAGATTATATGAAGTGTAGAAGATGAAATTTGATGTAGATAAGCTGGATGTAGACTGCCATACATTGTGCAAGAAGTAAGTGTATTCTAGAAAGATGACATATGTGGAGAAAATGGAGTCCGATGACATAGAAATCACCCCTCAAACTCTATCAATAGGCAAGAAGGAAGAAACAAAGGTATATATTTCTACTTGAATCATATGTTAGCTAATGGAAATTATGTTGATGAAGAGGATCTTACACTCCTACTACCACTAAAATGTAGGAAGACTATGGGCACAAAGAGAATGCGCAAGGTTACCTCTCCCAAAAAAGAAGAGGAAGAAAATAATAAGGATGAGGAGGAGGAGGAAAAAATAATAATAGCATTGCACTTGATTAGATCTATAGGAAAAAGTTGTGGAGAATGTGTAAATAACAAGACAACGACATAGGAAATTCGAAGCCAGTAAGGAAATCACATAGGGCCACCCCACCCAAGCTGAGTGCAGATAAGAAGACCCATCTAGTAAGGATAAGAAAAAATATGGTGACCAATGAGGAAAATGATGAGCATAATTTTGAAGAAAAGGGTGTGGAAAATGAAGAAACTCCAATCATCCATGTTGTGGAGGATGATGAAGAAGAGCCCAAGGTTGAGACTATATAACATGATGCAGAGGAACATGAAGCTTATAAAAGAGAATATGAGGGAGAAGAGGAATTAAAGGGTGATGGTGAGCCAACGAATGGTGTAGGAGCTTCAGGTGGAGATGGAATTAGTGCACACGCAAGTGTAAATAAGCAAGTGCCAACAGGTAGGCACACTGGAAAAACAAGGAAGAAGGAAGAGATCCTGCACACACCAAAGGTAAACTATATTGATGATTAATCTAAGGCGTTGTGCGTGAGATTTCAAATCATGGTGCCAATCAAGAAACTCTATGGAAATTATTAACCCAAAACATGTGACCATGCACACAAGGAAGATGCTCTCTGGGAGTATGCAAACTCACATGGAGGAGATGGATTTTGATGTTAGCGATGACACATGTGTAAGGAACAGAATGAATAGAGTGTTAGGTACAACTCATGTAACTATCAAGCCCAAAAAATTAACTGATGAGTAGGCTAGTAATGCCTTGAACAAAATATACAAACTATTATCTTGGAAGAATTTGGATAAAGGGGCCACTATCAGGGTTTTCATTGAAGATAAAAAGAATAAAGAACAAGAAATTTAGTAACTTATAGAGGTGCAAGAAAAATCATAAATCCACACAAAGTATGCATCCATTAAGGTCAAAAATATTACAGATTAAATTACTATAGTACACTCAGACCTAGAAGGAAGGGATAAATATGAATATCCAATGACATTGCAATTTTTAGAGGATCTGGTAAGAATGATACTTCAGGAGAAGAAGTATGTGCAGAGGCTAACATAAGAATAATTGGCTTGATTACAAAATAATAATAAGGCAACAGTTCTGCACAATATAGTAGAGTATGAGGCATTGAGCACTATAATGAAGGATGAGCTAAAGAAGGAAGGATGTGTGTTGGTACCCAAATCGGTCCTCCCTTTGTGGCTGAGCAACATCAACAAAATGAGAAGGATTCCTATAGGATGATAGATCTAGATTTGTGTCATTTTGTAGCTGGGGAAGGATCTCATCATCTCTTTATCACTCAAGCTCAAAGGAGTCAGGTAGCACCATGATGAGGGTATGAACTACCCTCCTACTTTGGGCTCTACCTTTAGCTAGGGTGAGAGGACCCATTCTATAGTCTATAATTGTGACTGGGGTGGATGTATCAACAATATTTGGCACTCTTTTTTAGATTAATTAAAAAATAGATCTAGGAAGATATGGTCAATTCAACAAAGGCTAATTATCACGAGTTGTCACTTCTAGACATTGCAGATGTCTTCTAAACAAAACTCAAACTATTAAATATAGTATGGAACCAGCTTGCTTAAGCATATTGTTGGCTTTAATGATGCAAGCATGGGTAGTTCTTATAGGATTAGTTAGTTTTGGTTGTATTTGATTTGGGCAATTAAGCAAGATAAAGTTGATTATACCATATTTCAAGGAACTCTTAATAAATGTTGGGAGATCTACCAAGTGCAAGAGAAATATATCTCAAATAGCTCGCAATGAACCTTCAACTAGAATATGTACACTCATGAAATCCTAAGAGTGCACGGTTTCACATAATCTTTAAGGATTCAAACATAAAATCTCATGTTGAAGACTTAATAAAACATAAGAGATTCAAAACTTATCATGTCTAAGATACACTCAAAGGCTTACAAACAACATTTAACAAAGGGGAGACATAGTGGTTTCAAATAATTTTATTACACAAATGAAATGAAATCTCTTCTAAACAGTGTATTTGCAATTTCTAGAATGATACCAGAATGATAAAGTTTTGTGTGACTTAAAGGATATCTAAAATAATATTGCAATGGAAGCATGAATAACTATTTTACAGTATATCATCTTGAGATAAGATACAACAATGCCCATGGTTAACATAATTAATTCAAGGATCATCAAATTTATCAGCAAGGGAAAGTAAATCTATAGTCTTAGTGCTTGTTAATGGCTTTACACTTACAAACATATTCACATGACTTAATTTGAAGGCTCAAATAAAGTAACAGGTTTCTCAGATGACTTCTTGGGAAAATGGTTTTTATCTCAATTTTCCTTTCTTTTCGAAAAAATCTCAGAAAATTTTTACCCCCCCTTGTTTCGCACAGAATGCTTCCATTCCTGGAATAGAGTTGCTTCTATCCTTTCATTCCTTTGAGAAACAGATAAGGGTTTAGGGCTAGGAGGAATACCTGTTGAATGTTGAGAGGGTGTGCGTGTACCATAGAGAGAGATCAGATCGATTGCAAAGAACTCCTTTTTGTCTGGGAAGGACTACCTGCAAGTAAGAATATAAGACCACCAGATTCTAATTAGACAATAAATGAGGGAACTACCTTGGGCCCAGGAAGTATTAAACTTCCTTTCGAAGGTGGTCAGTTCCCCTGCTAATATGAATTAACACAAATTATTATTGCAAATTACAATTTAATTACCTTGTTAAAACAATAGAGGAAAGGGCTATTTTTGGTTTTGAATCACAGTGATCGATGCCGGTCACTGTCACTGGTACCGGTTTCTGCTAACCGATATCGGTAGGGGCAGTGGTTTAGGGGTTTTTAGTGAAGTTTGGCTATAAGTTGGCTATGGTGTTTATAAGGCTAGTAAATGATTGGGGATAGGTAATGGGGTGATGGAGAAGGCTCAGAGGGTATGGGAGCTGTTCTTGGGGTAGTGTAGGGGTAGAGGAATGAAAGTTAGATGGAGGGTGTTACCTGGTAGTAGATCTAGGAATAGACTTGTAATTACTGTGATTCAGAAATCCAAGAAATGTTATTAAAAGAACGTATAAGACACTACTTACTAGTTCTTGATGAAGATACAGGTCCAAGGACTGTGATGACGAAGGCAGGATTCAGGTAGGATGATCTGACAATCCAAGATGAGCTATCTTCGCTCCCAATGCTTGGATGAGTGTCACTGGGCTCTGGTTACTCAGTTGCAGTCTTGGGCTTGATGTCCTTCTCTGCAAACTCCTCTCTTTCCTTCACTTGTCTCTGCTCGGCCAAGTGAATTCCTGATCCTTCCAATGAATTCCCAGGTTCCAGATCCTTTGTTTTTGGTTGGGGGAGGTCATTTACAGGGAACCGATGGTGGTTACGTAACCGACGGCGGTCGAGTAGGAACCGATATCGGTTAAGTCAAAGTGAGCTATTTTTAGTAAAATAGCCAACTTTCCCTCCTTTTCTCTCGAGGAATTAGTTGTGGGCTTGGTCAAGTCATTATTAGGTTGATTTTGGTGCGGGTGAGGAGTAATTAGTCATGGGTGTGGATGTAGACCAAGTTATAGGTCTTAATTAGGTTAGTTTAGGGTTAGGACTAGGTCATGATGAGGTGGCAAAATGAGGTGGTAGGTTTGGAGATGTGGATTTATTAATTATAAGGTAATTAATAAATAATTGTGTAAGGTTTAGGTGATGAGGCTAGGTTGTGAAATGAGATGCGGGGCACGGGGGGTTGTAAGACACAAATTTGGTGTCTACATTAGCCCCTTGTTGTCGTGTAGCTTGTCTTGTAAAGCTGCACTGACAATAATAAGAAGTGGTTACTCCTGTTAAGGGTATAGGTAATCCCCCTCAAATCTATCATAGATTGAGGTAACGTGAAATCAGGGATAGGGTTGATAAAGGGTAAATGGTGTTGAGATGATGGTAAGATGGTGGGGTAAGTTCAAGGAAGCAGACGCACGTTGAAATGCAGTAGTGCGACCAGGGTACATGATTTGAAGAGCAAACAAGCAATTCATAGGCAAAGGTCGATAGTTTATCCAAACAAGGGTGATATAATCCTGGTATCCAAGGCATAGGAAGTAGCTCCAGGGGATATAACGGGTAAGGTACAGGAACGTTTAGGCATGTTCGGCAGTACCAAATGGTTGGTTTGGTTGAGATAAACGTCACGGTCTCGGTCTAGGCAAAGTTGGTCGACTGATCAAGTCAAGTACCCTAATCATGCTGAAACACGAACAGGTGAGCTCGATTGAACAAAAGGTTACATGATGGGTGGATAAAATTGTAATTTGTTGGTTTTGGGCGAGGTATTTAATTGGTGCGGCCTTGGGTCGGGCCGATTGATTAGTGAGGGCCATGGGTCGGGCCTGATTGGTTGCGGCCTTGGGTCGGGCCTGATTGGTTGGTTGCAGCCTTGGGTTGGGTCAAATGGTTGGTTGCGGCCTTGGGTCGGGCCTGATTGGTTGGTTTGCGGCCTTGCGGGCCAAATGGTTGGTTGCGGCCTGGTTGGTTGCGGCCCTCAGGTCGGGCCTGATTGGTTGGTTGTTGCGGCCTTGTTAGGCCAAATGGCCTTGGTTGTTGGGCCTTGGGTCGGGCCAAATGGTTGGTTGCGGCCTTGGGTCGGGCCAAATGGTTGGTTGCGGCCTTGGGTCGGGCCAAATGGTTGGTTGCGGCCTTGGGTCGGGCCAAATGGTTGGTTGCGGCCTTGGGTCGGGCCTGGTTGGTTGGGTGCGGCCGTGAATGTGGCCAATGAAGTCAAAAAAGGCTATTTAGCAAAGGAGGGTATAGGTGATGTGGTGAGAAAGGGAGATTGGTGAATAAGGGCAGAAATTTTGGTAAAATAGGGATTAAACCGATATCGGTTAGCTATGACCGGTATCGGCTAGATGACCGATATCGGTATTTTTAGGGCACAATATAACCGATATCGGTTATAGGTCAAAAACCTATAAAAAGAAAAATACGGCCTGTCATTGTCACATTGTCAATTTGAAAACCAAATTTAGTTGTCTGAGGTGTTTTAGTGATATTGTTGAGTTTGTCGGCTGAGGTGGCATTATTTGAGTGGAGAAGTGAGTGGTTGGTAGACCCCAGTGAGTAGGAGGCAGAATTTGATTGGTGGAGAACCCAGCTGAGGAGATTTGGAGCCATGGCACAGCCAGGAGGAGCAGGAGGTGCTGGACCAGCTGGACCACCACCACCTATCCCACCACGATGACGTGTAGTCGTACCGGTAGGCTCTGAGCTCTTACCTTTGTGAATTTAATGAGTTTAAGCTAGATGTGGGTTTTGGGTAGGAATCCAAGTTTTGAATAAAATAATGAATAAATTGAGGTTATTTGAAAAATGGAGTGGGTAGGTAGGTTAGTTAGGTCAAGGCGGCAGGGTGGGTAGGTTTTTAGGGTTTTTCAATGGGTAAAAGGGTAGAAATAGGCAAAAATGGGTTTTTGGGGGGCCGCGTCAGGTTTGGCTCCGGCCGTGGACAGTGACCGATGTCGGTCACTAGGCGACCGACATCGGTCACGAAATTTTTAGGCAAAAGTGGGTTGTGGGTAGACCGGCGTCGGTCGTATGTTGACCGGCGCCGGTGTATATCAACTACTATAGGGGACCGGTACCGGTCATTAGTTAGGTTTATTTTTGTTTTGTTTCGTTGTTGGTGTTTGTGTTTTGTTGTTTGGTTGTTGTTTAGGGTGAAGAGGGAGGGGGTAGAGTTGATAGGAAAGGTGATTGGGATGGGGGGGGGGGGAAATGGGGTGGTTGTGTGGTTGGTTCAGTTAGGATAGATTAAGTGTTGCGTATGAATTAGGAGGTGTTAAATTGGTAGGGGCATAGTTAGATGGCGAGAGTAGATCTGGGTGATTGGTAGGGTGTGAGATAAGGAAAGGGGATATCGTAGATGTTTTAGGGTAAGATAGGTGGGTGTAGATGTGTGTTATAGAGTCGGGGTGTGGTCGGGAGGGTAAAAGGGGGTATAGAGGGTTAAAGGAGTTGTTTTTGTAAAGGGTAGGTCTAATGAAGTGGGTTGTTTTTGCAGGCACGTCAGCAGCTTACGATGCGGGATCGGATGCCCCCGCTATTGAGACGGATGCGGCCACATGTGTCTGCAGCGCAGTGGGCCATTATGCGCGAGGTGGGACTCGGCGGAGTCCAGCGGTATAGGGCTGTGGATAGGGACCACAGCCTTATGGTTGCCCTCATCGAGAGATGGGATCCGACGACCAATGTTTTCCATCTCCCTACCGGAGAGATGACTATTACCCTGGAGGATGTATATCACATCCTGAGACTGTCGATCGTAGGGGAGGCAGTATTCCAGGTAGATGCGGAGACGGCTATGGACAGTATCCTTCAGGTATTTGGGGATGCAGCCGCATTATTGACTTATCACAGCGCGAGTATTGCCTATGGCGATATGTATCGCATGCACCGACATGAGACATGACTTGCCATGTTGATGATGATAGGTATCACCTGCTTCGCCCTCCCAGACTCAGAGGGAGGCCACTTCCCATGGGCTTTGATGGGGGTGCTGCACGAGATGGTGGAGGAGCATACGTGCTATGCCTGGGCACCAGTATATCTGGTGCAGCTATACAGAGAGCTGTGGGGTTATCGCCGGATGAGGCGATTTGGGATTTGCTCCACATTTTTGTTACACTGCTGGGCATATGAGCACATCATATGTATACGACCAGTAGGGCTGCCCCAGCAGCCAGGGCCACAGGTTATATACAGGTATGGCTTTCAGAGGTGGTTGGGGGTCATGGGCCAGCCACGAGCGGTGCTCGCAGGACGGGATGTAGCTTACTACCGTCATATGCTAGAGGGCTTGACCGCACTGGACATTGTATGGAGGCCCTACAGAGGCCATCAGCCCCGAGGAGGAGCCCGAGCACAGATGCGCTGGATCCAGTATACTTTCTGGATAGCAGGACGGAGGCCTGGAGAGCATGAGTGGATACCCCTAGAGAGGGTACGACGACAGTTGGGGCTGCGACAGGATGAGCCGCCTCCCTTCCCTCAGTACCGGAGGGATGATGTAGAGGCCCCACTGCCTGCACCACAGCCCGTGGACCCAGATTGGGTAGCAGAGAGACCGGCGGATGATACAGTGGATGATGCCGGAGTGACAGGTGCTTTTTTGGTTTGGTGGGCAGGTCAGAGAGCAGCTAGGATAGCACAGCCCGCACAGCCAGATTTGGTGGCTGTTACAACAGAGAGGGACCACCTCCTAGGACAGGTGCAGTTATTACAGGGGCAGCTTGCTGCTGCACAGGCACAGATCGGGGTATTACAGGGGTAGTTAGCCCAGGCACAGGCTCAGGCACAGCCCCAGGCACCAGTACAGCCACAGGCACCAGCGCAGCCATAGGTACCGGCACAGGCACCTGCATAGCCACAGGCACAAGCACAGGTACAGGCGCCACCACAGGCACAGGGTGTACCGGTAGGGTAGGGGCCACTGCTATTAGGAGTCGGGGGACCAGCCCCAGTAGCCATGGTGGCACGGGCCCGTTATATGGAGGTGAGAGCGGAGGCCCGGTATTATCAGGATGTCCTTGATGGTACTGGGGCTGACTATCAGCCATATGCGGCGCACCGAGCCGAGACCTCTCAGAGCCAGAGATCCCAGGGGGCGCAGCCACAGCCGGTGGGTTGGTGACAGGGAGGAGGCGGGAGCTAGCACAGAGACTAGCAGGGAGAGGAGCTGAGAGCGGTGGGGAGAGTTGAGACATCCCTAGAGCGGAGATGGGTGTTTTGTTTGTATATTGGATATAGGCACCGGTCTACGAACCGGTTATTTATATAGAGGCCTGTGTGCCCACATATGATTCATTTGTTCATTCTTGTTGTATATACCGGCCTGCGAGCCGAGTACAGGTTGTAGAGTTGATACCGGCCTGCGAGCCGAGTATATTTTTGACATGAGAGACCGGCCTGCGAGCCGAGTCGAGATTTTGACAGTGATAGCGGCCTGCGTGCCAGCTTTGTATTATTTTGAGATCACAGAGGCCCCCATGCAGGGCAAGTTGTATATTTGAAACATTGATATATATAGAGATGATGATTTTGATCCATATGCTGTGTATAGAATGTTTTATGTATTTTGTCGATGGTTTTTGAAATTTAATGTGTATAGATGATGAGTTAGATCCAAATGGTGTATATACTGATCGGTTTGATGTAGATATTGCAATGTCATACGTATTTTGTTGATGGTTGTTTTATTGTAAATAGATGATGTTGATGAAATTGTGATGATATATTGATGTGATTTTGATGACAAATATTGATAATGGTGTCGTTTTGTAGGAAAAAGAGGTGGGTGCCACAAAAATTTGCAAAAAATAAAGAAAAGGCCCAGGTTTAAGAAAAAGGAGGCATGTGACCGATATCGGTTAGGTAACCGACATCGGTAGATTGTGGACCGATATCGGTTAGATAACCGATACCGGTTATGCCAAAACGAGCTTTTCTAAAAAATAGAAAAGCTTGGGCGGCAATTTAAGGTCTTATTTTTAGAGTTCTTATTTTTAGAGTCATGTAACAAGTTAAATACGTGAATGCGACGCTGTTTGATGACTGATACAGGTAATTGCATGAAAGAATTGAGTGATAAGGAGGAAAGAGACAGGTAAAGTGAGTGTGGGTTGAGATTAAGAAGGTAGAAAGGTAAGTTATATTTGAAGAGGGTGATGAACATGGCTGGACGAGGAGAAACATCCAGCAGGCAGGGACGAGAGGGAAGACAAGTTCCACCCCAAGCTGCTGCATCCCGAGAGGTAAACTGTTTGGTTGTATTTTAATTCTTGCATGTTTTGATGAATAGGCTGAGAGAAGGTAAGAGGGTAGAGATGAGAAAAAAAAATGTGATAGGCAAGGGTTTGGGATAGAGTGAGTGTTATGGGGTAGGTAAGCAGGGTGTTCACGTATGTTTATAGGTAGAGAGAGGAGTAAACGAGCAAAATAATTATCGTAGGTGGTGGTTTTAAGCAGGGTGTATAGGATTGACAGTGACCGATATCGTTTAGAGATAACCGGTATCGGTTATCTATAACCGGGGTTATCTATAACCGATACCAGTTACTGTAGGAATTTCCAGAATGTGAGAAAAAACACTTGGGGATTTGATTTATTGAATGGTTGTGTGTCGTTTTGATGTATGCAGGCAGAGGCAGGGTTGAGGATGAATGATAGTGTGCCAGCTTTGTTGTCACGAATCCGAGCGGATGTAACACCAGCTGAATGGGCATTGATAAACCATGTGGGGTTAAGTGGAATCCGCTATTATTCACGAATCACACGCAATCATGCTATGTTGCAGGCGTTGATTGAGAGGTGGAATCCAGAAAAGAATACCTTCTATCTGCCAACAGGGGAGATGACAGTGATGTTGGAAGATGTGTTTAGAATTTTGAGGCTCCCAATTACAGGAAGACCAGTGTATCAGGCGTTGCCTAGCGCGGGGCGGGGAGCGATAATAGCAGTATTTGGTTCAGCTGCACGAGATTTGACACAGCGAGGTTTGACATTCACTTATGGTACAATGTATGCAACACACCCTGAGGAAACAAGGTTGGCAGTGGTATTAATGATAGCGGTGGGGTATTATGCATTACCGAGGGCAGAGGGGGGAAGATTTCCAAAAGCATTGATGAGTGTTATTTGGGAAATGATAGAAAGGAGCGTGACTTTCGCATGGGCACCCGCATATCTGGCGGAGTTATACAGGGGTTTATGGGCCTGCAGGTGAAAACACAGGATGACACTGGATTGTTCATACTTATTACATTGTTGGGCCTATGAGCACATTGTTTGTGTGCGACCGATAGGCCGACCCATCCAGTCGGGAGAGACAGGAGTGCAGAGGTTGGGATTCAGACGATGGGTCCAGACAGAACAAGAGGCGAGATCCCAGGCTGTGATAGATGACATCGAGTATTATAGGCAGGTATGGGAGATGGTGACGATTGCGGATATTTGTTGGAGACCTTACGGGAATTATATGGTGATGGAGCACATAGCTGAGGAGTTGAGGGGTGTAGAGCGATTGAGGTGGATCGCAGGGCACAGGCCAGGTGAGTACGAGAGGATTCCTCTAGATCGCGTGCGGTGACAATTTGGATTTGTTCAGGATATACCTATGGCTTATAGACCATACATGAGGATCGACGCCGAGGCAGCATTCTCACCACCCCGGCCAACACCTCCAGAAGGGCCAGAGGAGATAGCAGCCGATCACAGGGTAATGGATGCAGGAGTGACAGAGGCCTATAGATTATGGTGGGTAGCAGAGCTGTGAGGTGTACGTGATCGTCCTGACATAGCTGTGATTACAGCGGAGAGAGATTGTCTGCAGGGTTTAGTTCATCAGCTCCAAACGCGGGTGAATGAGACAATGGGATTGTTAGCGGTTGCAGAGTCACGAGTGGAGAGACTAGAGGCAAGATTCCTCCACGCGAGAGGATGTATTCGTATGTTACAGGAGATGTTGGCAGATCAGTGGGAGGAACCAATAGCAGTGGCACCTTTGAGGATGGAGAGGCCAAGTGAGTGGCATCGACGATCACGATCACCACCTGATTCGGGAGGAGGCGCAAGGGTCTAAGTGAATTTCATAAAAGTATAAGAATAAATAAGGATGCCGACCTGCGCGTCGATGATAGAGAAGATGTATTTGTTTAACATCTAAATAAAACTAAATATGTATGTTGATTTGAGTTATGATAATAATAAGAATGGTTGTGTTTTGCATGTTTTGTTTTGAAAAAGGATAAAGATGAATGTGAGCGAATAGAAATACACAAATAGATTCATATATACCACACATGATAGGTTATGGTAGGGGATGGTCGAGCTAACCTTGGGAGACCCCATGTCTCCTAAGTGCTGCCTACATAGCCCATTGCACAAAGCAAGGAGGGGCCTCAGACCGATGTAGTTCTCCCTTAGGACCAGGGAGAGGTGAATTCAGGCAATTTGAATTAGTGATGTTGGTGTAGGTATAGCAAGGAGGGGCCCTTGTAGTTCTCCCCTTAAGACCAGGGAGAGGTGAATTCAGGAAATTTGTTTGTGGTTAGGCAATTTGTTGGCTGGTAAAAATATTGATATTGGTAGGGTGACATTGTCGGTGTTAGTAAGGGACTGGCGATGTTGGTGTAGGTGTAGGTGAAACGAAAGTTAGCTTACCCAAGTAGTAGGGAATCGTGTCCTGATTAAGGTCAACACACAATCCTAGAGTCGAGTAAAAGAGGCAAAATGTCTCGTAGTTGAGAAGAGCTAAACAAACCACATATTAACATAGGAGGGGCTTGAATCCCTAGGTGCCTTGCATAGGCGAGAAGTCGATAGGTGAAAAGAGTCGTATTATCACAATATATCAGATATACGTCACGTCCCTTGAGTTTTGTTGTGTTGACGAATGGTGAGGTGAGGTGGCTGGTATAGCTGGGGTGCAGAGAACTTATTAGAAGGTGATTATTCTGACGAAAGAGAACCAAACCTAAATAGACAAGTCCATGACTCAAAAGTGCTTTGGAATACTGCTTTTACTTTTCTGGATATAGACTGATCAATGCGGGAAGTCCATAGGGGATATGTATTTTGTTGTTCTTGAGGTCTTCACGAAGCTGATCAATGCGAGAAGCTTCTGATAAAGGCTGACTTTGTATAGCTGTCCTTCAAGGGAGCAGTCTATTTATAGTAGCAGATGCAGTTTTTGTGTATAGCTGTCCTTCGGGGGAGCAGTCTATTTATAATAGTAGAAGTGACTTTGCACATAGCTATCCTTTGAGGGAGCAGTCTATGTATAACTTAGAGGTCTAGATGTCCGTTTGGCATGAAGCATCTAGTTTTGTAGGAAGTTTGACTCAAGAATATCCCATAAGTGTACAATTGAGAACATGTTATTTTGATACTTTTAAGTCATGGACCAGACTAAAAAGGGGAAGGCATCTTTTAAGAGGAGGTAATGACCAAACCACGTGAGCTTGATTCTATTTTGAGATGTAAGGAACAAAAGTGTATGAGGTAGTAAATGAGCTCAAGGGACGAGCGCAAGGTAGATAAGAAGTGATATAACACTAAATTCAATAGTAGAATGGTCGAAGATGCAAGGCATTAAGGGGTTCAGGCTCATGTTTACCATTAAGTGAAGCTAAACGGTAAGTGCCTGATCTATAAGTATGAGTGATAATGTAGGGCCCAATCCAATTAGGAGCAAATTTTCCACGTTTGCTCTTTTCTAGTTTGGTTACATGCTGATTCTCTTTGAGGACAAGATCACCAACCTTAAAGGTATGCTCATGGAGTCACTTATCATAAGCATGCTTGATGCATTTTTGATAGATTTGAAGATGGTCAAGAGCTGTAAGATGACGCTCATCAAGAAGCTCCAATTGGGCTAACCACTCTTGGCGGAAATCATCATTGGTGAGAATATCCTGAAGAGATATTCTTAGGGAGGGTATTTGTATTTCGAGAGGCAAGACAGCCTTGGTACCATATACCAAAGAGAATGGGGTGGCATTAGTGGAGGTGCGAATGCTAGTCCGATAAGCCCAAAGGGCAAAGGGGATGTGATCAGGCCAATTGCTTCCAGAATCGTTAACAACTTTCATGAGGATTTTGGTTAGGGTTTTATTAGAAGATTTGGCTTGACCATTTGCTTGTGGATAGTAAGGTGATGAGAAGCTAAGTTTGATACCAAAGTTGTCAAAAAGGTCTTGTAACAACTTATTTTTGAAATATTTTCCATTATCTGTTATCAGGCGATGAGGAACATCAAAACGACAGATAATGTAATGGTTGATGAACTCGACGATTTTCTTTTTTTTGGTTGAAATGAGTGGAATGGCTTCCACCAATTTAGTGTAATATTTGGTTGCTGTGATTATCCAATGGTGACGTTGCGAAGATGGTGGGTGAATCTTACCAATAAGGTCTAAACCCCATTGTGAGAAAGGTAAAAGATCTCGTGCGACCTGTAGCGGATGGCTAGGAGTATGTTGAAGGTTGGCATGTTGTTGACACATAACACAACGCTTAACATATTCGTAGCAGTCGTTATTAAGAGTAGGCCAATAATAGCCTAGGTGAAGGATTCGTTTGGCCATGGCAAGGCCACTAAAATGTCCACCACAAATACCGTCATGGACTTGTTGGATGGTATAGGTGACCTCCGCACCAGTTAGACATCGAAGGAGGATGCCATCAAAGCCACGTTTATAGAGGAGTCCCCCCATGACGACATAACGAGAAACACTTTTAAGAAAAGCACGTTTGTCGTTACTAGTAAGGTCAGGTGGGAGAACAGAAGTTGTAAGGTAGTCGTGAAATTGGTGATACCAGGTATCCTGCGAATTAGCAGACACATTATTTATCATACAAACATCCGGGGCTGAGTAAGATGGGGCAAAGAGTTGTTGGACCAAGATGAATATGTCAAAGTCAGTTGGTGAGGAAGGAATTTGCGAGGCTAAGCAAGCCATAGTATCCACAAATTTGTTAGTGGAGTGGGGAATGGTTTGGATAGAATAATGAGTAAATAAGGTCAAAAGTGAATCCACGTAATGTTTGTACTTTTGAAGTTCCTCATTTTTACATTGGTAGATGCCCATAACTTGATTGACTACTAATTGAGAGTCACCAAAATATTGATAGATTTTGACACCTAAGTGTAACGCAACCTGGAGACCTAAAACAAGGGCCTCGTATTCCGCTGTATTATTAGTGCAGGGGAAATCAAGCCGGAAGGAAAGAGGCATAGGCTCAGCGTCAAGAGGAATGAGAACAACGCCGACTCCTCCGCCACGCTGGCATTTGGATCCATCGAAGAAGAGGGTCATTGGATACGACTCCTCACTGAGTGAAAGAGTGGCGATGAGTTCGTTGGGGAAATTAAAATTGGTAAATTGTTCCCCAGGTAAAGGGGCTTCCGCGAGTTGGTCTGCAATAGTTTGTCCTTTTATTGATTTCTGGTGTACAAATTCAAGGTCGAGGTCGGAAAGGAGCATAAGCCATCGGGCGATGCATTGGTTTAGATGTGGTTTGGCATACATATAATGAATGGGGTCCACGTTGGTGATGACAAAAGTTTTGTGATTCAGGAGGTAGTGTCGGAGTTTGGTGGCTACGAATGATAGGGCTAGGCACAACTTTTCTACATGTGTATACCTAGTCTCGTAATCCATGAGAGTACGACTTATGTAATAAACAGCTTGTTCTCGATGCTCGGAGTCACGATGTGCGAGCATGGCTCCTACAGCATGGTCAGTGGCAAAAAGGTAAAGGTAGAAAGGGCGATCGTCCTGAGGTGGGATAAGCACAGGTGGCTGCAAGAGATAGGCTTTAAGAGCCTCAAAGGCTTGGTGGCACTCTTCGCTCCATTGAAAGAAAATGTCCTTTTTAAGGAGGTGATGGAAAGGTTGACATCGATCCGAGAGTTGGGAGATGAAATGCCGGATAGATTGGAGTTTACCTTGCAAACTACGCAATTGTTTGAGGTTAGTAGGTGGGGGCATTTCTAGGATAGCTTTGACTTTAGCTGGATCGACCTCGATGCCACGCAAAGAGACGATAAAACCAAGAAGTTTTCCTGAAAGGACACCAAAGACACATTTCTTTGGTTGAAGAAAAACACAATATTGTAACAGGTGATCGAAAATAATGGTTAAAACATCGAGATGTTCACTGTGATGTTTAGATTTGCCAAGAAGATCATCGACATAATCCTCAAGGATAGTGTGCATAATGTCATGAAATATGTAAGTCATAGCCCACTGGTAGGTCACACCAGCATTCTTAAGGCCAAATGGCATGACACAATAACAGAAGGTTCCCCAAGGAGTTATGAAGGCAGTTTTATGTTGATCGGCCGGGGCTACCAAAATTTGATTGTATCCCGAGAAGCCATCCATGAGAGAAAGCATCTCATGGCCCGCAGTGAGATCAACAAGTTGATCAATACTTGGGAGGGGGAAGTCATCCTTTAGGCAAGCGAGGTTAAGGTCCCGGAAATCCGTACATATCTGAAGTCCCCCCGTTGCTTTAGTAACAGGTACGATGTTAGAGATCCATTGAGGATAGTCAATAGGTAAGATGAAGGAAATAGAAAGGAGTCGTTGAAGCTCTTCTTTGACCAAGAGGGCAATGCGTGGATGCATTTTTCTCAGTTTCTGCTTAACTGGTTTGGCATCGGGTCTTAGGGTAATGTTATGGACAGCAATGTCAGGATCAATTCCTGGCATGTCAGCGTAGGACCAAGCGAAAGCTTGGTTGTGGGCACAGAGAAAGGTAGTAAAGGCAGCTTGTTCTGATGCGTTAAGAGATTGTCTGATCTTCACAATGTGAGGATCATCCTCTGTGTGGATGTTGATTTCTATAGTCGACTCATTCAACATGGTTTGAGTTTCAGATGGTAAGGTGCGTTGAATATAAGAGTCATCCGCACCAAGGTAAGTGAGGATGGAGTCGTCATCCTGGCACTCAACAACATTAATTGAAGGCAAATCCTCTTCGATCATGTCTGGATATAGAAGGGGAAGAGAAGATGGGTCCTCATTATCACATTGATAAGTGAGAGGACCCAGGAAGATAGCGTTTATGAAAAAAAAAAGTTAGGAGGGATAGATTCAGGGTCTATCGACTCTGTGGGTGACAATGGCAAAATGGGTGATGATGGTTCGGTAGGGGTGATGTCGTCATCTTCCAGGATACAACTGACACGAGGTTTCTTCGGTGTAAGTGTTTCAGGAAATCCAAGACCACTATGATCTTTGTGTTTGCGTGTAGTCACGGGAATGATTGTATGTCGGCCTTGTTCATAAAGACCAAAACCAAAACCTTTCCAAGCACAGCGAGTCAAGAAGGTGAGGGTGAAACGACGATTTGTCAGGTATTGAAAATCAGATTGGAAGGGAACCACACCAAGGGGAGGTTCAAGGGTAACAGAGGATGTGTCGACACCCCCATACGTTAGGTTGGTGCGGCAATTAGGTGGTCCGTAGGAGATTACCTCCCCCACATGACGGTCGTAGGTAGGATGCACATGTAACTGTCCGTACTCCTGTGGGGTATGGAAAGAGCTAACGTTATATAGGTGATACTCCCCCAGCATAAGGCGTTGAAAAACATCTACTAAGGGGTCTGAGGTTGGGATGTTGTCCATGAGAAAGGAAGTGGTATTTGCGACGGCGGTTTCATTGGTTGAAGGTGTAGGTGTGGTTGAGGTGGATGGTAGAGGTGTGGTTGAAGTGGATGGTTGGGTTGGATGAATGGGTGTCTTGACTGGTACAAGCACATCATTAGGGCGATATAACATATTGCAGGTTTTGAAGGGGGGAGGATCAGCTTTTACAGTATAGGACTTCCCCTCGTACTCAAATTTTATGCATCTATGTAAGGTGGAGGGAACGCATCCCATAGCCCGGATCCAAGGGCGGCCTAACAACATGTTATATTGGAATTCTCCCTCAAGGACATAGAAGAGTTCAGGTAAGGTACATGGCCCTACATGAATGTTAAGGATCACAGTGCCTAAGGTAGAAGTAATAGCATCGTTGAATGAACGCAGCATGGTGGGGTTGGCACACATGCAGCTAGAGGGGATATTCATTTGTTGAAAGGCTTTGGAAGAGATGATGTTTAGGCTAGCGCCCCCGTCAATCATAACACGATGCACCTGAATGTCCCGGACGTAAGCTGAGATGAAAAGAGCGGGGTCAGGATCTTCTGCACCAAAGTCAACAATTTCGTCTTCAGAAAAAACTAACAACAGCGGTTTGCTGCACAGGGACGGAAGTGGTAGATTGTTTGGTGAGAGAGGTAACGTGGTTGGGTGTTAAGATGGAGGTAACGGGAAAGGTTTCGTTAGGTAAGACCTCTATCCCTTGAAGGATTTCAACAAGCACTTGGCGATGAGATTCAGAGGTCTGAATGAGATCATATAGTGTCATTTTTACAGGTGATTGGTGAAGCTGTTTGATCATGGTTCGGTGGGCAACTCCATTAGAGATGGGGTAGGCAGGTCCACGAATAACCACTTTAGGTGGTGGTGCGATCGGGATGGTGGACAGAGAAAGAGAGGCCGCAGGTGTGCTTTCTTTAGCTTTCCCATTATTTTTTTGCCCTCGAGTAGCAACACTAATCATGTTGATCTCGTGAACACGAGAGGAGGAAGATGGTAGGGATAAGTCATGGTCTTCGAGTGGTGGGGTTGTAATAATGATAGATCTTGGTGAGGCGGGGACAGATGGTATAGGAGAGGGGATTGAAGCTAAAGGTCTCTCCCTTTGTAAGTTGTCTTTCTTAACCTTTCTATCCGAGAGAGGTGACTGACGAAGTATGGCTTTCAAAGCTTTGCATCCCTCTACATCATGTCCTGGTGTGTGGTGGTAAGCGCAGATTTTAGACTCATCATAACCTATAGGTCGAGGTTTAGATGGATCATAGGGTCTAAGTGGGGGTAGGGAAATGGTCGCATTCTCCACCAACATAGCAAGGATTTTGGCGTAAGACCCTTTGAGCGGGTCAAAGTCAGAGGAAGATGAGGCTATTGACTGGGCAGGTTTCGGTAATGACTGGGTATGGTTGATTTGTACGGGTGGTGGCTTAGCCAAGGGGTTTTGATAATTGGATTTAACTACACGTGACTTCTTCGGCGTAAAAGTTATGTGTAGCTGGTCAGATGACGTGGTAGCAGCAAATAACCAAGGAGAAAGAGGAGTGACAGTAAACAAATCCTTTGATGATGGAGTTTGTTTAAAGTTGATAGGTGGACAGGATACTTGGGGTGACGGTGTTGATAAACCCTTGGATCTTTGTATGGGTGTGGAAGGTGTGGGTCGTTGTAAAGAAAACACAGGAGGTATGATGTATTGATGCAAGGTGGAGGGATGAGGTCCCAATATATAAGGTAGGTGTGACGGTGATGGTTTTAGTTGTGATAGAGCCATAGGTTGTACTTGAGGAGATTGGGTCTATCTCCTAAGTGGATGGATGGCTTTACTTTTGGATAAATCTAACCATTTAGGTGGGTGTGTTAGACTGGGTATTGGTGAGGTCCCAAGCGTAGGGGAAGGTTTGGTTAGGTCAATAGAGGTGGATGAGGTATTTGGTAGAGATGAGGGGGGTGAAGATGAGGACATAGGCATTTTAAGCTTTTGTAAACACTTCGAGTATATGGTAGAGGCGTCTATCGGTCATCTGCATTTGAGTAGAATATGTGTACTCAAACGTTCCCATAGGACTCGTCTATCTTTTGAGGGGTGAAAATCCTCACGTGTAAATAGGAACTTTTGTATGGAAGAAAGGTGGGTTGTGATTCCGGTCCACTGTGGGTGTGATATAGGGGTTAAATGAGGTACTGTATCAATGGGTGTTAAGAGGTCAACCGGTCGCTGAAAAGATTTAGGTGATGAAGAACTAATAGGTAGGAGGGCATATTTGAGAGGATCCGTCATGATTAAAGAATTTGGTGATGTCGGTTCAAGGGGTTTCTTGTCTAAGGATGACAAAAGAAGTGGCGAGCCTTCCTCTTGTACGGCAAGAGTGGTAGAAGGAGATGTTTGGGAAATAGATAAGTTAGATAACATCCGCTCATAGTCTTGCAAGGATGTGGTGTAAGAAGGCTCATCTGTGAGAAGAGAACTCTGGGTGGTTAATTCCTTTATGGGTAAAGGAACGGCAAGGATTTCATCTTGTCTTAATGGTGGTGAAGGGGGTTCGGGTTCCTGTGTTAGTGAAGAGGCTTGATTCAGAATTTTCTTGATAGAGGCTTTTGGCTGGGATTCGAAGACTGCATGGATTTCATGAACACTCTCCTCGGCTAAGATATCCTGGTTTATGTTACTGTTAGATGAGTGGTTCGAGAATGGTTTGTTGAAGATTTTCAAATTTCGGTTAGTAGGGGCATTAGGATTATCGAGGGCTATATCCCCTGCATCAACCATTTCCTGCACTATGTTTTTCAACATCTTGCAGTTTTCATGACTATGTCCCTTCACACAGTGAAAGTTACAGAAGTCATTTTCTTTTTACCAAGAAGGTATAGCGCGGGTGGAATCAAACCCGGAGTGAGGTTTAACAGGAGGTAAGGTAATAGCTCCTGCCTTGAGCAATTTTTCCAATATCACACCATAAGTTTCTCCCAAGGGAGTTTAATTGATAGGCTCGGCTTTATACTTATAGGTGGTTTTTGGTGGGGTATTAGACGGTGCTTGGGATTTGACCATCACCACATGGACAGTTCCTTTTGATTTCGAAGTAGTCGATGCTTGAGAATTAGTGGTGTTAGGTTTGTTGGTGGATTCTTGGGTTCGGAAATTGGGGTTTTTGTTGCGCAACCACAATTTCTCTTCCTCTAAGGCTCGAATCTCTAGTTTTCCAGCCATAGTAAAGGCCTCGTCAAATGTGCGAAAGTTTGAATTTGGAGGGTAGGAGAAATGTGCTTAGCGCAGGCCCACATAAAGAGTTCGATAAGCTCAGCCTGAGGCAAGACATAAGTAAGTTGGTTGATAAGACCCCGCCATCGTCCAACGAAATCTGCGATAGATTCATCTTCAAATTGTCGGATGGCATAGAGGTCGGTGATAGATACTTTCTTAGCAATGTTAATGGAGAAATGATCCAAGAAAGATTGGGCTAATTAGTTAAAAGAGAAGATTGAGTGCTGGGTTAAAGCACTGTACCACTCCAAGGCGGGTCCTGATAAGGACATGGGAAAGGTGCGGAGTAGTAAGGCATCATCATGAGCAATCAGATAGCAGGCATGTCTAAATGATCACAAATGTTGTTGAGGATCCTCCTTACTATTAAAACGAGTGAATTTTGGTAATTCCCATTGAGGAGGATATGAATGAAGGGGGACAGAAGGATGAATAGGCTCCCGACAAACTTGCTCGTATGTCAGGGTGCTACAGCTTCCTGAAACAGAAGCCTCCAGATTTTGCATTTTGTCCATCATTTGTTTGATTAAATCAGTGGTTGGATGAGATGATGGTGCAGTTTCCGTAAATGGAGGGGGATTGGGCCAAGGGCCACCACTAGACAATGGTGGGGTTAAATGTTGATAAGGTATTGAGGACGACTATGTTGAGGCGACCAAATAGGGATGTCCTATATAAGATGTTGAAGTCACCGGATACGTGTGTGGAAATGAAAAGGTGGGTGGAGCTTGAGAAGGAAAGCTTGTGTGAATAGGTGGCAGAGAGCAAGTTATGAAAGGAGCAGTCTGCGAGAGAGACAAGGTAGGAGCAGTCATAGGTAATGATATTTGGGGCCCCAAAATAACAAAAGGAAAGCCAATTTGTGTCGTAAGAACCTCTGAAGTCACTAAGTTGGGTGACGGGGCTAAGGATGAAGAAGGAAAGGCCGAATTATCAGGTGGAAAGGGAGCTAAATGAGCGGCTATACTAATAGGCATACCAACAAGGAGTTGACCATCGAGTGTACAGTCAGGGGCATGAGACAAATAGTACTGTACATCGCTAGGATTAGCGTCCAAAAATTTCACAAATTACTTATTTCCTACAGGGATTTTGGGAACCTCCCTGGTGTCCGTATGATTCCCCACAGGATGTGAAGGGGGTGATTCTGGCAAAGACACGGAGCAGGCATGTGAAACCATGGCTACAGTTTCTGAGTGATAACAACCATGGACAAGAGTACACAGTAGGGATGCAATCTATCAGGAATAGAAGCAACAACAAAGTGTTGGAATTGGTGGGTTGTTGGTTTTGGGAACTGTGAAAGACAGTAATCGATATCGGTCAGATAACCGATGTCGGTCAGGCTGTAGCCGGTGTCGGTAAGTTAACTGATGTCGGTATAATAGGACTGGTGTAAGAAGCTATAGGAAGTTTCTGATTTTGGGCTAACAGTGCTTAGTATGCCTACCAAACTATTCTGAAGTGATCACAGAAAATAGTGTATGATAGAGAAAACAAAACAAAAAACAAGCAAGATGCACAAGCAAATTAACAAAATAACCCTAGGATTAGTTTTAATCACTTTGGGCTTATGCCTTAGATGTAAGATGATGTCAATCCTAAACAAAAGACTTAGGGGAAATGTCAAGTTTGTTTTGGCTTACAAGGTTACCTCAATCGGGTGGAGGAATACCGCAGAAAAAGGGGGGATGTTTGAGCTGTTGTGTTTATTATGATGTGATTCGGTATGTGGTGTGTAGTGAAAGTAAGATTAATTTCTTTTCAATACCATAGATATCACCCCCCCCCCCCCCCCCCCCCGTGTATGACCTGTTACTTAATCTACATTCACTAGAATTGAAAATGGCAAGCAAGAATGTGATGCACGTGTTTTAAACCCAAATCGAAAATGATATTCGATGAAGCAAATAAGATGACTTTCACTAATGCAAAGATGTGAAAGAAGACAAATTCTTTTACCAAATAACAGAATATCTTGTGAATATTTTAGAAGAAGAAAATAGCAAGTGTGCTCCCTATATGAAAGCAAGCAAGAAACAAAGAAACCCAAAATGGGTCCCACCGGGTGTGCCAAAATGTTTTGCACAGAATGCTTCCATTCCTGGAATAGAGTTACTTCTATCCTTTCATTCCTTTGAGAAACAGATAAGGGTTTAGGGCTAGGAGGAATACCTGTTGAATGTTGAGAGGGTGTGCGCGTACCATAGAGAGAGATCAGATCGATTGCAAAGAACTCCTTTTTTTCTGGGAAGGACTACCTGCAAGTAAGAATACAAGACCACCAGATTCTAATTAGACAATAAATGAGGGAACTGCCTTGGGCCCAAGAAGTATTAAACTTCCTTTCGAAGGTGGTCAGTTCCCCTGCTAATATGAATTAACACACATTCTAACAAAGAAGCTATTGCAAAATTACAATTTAATCACCTTGTTAAAACAATAGAGGAAAGGGCTCGTTTTGGTTTTGAATCACAATGACCGATGCCGGTCACTGTCACCGGTACCGGTTTCAGCTAACCGATATTAGTAGGGGCAGTGGTTTAGGGGCTTTTAGTGAAGGTTGGCTATAAGGTGGCTATGGTGTTTATAAGGCTAGTAAATGATTGGGGATAGGTAATGGGGTGACAGAGAAGGCTCAGAGGGTATGGGAGCTGTTCTTGGGGCAGTGTAGGGGTAGAGGAATGATAGTTAGATGTAGGGTTTTACAGGGTAGTAGATCTAGGAATAGACTTATAATTGTTGTGATTCAGAAGTTCAAGAAATGTTATCAAAATAACATACAAGATACTACTTACTAGTTTTTGATGAAGATACAGGTCCAAAGATTGTGATAACGAAGGCAGGGCTCAGGTAGGATGATCGGACAATCAAAGATGAGATATCTTCTCTCCCAATGCTTGGATGAGTGTCACTGGGCTCTGGTTACTCAGTTGTAGTCTTGGGCTTGATGTCCTTCTCTGTAAACTCCTTTCTTTCCTTCACTTGTCTCTGCTCGATCAAGTGAATTCCCGATCCTTCCAATGAATTCCTATGTTCTGATCCTTTGTTTTTGGTTGGGGGAGGTCATTTACAGGGAACCGATGGCAGTTACGTAACCGACGGCGGTCGAGTAGAAACCGATATTGGTTAAGTCAAAGTGAGCTACTTTTAGTAAAATAGGCAAATTTCCATCCTTTTCTCCCAAGGAATTAGTTGTGGGCTTGGTCAAGTCATTATTAGGTTGATTTTGGTGCAGGTGAGGAGTAGTTAGTCATGGGTGTGGATGTAGACCAAGTTATAGGTCTTAATTAGGTTAGTTTAGGGTTAGGACTAGGTCATGATGAGGTTGCGAAATGAGGTGGCAGGTTTGGAGATGTGGATTTATTAATTATAAGGTAATTAATAAATAATTGTGTAAAGTTTATGTGATGAAGCTAGGTTGCGAAATGAGATGCGGGCCACGGGGGGTCGTAAGACACAAATTTGGTGTCTACAGCCCTCTCTACGAGATTATTATGTTTACATTTATACCATTATATTCACTCATTTTCTTTCCAATTCCCCCCCCCCCCCCCCTCCCCAAAGTGTGAATCTTCAAGGGAATCTTCCCCTCTACAACATATATTTGAATCCACATTATTATCATGAAGATGCCTTGTCAAATTTTTCTTCACTCTATTTATGTATGACTGGGACACCATGTCTTCACTTTTACCCACTTATTTAATCATTCGTTTCATTTGGTGACTGGAAATTTTATTTTGATGATTTTTGAGTGCCTCTAGGAAATTTTATTTGGTAGATGCTCTTATTTACTTTTCCAGAATCCATTTTCAATGTTGTATATTTATTTTCACACCTTCTGGGTTAGTTATCACACATGTTTCTTTTCAAATCAAATCAACTTACCATTTTTTTCTCAATGCCAATTCATTTCAACTTTTAAATTGCTCATGTAGATATCTTATTGAGATCTCAGGAATAATTTCACCATGATTGCACCAAATTCACCTCACCTACCTCAAATTTCCTATTAATATTGACCACTTACTTTACTGTTTTACACTTTCTTCTTTTTATATAATCATTTTGAGGAAATCCATATGTATTATGTGAGGAAATCCAGTTTGAAAGAAATATCTACTAAAGATTTGCATTCTATCTTTGATTTGTTGGGTCCAGATGAAAAGTTTGTAAGGATGATGTTTGAGATTTCTGATCTTGATGATTACACAGGGCCTTTAACAAATCGAGCTATTCGAGTTGCTCTCATGAGAATACTTATCAAGACAAGTCTTGTTTTCTCTTCTTTTCAGATGATGTATTTTCATTTATTCATGCTTGAGAATCAAATGGTTCTTGAGGATTTAAGGTAATTATGGAATTTAAGTAGGCCCAGTGTTCAGGATTCAACCAACTACAAATGCCCCTACCTTTGTGATGAAGCATTTGTTACAAAATAGATTCCTCTGGAATCTTATGTGCTTGATGGAGAACTTTCATTGACTGCAGTGCCCTCCCTTTATCACCAACTAAATGCACTAGAGCAGCATGTTTTAGTCTTGGAGGAAAAAAAAACCAATGACTAAACCCCCTCCATCTCTTGAATCATCACTTCCTTTCGTGAAAAAACATAAGGGTGAGTTTAGCTCTAAGCCTTCTATTCTAGTTACTACTTTCATGAGTTCTACTTCGGTCATTCCAGAATCAGTTTTGGTTTCACTTCTAGTTCAAGGTTCTCAACCAACTTCCTCTACCAAAACCAGAGGCAAAGGGGAATTTTCTAAAGGTGGTTTAGATATGGGTGAATGGGTCTTTTCTTGTAAGAAGAGGTTGGAATTTCTTAGCCTGTTAGATGGTCCCTTGTCTAGCCTAGATGATCTTAAATCATTGGGAATGTCTCGCACACTGGAAAGAGACATTATTTTATTTCAAATGGCACTAGGGATGGATGAACATGGGCCTAGGAAAAACAAATTGGTGAAAAAAAATCGTCTTTACAGTGAGGATTTTGTGGTAAAGGAGCTTGTAGTATTAGATGTTTAAAGTTTCTTATTATTGTATTTTCTTTTGTAATACAACTGTGGAGGATATGTGTAATCTTTCTTCTCATGGGTTGGGGCCCCTATAGATCCCCATTTTTCTTTTTTCAAAATTCATAAATTACAAACATCTCATTAGTTTATATACTTTTACAAATGGACATAAAATTTCATCCAAGAAATATAAAAATATAATACATTGTATCAAATCACAATTTATATGAGAAAATAACAAGTTTTAAAAGTAATTTTCCTCCTTCATGAAGAAATAATATCAAATGAAACATGAGTTACAAATGAAATATGAAAAGAAGATAAATTTTTAAGAATGACAAGCCTAATTTTGTTCATCACCTTTCATGTCTGCATCCTTTTCTTATTCAGTTTATTCTCCTGTTTCTTCTTCTAGAAACCTCATGACTTATGCATCATACCTTCAAAAGAGCTCATTGATTTCTTCTTCATCTAGCCATGTATGGTGTTGGAAGATCAATCTTTGTCTTGTTATGGCATCCACATAGTAGCCCCTTTTTTTCTTACATCTTGTGCAACCTCTGTTGTTTTCCACTCTATAGATTTCCCTGTTCGAATTTCTCACTATCTTTAGTGGCCTTGAAATCATGGGAAGTATATTATTTCTCTAATACCTCAATACTTACACCTTTTTCACTAAGAACCTCTGGCTTATTTGACTCTGAAGCCGCCTGATTTGCATAGGAAACTTTTGATGCTTGAATTCTAATTTCAGTGGTTGGCATATGAGAAATTTTATCCATTTCTTCACTCATTTGAAGATCACTCATATTATTTGATGTTTTTTCATCAATAGATATGTCAAATTCATTCAATGTGGAAAACTCCTCACCAGTACTAACATCCATTATCTCTATCTGACCCTTTGCTGACTCTCGCAATTGTTCAAATAAAGGTATATTAACATTTTCAACTGACATGGTTTTAGATGTTTTCACACCTTGATCCAAGACTTCACTATCTACTGGATTACATAAGACATTACCTTGAGTTGTTAGTTCCTGAGTGTTCCCAATTGTCACTCCCTCTGAAGATAAAGGTGAAAATAAAGGCACTGGTTACCCATCCTGTGGAACTAATGCTACATTTTGTACCTAGAAAACATCAATTCTTTCATGTTATGGGGGATTAATCACTACATCCCTATGCTTATGTTTCATGTGTGTATCAACACCTTCTCTTACCAGAATTGGCCATACACAATTTTGTGTCTCTTATGTGCCCTTTCAAACTTCTTAAGGTCTGGTGCTACTCTTTTTTCTTCACCATGTGGCTTAGATTGTGAATGGCCACTTGCTATGGCACCACTCATCAACTTATCAGCACTGTGGGGTTTTAAAAAAACATTTGAAGGAGTCCTATTAGTATCCATACCATTCCCTTTTTCTTGAAGTGGTAATGCAAAGGTGATAGGAGAATTATCCATAGATTTCAAAAGCATTTCCTAAGTCCTCTATCTTAGAGAAGACCTAGAAGTACTAGTCTGACTAGTAGCAGAAGTCCATTCAATTATAAGTTATGTAGTAGGAATTTTCAAAGGAAATTGAGGAGATTTTCCTCCTAAGGGATCCATCCTGTCAGCTCCTTCTTTCATGGGTGGAAGCTCATCTTTTAATTTTCCCAAATCCCTGAGGTTATTAAGAAATCTTGTGCTTTTAATTGATTTATCAATGTTCTTCTGGGTTAACCAATTCAATGATCTCCTCATTACATCAGTTATATGGGCATATGAATCATTTGATTCCTCTTCATTCCAATTCAAAGGGGTTGTCAGTTTTCCCTCCACCTTTTGATCAAGATAATATTGACTATCAATATTAGGATCATCTGTAACTCCCTCGGGGATAACAACAATCTCGAAGTCTATAATTTGGGTAAGGGTCATTCTTTAGAAGTCTCTTAGCCTGACCTCTTCCTCATCTCTACAATTCATCCAATAATCCTCAAATTGAGGCTCATGTTCAAAAGTGTTTACAAGATTGTTGAACACCCACCTGATGTTATAATTGGCCCTTTCCTCAAACCTTTCCATCTCAAACTTTTTCATCTCATCTTTCATTAATCTGGCCTTCATAATTAAAGGGCAAGATTACTTTCTAACCTTGATGGGAAACTTAATGTTTGTCTTGTTTTTTTAGTAATTAATTTATAAACTTGTGTCAATTGTCTTGCCAATTCACAAAAATACATTTTTTCATCTAAGTACCTAGGAAATTTACATGGTTGACCTTCAAATCCACTAAACCTAATGTATGTAAAATTCTTGTACTGAATGAAATAACATCCATATTCCATGATTAATTTTCTAGCCTCATCAGAAATCTTGTATTGTTCCCATTCTCGCTTGAATAAACATATGATTGTTGCAAAGAAGGTATCATTAACCAATATCACATTCCCTTTCCAATTAACCAACTGTAATTGAGGAAAAATATCATGCATTTGGCGTTTTTTAAATTCAACACGTGGTAAGAGGTTAGGGAAATGCCTGTGGCCTAGAATATTATAAATCAAATAAGTCATCATGTAAAATTCCAATTCTGAAGCACCACCCATCCCTATTTTTACTTCCAGTGCTACCATGTAGTCATGAAGTGCTTCTACGATGAAGGTTGCCTACCAAATGCTCCCCTTATTCTCCAAAACTATCCACATATAGGTGCACCTCCATTCCTTGAATTCATTTGTGGTCTCCAATCCAGCCATTCGACTCAACAATATAGTCATATCCTCTATTTCTTCAACAGATTGTGCCCTAACCAATATTTTAGGGATTCGAGTGGTTTCCTTCTTTTCTGCTAAGAGCTATTTAGTATTTATGAGCCTAGCATAGTCCTTTTTCTTTGCCACATAATTTTGAAGGGCTAAACCAATACCTAGGGTTATTGGATTTCTTATTACACACAATTTTAGCATTATCCGTATGGCTGTAGGTGTCAAAGTAAAAAATTTCTCACCACTTCCATCCAGTACTTCCCTATTTTTTGGGTTATAATTCATAACGCAAATCCATACTAGTTCTAGGAAGTGTATTGAGGGTGGAATAGCACCAGCTAAAGAAATATCACTATCTTGAATTGCTTTCATGGATTCACTCTTGTTAGGGATATTCAATCTTTGTAAAAAACTCTTTTAAGTCAACATTAATTAAATCCATGTTTGTGATTCTAACCAGATCACTAGTGATTCCCGATGTAACTAGAAACCTAGATGGCATGGTGTTCATCTTTAATGCCTTAGTTTTACTTCAAATTTCCTTGCCAATGAAATAAGATTACGGGTGTGTCTTAGTTCTTACCAATTTTATAGTGAATACCTCTGTGATTTAACTCTGATTCAAAACCTTTTCAATCTCTAGTTTTCAATCAAAGCTCCACGATTGATTTCACATTGTTTCTTAAAGAAAAAAAATCTTAAAGTGTTTAAAGAATTCAAAATTTCTCCTTGATTTGTGTGAAAATGCATTAATGGCTGTAGACATTAATGTGTTGCATCATGGTCATCCATTTCACCTTTCCCAATTTTAAATATGAGTTGTCCAGATGGAATAGCCTTATGCAATGTGGGCTCAGGGAAAATTTTTGCACTTTTGAATTGTGTTTTAAACACATACACATTTATCTATTTGACCCGATTGTGTGCTTTTGACTTTCATCTTGAGTTTGACATGTGGTTACATCTTAACAGTGGTGGAGCTATGGGTTATTTCTTAATATTTGTTCTCTTTCTCATTTGAACTCAAAATTACCAATTTTCTTCGATAACCCGCTTCCCCGCTCTTTGTATGAGAAAGAGCCACGTGTCCTTGGCGGGCCTCGAGAGATTATTTGCACTTTTATGCTTTATTACCTTAGTGTGCATAAATACAACCATGCCTCGATTTCCTACATTCAACCAACTTGTGACACATGTATTTATTTGTAGGTGGAGTCAATTTATGTTTTTTGCACCTTTTGACTATGAATATTCAGAAGAATATTCATCAGGCCTTGGGGATTAATGTGCAAATTGTGAATGTTATAAAATTGTTACAAGTTTGCAACTTAAACCCGCCATACCATGACCAACTGGAGCATGCCACATATCATCGGGTAGTGGAGCTAAATATGAAAAATTGTAACATGATCAAGGAATAGTGTACATAGGTAATTTTCCTTATTTAAAACCAATTCAAGATCAATTTTTTGCAGGAATTTTGAGAACAACATATCTAACACAATCCTAGACCAAAAAAGGAATAAAAACCTAAACATGGGATTTTCAAATGAATTTAACATGAATGTAAATTTTGAACTCACATTTTCACATGGGGAAAACAGAAAACATAAAAAACATTCGAAGGCATGTTCCAAACAAAGGCATGAGATTATTTCGAGCACCAACGATGGGCATTTGAAAATTACAAAGACCTTGACTTAATCCTCAAAGCATACACTGTTCAGGAATAAAATGAGGTTAATAAGGTGAAAACAACCAAGATAGATGAAAATCTTGGGTGAGAAGAGATAATGGTCGAGATTGCGAAGAATTGAGAGGCACTTAAAACTATTAGAGAATATTTTGACACAAGGATTAAGGAGATCAGATCATTAGTTTCATGGAGAATGGATTCCTTTAAAGGAGTGATCTCATGATTTGTTGGGGTTATGAGAGAGCTAAAGGAGAAGGTTGAAAGTATGGACCCTGCATATGTGTCGAATATTATCAAGGCAGTGCTAAATCCATTTGTTAAAGAACTAACAAAGTGGCAGGAGATGGAGAGTATCCTCAATGTAGAATTTCCCAAACTACTGTAGTCAACCCAGAAATAAAATAAAGTGTAGGGCCCGGAAATTCTTTAATTCATTGGGTATATTCCCCTTATTATTTCATTTACACATTATTCATTCTATTCTTGAGAGATATTCTGTGATGTAATGTTGTCGAGGATGGACAATATCACTAGTGTGGGGTAATGTTGGTCAAATAAATTGAATAAGTGTCCATAAAACATAGAGTCTTGTGCACAATAAAATGCATGTGCATGATATCAAGGTAGTGTGAAAGGGGCGTGTGTAGAGGTAGAATAGGTCAGCCCGTGGAGTTGCACACTAGAAGACATGTAGTTAAGGACTTAGCCAATTTTCCAAAAAGGCTAAAAATAGAAAAGTAGAGTTGGAGTGTAACCCAAGTAAAGATCCAGAAATAGATAAAAGAAAGATGAATTTTCAGCCAAGAAAGGATAAAAGAAGCACACATAAGGCAAGATAAAGCACATACATGGGTTAAACTCAAAATAGGAATTAAATCATGTTATGTTTACGATGATTTATCATTGTAACAACATGCAAGATATTTTTGTATGCATGCCTATTGTTAGGAAATTGTATGAAAAGTGAAGGGAAAGTCCCCACCCTATAAATATTGATGATGTTTTATAGTTTGAGAGGTCGAGTTGAGAGTCTAAGACTATAGTGACTGTAGAGATACTATTCTGAGTATGGTCTGAATTTGTGTGAGTGCGCACATGGTCCAACACATGGATATATTGAGCCATATTGTAATCAAATACTCATATATGTTTGGTTATGGTATTTGTAATGGGTAATGATGGTAGTTCGTATATATGTATTCAAACTTCTTGAGTATATAATGTTGTTATGCTAGTAGTAAATATCTTGGTGTTATTGTTCTTGATGGTTTGTTTCCTTATTACATGTGTCTCCAATTTCCATGTTTATGTTGGTTATTATACATGAATGGATGTCTTGGTTATGAATATGGTAACTATATATGTTAACCTTCTGATAGACATAATATAAGAGGGACCTGGTTGTTGTGTGCGCTTTGAGTGAGTATTCAGATATGTTTGGATGAAGTTTCAGTGCACATAGCTATTGAGTGGGTAAAATAAATACTAAAATTATTAGCCATAACATTTTTCTCTTATTATGCTAGAGAAATTTCATTTTCTAGATGAGTCAGCTGTAGACACAAAATCATGCACTTTACACAATATTTAGTGTTGGTCTCATACTACTTTTTAGAGGGGTTTTTAGTGAAGAAAGTACTAATTAACCCTTTTCTTTTGGCCATCTTATTATTCTTGATATTTTACTTTCACATGCCCAGTTTGTCTTGGTCATTTATCATTATTTTAGCCTCAACTGGGGCGCCCATAGTCCTTGGGTGCCCCAGTCCTTTTCACACTTTCCCACCACTTTTTTTACTCTTTGTAGCCATTTTAGATCCTTATATTTATGGTGGTTGGCTATTTCAAGGTTAATTATGAAATTAGATCAAGAGAACCCTGTAAATATAAAGTTATGAGACCATAATGAGGGAACTAGCACTAGTCATTCCTATCATTCATCTAGAATTACATCCATCTATTGCATTAGAGATCAATTACATCCACATATCTCCATCACCAAAGCACAAGGATAGGACATTTACATCCCACTTCATAGGAGGAGGGATTTTATTCTATTCCATGCACACATTCTATTACATTTTCTACATCTAGTTATTGCTCACTACTTCAAAAAGTGTGATTGGCACAAGATCACCTAGGGAACATTATGCATACATTCACTAGAACTAAATTTGGGTCTGAAATGTAGTGCAATGCTCAGTTAGTAAGCCCACTGTTTCGGAAGTTGAGGTTAGTCTGACCCATTCATTTACATTTTTATTTTTTAGGGATTGATGTTTGTTTAGGGTTTTGCAGGTCTTCTCATCATCTTGGAATATCAACAACATATGATATAGGGAGGTGAATCTGATGTGACAGAAAGAAAGGGTTGTAGACCACCTCCTAGCCATATGAGTGTAATTTTTCAGAGCTTTTGCATAAACTAGGGTGCCCATTTTATAGACTAAAGATCCTGCAGGTGCCCTAGTCCCCTCCTAGGCACTCTAGTCCAGGGAATCAATCCAGATCCATCCTTTTTGGGGCATCTACAAAGTTTTTCCTTCTTCAATATTTTCTAGTCACCTTTGTGACATAGTCCTGGGAGCATCTTCTATTGAGTTGATTTCTTTCCTTTTCTCTCTTACATATTAGGGCTAGTATTTCCTTTTGCATAGTTGTTTGGATCATCTATATACTTCTTTACTGCATTTATTTACTTTATTTATATTTTTTCATAGCTTAGATTAACTATCCCCATATCCAAATTTTAATTAATCACCAACATAAAATAATTCCATTAAAAGGCTTTGAAAGAATATTTATTCAAGGAGTATTTTGCAAGGTGATTTCAACAAGTATTTTTGACTATATATGAACTGTGCCAATCTATGATCCTAGGATATATTGAAGATGAGATATTATTCAGTGCATTATCCTTCATAAAATCAAAATTTCTTAACATAATGGATAGAAATTTAGAAATTTGTCTGAGATTGTATATTTCAATTTATTCCATAGAAATGTTTCTTTACGAAAGAGCACTTGGATTATGGAATTCACTTGTCAAACAAAAAGGAGTAGTTAATATTGTGACTGATGTGAGAGATCCAAACATATCCACCGAACACACTTCCAATTCATTAGAATTTGAGGAGTCTAATGAAGAATGGGTGTCTCTAGGGAAGCGTTGTTTCAATTACTAGAGTCCTAATTTCTTGTCTACATTCTAGACACTATTGAAAAAATGGTTTGATTATTTATATATTTCATATCGAATAAGTATGATCTGGTCTTACTAGACTATATATATTATTTTTCTTGTAAAAAAATAATGTTTTATCTTTTGTTTTATTATTTTAAGAAGGATAGTGATTTATGTAGATCCATCTCTATCTGGTTAATATTTTATCTTTGTATGACACATAATTCTTTTCTATACTCAAACAAATACACACCAAACATATAAACCATGCAAAACCTCTCCAAAAAGTAAGATAAAAAAAATTCACAAGAAATCATAAATGTGAATACAAGAGTGCATATTAAATTATTAAAAAAAATTAAAAATGTGTCATAACTGCAAATAGAGTTCAAATTCATAATTAAACTTGTATACATACTAACAAGTGGAAGATTAATTTATGAAGACATGTATGTTTTCATAAATCATTGTCAGCCAATACAATTACAAAATTTTGGCTTGTTATCAATTTCTTTTTAAAGATTTCAGGAACTTTTTTTCATATAAGAACACATAATGAGGGTATCCTCTTCTCTGCCTATGATTCTGAGTCATAGTATTCCTTACGTTCGCAACACAGAATAAAAAAGGAAAAACTGGATGGCCACTATCTTTTAACTCATATGTCAGTGTCAGAATTTTCATAATACACATGTCACATGGTGAAACTAACTTTTTTTCAATTTTGTGTTTTAGGAGAAACTTGAGCTTCTTCTTGTAATGGAGGCGGTGTTTTCTTAGTTTGTATAATGTTTTACTCTAAAACTCCTGATCTATGTAAATACTATGTTGCACTATTGATATTTTCAAGAATATTTTTCTCCTCCCTTACAACATCTCTTGATGAAAATAGTGATGAATTAGAATATTTCTTTTCTTTTAGTAAGATTTTTGGATCCATCTTATGCTCCTTGATTATCTTTCTCAATGTATTATTATTTTTATTTAATAATATTTTCTTTCTTTCAATTGTATAAATGCATTAAATATTTTACGAGAATTCTTCAAATGTGCATCAAATACATCTGCTTCTTTCTTTAAATATTCATATTTTTTCTACAAAATATAAATTTATTAGATAAGTTCTAAATAATTTATTGCAATACTCATAATTTCACAAATTTTCACATGTAAAAAATGACATACCACAACTTTTTTCTTTTTCTGAATTTACAATTAAAACATTATTTTTGACTCTATCCCATTTGTTGTAGTAAGCATTGGATTCATCATTAATATTTTCTAACCCATTTAACATCATATCTAAAACTTCATCATCATAATCATTATTATAAAAAATTCTACCAAACTAAGCTTTATTTAGCAAAATGTCAAGCCTTATTGGTTGGCTTTATACGGTAGTAACAATGAATTCCTTTGAGCATGATTATAGTAATGGATATTTATTTCTTTGATCAAAAATTTGGCTCTGTACTCCAACTTATACACTAATTCCACATCTCACATAACCACTTCCTGAATTGTGGCCCCCACACTGTCTAGTATCATATTTTTGACAACAAAATATGTCTTTCAATCAACTGTGAGTGGAATTTGACTTGGTGGAGGAGGGGAATCTTTGATTCCATGGATATTTTGTTTCACTTACACTTGAGCAGGTGGAGTACTTTGTATCATATCATGGGTGTTGAAATAATTACCTGTCTCAGTGTTAACACTATTAAACCCCAAAAAAATATCATCGAGCTCAATTTGGTTCAAAATTTGGGTATCAGTTGCACTCTAGATATAACCTAGTGAAAAACTTGGAAATTTAGAGGTTGTGGGGTGAACTGTTCCTACGGAGTCAACAATAAATGTAATATTCTTCCCTGTAAATTATCTTTTTATTCATACCACCCGTGGTGGTGGTACCATACGCCTGTTTACAATTTTTCGTGTTCTTCTATTAACTGCAAGAAGCAAAGTATTAAAAAATTAAACATTATACCCTTGTAAATACTATATATAATATTTACAAGTAAACAAAAGAAATTAAACATTATAAATTACCTGGAATGTTTGGAAAAGAGACCATACAATTTTGTGAGAAAGACTGAGTTTTATCTACACAATCAAACTTGGTATTTGTTGTGAAAAATGTAAAATACTAAAACGTGATTGAAAAATTATAGAGTAGATAGCTTGGTATTGATTTGTTATACTAGCTTAGTTATAAATGATAATATAAATGCATATAGAAAATTGTGGATGGAAAGTTGGTGGCGGAGGTATCAAACCCCTAGGTCTTTTCTGTCAAGGAAATTGAACCAAGGTTGATTCCACTAAATCCATATCAGAATCATCAAAATCCTTTGGATGTTCTTTTCCCCAGTCAATATCCTCCTTGTGAGATATTGAAGCTACAATTATTCTCTTCAGAATATAAATTGTTATTATTATTGCATTCAAAAATAATTAATTGTTATAATGTTAAAATAAAAATTAATTGTCACATGTTGTTCTTTAACAGAAAGACCTATCAATAACAAATTTTCATTTATTGCAGTCAGAATTTATCCATTTTGTAATTGGTGGAAATATTCTTGATATAAAGAAATATGATAATTGGTACAAGAAAATAGAGACTTCAATTTATCAGATGCATTGATATTAGAATAGGCATTGTTGACATCTGCTTTAATTCAATTGGACAACTATGTGCACCAATCGAATTATTGCCCCACTAGGGTCCGCAATAAATATTGAATAACACAATGTTGAATGTTAGCAGATCTACCATGCAATAAAATCCTAGATTGAAATATTGATATCATTGTAAGAAATAAATAATGTGTAACACCTTGTATAATAAGGCCTCTTTTAAAGTGATTAACTACAACTTCAAAAATAGAAAAGAAAAGTTAGATACTGGGATAGTCAACTGATATTAAAAATAAATTAATTGAAAATAAAATTTAATTTACCATCAACATGCACATTATAATGATAATCCAATATTTTTTTGTCTACATTAGTTAAGATACCCTTTGTATTCACAACCATCTGGTTTGGATGTGGTAAACCATTTAATCAATGGATGTTTAGGGGCTCCATACTGAATGAAAATGTACGATCTATTAGAGGGACGATAAATTTTTTGTCTAAATGGTTGTAAGAATTGATCAGGTAATCAAGGACATGAGCATCTGTTTCAAATTAGGGCATGTTGATAAGCCTCATGAATTGTGTTTTTTGCATCTAGTATTTCTTTGTATCTTTGAGTTTCTTTAGTGCAGTGATTTGAGGGAACATGAGATTTTGGTAATGCAATTTGGGGATAAGAGTAGTTGTGGAACTAGTCATTGTTGATTATTTTGTTATAAAGCTACATGAGAGGGAGGGTCCAAAGGGAAATTCAAGACTCAAGTTGTAGTCTACACGTTGGTTGTGGGTGCCGAGATGGTTTTATAGAAAATTGAAGTCAAGAGAATGTTATAGATTCGTAAAAGACTTTGTGAAAAAGCAAATAAATGAACCTTGTAGTGATATACATAGGTCAAGGGTTCCTAGTGAGGAAACGTGGCCAAAAAATATAGGTGGATTGTTTCAAGGCCACAAGTATTAGGATATAGTGAAGACAATAACATCTATCTGACCAAATTTTTGTGTGAAGAATATCGAATTTTAGTAACGACGACCACCAAGATATGAAAAGACAGATAGTAAAGAGATGACCATTTGTTCCTAGGAAAGATAGTCAGGTAGGAGAAAACCATGAAATAGATGTGCGTACATACATGGAGAAGATGACCATAGAAGATGATTTTCCAATACAATACGTCTAAGCTAGATAGACGATCATCTAGTGTCAAAGAGACAGTCACAGAATAGACCCACGCCTATCTGGGAGACGGTCAAACAAGAGATGATCATCTAACACAACAATGTCTAATGTTAAATATATGTCTATCTAGTAACCATCTAACTTTTTCTTGTTGGCCGACCATTTGTCTCACATCCAGCAACCTTGTGAAACAACATAAATCTTTGGCATATCGAATCACCTTTTCCATGAAACATATTATTGGATATTCACCATTTTTTTGAAATTCAATTCCAAATATTCATCAAACTATTCTAAGTTTTTTTAGGGTGTCTTAAAATGAACCCTGGCAATATCATGTTATACAATTCCCGACACAAGAGGTGGAATATTTCCTTGGACACACGTGGGTTTCATCATAGATATCATCAAGCATTAGAGTGTGTACACATGGGGATGCACATTATTAGCTCAGGTTTATCATGAGTTACGCATGTTCGTGACATGGAGGAGATTTCGATTGGATGTGGGATTCTTACTACATTGTTGGGCCTATGAAAATATATTTGTTGTGATGCCACTAGGTATACCTTCGATGAGAAGGTGATCTAGGAGACTATGTAGTGGGATTCATGAGATGATGTTTTGATTAGATGAGACATGATGGGGTCAAGAAAAACTAGTCCTATTATGTTAATCGACTACGGAGTTTGTCTATAGATGATGTAGTCTGGAGACCTTATGTATGGTACCCTGCATGGATAGGAAATGGATGCAGGGTTGGATGGAGCAAGGATGGTGTGATGGGTGTGGTGGTGGAGGGAAGAGATGGTAGAGGAAGTTCATTTTCCTTGAATGTGAAGATAGTTTGGATTTCCTCAATAGACTCCTAGTGAGCCGATAGTATATCAACGAGATCATTGAGAGAGAGATTTACCCACACCAGTAATAGATGAGGCAAGGAAAAATGAGAAGGCAGGAGAACCAAATTTTATTGATGTAGATGATGGAAGGGTAGTGGAGGGGTTTAGTGCACGATGGGCTATGTAGTGGGCCACTCATGGAGGTGGTGTGAGGAGGTGATAGAGGGGTGGAGATGAGGAGGAGAAGGGTGATGGTGGAGATGAGTTAGCTAGGATGTAGGAGTATCGTGATACTTTGTAGGTAGAGATGGATATGCTGGTGGTCAAGCAGGACCCTACTCCCTAGGAGCACAATAAGCTATAGTAGGAGATAGACTATGTACACCTAGAGTGTGACACCTATTTGTAGTAGTGAGATTGGTATTTCCAACAATAGGAGGCACCATGGGTGAAGTATAGAGAGGTGGGTATGGATTCAAAGGCAGCCATGAGTGTAGCTCAGGGGGCATGTTATAGTACTGAAAGGAAGTAGTACCTTATGGTGGAGTGCCAGTTGTAGGAGGGAATATGGGGCATCCTGGTTTTGTGACCATTGAGCAATATAGAGTGTTGGGTAAGGAGATGAGATACTATAAATGCTTAGTTACATAACACCTTCTTGGTGTGCCTCATTATGTGGAGCATAGAGTGAGCGAGCATATATCATCTTGATATGATAGATCAATCAGAACTGTGAGTGTCACTCAACCATGGAGAGATTCATGTCCAGATGGAGGATCCACAAGAGGCCAGTGTGTTTCATATTTTGATTTTACCACATAGGATGTGTGTTTTTGTAAATGATCCGATTATAGATGATTTTGTAAATGATCCCTTTTGGGGCTTGTTGTATATATATTCAATGATATATATGATTACTATGTTTTGGATTCATGTGTTGATGATTCTATGATGAGATGTTGAGATAATACATCATTTAAATGTATTTGATATGATGTTGAATGTGTAGATGTTTAGATGTCAATTCTAGTTAATGTTGATATTTGATATTTGATGTGATGTAAGAGGTTAACATGACATGGATTAGAGTGTATTGATCTTGATGTATGTTTCAAAATGTTATTTAATCGTGGTTAGGAGTAAATAAAAAATGTTTACTTTTTGGACTAGATTTGATTCACATGTAATATGATGAAAAATTAAATATGACAACGCACTTTAGGCCTTGTAACAAATTTTACCATATAACTAACAATAATTAGTCACATGTGGGACCTTGCATAAAGATGGAAATGAGATTGTATACCTTCCTAGAATATGGGAAGGGTTGACATATGTTGTTTTTATGAGGGGAACATGTTATCCCTTTGATGGGTTGTAGGCCTGTGCCCCAGCTAGATTTTTATTGCACAAATTGATCAATGTGAGAAGTTTTATTTGATAGGAAATTTGATTGATGTGGGAAGCTTTCCTAGGATTCCTTTTGATTTTTGAATTTTTGAAGAATGATCGATGCGGGAAGCCTTTTTATAATGATATGGTAGTCATCGTTCCAGGGAGTGTTCTATGATTTTTTATTGTGATAGTTGTCCTTCATGGGATCAATCTATATTTAGAAGTTGATTGATGTGGGAATATTTCCTAGGATTCCTTTTGATTTTTGATTTTTTGAAGGTTGATCAATGCGGGAAGCCTTTTTATAATGATATGGGTAGTCATTGTTCCAAGGAGTGGTCTACGATTTTTTATTTTTTATTTTGATAGTTGTCCTTCGAGGATCGGTTTGTGTTTGATAATAGGATTAATAGTTGTCCTTCGAGGGATTAGTCTATATTTTTGATAGTTTGCATCTGTAGATATTCTTGATTTTTTTATTTTTATGTTGAGGGTAGGACTAATAGGCCATCTGGGGAGGGGATAAAATGTGTGTACAAACTACTCATGTGTATCTCTTAACATGTTTTTAGTTGGTAGACAAGGGAAAGATGGGAGTAATGATTGTAGGGTTCCTACTGAGGAAGACCTTGTCCATGTGGAAGATGCAATGAACAAAGCCATGGTGCTCATCTTTAAGGTCATAGTTAAAGGATGTTAATGGAGGACCACTTAATTACAAATCATGACGATAGTAAATGATAGGCTAGTGGTGCAATAAGATATTCTATGTGACTAGTGTCATGACAATAGATGTGTTAACAATAGAAAGGCCGTCAGTGAAAGGAATTTAGATGTTCCATTTTAGGTTTATCATCAAGTGAGGCTAAGTGATAGGCTCCCAAGCCATACTTGTGAGTGATGACATATAAAATGATCTATTTAGGGGAAAAATTTCCACATTTACTCCTTTTCAAACTAGTGGCATTTCGATTATCTTTGAGGACAAGATCACCAATGTTGAAGTCACGTTCTTTGAAATGTTTTTTATATGCTCGTTTGATGTGTTCTTTATATACATGGCATGTTTAAGAGATGCTAGGTGAGGTTCATCTAAATATCTGAGTTGTTATTGACGTTCTTGATGATAATCCTCATTAGAGATAAAATATCTGAGGGATACACAGAGTGATGGAATTTGAACTTCAAGGGGTAAGACTGCCTTAGAGCCATCAACTAAAGAGAAGGGTGTAGCATCTATAGGAGTATGGATACTAGTTTGATAATCCCAGAGAGTAAACAAAATTTGAAGATGCAAATTCATACTTTCTTGGTCGATGTTACATAATTTCTTCACTTCCTTGTTTTTGAAAAACTTTTCATTATTAGTGATAAGCTTGTGGGGGATGTCGAAGTGACAAAATATATGTTAATAGATGAAATAAATGATATTATTTAATTTAGTAGAGACCAGAGGAATATCCTCTAACCATTTAGTTAGATATTCAATAGCAGTGATGATAGAGTGATGTTGTTGTGATGAATGAGAGTTGTTGAGACCAATGAGATCCAAAACCCATTGTGAAAAAGGCCATAGATCTTAAGCAGGTTGTAGGGCCTAACTTGGGGTATGAGTGAGATTGGAATTTTGTTTACACAACAAATTTCTTGATTTATGCACAAAAATATTGATTAAGGTTGGGCCAGTAATAGCCCATCCGTAGGACATGTTTAGCAATGACCATATCATTGAAGTGTCTACCACATATTCCATCATGGACTTCTTGGATAGATTTAGTGGATTCATGACATTTTAGGCATTGTAATAAGAATCCATAAAACCCTTGTTTATAGAGAACACAACCTACAATGATGTATCAGGTAGTGTATTTAAGGAAATATATTTTAGCATTTTTAGATAAGTCAGATGTTATTTTTGATTGAGAAATATAGTCATATATTTGAGTGTACCATACGTATGTTTGATTGTCTTTGATGATATTGATAGAGGGAATTTCATTGGTGTGAGATGGTTAATCAAGCATATATACAACAAAAAAACAATTTGGAATCGTTAGTTGCTAATGGGATAAGTAATACTAGAGAAGCCATGGTGTTTACAAACTTATTGGAAGATCTAGGAATGGTTTGGATAGTGTATTGATCAAAATATTCTAGGAGGAATACAACAATGCTTATACTTTAGTAAGGTTTCATTCTTGCATTGATAAATTATTTTGATTTGGTTGATGATGAGTTGAGAGTCTCTGTAGATGTCTAAAATTTGAACACCAATCATGACTGTTGTTTGAAGATCCATGATGAGAGCTTTGCATTCAGCTATGTTATTAGTGCATTTGAAATTTAATTTAAAGGATAGAGGGATAGAAGTCCCCCAAGAAGGTATGATAATGATATCAGCACCTCCCCCTGCTGACACTTAGATCCATCAAAGAAAAGTGCCATTCTTATAGGAGTATATCCCTAATCAATGATGTTGATGGATCCGTTAGGAAATTTTTCATGAGGTAATTGATTATCAGGAAGGGGAGTTTATGTGAGTTGATCGGTGTTGGATTTCCCCTTGATATATTTTTGTGAGATGAATTATAGATAAAACTCGGTCATGAGCATAAGCCATCAAGTGATATGATCATTGTGGTATGGTTTAGAATGCATGGATTTGAGAGGATTGAAACTGGTGACAATGTATGTTTTATGATTAAGTAGGTAGTGATGAAGTTTAAAAGTTGTGAAGTACAAGGCACAACACAACTTTTTGGCTTTACTGTAACGAGTTTCATAGTCATAAAGTGTGTGGTTTATGTAATAGGAAACCTACTATTTACCCTACTCATCTCCATGAGCAACCATAACACTGAGGTCATTGTTAGGAAATAAGTGTTCATAGTGTGAACATATGGTTAGAATAATTGTATTATTTAATATTTAAATAAATGAAAAGTGTGCAAAAATAGTTGTCATGCGTAACTCATAGATAGGGGTGTGGGAGTAAGACTAGGGAATAGAGGATATATTTGGGGATAAAAATATAAGAATTATCTCCATGATTATAGGTGCAAGCAATTGTATAAAATGCCCTTCCTATTCAATAGAACTTACTCAATTATTTTCTATATTTTATTTGTCTCTGGATTTTTCATATTTTCATGTGCTAATCTCAAATTGTTGTTGCTAAATTTTATCATCAAATGTAGAGTTTTTTATCATCTGGTATCAGAGAAGGTTAGGAATATTTATGAGATTGATTGCAAGACAAAACCATAGCCTCAAGGATGCAGAACTAAGAGTTTTGAAGCTTCCATCACCATTTACTAGAAACTGATCTTGAAACAAAATGACTAGTAAATCATATTTTTCTCAAAAACCCATATTCCAAATCTTCTGATTTTTTTGGGGTCTGAAGATACGTATTTTATTGCTTTATGGTTAAAATTTCATAATAACCCATTTTTTGATTTAAGATAAAATGTGAAATAGATTCTGGTGTTTGAAGAAATTATGGAATTTGTATATGATTAAAACAATTTTTTTTGTCAAAGTTTATTTTTGCATTTGTTTGGAATGGCAATTAGATATGGTGTGAGTTTGATCTAATCAAACATTTTTTTTCTTGTACATGACATCCATAGTGAGGGGGTGTATTATCGGTTGAAACCGACACCCAATAGAATTATAAAATGAGACTCAAAGACAAATTCAGTTGAGTTAGCAACATCACAATGGAGGCTAGACGCATAGGAGGATGGAGGAAAATTGGCATCTCTTGTTAGTAACCAAAAAAATATTGATTCATGGTATTGGTGAAATTTTCTTTTTGTTGTAATAATGAACAGAAGTAACATTCATGTTTAAAGCTCCTGCATGATCATAATTTTTGTTTTGTAATCTCTCTAAGTTAGAATCAATGATGTGAGAAAAATAATGTACGTTGCTATGTAGTGGTTGTTTCTACTAGAAAACAATTTTCTGATTTGGAAGTTCTCTTTGAAAACCTCATATTGTTTGAGTTTTTGGTACTCATTGAAAACATTCATTTCTATGTAGATCATGAGTAGGTACATGAGATAGCTTTCCCCATGTTCACACTAAGGGGGTGAATGTTAGGAAATAAGTGTTCATAGTGTGAAAATATGGTTTGAATAATTGTATTATTTAATATTTAAATAAATCATAAGCGTGCACAAATATTTGTCGTGCACAAATATTTGTCATGCACAACTCATAGATAGGGGTGTGGGAGTAAGACTAGGGAATAGAGAAGAGATTTGGGGATAAAAAGATAATACTTGTCTCCATGATTATAGGAGCGAGTAATTGTATAAAATTCCTTTCATGTTCAATATAAATTACTCAATTATTTTCTATATTTTATTTGTCTATGGATTTTTCTTGTTTTCATGTGCTAATATCAAATTGTTGTTGCTAAATTTTATCATCAAATCTGGATTTTTGTTATCAGGCATGGTTAGTAGTGGGTATTTATAGGTAAAATATCCCCCCCTGCATGGAGGTGTAAGCACGGGTGATGATAGAATATATCATTTGAGGTCATTAAAGTATTTTTGAAATTTGTGATCCCATTTGAAATGGACAGCCTTTTGAAGAATATGGTAAAAAGGTTGATAAAGATATGAAATATGTGAAATAAAACAATGAATTGATTGAAGTGTACCTTGAAGGATACAAAGTTATTTGAGGTTAGAAGGGGAAAGTATTTCGATAATGGATTTTATTTTGAAGGTGTATACTTCAATTCCCCTGATAGAAACAATAAACCCTTAAAGCTTACCGGTGAGAACATTGAATACGCATTTAGCATGGTTAAGGCAGAGGAAGAACTAGATAAGATGGGAAAATATGACATCAAGGACAATGAGATGGTCTCTAAATTATTTAGATTTTCCTAAGAGGACTTCGACATATTCTTCCATGGTTTTATGAGTGATATCATGGAAGATATATGTCATGAATTGTTGATAAGTGGCCCCTACATTTTTAAATCCGAAGGGCATCACACGACAAAAATTCCCCCATGGAGTAATGAAGAAATTTTTATGTTGGTAGGCCATTACGATAAGGATCTGATTATAACAAAAGAAGCCATCCATAAGAGACAACATTTCATGGCCACCGGTGATGTCAAAATTTTAATTGGTGTTAGGGAGTGGGAAGTCATCTTTAGGACATGAGAGATTAAAATATTATAAATTTATACAGATGTGTAACTTTCCAGAAGCTTTGGTTATGGGTACGATATTAGAAACACATTTTAGGTAATTATAAATACCCAATTTTACACATGCTATAGTCGGAATAGTTTAAAATCCCCAATGACGATTGATATATTTTCCAATGGTGTTCAAGTCAAATTTCTCATTTACAGTATATATATATTTGTAGCCTAGAGTGCTTTCCATTTCCATTTCCATTTCCATGATTTTCTCACCTTCCTTTGTCATTCTGTCAGCGTTTTCCTTAGTTTTTGAAATTAAGTCACAGAACCGCCCTAGCAGTTACACAACTACCATAGTGGTTATGAAACTACCGGTCTTCCCTCAATAGCAATTATGTAACCACCCTGACGGTTGCGCAACTGCCCCTCTGCATAGACCAGTAGTCTTTAGCGGTTTTACCCAAGACTCTTTTGGCATATTTTAAACGCGTGTCAAATTCTTCAAACTTGATTTTAGCGCACATTTCTTTACCGATTTAGATTTTCTTAGGCTCATTTGACACATACCTAATTCTTCTTCCCTTCTTGCTATTAATTATGAGTTAACTGCCCCTTCTTTGAGAGAGATGGCCTTTCTTGGCTGATAAATGGCTTAGGCCATTTCTCTTCCTTTTCCCTATAAGATCCAAGCTTCTATCTAGAGCATTGGTTGGAGATTATTGTTTTGAATTACATTGTTATGACGTTGTAATCTTGCCAAGAAATACAAAATCAATATTAGTTCCCTTGTATTTTAATTCTCTTTCCTTCATTGCTACCAGATTGCTTGCAAGCCATTCCTACTCCAACACTTCTTCATTACTTATTTCATACAACCTAGTACAGGTCCCTAGATTCATCTGAGTAATAAATTGGAAAATAAGTTGAGGGGATAAGAGAGCAAAACCATCACTAGATTTATCACAATTATACACTTCTAGGTTGGGGATGTAATTAGTTTCTTGAATCTTTCTTTAATTTCTATAGATTTCTATTCACAATATGTTAGAGTATTTAATTCCAAAGTAAATACATTAATATATGTTTCATTTATTTACACAAATCTTATACTGAAAGTTGCTTCCTTGCCTATCCCTATGGGTTTTCACACAAGGTTTTTCTAGAAGAATCTCCTGCATTAGTTTAGTATCCATTATAATTTTGTTTTAGCTTGTAATATTCTATTAGATCCTATTGTTTCTACCAGGGAATTTTCAGGGGAAATAGATATTTTGAGAACCTTTAATTTCTTCCTATGACTCTGAGGTAAGAGCAGAGGAATTAGTAATCCAAAAATACCAATTAGAAAATATTTTCTTTTATTAGAATAGGTTAGATCCACATTGCTTAGGGAAAAATACCACGCTAGGTTATTCACTTGTTCAGTTCTGTTAATATTATTGTAGAGGTAATTTCAATTTCTTTGTATTTCTTCTATAGATTTCTTTTATTAGTTTCCAGAAATCATAAAAATCTAAAAATATTAGATTAGTTTAATTAGTTTGTTTTACTCATTGCATTTCAATTATTCAATTGAAAAGAAAAAAAACATTAGAATAGATTTGTTTAGTTTGTTAAATTAGTTGTTCCTTTTTTAATTAGTTTTTGGCAACACATAGATTTAATTAATTCAAGGAAAGTAATTGAGATGAGTTGAATTAAATTTGGTTGTTTCCATTTGTTAAATTAGGAACAAAGACTCGTTATATGGAAAGTAATACAATTCCCCACATGTTCTTAGTTGGCCTAGGTTTAAACATCAACCTTGCCTTTGATGGATGCTTTGTGAGTTAATTGCTTCTCTAGTTTGATAGTTTTAACATCCCACATGACCATTCTAGACCCTCAACAATTAAGATATTACGTATGCGATGATCAAGTCCCACAAACGAACACATCTTACTTACACACAGAAATAGACATAGGCCTTAGATTTTTGGTTTTTTGATCCACGCCATTTAAACCTGCCATCATTTCCTAACTGATAGCACTGAAGACTGAAATAGAAAATTCTTACAAGTTCTTGCTGAACCATCCTGGGAAAAAATAGTTCCCACAGTCCACTCATTTGTCTTCTTCACACGTTTCACTCTTGTGATCCCATGACCTTTTTTAGAAAATTCTACGAGGAAAACGCATGAAATTTCACACACTTTCCACAACCCTTTGAGAGTATTTTTCGTGATCTATATATTGACCACCATTTACGTGCTTTCATCATCTTAGACCGTTCCATCTCACCCACGCAGGTAAGACATGATTTTTCTTCCTTACACGAGAAAATTCCATTAGTGGCCATACAGGAAATCAGATTGCATTTATATTTCATTATTCACATTTATCCCATTCACCTTATATTTATCCATTCTACATCAGCTATCCTGGCATGACCTCGGGAGGTCAAGTGTGCCTAAAAGTCACATGTTGATTTTCAGTCATACAAAATTGGTGAACCCAATGTGAAGGACTACTTCCTTTTCATTTCCATTGTTCCTACCTTCTTTCATCCATCCTTATCATCTCCCATTATTCTACGGATATTTATATACCCCCTGAATATGTTGGGTTAGGAATATGAAAGGCCTATTTTGGGTCTTGAAGCATATTATTACCACATGGGTATGTAACATACATCCTCATTATGTAGTTGGGCTGAAAATTAATCATCCAATTTACCTTCCCCTCAAAATCCTCCTCCTCAAGGTGTCAAAAATAGACCAAGATTAAGGAAATTGATCAACCTACATATAGCCCACAACCTGAGCTCTCTGGTTCAAACAACATAACATTCACAGGAGAGAAAGGATCTAATCCTCGGGTCCTATTTAGACCACTAATTAGCATGTAATATGGTTCACTCCCATCTTACCTATTGCCAAACAATGAGCTCTTAGCACACTTCACTTGAAGTGATGAGCATCTTAATGCAATATACCAGTCCTTAGACCAGATGCAAGAGTACATTGATGTTCTTCTTCATAACAACTCTTCTATACATCCTCTTATAATAGGCAATACATCCAAAGAGGGGTGCCCTCTTAAGGATCAATCTATAATAGGATATCATGTGCCTTTGCTTCCCAACCAGACCCAAAATGTTCCTAAATCAAATGCAACACCATCTGTGGGTGATGTAATTTTGAAATTAGAAGATAGAGTTAGGGAACTAGAGCTTTCCCAACCTCCTCCTGCTACACCTTTTGCATGGCAAGGAAATATCCCCCGCAATTTAAAAAACATTGGTTATGTGCCCTTGACACATTCACCTCCTCTGGTTTACATGGGTTTTCCCAAACCTGGAGACCTTCTTACCAGATCGGGCATGTTAGGTATGCCCTCTCACACTTTGTATGGGTACCCTCCACATGCACCAACCGGAAGTGTGTCCTCAAATTCCATTCCAACTGGAAATGTGAAATTTCCTAATTTCACACCTTCTACTTCATACTAAAATAATGTCCCTCGGTACGTCCACATGTATTCTAAATCACCATAGGGGGTTATGTTTTCCTTTTTCAGGTCATATACTCAGCCTTAGGGGATGCCTTACACCCCTATGAATGCTTATGTCATGCCATATCAGCCTCTTATTCATCCCCCACTTCCTCATCAAGGGTTGTCCATGGTAGAATATTATGCATTAGGCACATATACTGAATATCTCAAGGATCCCCTTGAATTTACCATATAAATCATAATGCTTCCTTGACTGCTTCCTGACTTTCCAAAGTTCAAGGGGGAGGGGGACCTAGATGTGCATATCAAAAAATACGCAACTGCCATCAGAGATCTATTCCCATGGGATGTAGTTGTAGCTAAAATATTCCCCAAGACCCTTTAGGATATTGTTCTCAACTAGTATTACAGGATACCAAAAGCATCGATTCATTCGTTTAAAAAACTTGTTTTTAAGTTTATAAAGGATTTTGATATGAAAAAACTCTTACGAATAGGAATAATAGAATTACTTCATATCAAGAAAGAGCATAATGAATCCACTACCTATTTCATTCAGAGATGGTGGCAAGTCCTCTACTCCTTAGCGAGTTATGCAAACATGGACCAAACAGAGCTTTGCGATTTGTTCCTTCATTCTCTGAATTGAGAAACAAAAGAATAGGTTCAAAAGTTTTTCCTTAGAACCTATGAAGAGGTCTTGGAGGGTACTCTCTACGTTGACCAAGCAGTGGTTGATAGTGGCCAAAAGCTGTATGGTTCTAATGGGAGACTAGTCAACCCCTCTCAGGGTAGTTCAAACTACCAAAACGGTTCAAACCATAATAACCAAAGACCTAAAGTCCTTAATAAGAACTGAAGTGCTACGACAACAACGTAACCAACCAATCTAAGAAGCCAAATGTTTCCAGAACCAATAATACAAATAACATTAATAATAACATAAATACCAACAATCAAAAGAGTAACAACTGCACTCCTTTTGTTGATGTGGTGGACTTTAGTCATCCTCATCCCCCACCTTAGCAAGTTCAGGCCCAAGGTTTTGTTCAATACCAGATTTGATATCCAAACCAATATAAAAGCCAAGGCTAGAGACCCGTGAACTTCAACTTTAACAACCAACAATAGTACAACAATAGAAACTATGGACCACAATAGAACCAGAATCAAAGACTTCATGACTATGATCCTAATTTATGTTGTGGTTTCCATAGGGTTATAGGACATGATGCTTGTGCGTGCCACTATTGCAATAAATTTATACAAAGACTTTTAGAAGACAAAATTCAACTCTTTGTTGAGATGTTTTTGGCTATTCTTATGGAACCAACGCAAAAGGTTCACATGGGACCCATTTTCCCTCCAAATTATACCTTTGGGGTTTATAGTGACCCCTTCCAATGTGTCCTAAGAATGGAAAGTTCAATCCTCATGGGACTAACAAGGGGATTCCTGTTGGAAACAAAAATCATGAGGCATCTATTTGATCCTCCTTTAGATGGTCAGAATCAAACCAAGATTGTGGGTTTAGTGGAGCTAGAAATCAAACATGAATTTAATACAATAACATCTACCCAATATTACTCTTCACAACCTCTTCCTATCTATCCTTCTATGTCAGATGATACACCAATGGCTCTCAAACTAGTAGGGGCATATGCTCTCATTACAGATATGACCAAGACCTTCTTTCACATTTCATTTTTCAATTTTTTGAAGAACTCATCTACGTATTGAGTAAATTTTTTAGAAGCGTTAGGCCTTAGCCATCTAATTCACATCACCCCTCTTCTAAAGGCACAATTTAATCACATAGACTTTCATGTCTAGCCTCCAGGGCAGCCTAAGAGATATGTTGATTTTCTATTCAACATTAGCAAGATGCCAACTGATGTTGAATTATCACGAAGTGTTTCACCGAATAGTATGCGTACGTAAGAAAAAAATAGATAAGGTATGGGTGAGGAAGAATACCTATGAATGAAGGTGGAAGGTAGAGTGTGTGCGTCCTGATTTCCTGATCCAATGATGATTGTGAGAACTTCCTTTTTGTTAGGAGGAAATGCCTGCGAATAAAAATAAGACCAAAAAAGGAATATTAAACAATATATGTCAGTGGACTGCCTAGCGTATGTTAGATCTGGGAAGTGTGATACTTCCAAAATGGTTGTCAATCCATTGTTTAAAACAACTTAATGTAATAAATAATATGAACCAATAATGTCCTACTATAGCTGATATGATATAGGTATCTCATTCAAGTACAATAAATAAATTTAATCTAACATGCTAGGTTAGGATCAGATCTGAAAGTCAAAAAGGTAAATAAAGTGGTTGGGATAGGTCAGGTTTAAGCTTTAGGTGATTTGGGTTGTTTGGATGAATGGTATGAGGTTGCTAGTATAGGAAGGTTTACAAGACATAGAGACTGACATTGGTATGGTATGACTAATACCGGTTGAGAGGAAACTGACGATGGTTTAGGTTAACTAGCATTGGTAGGGTCGGGATGGTAGAAACTTAGTGAGGGTGGGTTTTGGTGATTCTCTAGGATTACCTAGGGAATGGACAGATAATGGGGAGATAGATGACAATGCTAGGGGTAGTCAGAGGTATTTGGAGTTAGGTATGGGAGGTTAGAAGGTTGTAGGTGGTTAGGTAAAGGGATTGACAGGGAGGTGAGAGGGGATGGGATGCAAAGAAGATTAGAACTCTCAAACAGAGATGAAGAATCTAATCCAAATAAATATGGAAAGGTACAAGTAAAAATGTACTTACTGGTGTTTTACACACCTGGTGGTTGGATGAAGGTGATGGTTGATCTATGGAACTAGTGGTTAGTATTGCAACATTTCTTCTTGGAATGTTACTATGAATCCTTACCTTTCAGATCAGTGTTTGGTTATTAGTTCAGGCTTTCTGGGTGTGCAAGAGTGCTCTAGTGCGTGCTTGCATGCATATCTCTCTTATCCAAGACTTGAATAATTCTTGTAACCTCTCAAACAAGGTTACTAAAGTAGATATATGGTAACTGACGATGGTTTAGGGTGACCAACGTTAGTTTAGGGCTGACTGACATCAATTAAGCTGGGAAATCCTAGGTTTACCAAAAATGATAGATCTTGGCAATCTTTTTGAATAGCTCTGTCTATTCTCATGGATCAAATCAGAATGTTGCGCTTAGATAAGCGAGAATGTGGTTAGAGGAAGAATAGGCATGTGATTTTAAGGTTGAACTAAGTATTAGTTAGTTATTGTGAGTGGATATTGAGTCTTAGTAAAAGGGAAACATTCTAAGAATAGGTTTATGATGAGGTGTCTAGATGAGGTGGCAGAGTGAGGTGTCTAGGTGAGGTGGAAAGTAGTTTAATTAAGGTAATTAAGTAATGAATATTGTGAGCATGGGAATTAATTTAATTGCAGGAAATTAAATTAATATACATGTGGGGTAAAGGGGGATTGTGACCTCAATTTGGTGTCTACATTTTTTGTGTAGCTTGTATTGGTAAGCTATGCTAACAAAAACAAGAAGTGATTTGCCCAAGTTTGGGTGAAGGTGACCCCCCTCAAACAAGGCACTTATGAGGTGTAATACGAAATCAGTGAGTGGATTGATAAATGTGTAGTCGGTGGAAGTGAAGGTAGGTGGGGAAACGTAGTGGTGAACTTGGGTAATAGGTAATAGGCCACAATCCAAAATCAGGTACTGGGAAATGAAAACCAACCACACACATACCTATAGATTGTAATGCGGTACCAAGTTGAAGAGCTTGCAAACTCTACATTGTCCAAGGTCGATAGGTTTATCCAAACAAGGGTGAAGTGCTCAGGTATCCAAGGTATAGGGTATGGTCCGAAAACACAACGTAGGTCAAGTTTAGGAATGTTTAGGTATGTTCTAGTACACCAAAGGTTTGGTCAGGATAAACAAAACACAAATAGAAAGGTATGGTTGTTAGGCCAAAACAACATAGGTAATAACATTGCAAGGTATAACGAAGACATAACGTCAATGGTCACACTGAGAAGGTTGGGGTCAGGAAAATAGGTCATGGCATAGGTAAGGTCTAGGTATAGGTAAAATAACAAATCCCAAGGTGTAACTAAGGAAATGTAGGGGTAGTTTGGGCTTGTAGGTATGGTTCAATAGGTGTCTGTAAGGATAAAAGGTGTTTGATCTGTAACACATTTGACAAACTGTTATATTTCTCTTTTGCATTACAAGTGTAGGCATGTGATTTTCTTGAGTGAGGTGTGTTCCCTTAATTGTTGAAAATCATGCTTGTTATGGATAAATCATTTCTACTCTTGGATTCATTAGACTGAAATGGTATGGCTTGCAAGAATCCATTTTCACTTCTGATAGGTGAGTTACAATCTAGTTTTGAGGGTTGCAAACTTATCTCTTTTAACTGACTCATCCTTGGATCAATTCCAGTGATCCAAGGAATGTTTTAAATCTCCTTACCGGACTGAATGGTAAACTAACATTCATAGGTTGAGAGATGTAGCAGACTGAACTTTTGTATGTTACAAATTCTTTGGTCTTGTAAGATCATGCCTGCATTCAGTTGTATGTTTGTGCTCGGATTTGGGATTGATCTCTTTAGGACATTTAACAACGTAAAGCGAATGAAGCCTGCTTCACAACTATGAAGGGAATCTAAATACTAAACCTAAGGGATTATCCTAACGGTATTCTAAAATAAGGTAAATGCACCTACTTCCTAGCTATGTCTACTTATTTGAGTGACAATCTAACCTAAGCTTCATATTCTATTTTTTTGGGATGGCATCCTAACCTAAGTTGTTGTGCTAAATGGAATAAGGGAGAAATAACCTAAAGTAATGCTAGGCTATTTTTAACCTAATACCTAATACTATTTGGTTGTAATTTTGATCTAACCTAAGGTGGAAATTACTTATGGAAATGATTTTGATTATACCTAAGGTTATAACCTAAGGTATGGAAATCTATCCTAAACTATTGAAAGGGACCTAGGGTCACATGGCATGTTGGGGACGGTTCCAAAGGTATTTATTTGATTTGATTTGTTTGAATAAATGGGAAGTACTGCCAGTTTTGGCAAAGGCATGTAAAGTTAGTGGGACTTACGTGGAGTCTTCACTAAAGTTGGAAATGCATGCTGAAGTTGAAATAGGTTTCACCAATTTTAGGAGGTGGTGGTAAGGAGAGATAGGCGGGAGATTGGGGAGTAATTACATTAATGAACCTCAAATTTTGTGTGCAAACCATCTTGGAAACTATGAGGGTGGATTTGTTGGAGGTTGTTTGGTCTTGCATGCTTTGCAATTTTTCTCTACATGGAGCTATCTGGTTCTTTGAACCAATAGTTTGAATTTCACTTTGTGGCTATTTTTGGTTTCTCTGGTCTAATTTTGATCCAAGGAAAGTATATGAGGCATTGGAGAAAGAGATGTTTGGTTTTTGATCTTTCTTGGAGGAGAAAAAGAGTTGGAAGCTCAGCTGGAAGTCTCCTTTGAATTTTTAGAAGCACTATCAGGAATGATAGGCTCTACCCATTAATATTTCTTTCTTTCTTCTAAATGTTTCATTAAAATAATTCTTCTCTCATGAGATAAATGGTTTCATGTTTTGTCTGGTTATTTACTTTCTTGATTGAAATAATCTATGTGATTTTTTGGATATGAATCCATTGCATGATAATGTTAGTCTTTGGATGTTCTCTCTACATGCAAGTTCAATGGTGATATGCATGTTGAACTTGTATTCAAAGCATGGTGTGTTCTGCACTTGTATTCGAAGCTTTATTTTTGTTCTAAACTTGTATTTGAGGCTTGTGTTTCGTTATGAACTTCGTATTTGAGCTCTATGTTTGCTTCAAATCGTATTCAAGACTTGTGTTTGTTATAAACTTGTATTCGAAGACTTTGTGTAGTTTGAAATTATATTTAGGACTGTCTGCTCGAAAAGAGCTTGATTAAATGGATTTGATTTGAGTCTCTTTTGGAATCTTCTCCTGGACATGTTGTAAATTTGGAAGGATTGTAGATCTTCTGTCCTAGACTGTACCATTTACTTTGAGCAAGTAATGGCGTTTAAACATCAAGGATATTCTACTATCCTCTTCTCTTGGTAATCCCCATCTTGTTTGAAACTCTTGACTATTTTGTTAGAAGGATGCTGGACCTTTTATGGAATTGTATCTTGTTGTGGGGATATGAAACCTCTGGTTTGATACTGTATTGTTACTTACTCATTATTATGAATTCAAGCTCATGTTTAAAATAGTTGATAATGGGTTCTCGAAGTTTATGGAAATGTTGTGTGCATACTTCTTGTGTTATTTGATTGGAACAATTACCTTCTCTGTCTCGATTTTTATGTTCTAGATGGAGTTGTGAAAGTTATTTTTTTATGATTTCTGTTTCAGTCAAGTTCAAGTGTAATGTTGAAACTTTTCTTGACTTAAACATGTGTTGGGTTTTCATACTCTCTTTTAGATCCTTTTTAATTGATTTCTAGGTTTTTAGAAGAGAGAAGAGTTGAATTCTCTCATAAACTGAATCTTTTTTGGAATGATTTAGTACCTCTGGTTTGGGATTGTTTTGTATAATTTGTTCTTCATTATGATCATGAACTATATGTTTATTTTGTATGGAGCTGTGTAAGTCCTTGTAGTTGGGATTTCAGTTACTATTGAGTTTGTGAGTATTATAGAAACTTTTCTTAGCTTAATACTGGTGTTGGGTTTTAGTATTCTCTTTTAGATTCATTTGAATGAATTTTGGGTCTTTAAAAGGAGAAAGGAGTAGATTTCTCATGTGGACTGTATCTTGTTTTGTCCAGAATTTGTACTTCAAATGAAATCCTTATGGACTGTAGATGAACCATGTATACTTTCCTCTATGGAATTTGATAAAACAATGTTGTAGATGAACCAAGATAATATTATTGTTTGATAAACTATGAATTCATAGGGGCAAACTAGAAGTATTTCTTTCTATAACCTGTGCGTTTGGTTTTGTATTCTCTTTTGGGAACTAGCAAAAGAACTTCTGAGTTTGAAATAGAAATGGGAATTCATTTGATAATACAAAGGAAATGAATTCTTAGATCAGATCTTTTCTATTTAAGTTTCCTTTAACTTTAGTAAATTTAAGTTTTAGTTATTCAAACTTCTTGTAGCATTCTCTCTTTGTTGTAGAGTGATTATTCTCTTAGGCCTGTTCAAATTATTAAATCTATATTTTTTGTCCCTTCTATCTTGTATGAAATAGTGTGAACTCACTCTTCTGAAACTGGAAACTTCCTTGTGGAATTGTTTAGTTTTATTTGTTTCTAGTCAACTGTGGAAAATTCATGGAAGTAGTTGTATGTTTAGGATGACTTTGGGAATGTCATTCTTAAGTACTGGAAAAACCCAATCATCCCCGTTTGATCTTTCTTGATCTCAGCTATTTTGTATTAAGTCAATTGTTGTATTGATGTGGAAAGTGAACAGCTGAGTCTGTCATGTAGAAGGGAAAACATAATCATGTTTGACTGAGTCATGCTCCATTTGGATTTTTTTATTGGAAGGACTCCTCTTTTTGTAATCTTTCATATTATGAATCTTCCCTGGATGGAAACGAGAAGAGATTATCCTTGTGTAAGTCTTGCTTTGATTTTTGGAATGTATGGTTTCAGATCTTTGAATGATATCTTCTATAATGTAGAATTTATTTAAGGCTTGCAAGTAGACTATTTTGATTCTCTCTCCCTTCCCAGATTGATTTGGGATTCTTGTATTAGATGTTGTCTCTTAAATGGTGAATCCTTTTATTGGTTTCCTTGAATTGATGCAGTTATGTAGGTAATCAGTTGTGTACTTTCTGAACCTATTTTCTATCATTTAGATGAATGGTGAATCATGGATAGTCTGTATTGATTCTTCTTCTTATTTATTTAAGTTGTAGGATGAATCATCCTAAATATGTACTATGCTGAAAGTAACTCTTTTAGTTACATAGTAAAGATTAAATTCTATATTTCAATTCAGAAGGAATTATGAAATAATTAGATGACAAGATCTGTTTGTTTTAAATAAGTAATTGATTGGGTCAATTCTTATATGATATAATGCAGTAGGTTGCTAATTATATTATGCTCTTTTCTTAAAAGTGAATTCAAACTTATTAATTTGTTCTTCTTTTCTGGTTGTTATTACTTATGCTTATTTGTATGATATATTAATTGTTTCATTAAAGTAGAGTTGTTTTAATGGAACAATTAGTGGAATGCACTTCGTTTTAATGCTTAGTGCTTATCATGCTTAGTTCAATGAACTGACCCATGCTAGCAATTTTTGCAGATGGACTTTGTAAGTGATAAAAGAAGGAAATTTTTTTTATGATGTATTGGCTTATTTAAGTCTGGATCTTTTGTAAAGAATTTTGATTCATTCTTGAGTTGTATTGAAAAAAGAAAAGTTATGTTCTTTTATGATCTTAGTGTTGATCAATATGCAGTATGCCTGAAATGCATAGTCTTGTAAATGTATATTTTATCATGATGAATTGAAAGGTTTGGAGACTGACTCCAAATTGTGGTGTAAATTCTCTTGTACTTTGTATGAAGGAAATAGTAATGATATCTTGTCGATATTATTTATATCTGTTTGTATACTATTATTGTTATCAATTGATAAGTTGGATTAAGGGGATAGTACAATCTCCCTTACTAAAGTGAAACTTGTTAAGTTGCAAAAGTAGTCATTCTTAATCTAAACAACTATAGTTTAATAATGAAATATGTATTGGATATACAATTAAACTATATGAGTGATGAATGATAAAAAGGTTATGTTAACCCTAACATCTAACCATGAGGAGGAAGACTCTTCCTCTCTCAAAAGAATGAAAAATAAAAGGAATGGTGATTATGATCTTTAATCTTTGTACTTCATTTATAAAAAGTAAACACTAGCTGAACCTAGGTGGATGATACACCTTCTTTGGACAGCTAGGTTGCATTAAAAATTAACCGTTTGATGTTTGCTGCCCTATTTTTGGGATAACTGCTTGTTATGCTGAGTTATTGAACATCAATGCAAACATGATTTAATGAAGTTCTCAATGTCAAATCAGATTAGTTATTGATAAATAACTTAATGAATGTTGGAATTAGGGTTAGGCATGGTTGTTGCAATCTGAATCTTAATCCAATTTAATTATGAATTAATGACCACCAAGGGGTATGTACATCGTGATGAATCAGTTCTAACGGATGTTGGCACATGCCAACTACAGGACTATACCTTCGAGAAGACCAAGGGCTTCTCGAGGATACAGTGTTGCAGTTGACATGTGGCAACACCCTTCCATATTTGTTCATCTAGATCTACACACATCTGGACTTGAACTTAGTTTCTCTCTAGGTCAAGTTAGTAGCATGTTTAGAATAGGGAGTAGCTTTCTATGACTCAGGGCACCTAGGCACATTCGGTCGACTTAGGTCGGTCGAGTATGCCCATATACCCTAAGTCATCGTGAGTGTCTTCCTATAATAAATTATGTTGCTAACCTGGGCTAGGGTCAAACCTTGGGCAAGTGGAATGACAGTAGTCAGTAAAGACCATTCTAGATAACAATAGAGTGAGGTGAAGGACATATTCTTGAATGAAAAGTATGTCATCTAGGAATAGTAACATGAACAGTATGTTGAAAATATTTGGCCAAAGTATCGCAAGCTACTGTTGTTGCGTTGTCCTATGTCACCTAGTTTAAAGAAACATGATGTCAAATGAATATTGGTAACAAATATTTAGATAGGTTCTTTAAACAGATCACTCAGTGCCCGGAATAGGGTAGGAAAACCAAGTATATGTAGTATACATAAAGTATTCTATACTTTAAGACAAACATGAGAGATTGGTTGGTAACTTCATGGAATGAGAGATCAGTAGTTTACCGATTCATTACAGTTGCATATGGTTATCTATTATGAGATTGATTGGCATGGAATGTGTGTTCTAAATGATGTTTTATTTAGAATAGAGAACATTGTGTAAAAAAAAATTCCCTTGTTTCTAAAGTCTTAAAATGGGAATGTTACATCTTGGTATTAGAGCTGAAGGTTACAGCTCTTGGACCTATTGTGTCCATAATCTGATGAAACTTAAATTTTCTTGTTAACAGAAAATGGTTAGAACAAGAGGAAATGTTGCAAATAATCCTCCACCTGAGGAAGGAGCAGCAACTACCCAAAAAATCGATGAGATCCTTGCTGCCCTGTTGGACACAAGGGATCATTTGGCTGTACTTGAACAACAAGTAATGGGAAATGAGGAGGAAGAAGATGTTGGTAATAATAATCAGCCACCTCCTGAGGACAATGCCAATTTAGGTGTTGATAATAACAATGTGAACATACCTGATCATCCTGAGAACAAAAAGGCTAGGCTGGTAGCTGAACTCACTAATGATATAAAAAGGATAAGTCCACCCAAGTTTGATGGCACCACATTAGGAGATGGAGCTGAGAATTGGCTCAATGAAATGGAGAATTACTTTGCAATAAGGAATTTCTCAGAAGAAACAAAGGCGATATGGGGAGCATATCAGCTTTCCCATGAGGCATCTTCATGGTGGGACAACCGTAAGGCTGAGTTGAATATTGATGAAACTAATATCACTTGGGATCAATTTAAAGGTTACTTTAGGCAACGTTGGCTACCACAACTTTATTATGATCAGAAAATGACTGAATTCCAGAACTTAGCTCAAGGAAAGCTAACTGTAACTGAGTATTGGGAGTGGTTTACTAAAATCCTTAAGTATGTACCTCAGTATCAAACTGATGAGAAGTTTAGGATACAAAAATTCATCATGGGATTGAATCTCATTATAGGAGGAGAGGTGGATGTTCACATCCCAACCATGATGGAAGGGGTTGTTGAAAAAGCCATAAGGTAGGAACAAAAATTGAAGGCAATTTCTGCTCATAAAGAGGAAGTAAGGAAGAAAGTCCCCAACTCCTCTTCATCATCTCTTACACCTAAGAAAGGACCATGGAAGAAATTTAGAATGAAAAGTAAGTTTTCTGCTGATAATAATAAGAAAAAAACAACAAATAAGTCTATTGGTAATGCACGAAACAACTTTTCAAGAATAATAATAATGGACAGAATTCCTAAGGAGGTCAGAATGATAATTCTAAGGCTGGAAATAAATCCAAGCCTAGAAAGGGACCTGTAGAAGGCTGTTATAACTGTGGAAAAGATCATTATGTAAATTAATGTCCTTTGAAAAAGGATGATCGTAATCAACAACAAGATACACACTGCAGTAGCTGACAAGCAGGCTGAAAAACAGGCCACGCCCATAGAGGTTCTGGGTAAGTTATTTGGCATACCTATAACTATTATTTTTGATACCGGAGCTACTGAATGTTTTATTTCTAGTAAATTAGCATCAAAAATAAAAAGAAAAGTTGGAAACATGGATAAAACATGGACTGTACATTATGGAAACAATGTTGTTCATACAGTTAGTATGTGTCTTTTTGGAGCAGTCCTTGACTTACCTAGTTTTTCCACTGAAGTTGATCTTTATGTTGCACCTTTGGGGTCTTATGATGTAATCATAGGTGTTAATTGGTTAGCTGAACATAAGGAAAAAGTGGACTATTTTGAAAAACATATTAGTTGTTTAGATGACCTGTAGAAAACAACAGAGATTCAGGGTGTGAAACATGAGATTTCTGTTAGGAAACTGTCAGCTATGCAACTTAAAAAGGCCAAAAATAAAGGTTGTACCTTATATGCAGTAAAGATTTCAAAACTGTTGAAGAGAACAACGATGTCATGGAACAATATCTACTATTACGAAACTACAGTGATGTGTTTCCGGAAGAGTTACTAGGTCTTCCACCCAAAAGGGAATTTGACTTCACAATTGAAATCAAGCCTAGAACCGAGCCTATTTCTAAGGCACCATATCGAATGACTACTATAGAATTAGTAGATCTTAAGGCTCAATTGCAAGAAATTTTGTCTAAAGGTTTGATTAGACCAAGTGTTTCACCTTGGGGAGCACCAGTAATTTTTGTGAAAAAGAAGGATGGAACACTTAGATTGTGCATTGATTACAGAATGTTAAACAAAGCAACAATCAAGAATAGATACCCACTCCCTAGAATTGATGATCTATTTGATTAGATGCATGGAGCATCAGTATATTCTAAGATAGATCTTCAATCTGGATATCATCAATTACGGATTAAGGATGAGGACATTCATAAAACAGCTTTCAGAACAAGGTATGGACATTATGAGTTCACAGTTTTACCTTTTGGATTAACAAATGCACCTGCAGCTTTTATGAATTTAATGAATAATATATTTCAAGAATACTTGGAAAAATTTGTGCTCGTATTCTTAGATGAACATTCTCATATATTCTAAAAGTATTGAGGAACACCATGAGAATTTGAAGATAGTTTTGGAAATTTTGAGAAAGAGACGGTTATATGGTAAGCTATCTAAATGTTCTTTCTATGACACAAAAGTGCACTATTTGGGACATGTAATAAGTAAGAATGGAATTGTTGTAGATCCTTCTAAAATTGTAGCTATAACTAAGTGGCCTGCACCAAAGAATGTACATGAAGTTAGAAGCTTCATGGGTCTTGTTGGTTACTATAGAAAATTTGTAAAAGATTTTTCTAAAGTGGCTGCACCAATAACTTCATTACAGAAAAAGGATAAGAAGTTTGTTTGGAATGAGAAATGTGAATCTGCATTCAGAACTTTGAAGGAACAGTTAACTTCAACACCTATTCTAGCGGTACCAGACCCTAATGGAGACTTTACTATTGTAACAGATGCATCTGGTGAAGGTCTAGGAGGTATTTTGTTACAAAATGATCATGTCATAGCTTACGAAAGTAGAAAACTAAAGTTACATGAGTTGAATTATGCTCCACATGATTTAGAGTTTGTTGCCATTGTTCATGCACTACAAGTTTGGAGGCATTACCTACTTGGTAAACCTTTTGAATTAAAAACTGATCATCTTGGGCTGAAGTATATTTTCACTCAGCCAAATCTAAATGCAAGACAACAAAGATGGTTAGATTTTTTGTCTCAATATGATTTTGACATCAATTACATCAAAGGTAAGGAAAACAGAGTGGCTGACGCTCTAAGTCGTAGGAAGCACATTTCTGCTCTTATAACATTGAGAACTCAGTTTAAGGATGAAGTAAAAAGTGTCATGGAATCTGATTCTTACTTTCAACAAGTAAAAACAACGCTTGTTGCAGATCCAAATGATGTGAGGTATAAAGGTTTTCACTTTGACAATGAAGGAATCTTAAGATTTGAAAACAGAGTATACATACCTTCGCTAAATGATTTAAGAAAGAAATTGTTAGCAGAATTTCACAATTCACCTTTTTCTGGACACCCTGGTATTACAAAGATGCTTACTGATATAAGACAACAATATTTTTAAAAGAGGATGAAAAAGGATGTTATTGATTTTGTGACACATTGCTTAGAATGTCAACGTGTTAAATCTGAACATATGCACCCAGTCAGTTTATTGTATCCTCATAGCATACCGCAATACAAATGGAAAGTAATAAGCATGGATTTTGTACAAGGGTTACCTATGTCAAGAAATAAACATGATGTTATTTTGGTAGTTGTTGATAAACTAAAAAAAGTAGCACATTTTATTGTTGGTAATCTGAAGGATGATTCTCCTGTTTTGGCAAAGAGGTTTGTACATGAAATTTTCAGATTACATGGAGTACTTGAATTAATCATATCTGATAGAGATCCTAGAATGACTTCAAGGTTTTGGAAAACACTTAATGCAGCTCTAGGAACTAAGCTGAATTTTAGTTCTGTGTATCATCCGGAAATGGATGGATAGACTAAAAGAGTTAATCAAGTTTTAGAGGATATGTTACGAATGTATTGTATGGATCAGCAGTATAAGTGGGAAGAGTACCTTCCACTAGTTGAGTTTTCTTATAATAACACATATCATGCCTCTCTTAAGATGGCACCTTTCGAAGCACTATACAGAAGAAAATGCAGAACCCCCGTTAGTTGGGACAACATTGAGGATAGAGAGGTAATTGGACCTAAAATCCTTACGGAAATGGAACAACAAGTTAAAATGATTCGTGAATGCTTGAAAGAAGCAGCAGATAGGAAAAAGAGTTATGTTGATTTAAAGTGGGTTGATAGGAAATTTGAACTTGGTGAGAAGGTCTTTCTTCAGGTTAAACCAAAAAAGATCTCTATAACTTTTGGCAAAGCTGTCAAGTTATCACCTCGTTACGTGGGACCTTTTGAAATAGTTGAAGTAATCAACCCTGTAGCTTACCATTTAGCATTACCTCCTGCTTTGTCATGAATGCATGATGTTTTCCATATTTCTTTGCTTAAGAAATATGTTTCAGATTTATCACATGTGTTAAATTGGAATTCCTTGTAGGTCCAAGACCCAGGAATAATCATGGTTAAACCCATACGAGTGCTGGAAACTCACCAGTTGCATTTAAGAAATCATGAATTAAGTCAATGCAAGGTCCAGTGGGACCAGTTTAACGAAGAAAGTGCAACCTGGGAAAATCTGGAAGATATGAAAACTATTTTTCCATATTTATTTGAACAGAATTGACTATGATGACTGATAAAAATTTGTGATTTTATCTTTATATGTCAATAAGTCTGCCAGTTTTGGGCAGATAACTATTTATTTTTAAATAAGCAGCTATGTGAATGCTGATTTCTGGAACTTTAAATTCTGATATTGTTGCAAACTTATGTTAAGAAAGTGAATGAATTGATTGTCCTTAATGCAATGGTCAAAATAAGATAATCATCGGGACGATGATTCTTTTTAGGAGGGAAGTATGTAACACCTTTGACAAACTATTATATTTCTCTTTTGCATTGCAAGCATTGGCATGTGATTTTCTTGAATGAGGTGTGTTCCCTTGATTGTTGAAGATCATGCTTGTTATGGATAAATCATTTCTACTCTTGGATTCATTAGACTGAAATGATATGGCTTGCAAGAATCCATTTTCACTTCTGATAGGTGAGTTGCAATCTAGTTTTGAGGGTTGCAAACTTATCTCTTTTAACTGACTCATCCTTGGATCAATTCCAGTGATCCAAGGAATGTTTTAAATCTCCTTACTAGACTGAATGGTAAACTGACATTCATAGGTTGAGAGACGTAGCAGACTGAACTTTTGTATGTTACAAATTCTTTGGTCTTGGAAGATCGGGCATGCATTCGGTTGTATGTTTGTGGTCGGATCTTTGGGATTGATCTCTTCAAGACATTTAATAGCGTAAGCGGAATGAAGCCTGCTTCATGACTATGAAGGGAATATAAATCCTAAACCTAAGGGATTATCCTAATGGTATTCTAACTAAGGTAAATGCACCTACTTCCTAGCTATGTCTACTTATTCATGTGACAATCTAACCTAAGCTTCATATTCTATTTTGTTGGGATGGCATCCTAACCTAAGTTTTTGTGCTAAATGGAATAAGGGAGAAATAACCTAAGGTAATGCTAGGCTATTTTTAACCTAATACCTAATACTATTTGGTTGTGAATTTTGATTTAACCTAAGTTATGGAAATCTATCCTAAACTATTGAAAGGGACCTAGGGTCACATGGCATGTTGGCGACGGTTCCAAAGGCATTTATTTGATTTGATTTGTTTGAATAAATGGGAAGTACAACCAGTTTTGGAAAAGGCATGTAAAGTTAGTGGGACTTACGTGGAGTCTTCACTAAAGTTGGAAATGCATGCTGAAGTTGAAATAGGTTTCACCAATTTTAGGAGGTGGTGGCAAGGAGAGATAGGCAGGAGATTGGGGAGTAATTGCATTAATGAACCTTGAATTTTGCATGCAAACCATCTTGGAAACAATGAGGGTGGATTTGTTGGAGGTTTTTTGGTCTTGCATGCTTTGCAATTTTTACTCTGCATGGAGCTATCTGGTTCTTCGAACCAGCAGTTTGACTTTTACTTTGTGGCTATTTTTGGTTTCTCTGGTCTATTTTCGATCCAAGGAAAGTATATGAGGCATTGGAGAAAGAGATGTTTGGTTTTTGATCTTTCTTGGAGGAGAAAAAGAGTTGGAAGCTCAGCTGGAAGTCTCCTTCAAATTGGCAGAAGCACTATCAGGCATGATAGGCTCTACCCATTAAGATTTCTTGCTTTCTTCTAAATGTTTCATTAAAATAATTCTACTCTCATGAGATAAATGGTTTCATGTTTTGTCTGGTTATTTACTTTCATGATTGAATGAATCTCTACAATTTTTGGATATGAATCCATTGCATGATAATGTTAGTCTTTGGATGTTCTCTCTGCACAAGTTCAATGGTGATATACATGTGGAACTCGTATTCAAGGCTTGTGTTTGTTCTAAACTTGTATTCGAGGCTTTGTGTTTTGTTCTGAACTTGTATTCAAAGATTGTGTTTGTCTGAAACTATATTTGAGGCTTGTGTTGTTCTATTCAACTTGTCTATTCTCGAAAATAGAAGATTTGTGTGGTTTGAACTCATATTCAGGACTATCTTCTCGAAAAAATCTTGAATTTAATGACTTGGAAGGGTTGTAGGAACTTCTGTTAACTGTACTTATACTTTTGAATCTTAATGGCATGTAAACATTGAAGATATTCTACTCTGATTCTGGAACCTGGATTTAGAAGTCTTTGATCCTAGAGGTTGTTGGACCATTTACTTTGAACATGTTGTTAATGGTTTGTAAACATACTTAACTCATTATATTCTACTCGGTCCTCTTGTGTTATTTTAGAACAATTATTCTGGGTTCTCTACCCGATCTTTATGTGTAGATTGAAAGTCTTTTGTTGTTTTGATTGAACTATTTTGTTAGTTCAAGGATGTGTAGACCTTTTATGGAACAATATCATGTTGTGGGGATATTCTACTCTCTTTCAGTTTGATTTAATTGATTTTGTTTTTGACTTAAAGATTGAAGAGTTCAATCTCTTTTAGAAACAGTTGATAATTTAGTACCTCATTTCAAAGGATTTATGGAAATGTTGTGTTTATACTTCTTCTTGTGTTATTTGATTGGAACAATTACCTTCTCTGTCTCAATCTTTATGTAGATGGAGTTGTGAAAGTCATTTTAGTTGTGATTTACTGTTTCAGTCAAGTTTGAGGGTAATGTTGAAACTTTTCTTGACTTAAACGTGTGTTGGGTTTTCGTACTCTCTTTCAGATCCTTTGAAATTGATTTCTGGGTTTTTAAAAGAGAGAAGAGTTGAATACTCTTGTAAGCTGAATCTTGTTTGGAAGGATTTAGTACCTCTAGTTAAGGATTGTTTCTATAATTTGTTCTTCATTATGATCACGAACTTATGTTTCTTTTGTATGGAGTTGTGTAAGTCCTTGTAGTTGGGATTTTAGTTACTATTGAGTTCATTGAGTATTATAGAAACTTGCTTAGCTTAATACTGGTGTTGGGTTTTAGTATTCTCTTTTAGATTCATTTGAATGAATTTTTGGATCTTTAAAAGGAGAAAGGAGTATTTCTTGATGGATTGTATTTTGTTTTTAGATTTTGTACTTCAACCTTGGGACTTGGACTGTATACTTTTCTCTGTAGAATGAACTTGAACTTGTGTTTAAACAACATTGAATACATGAACCAGGATAGTGTTGATATTGTTTCTTTGATAAAGTATGAATTCATAGCAGAAACTAGAAGTGTAGCTTTCTATAAACTGTGAGTTTGTTTTTTTATTCTCTTTTGGGAACTAGTGAAAGAAATCTTGAGTTTGAATTGGAATTTGGAATCTAATTAATAATACTAAGGTGAATGAATTCTTGATTGGACCTTTCCTATTGAGTTCCTTTAACTGTGGAAAGTTCATGGAAATAGTTGTATGTTTAGGAAACTTTGGGATTGTCATTCTTAAGTACTGGAATAACCCAATCGTTCCCATTTGATCTTTCTTGATCTCAGTTATTTTTTATTAAGTCAATTGATGTATTGATTTGGAAAGTGAACAGCTGAGTCTATCATGTTGAATGGAAAAACGTAATCATGTTTAGACCGACTTCTTTGTTTGACTGAGTCATGCTCCATTTGGATTTTTTTATTGGAAGGACTCCTCTTTTTTCACTCTTTCATATTATGAATCTTCTCTAGATGGACACGAGAAGAGATTATCCTTGTGTAAGTCTTGCCTTATTTTTTAGAACGTATGGTTTCAGATCCTTGCATGATATCTTCTATAATGTAGAATTTATTTAAGGCTTGCAAGTAGACTGTTTTGATTCTCTCTCCCTTCCCGAATTGATTGGGATTCTTGTATTAGATGTTGTCTCTTTAATGTTGAATCCTTTTATTGGTTTCCTTGAATTGAAGCAGTTATGTGGGTAATCAGTTGTGTACTTTCTGAACATGTTTTCTATCTTTCAGATGAATAGTGAATCGTGGATAGTCTGTATTGATTCTTCTTCTTATTTATTTAAGTTGTAGGATGAATCATCCCAAATATGTACTATGCTGAAAGTAACTCTTTTAGTTACATAGTAAAGATTAAATTCTATATTTCAATTCAGAAGGAATTACGAAATAATTTGATGACAACATTTGTGGTTGTTTTAAATAAGTAATTGATTGGGTCAATTCTTATATGATATAATGCAATAGTAGATGTTGATTTTATATTATGCTCTTTTCTTAAAAGTGAATTCAGACTCATTATTTGTACTTCTTTTCTGGTTGTTATTACTTATGCTTATTTGTATGATATATTAATTGTTTCATTAAAGCAGAGTTGTTTTAATGGAACAATTAGTGGAATGCACTTCGTTTTAATGCTTAGTGCTTATCATGCTCAGTTCAATGAACTGACCCATGCTAGCAATTTTTGCAGATGGAATTCGTAAGTGATAAAAGAAGGAAAAAACTTTTATGATGTATTGGCTTATTTAAGTCTAGATCTTTTGTAAAGAATTTTGATTCATTCTTGAGTTGTATTGAAAAAGAAAAGTTATGTTCTTTTATGATCTTAATGTTGATCAACATGCAGTATGCCTGAAATGCATAGTCTTGTAAATGTATATTTATCATGATGAATTGAAAGGTTTGGAGACTGACTCTAAATTGTGGTGTAAATTCTCTTGTATTTTGTATGAAGGAAATAGTAATGATATCCTGTCGATATTCTTTATATCTATTTGTATACTATTATTGTGATCAATTGATAAGTTGGATTAAGGGGATAGTACAATCTTCCTTACTAAAGTGAAACTTGTTAAGTTGTAAAAGTGGTTGTTTTCAATCTATACAACTATAGTTTAATAATGAAATATGTATTGGATATAAAATTAAACTATATGAGTGATGAATGATAAAAAGGTTATGTTAACCCTAACATCTAACCATGAGGAGGAAGACTCTTCCTCTCTCAAAAGAATGAAAAATAAAAGGAATGGTGGTTATGATCTTTAATATTTGTACTTCGTTTATAAAAAGTAAACACTAGCTAAACCTAGGTGGATGATACACCTTCTTTGGACAGCTAGGTTGCATTAAAAATTAACTGTTGATGTTTGCTACCCTGTTTTTAGGATAGCTGTTTGTTATGCTGATTTATTGAACATCAATGCAAACATGAGTTAATGAAGTTATCAATTTCAAATCAGATTAATTATGGATAAAGAACTTAATGATTATTGGAATTAGGGTTAGGCATAGTTGTTGCAATCTAAATCTTAATCCAATTTAATTATGAATTAATGACCACCAAGGGGTATGTACATCATGATGAATCAGTTCTAACGGATGTTGGCACATGCCAACTACATGACTGTACCTTCGAGAAGACCAAGGGATTCTCAAGGATATAGTGTTGCAGTTGACATGTGGCAACACCCTTCCATATTTGTTCATCTAGATCTACACACATCTAGACTTGAAATTAGTTTCTCTCTAGGTCACAAGTTAAGTAGCATGTTTAGAATAGGGAGTAGCTTTCTATGACTCAGGGTACCTAGGCACATTTGGTTGACTTAGGTCGGTCAAGTATGCCAATATACCCTAAGACATTGTGAGCATCTTCCTATAACAAATTATGTTGCTAACCTGGGCTAGGGTCAAACCTTGGGCAAGTGGACTGACAGTAGTCAGTAAAGACCATTCTAGATAACAGTAGAGTGAGGTGAAGGAAGTATTCTGAATTGACGAGTATGTCGTCTAGGAATAGTAACATGAACAGTATGTTGAAAATCTTTGGCCAAAGTATCACAAGCTTCTGGTTACATTGTCCTATGTCACCTAGTTTAAAGAAACGTGATGTTAGATGAATATTGGTAACAAATATTCAGATAGGTTCTTTAAACAGATCACTCGATGCCTGGAATAGGGTAGGAAAACCAAGTATATGTAGTATACATAAATTATTCTATACTTTAAGACAAACATGAGAGATCAGTTGGTAACCGAGTCATGGAATGAGAGATCGATAATTTACTGAGTCATTACCACTGCATATGGTTATCTATTATGAGATTGATTGGCATGGAATGTGTGTTCCAAATGATGTTTTATTTGTAACAGATAACATTGTGTAAAATAAAAATCCCTTGTTTCTAAGGTCTTAAAATGGGATTGTTACATGAGCACTAATGGTTGTAGGTAAAAGTAATCTTAGCAAGGGAAAATAGCTATAAGGGTTGACCAATGTCAGTTATTGGGTGACCGACATCGGTTTTCTAGGGCAAAAATATGACTGGCCTCAGTCAGGTTGATTTGGGTTTATAAAATAAAAATTATGTATTTTACGGAATCATTGTTGTGTTGTGACTTTTGAGAAAATGGTAGAGTCGTTTGACCTTGTAGCACTTTTCCTAGAGATAAGGACAAGGCATTGTACCGAGCTAAGGTGGAGATTATGAGTTGGTGAGAGGAGCTAGGAAACAGGTCCATGAGAGTTGTGTGGTTGATTGGATTGGTTGGAGGTAAGGAGTGGATTTTGGCATGGAAGAGGTGGAGAGGGGTTGCGTGGGCCACCAGTGTAGCATCCAGATATACCACCATGTCGATGGAACCGAGATGAAGTAAGATTTGGTCTAGTTCTATGACTTTTTAGTTGAACTAGTTTGTGGAAATTGGTTTGGGTAGAAACAGTTTTGGGTAGGTATTATATTTGAATTTGTAAGTAAAATTGATGAAAGGGGAAGGGTAGGAAGTCCACTGTGGGTTAAATAGGGCTAGGGAGAAAGGTAGTGGAGGTTTTTTTAGGATAGGGTAGGTATTTAGGTCAGAATGGTAAATTTTTGAAAAATGGGGGGAAGGGTTTACAAGTTTGGATGGTGCAATAGTGGCTGACATCAGTTAAGGGTGGCTGACATTGGTCAGCTATAGTTGACATGGGTCAAATAGTAGGTGACTGATGCCAGTCATTATGGACCAATGTCGGTAATCACTAAATGATTTTGGTCAAATTTTGAGAAAAAAAAAGATCGAGAAAGGGTTATGGCGAGAGGGATAGATAAAGAGAGGTAGTGAGGTATAAAGGTAAGTGTGTTGAGAATAGGTAAGGTAAAAGGTATATATGATATGAGTTGAGGGGTGTGAAAGTGGGATAGGGGAAAGGGGTAGGTCATTAGGGTTGTGGGGAAATAAATAATAAGAATATCAGGAATAGGTTAGTCAGGTAAGTGATATGTTAGGTATGGTCAAGATTTAATAATGGTGTGATTTGTTGAGTATAGGCTAGGGACCAGTTGTGGATGAGAGAAAAAGTACCACTTCTGTTACAAACGGTACGAGATAGCATGACGGAAGAGGAGTGGTGACACATTACAGATGTTGACCTGATTGAGGTCAGACACTACAGGAACATAGTTCAGTATCCAATTTTGATGGTTGCACTCATCGACAGATGGGATTCAACGATAATCACATTTCATTTTCCTATGGGTGACATCATAGTCACCCTGGAGGACATGTATAGGATCTTGTGGTTCCTGATAGTGGGGAATCAGGTTTATTCTATTACCTTTGAGGCATCAAAGGAGCTGATGTTGATGGTGTTTGGAGAGGGGATGGCGGAGATGAGATTCTATAGTGGGAGCCTGAGTTATGGAGATGTACATGGCCCATCTTGAGGAGACGAGGTTAGTGCTCCTGAATATGGAGGCAGTGTGTTGTTTTACGCTACCATATGTGGAGGGTGAGATATTCCCATGGGTGCTAATGGGGGTTCTCTATGACATGATGGAGTATAGGACCTATTTTTCTTAGGCACCAACATACTTTGTGTAATTGTAGAAGGATCTATGGGCCTATGGGAGGCTTCATAGGTTCACTTTGTGTTACACCTTTATTCTCCACTACTGGGCATATGAGTGCATCATATGTGTGTGTCCAGTTGGTATGCCTTGGCTAGATGCATTTCAGGTGGGCTTAGTTCGAGTAGGCTATAAGAAATGGGTGCCTGTTGTTGGAGAGCGCAAGGCTAATAGGGCTATACACGATGTGGCATATTATAGGTGGGTGCTGGAGGGGTTATCTGGAGTGGACATTATTTAAATGTCGTATGTTGGATTCCCTTCATATAAGAATATGGGAGTGGAGTTGGATGAGTTACAACTACTGAGGTGGATAGAGGGGTGTTATGTCAGTGAGCACGAGATGATACCTGTTGAGAGAGTTAGGTGGTAGTTTGGGCTGTCCCAGGATGTGCCCCCATCATTCCCTCAGTATAGGAGAGATGACATAGAGAGACCTATGCCTCTACCATAGCCAATAGTTTCGACCAGGTAGGAGGAGTAGGCGGTGGATCGACGGATTGATGATGTTGGAGTTACAGATAGATACATGCAGTGGTGGGTAGTCCAGATACAAGAAACACCACCTAGGCTAGGGTAGTGAGACTTGGCTACCCTTACAATTTAAAGGGATAATTTACAGGGGTAGGTTTCCACTTTACAAGCCCATATCACAGTAGTACAGGGGTAGATGACAAGGTCCAAGGCACAGGTTGCCACATTATAGGAACAGGTTTTGGTTTTATAGGCCTAGATTACACAAGGATAGACACCTGTAAATGGTGGAGATGGAGATGGGAGATGGGTAGCCACCCTACAGGCACATATAGTAGGGTTGCATGGCCATTTGGCCACTACACAGACTTATATTATCACCTTACAGGCCCAAGTCATAGCACTAGCAACACCTCAAGCTCAGGGATAGGGTCTCATGGTAAAGGCATCAGCGGGCTAAGGTTCCATGGTATAGATAGCATGGCAGGGTTCACAGGTACAGGGGCCGAGGCCACCAGTATCAAGGTAGAGCTTGTAGGTTTCTATGAGACCTATGACACTGCCACATATAGTTCTGATAGGCAGATTCAAGGATGTCGTGAATGAGGCTAGGTACTACCAGGATAGACGTCCCTTCCTATGCAGAGTATAGGGTAAAGTAGGCCTTAAGTAAGAGGGCAGGATCTTGCAAACATAGTGCAAATCGTATAGGGGTGACGACCCCAGAGGTAAAGTCAGAGAGATACCACTAGCTCACGGAGGCCTTACCCAACTACAGGACCGACAGAGGAATTACCTAGACCCATAGAGGATGGAGAGATGATGGCATGACATTGGGCTGGAGGAGAGGAGGAGGAGATATATGAGACTAGTATGGAAATTAGGTGGGGTGATGATTAGTCACCATATATGTTCAGGGTATAGATTTTTGTATATTTTCTAAAATATACCAGCCTGCATGCCAAAGATAGCGAGGATGTACACGATAGGTTTTTTGATATTTTTTATCATATAGCGGCCTATGTGCCAAAGATGGTGAGGTTGTATAGGAGAGTTTAGAGATACTTTTATGTACTTTTATTAGCATACATTTGTATTGATGTGCATACTTTCATTGGTATAGATGATGGGATTTATGATATGGATGATGTAGTTGCTTTAATTTCTATTGTTATATGTATATGGGTGGAAACTAGGTGGATTAGGCATAATGGAGTCAGGTCGGTTTAGGCATGATGGATTCAAGTATAGGCATGGTTTAGTAAGGTCATTATAGGCATGATGGAGTCAGGTCAGTTTAGGCATGGTTGAGTTAGGTCGGTTTAGGCATGGTTGAGTTCAGTCGTTTTAGGCATGATGGAGTTAGGTCGGTTTAGGCATGGTTGAGTTCAGTCGTTTTAGGCATGATGGAGTTAGGTCGGTTTAGGCATGGTTGAGTCAGGTCAGTTTAGGTATTGTTGAGCCAGGTCAGTTTAGGCATGATTAATTTAGGTCAGTTTAGGCATGGTAGAGTCAAGCTAGTTTAGGCATGATGGAGTCTTGTTTGTAATTAGATTTAGTGTCTAAGTTATTGATAACATGGGAAATAAATTATGAGTTATATATATGTTATGGTGTAGATTTCTAAAATCTTTGATATTATAGAAATGTGAAATGATTGATTGGATGTTTTTATGATGTGGTAACATGGTAGATATGTATGTTTGTATTAATTTCCCATTGTTGTAGAAAATGGAAACTAAGATAGAATATGAATAGGAAAATGGGGGGAAGTAGCTTAGGATAAAGAGTGGCCGAGCTAACCTCCAAGGGCCCCATGCCCTAGGAGTGCTACCTACATAGCCTTGACAAAAAGGGGTCTCGAGCCAATGTATTTCTCCCATAAGATAGGGAAGAATACGATGAATTAGAGGAATGGGTAGGTAGGTTTTAGGCATGATTGAGTCTAGGTCATAGGCATGGTTGAGTCTAGGTCATAGGCATGGTGGAGTCTTAGGTGATAGTGGAAATCTTTTAAAATGTAGGTATCGATGGTCTGGTCCGGTACAAGGTAACCAATAAGTAATGAAGAAGGTGAATGGTAAGAGGGGGTAAAAGAGCTACTTAATTGATAAAAACCCTACTGAGGATACCATACCCAAGATGGGCTTATGAATGTAAAACCCTTAAGGCATTGCATATTGGACTATTCCAAGGGTAAAAAAGTCACGTAATAATGAAGTTTCGCAGTTACAACCATTCCCTTGAGTAGATAGGAAATTAGGGTGAAAAGGTAATGAGGTGAAAATGGGAGGTTTAGCATAACTTAGTGTACGACAACATCTTTACCTAGCAAGAAACCCATGATCAAAAATAGGAAATTCCATGACAAAAAGTTATCATTTTCTTCATTTTTTTTATAGACTAATTGATGCAGGAAGTCTATATGAGACGAGTATATTATCTCCTTGAGGTCTTCGTGAAGTTGATCAATGCTGAAAGCTTTTGAAAATTTTGTTGTATGTTTACAATGACTTTATATAGTTGTCCTTCAAGGGAGCGGTCTATTTATAGCAGAAAAAATAGAGAGAAGAGATGTCCCTTTTGAGGGAGTCATCTTTTTGTTGGAATTTTGACTCAAGGAGTTGAATCCCATTTTCTTTTGGACTTGTAAGTCATGGAAAAGACTATAGAAGAGGATTAGGTTCTTGGTTAAAAGATAAAACTATAACGCATAAAGGTTAACTATGAAAGAGATGGTTTTAAGTGATGAAATACCAAGGGATTCCATATTTGAAAAAGATAAAAAGTATCCATGAGAATCGTGCTAGGAGTAGAGTCGCGATACTCATATTGAAGATAAGGCTAAAAGGTGACGGGTCATCACATGATTCGTTTTTAGTCATTGATCCTCAAAATAGGTAACATGGAAGGTGAACGATGCTCAAGAGACGAGTGGTCAATAGACAGAAGGTGATATAAGAATTGATTTCAATAATAAAATGGTCGAAGATATAAGGCATTAAGGGGTTCAAGTTTGGTTTTACCTTCAAGAGAAGACAAACGATAAGCACCTAATCCATAGGCAGGAGTAATGATATAGTGTCCAAGCCAATTAGGAGAAAATTTGCCCCATTTATTTTTCTCTTCTTTGGTTACATGTTGATTTTATTTCAGGACGAGTTCACCAATAAAGAAGGTTTTCTCATGGATGCGCTCATCATAGGCACGTTTGATACATTTTTGGTAGATTTGGAGATTATCAAGAGAATTGATACGAAATTCATCTAACAACTCAAGTTGCGCTAAACGATCTTGGAAAAAGTCATCATCGTTGAGCATGTCTTGTAGTGAGATGTGGACAGATGGAATCTGGACTTCGAGAGGCAAGACAGCCTTGGTACCATAGACTAGAGAGAAATGTGTGGTAGTATTTGAAGTGTGAATACTAGGGATATAATCCCACAAGGAAAAAGGAATGTTGTATGCCAATTCTTCCTAGTATCGTCAACTACTTTCATAATAATTTTGTTCAAGGTTTTATTGGTTGATTCTTCTTGGCCATTTTTTTGAGGGTAATAAGGGGACAAAAAACTAAGTTGAATGCTAAAAGCATCAAAACAATTTCGTAGGGTTTTGTTTTTGAATTTATTTCCAATACCAATGATGAGGTGGTGAGGGACACTAAAGTGACAAAGGTTGTGATTGTTGATGAAATCATATATTTTCTTAGCTTTTGTAGAAATGAGGGGAATGGATTCTACCCATTTAGTGTAATATTCAGTAGCAGTTATAATCCATTGATGGCATTGTGAAGAATGAGGATTGATATCTCTGATAAGATCCAAACCCCATTGAGAGAAAGGCCCAAGCTCTCATGTGACCTGTAAGGCATAACTAGGTGTGTGATGAAGATTATCATGTTGTTGACATTTCACACAATGTTTGACATAGTCACAATAGTCATGGTTCAAGGTTTTCCAATAATAGCCAAGGTGAATAATGTGTTTAGCAAAAACTAAACCACTAAAGTGGGCTCCAAAAATTCCATCGTGAACTTCCTTGATGGTGTAAGGAATTTCAGAACTTGTAAGGAATTGTAAGAGAATACCATCAAAGTCGTGCTTATAAAGGAGACCACCCATGATGACATAGCGAGAGAAACTTTTAATAAATGCATGTTGTCCATTACGAGTGAGATCGGGTGGTATAATGGAAAGGGAAAAGTATTCTGCAAACTACTTATACCAAAGGTCACATTGGTCAGGTGTAACGGTTCTAATGGAGTGGACCTCACAAGGTAAAAAAGAGGGTGATTTCAACCTTTGTATTGTGACAAAGATTTTGGAGTCAACAGGTGAAGTTGGTATCTGAGAAGCTAGGTACACCATGGTATCCACAAATTTATTGGTATAATGTGGGGTAGTTTGAAGTTCGAAACGGTAAAAGGTAGTCAAAATCATGTGGACATGACATTTGTACTTTTACATTATTTCATTACAACACTGGTATATACCATTGACTTAGTTTACAACCAGTTAGGAATCACCAAAGATATTAATTGATTTAACATCTAGGGAGATGGCGATTTGAAGGCCTAATATGAGTGCTTCATATTCGGCGATGTTGTTAGTGTAATCAAAATCTAGTTTGAAATATAAAGGCATAGGTAGACCATTACGAGGAATGAGGATAACACTTGCACTACCTCCACACTAAAATTTGGAATCATCAAAGAATAAGTTTGTTTGGTAAGTGGTATTTTCCAAAGAGAGGGTATCAATGCATTTTTTGGGAAAATCGAAGTTAGAGTGATTTCCGTAAAGAGGTGTGTCTACTAGTTGGTCAGCGATGACTTGGCCTTTGATATAATTTTGATGGATGAATTCGAGGTCAAAGTATGCAAGAAGCATGATCCAATGTGCACCACGTTGAAGTTGGTAGGGTTTTGAATACATATAATGTAGAGGGTCAATGTTAGTGATGACAAAGGTTTTTCAGTTGAGTAGGTAATGACGCAATTTAGTGGCGAAAAAAAACTGAGGCTAAGCAAAGTTTTTCAGCATGTGTCTACCTAGTCTCGTAGTCAAGAAGTGTATGGATTATATAATAGACCACATGTTCCCTATGTTGTTTTTCATGATGAATGAGACATCAAAGGATTTGTGGAATTCATCATCCCATTTGAATGAGACGTCCTTTTTGAGGAGATGATGAGATGGTTGACAACGGTCGGAAAGTTGTGAAATGAACTAATGGATAGATTGAAACTTACCTTGCAAACTTAAAAGTTGATGGAGATTAGTAGGTGGAGGCATTTTTGGAATATCCTTCACTTTAGAATAATTGACTTCTATGCCACGTAAAGAAACGATGAAACCAAATATTTTTCCTGAAAGAAAAGCAAAGACACACTTCTTAGGTTGAAGGTGAACAAAATACTTGATGAGGCAATCAAAGATGACCTTAAGGATTGTAAGGTGTTTGGCCTGATGTTTTGATTTGGCAAGAAGGTCATCCATGTAATCTTCTTATATTTAATGCATGATGTCATGGAAGATATAAGTCATGGCTCGCTGATATGTGGCACCAACATTTTTAAGGCCAAAAGGTATGAATTAATAGCAGAAGGTCCCCTAAGTAGTAATGAAGGTAGTTTTATGTTGATCTTATGGAGCAAGTAATATTTGATTATAACCCGAGAAACCATCCATGAGTGATAACATCTCATGGCTGATGGTGAGATTAACTTGTTGGTCAATTCCTGGTAGAGGAAAATCATCTTTGGGGTAAACGAGGTTGAGGTCACAGAAATTTGTGTGACAGGAATGATATTAGAAATCCATTGGGGATAGTTAATGGGAATGATGAGGGAAACAAAGAGAAGGCATTGAAGTTCTTCTTTGACTAGAAGAGCAATGTGAGGATGCATTTTTCGTAACTTTTGTTTTATGGGTTTGGCATCATGAATGGTTACGATATTGTGGACGGCAATGTTTAGGTCAATATCAGGCATATCAACATAGGACCAAGAAATAGTGTTGTTATAATCCCAGAGGAAAGAAGTAAAATCTTCCTGTTCAATAGCTTCTAAATATTGGCCTATCTTTAGGATGTGTTGGTCGTCCTAAGTGTTAATGTGTATTTCGATAGTTGATTTGTTCAACATGGTTTGTATCTCAGAAGGTAACGACTGGTGAATATAAGAATCTTCCACACCAAGGTAGGTGAGGATAACCTCGTCATCATGACATTGAACAACATTAAGAGAAGGTGTATCATCATCGATCATGTTAGGATACATGAAGGGAAGAGAAGAGGGAGCCTCAATATTGTGTTAATAAGTCATAGGTCCTATGGAAGTCGTGTTTACGAAAAAAATGTTAGGAGGAATGGATTCAAGATCTATGGACTCTGTGGGTGAAGCTGGTGACATTGGTGAATGGGGTGGAGAAGGTTTATCATCCTCAATAAGGTTGATGCATGTATCCTTGGAAGGTGGTGTGGAAATGCCAATAATAATGCAAACGTTGTGTTTACGAGTGGTACATGAAATGACGGTATGGCAGCCTTGTTCATAAAAACCAAAGACATTGCCTTTCCATGCACAGTGATGAAGGAAAGAGTGGTTGAAGCAGCGGTTAGTAAGAGATTGGAGGTCACATGAAAATGATCATGTTTGGAATGGAGGTTTGGTTGAATAAGTGGCAGTATCTAGTCCCCCATATGTTAGAGTAGTGCGAAGGTCAGGGAGGACCATAAGGAAAAACCTCACCTATGTGGTAGTCATAACATGGATGCTGACACATGTTTCCATAATCTTGTGGAGTGAGGAATGTGTCGATATTGTATAGGTGGTACTCCCCAGAGTGAGGCATTTAAAAACACCTTTTAAGGGATCGGTAGTAAATATGTAGGTAGTGGAGATAGATGACTCACTAGATGATTAGGCAGGAGGGATAGTGGTTGCTTCGTAAGGAGAAGGTTTAGTTGTAGAGGCTATGGAGGCAGTAGGAATAGAAGAGTTAGATGTGGGAGAGGTGGCACCAGCATTGGTGGATGGGCTCATGGGTTAAGGAGAAGTGGTGATAGTGGCAGATGCCTTGACCAGTACAAGTATATCGTTGGGTCGGTACAACATGTTACAATTTTTGAATAACGATGGGTTGGCAAGGATGGTATAGTTATGTCCTTCATTTTTAAATTTTACACAACGATGTAAAGTTGAATAGATACAACCCATGACACAAATCCAAGGTCTTCTGATAAATAGGTAATACTCAAATTCTCCCTCTAAGACATAGAAAATTTCCAGGATAGTGTGAGGGCCTATGTGAATGTGAAGGATAATGGCACCCAGGGTGGAGGTGATGGTGTCATTGAAGGAGCGCATCATAACAAGGTTATTACGCATATAATTGGAAGATATGTGCATTTGATTATAATTTTAGGAGGAGATAATGTTAATTCTAGCACCAACATCGATCATGATGCATCGTACACATATGTTATCGATATAGACGAAAATGAAGAGGGTAGGATCAGGGTCATATGACTGGAGAGGTAAAATATCCTCATCAGAGAAGCTGAGGGTGGGAACTTGAGGAGTGGGCAATGGGTTAGAAGAAGCTTATTATTTTGTAAGGAATGCCATGTGGTGAGGGGTGATAACAGAGGTCACTAGTTTGGGGTCATTGGGTAAAAATTCAATGGATTACAAAACCTCAATAAGGGATTGTCCATGAAATTCAGAAGTTTGGACAAGATCATACAAAGACATCTTTAGAGGGGACTGATGTAATTATTTTATAATTGTGTAATGGGTGATCCCATCATAGATAAGGTATGTAGGTACTCGAATGGTGATTTTAGGCACGGGTGCAGATGGTATACTAGGCATGGGGTTGGTTGATTGGCTAGTTTATTTTTCTTTTCCTTTGTCTTTCTGAGCGTGGGTGGCAACGTGAACCTTATTAATATGAGGGGAGGTAGATGGAGAGGGTGTGCCATGAAAGGTATAACAAGATGAGGGACAAAACCCTAGCGGTGGATAAGATCCTTGTGAAATGAGTAGGGTGCACTGACAATTAGGAGGAGGTTTGGCTAGCTCTCTTATGTGGACCATGTTGATCTCAAATTTTGGAGGTGGATAAAATGGCTGTGGGGGGGAAGATACTGGTCGCTGAATGGGTAATGGAAGAGGATGTGGGGAGATGGGTGAAGGTAGAATAGGGTCCTCATCTAGAAGATCGTCATCGTCATAATTTTCTTTAGGAGGACACAGTTGGAGAAGAGTAGTTTTTAGAACCTTATACTTCATGTCCCGACACACGATGATAGGCACAAATATTGGTTTCATCAAAATGTTTTGGTTTGGGTTTGAAAGGATCGTAAGGTAGGAGCGGTGGTAATGTGATGAGAGAAGTCTCTAAGAGATTGGTTAAAATGTTGGCGTAGGAACCTACTAATGGATCACAATGGGACATGAGCATGGGTTTAGGTAAGGGTGCAAATGATCATGAGGGAAGAGGTTTTATAGGAGGAGGAATGGGTTGTCCCACTGGTTTGGTAAGTAGTATTTTCTTAGGTTTTGATGGCATCTGTTTGGGTAAAGACGTGGTAGAAGAAATAGCAATGGAAGGTTTTGTTGGTTTGGCTACCTTATTGGAGGGTAGTGGGTTCTTATCTTTGGGTTATACCTTCTTGGGTAAAGGTGACACTGGAGTATGGGATCTAGAAGGGAAAGTAGACGGTGGAAAAGGATGGGTTACCCATGATGAAAACTGCGTTGCGGTGATAGTGGTCGGTTGAGGTTGGGTGGATGGTATGGGTTGAAGTCGTATAGGTAAAGTTAAGGGGATAATAACTAGTGAAGGTATAGGTGGTAAGAAGTGCACAGGTGAGGGTGAGGGTGTTTGGTTTTTGGATGAATGAGGTGTAATGAAGGCTCATGATGCATTAGTAGGTTGTTTAACATTTGACTAGCCTTGGGTAGGAGACTATTTGATCAGGGTTGATGGATGGGGCCCTAGGATGGCTGGAAAGGGGGAAGGTGACAAAGGTGTGGTGGGTGAGATTAGTGTATGTGGCCTAGAAGGTTAGGTCTTCTTTTTAGGTGGAAGGATAATCTTGGTGCAGGTTTGGGAAGACATGGCTAAGTCCAATTTACCAAGTGGGTGAGTAAGGCTTGATTTTGGCATGACACCTAAGGTAGTGATGGGTCTAGATACAGGTGAGGAGATAGGTGTGGGTCAGTTTTGAGGTCTTAGAATGGTTTTAGTTATGGGTAGAGGTTTGGATGTAGGTAGAGACGGTGAAGAAGAATTCATTTCAATAGGCATGGTCAAGTTCGATCCGATTGCTGAAAATATATTTAGGTAGATCATGGAAGTATCCTCAGGCAGCATTTTCATTTGGGTCGAAAAGGGGAACCAGAGACATCCCTAGAGCGTGAAATTATCAACATAATCCAAGTGATCATCCAGTTGTAAAAATAGGACTACTAAAGAAGAAGATGGATTTGGTTTGATGGAAATCCATGTAAAATATGTCTGCGAGATAGGGAATTGGCTAGCCTCAGACTCTGTAGGTAAAAGAGTTGAGATCATGTCAATTGGGCCCTAGGATGCTGAGGGAGAACTACCCCCAATAGGTAGTGGCATGTCTGATGAGTCTCCTATGGGTAGGAGAGATAATAGGTGGGGTGAGGTATACTTCTTCCTTGGTGGAGGAGAAGATGATGATGATTCTCCTATGGAAGAGAGATTTAAAAGCATTGACTACTTAAAAGGTTGTGATGTAGACAGTGAAATGGCATCGATAGAAAGTGTGGGTTCCTCCAAGGGTGAAGGAAGTGATAAAGGGGACTCCTTTATGGGTGAAAGAGTGGAAGAGGTATGCTCCTCTGTGGGTAGAGGAGATCATGCCATAATTTCCTCAATAGACAAAATAGGTGGGATTTGAGGAACGATCGATATGATATCATTAACTATGTGGACTTCATGGACATTTTTTTCGCTAGATGAAGCTTCATTATTTTTATTAGATGATGGTTTATGGTTAGGGAACAAATTTTTTAAGATGTGTAGATTTTGATTTACCAGTGCATTTGGGTTGTCCACGAAGAGGTCTCCATTATCTATCATCTCTTGGACAATGTTCTTAAAAGTGATGCAATTACTGTCATTATGGCCTTCGATGCAATGGTAATTACATTAGTCATGTTCCTTATACCATGCAAGCATAGGATGGGTAAGATCAAAACTTGTATGAGGTTTTATGGGAGGAAGTGTAATGGATCCAACTTTAAGAAAATTTTCCAAGACTGAAGAATAGGGCTCTCCAATTGAAGTGTACTTCCACTACTCCCACTGGAAGTAAAAGGTCTCAACATGGGAAAGATTAGAAACAGGTTAACCTTGATTAGAGGGATGGGATGGACCCACTTTAAGAATGACCGCATTGAAATATCCTTTGGCTTTTGAATAATTATTTTGGGGTTTTGAAGATGAAGAAGAATCATTTGGTTTGAATGGGGTGTTCTTGTTTCATAATTGGATTTTCTTTTCTTCAATGACATGAATTTCTAGATTTCATGCCATGGTAAATGCTTCATCGAAGGTTTGGAAGGTTTTTACCTACAAATTTGGTGAGATGTGTCCAGGACAAGCTCTAGTGAACAACTCAATAAGTTAAGTTTGAGGTAACTGGAATGTCAATTGGTTGATAAGACTCCACCAGCAGGTAATGAAATCTGCAATAGATTTGTCTTCATACTATCATGTCGAATACAGGTCGGTCATGGTGACCTTCTTGACTACATTGATCGAGAAGTGGTCTAGAAATGCTTAAGCCACTTGGTTGAAGGAGTAGATGGAATGTCTAGGTAAACTGTTTTACTAATCTAAGGCGGGTCCTGTTAGGGACATGGGAAATGTTTGTAAGAGCAAAACATCATCATGGGCAACTAGGTAGCACCCATGCTTGAATGACCGAAAGTGTTGTTGTGGGTCCTCTTTACTGTTAAAAAGGTTGAATTTAAGCATTTCCCAATGCACATGATACAGATGAATAGGAATGGATGGATGCATAGGCTCATTATAGATTTCCTCATAGGTATGGGAGTTACGGAAGCAAGAAACCAATGCTTCTAATGTCAGCATCTTTTCCATCATCATCCTAATGAGTTCATTGGTGGGTTGTGTGGAATGGGTGCCTCCCACAGTAAAGGGAGGTTAATAATGGGTGTATGATGTAGATGACACCCCAGTACATGAGGGCGCGGAATATCAAAACTGTGAAGGGGGTATAGATTCAGGTGGAATGTATCTTGAATAAGTGACAGATAATATTGGCGGCTGCTAGTGATGCATGTAAATAGGTGGGGTGGTTGCAATGACTCTCGTGGTAATGGGTGGTAGAGACTGAGGGATAGAAAGAACCAGATTTTGGAAAGGGTTGTGGGTTGCCCACACTAGAAGTGGTTGTGATGCCACTAGTACATACGAGGAAAAGGGGGAAGATGAGGCTATGTTCAAGGTGGTTGGTAAAGGAATGGTTGATGTCACTAGTGTAATAGACGTCATTGGGGAAGCATTTATGGCAGAGGTGAAACCTAAATGAGAGACCACAGAGGGTGATGCAGATGAGGGCAGCATCGAACTAGTGGTAGATGACGCGAAAGTGGGTACGAGGGTAGGAGGGATAGATATGGGCATGTCGTATATTAACTATCTTGATGAGTCTCAGATAGATGAGTGGGAAAGATAGTATTATAGGGCCATGGGATTCTGATCAAGGAGTCTTGTGAACTCCTTGTCGCTAGAGCAATGGGTATAAGCTAAGTCGGATCCATAGGTGATAAGATGGTTGGCGATGATGGACTAGGTGGGAGTGGCTGACAATTGGCATGAAATACAAGGGTGTTAGTTTGGCTGCGAGAACGGCGCTGCCAGTACGACGCCGCCAATAATGTATAGTACGGCAATAGTCAAAAGTACAATAGGAATGTTGTGGTAAAAAGTAAATAGTTGTCGTAAGTGGTCCAGTAATGTTAAAATGTCAAAGTTGGGGTAAGAAGAGAAGTAGGGTCTACATGATTAGGAATTAGAAATATTATATTGGTAATAAGGACAAGGAGTGAGGTCATAAATATTTTGTATATTTTATTTGTAAAAAGTCTAAAAATGTGGAACCCATGTGAAATGATAAGGTTTATCTTATCTTAAAAGATAAGCTTACATGTACAGATAAGAGTTAAGGTATGGAATATGATTCGTCAGAGTGGATTTCTTATCCTATCTTAGAGATAAGATGGATAAGCCTAGAAGTCTATAAATAAAGAGGCCACCCCCCTCATTTAGCATAGAAGGAAGTAGTGAGAAATATTGTATGAAGTGTGTAAAGGAAGCCATCAGTTTAAAGGTGTGTTGAAGAAGCCATTAAGAGGTGTAATTGTAAAGTTTCTCCCATAGTCTTGGTGAAAGGCAAGTGAAGTCAATAACACTTGAAGTACCTCATGGGTGAGATTGTAACAATTTCATGTTAATATTATAATTTACTTTGATATTTCAGATTTATCATCATTCCTTCTTATCATAGTCTATGGTATTCTTGTGTTATGTTTGTTGTTGTGTTTCCAGATTACATCCACCAAACTAAAGGCTGTGCATTAGTAAATAATCATAGCACGAGGAGTTCCCGGTGAAGAATTATCATAGTGCCGGATTGGTGATGACATTTTGGTTCCGTTGCCGGGACCATTCCTCGTTGGTGGATTTTCTGGAGAGATATTCCCACTTAGTCAAAAATCAATTGGAGGGTAACCTTATTTTTACTGTGCATAGTAGTTACCATGGTAAAGTCATTTTTACCATGAATAGTAGTTACCATGGTAAAGTCATTTTTGCTGTGAATAGTATTTATCACAGTAAAGTCACTTTTTACCGTGAATAGTATTTACCGCAGTAACTTCACTTTTTACTGTGAATAGTGTTTACCACAGTAAAGTCAGTTTTTACCGCAGTAAGTCAAGTTTTACCATAGTTACCGTGGTCATTTCTATTTTACTGTAGAAAGGTGTAAAGTCACTTTCTATTACAGTGATTCCAATTATTTGTGCACATAAGTCTTGTTGATTGTACTTGTGGGTTGGTATTTTACGGTGGTTACTTTTGAAAATGGGGAAGATTCCTGTTTTTTCAGCTCAATCTAATGAAGATGCTTCCTCTTTCATTCAAGAGTTTAAACGATCTTGTATTTGTAATGGCCTTATAAGAAGGGAACAATGGACTGAATTTTTTCCTACCTTTTTGGATGGTTCAGCACTTAGGTGGTTTGAAACACTAGGTGAAAATGTGAAAAATTCATGGGATTTATTAACTGAAAGTTTTCTTGAAGAATTTGGTGAACAACAGAAATATGCAGATCTCATGATCGAGATCACAAAGCTATCCCAAGGAGAGAAGGAGAAGATAAGGGATTATCATGCTCGTGTTCTAGAGCTAAGGAGGAAGCTCGATGCCCAGATCCGGAAGGAAGGATTAGCGGATGGGTTGATGAACGGCGTGGATAATCTCCTATGTAAGCACTTCATTCTTGGGATGAAGCCAGAGATCAGACAACGAGTGAAGTATGACCACCCAGCTACCATTGAACAAGCAAAGGAGATTGCAAGAAGGCAAGAAGAAAGCATGGAAGAGGAGCCCAAAGAAATTGTTGCTAAAGTAGAGCCTACACCAGCACCTTTGGTCCAGAATCCACAACCACTCCCGGTGAGCACAAATATTTCTCCTAGTACATCTACTGAGTATGAAGATCTGCTCAAAAAGATGGGTCAGTTAACTATTAATCTTCTTCAAGGAAAAGAATTTAGTTCTCAGGGAGGAGATAGAGGTCCAAAAAGAAATATTTCTGAAGTTGTATGTTATGGTTGTTATAAAAAGGGTCATTATAAGTATAATTGTCTAGATAGAGCTTCTACATCTGGTAAAGGAGATAATGATAAAGGAAAAGCACCTGTGAATTCTTTTGATGTAGTAGATAAGAGCAGAAATAATGAAGTAGATGTGTTTGTAACAAAAAGAAAGAAAGAAAAAGATAATCAAGATGGAAATGATCCTAAGAAGATGAAAGGAGAAACTAGTAAGAAACATAGGAGAAGAAAGTTGGGTGTGCAGGATTTTCTGATTTCACAGGGGCAAGGACCATACTCCATCTTGGAAGATCTGTCCAAAAGGCCTGCAAATATTACATATGGTCAACTCTTGGCTATGTCTTCTGAGAAGAGGCGGGAGTTGCGAAGTGGACTCAATGCTCGACGAAGGAAGGAGGTTGAGGTCCCTGTTTTGGAGGCAGAGGCAGATCCCTATGCTCCACAAGCTGAGGTATTATGTAATGGTATTTCAATTCATGATGTCTTAGTTGATGGAGGTGCTGCAGTTAATGTAATGACCGAGTCTGTAATGAATATGTTGGGTTTAAAAATTGATCGCCCTTCAACACTTATGTTAAGGTCATTAAATAAAGGAAAAACTAAACCAGAAGGTGTAGTTTCAAATGTGGCAATATCTGTTATGGGTGTTGTATGTGTGGTAGACTTTCAGGTGATGAAAAATGGTACTGTTGCGTACCCAATGCTGCTGGGAAGACCATGGCTAAGGAGAGTTCATGCAAGAAACTACTGGAATGAAGGTTTCATGACACTTGGACGTGGTAGAGAGAGGGTGAAGATAAACGTGATCCCTCGACATCATAAGGCAGAACCTGTGGATTCAAGTGATGAAACTGATGATTGGACATCCTCTGATTACTCTAGTACCAGTGAAGTGGACACTGAAGATGAAGAAAGTGAGGTTGATGTTTCAGTCATGGATATCCTTCCAGTCACACCAACTCATGACCCCATAAAATTATCTGAAGAAGAAGTTGATGATCGTCTCCAACAAATAAAGATTGGTGATGCTGTGATGGAGAGTGAGAAGGAATCCTACCTCCAGCTCTTTCGAAGGTACATACACATATTCACTTTTGATTACAAGGAACTCCGTCAAGTAAGTTGGGTAGAACATTCTATTGAGCTGGTAGATGGTGCTAAGCCCATAAAGCAAATGCCATATAGAATGAATCCTAATTTTTCCAAGACTGTAAAAGAAGAAATAGATAAGTTGCTTGATGCAGGATTCATATTTGCTGTGGAGAATTCAGAATGGGTTTCTCCCATTGTGATCTCAATAAAAAAGAATGGGAAGCTACGCATTTGTGTTGATTACAGGAAGCTCAATAAGGCAACAAAGAAGGATCATTACCCTCTTCCATTTTCAGATCAGATCTTGGACGAAGTAGCTGGCCAGGAGTGCTATAGTTTTGCTGATGGATATAGCGGCTACAACCAAGTTCGTATAGCAGAGAAAGATCAGCTGAAGACCACGTTCACCACTCCTTGGGGAACGTTTGCTTATAGAGTTATGCCTTTTGGGTTGTGTAATGCTCCAGCAACATTCCAGCGTTTGATGAATAGGGTGTTCGAACCCTACATTGGGACCTTCATCAGAGTATTTCTGGATGATTTTTGCATCTATGGGAGCAAGTTGGACCACCTGCACCAAATGGAGACAGCATTTCAAAGGTTAGATGAAGCACAAGCCTCACTAAACCCTACAAAGTGTGTCTTTGGATGTTCTAAAGGTGTTTTGTTAGGGCATGTTGTATCCAGAGATGGTATTGGTACTGATCCTGATAAAGTTTCAAAAATCAAAGATTTACCATTTCCTATGAATAGAAGTAAGTTGAGATCATTTTTAGGCCATGTGGGTTACTATAGAAGGTTCATCAAGAATTTCTCAAAGATTGCACAGCCACTAACCCAGTTCTTGAAGAAGGATGTTACTTATGAACCAGGAAATAAGGCGCATGAAGCTTTTGGACAACTGAAGGAAGCCCTGGTGTCTTCACCTATTTTAAAGAATCCAGATTGGAGCAAGCCATTCATTGTGTACACTGATGCCTCAGATGCAGCACTAGGAAGTACTTTGAGCCAAAAGGATGAAAATGGGAATGAACATCCAATTTACTTTGGGAGCAGACAAATGAGCAGTGCTGAGGTAAATTATACTGTAACTGAAAAAGAGGCTCTGGCTATCATTTTTGCTGTAAAGAAGTTTAGAAATTACTTGCTAGGGAAAAAATTTCTAGTTGTAACAGATCATCAGGCTCTAAAATATATTGTAAATAAGCCTAACCCATCAGGGAGGATAGCAAGATGGATAATTTTGCTACAAGAATTTGAATTTGATATTATAGATAGGCCAGGAAAGAAGCATGTCAATGCAGATGCACTCTCTCGAGCCTATGATGGTTTAGGATCATCTTGTGATGATGATGATTTCCCCGATGCAGCATTGTTATCCCTTGACACAATCCCTAGTGAATACATAGATATTTGGAATTATCTGAATGAATTCAAGTTTCCTGATGGTGCCAATGCAAAGACTAAGAGAAAGATTACTCAAGCCAGTCGTCCATATTCTATTCTGCATGGAGTATTATTTCGAATAGGACCTGATGGACAGTACAAGAGGGCAGTTGGACGTGATCAAGGGAAGGAACTGCTAGAAGAATTCCACAATGGTACATGTGGAGGGCACTTCTCTGGACAACTTACAGCAAGAAGGATCTTGGATGCAGGTTATCACTGGCCCACTCTTTTTAAAGATTGTTATAATTATTGTAAGACATGTGATATTTGTCAAACACATGGTAACCGTAAGACTTCATCAGCTCCATTATGTCCTATTCTTCCACTTGGTCCCTTTGAAAAGTGGGGAATAGACATTGTAGGTCCACTTCCAACTACCTCACGCCAAAATAAGTATATTGTAGTTGCCACAGATTATTTAACCAAGTGGGTTGAAGCTAGGCCATTGAAAACAGCTTCCATGGATGAAGTGGCAAGGTTCATATATGAACGCATTGTCACCAGATTTGGTTGTCCATTAGAAATTGTAACAGATCAAGGAAGCCACTTCATTAATGAGGTGGTAGAAGCCCTAGTCAATAAGTTTTCTATTAAGCACAGGAAGGCAACAACATACAAGCCAAGCACAAATGGACAGGTGGAACGAACAAATTTTGTGTTGTGTCAAATTCTAGCAAAAGATGCAGCCTTGCAGGTACATAAATGGGATAAAAGGATTCATGCAGCATTGTGGGCATATAGGGCAACATCAAAGTCAGCAACAGGATACTCCCCATTTCAGTTGGCTTATGGCATTGATCCAGTTCTTCCTATTGAGTTTGATATTCCCACGGTCAGAGTAATGAAAAATGAAAGAATGGATGAAAGTGATTCAGTAAAAGAAAGGTTGGTACATCTTCATTTGCTAGAGGAAATGAGGGAAATAGCTAAGGATACAAGCTATAAGAAGAAAATGAAGCAGAAGGAATACTTTGATCAAAAGATCCGGTGGTCTCCATTTCATGTGAATGACTTGGTTCTAGTATATGATTCCAGATACAAAAAAAGAAGACAGAGAAAATTTATTCCAAAATGGATGGGGCCCTACAAAATAGCAGCTGTGCATGAAAATGGTACGTACCGACTGGAGGAATTGGATGGCACTCCCATTACGAAATGGGTCAACCACGACAAGTTGAAGATTTTCCAAGCACCAGAATAGTCTACTCCGAGGACGGAGTAGAAGCTAGGAAGGGGGAAGATGTCGACACTAAAATTTTCCTCCGTAATTTCTATTTCATTAATGTATGTATTAGGAATAGGATGTTGTTAAGTATAATTAGTAGTAGCGTCTGATAGAAGATAACGGCGCTGCCAGTACGACGCCGCCAATAATGTATAGTACGGAAATAGTCAAAAGTACAATAGGAATGTTGTGGTAAAAAGTAAATAGTTGTCGTAAGTGGTCCAGTAATGTTAAAATGTCAAAGTTGGGGTAAGAAGAGAAGTAGGGTCTACATGATTAGGAATTAGAAATATTATATTGGTAATAAGGACAAGGAGTGAGGTCATAAATATTTTGTATATTTTATTTGTAAAAAGTCTAAAAATGTGGAACCCATGTGAAATGATAAGGTTTATCTTATCTTAAAAGATAAGCTTACATGTACAGATAAGAGTTAAGGTATGGAATATGATTCGTCAGAGTGGATTTCTTATCCTATCTTAGAGATAAGATGGATAAGCCTAGAAGTCTATAAATAAAGAGGCCACCCCCCTCATTTAGCATAGAAGGAAGTAGTGAGAAATATTGTATGAAGTGTGTAAAGGAAGCCATCAGTTTAAAGGTGTGTTGAAGAAGCCATTAAGAGGTGTAATTGTAAAGTTTCTCCCATAGTCTTGGTGAAAGGCAAGTGAAGTCAATAACACTTGAAGTACCTCATGGGTGAGATTGTAACAATTTCATGTTAATATTATAATTTACTTTGATATTTCAGATTTATCATCATTCCTTCTTATCATAGTCTATGGTATTCTTGTGTTATGTTTGTTGTTGTGTTTCCAGATTACATCCACCAAACTAAAGGCTATGCATTAGAGAACAAAGTTTTTGGTTGGGAAGGCATCCTACAAAGAAGGAAAACTAAAGGTGAAGTTTCGGGTTATGTTATGGTGGGGGCAGCCCTTTCTCTGAGGTGATGACTGGAAAAAGATAACCATCTAGGCACCCACTGTCAATCCTCTGATCATGTGATCATTAACAGCTTCTTCCAGGTGGGATGTTGTTTAAGAAGATGTGTAAATTCAAATTTGTGTGGTTTTGTAAAGAGAGAGAAGAGAGAAATGTGCTTTCTACGGTTCTATTATGTCAACAATCAGCTGGGCATGACTTCCAGCATATAGGTTGCCCTCATTTTTAAATTTAAGCTAATAATGCAGCATATAATGATGAAATGCAATAATATTTTAAACCCAAATCCATAAATTATATTTGATGAGAGCAATAATGAATAGGAAAGAGTATGTCTTTCACTAATGCAATACAAAATAAAAATAAGTGTTCCTTTTAATCCAAACTATGAGTGTCATTAAGACAAGTAGGAGAAGAAGAATGTTTATAAGGGAGAATATTTAATGTGAAATATCTTTCAAAAATAAATAACACAAAATGATTCCCTAAGAACGAACAATGCAAAGAACCCAAATGGGTCCCACCAGGCATGCCAAAGTGTTTCACCAAATAGTATGCGTATGTAAGAGAAAAACAAATAAGGTATGGGTGAGGAGGAATAATCAATGAAGGTGGAAGGTAGAGTGCACGTATTCTGATTCTTGATCCAATGATTATTGTGAGAACTTCATTTTTTCTAGGAGGAACTACCTGCGAATACAAACAAGACCACTACAAAAATATTAAACAATATATGTCAGTGGACTACCTAGCGTATGCTAGATCCAGGAAGTGTGATACTTTCTAGATGGTTTTCAATCCACTATTTAAAACAAATTAATGCAAGAAATAATATGAACCAATAATGTCCTACTGTAGTTGATATGATTTAGGTATCTCATTCAAGTACAATAAATAAATCTAATCTAACATGCTAGGTTAGGATCAGATCTGAAAGTCAAACAGGTAAATAAAGTGGTTGGGACAGGTCAGTGTTAAGATTTAGGTGAATTGGGTTGTCTGTATGAATGGTATGAGGTTACTGTTATAGGCAAGTTTACAAGACACAGAGACCGACTTCGATAAGGTATGACCAATGCCAGTTGAGAGGAAAATGATGACGGTTTGGGTTAAACGTCGTCTGTAGGATCATGCTGGTTGAAACTTAGTGAGGGTGGGTTTAGGTGATTCTCTTGGATTACCTAGGGAATGGACAGATAATGGGGAGGTAGATGAAAATATTGGGGATAGTCAAAGGTATCTGGAGTCAGGTATGGGAGGATGGGAGGTTGTAGGTGGTTAGGTAAAGGGACTGAGAGGGAGGTGAGAGGGGATGGGATGCAAAGGAGATTAGAACTCCCAAACAAAGATGAAGAAGCTAATCTAAATAAATATGTGAAGGTGCATATCCAAATGTACTTACTGGTGTTTTAATGACCTAGTGGTTGAATGAAGGTGATGGTTGATCCATGGAACTGGTGGTCAGTATTACAGCTCTGCTTCCTATAATATTACCGTGAATGCTTTCCTTTCATATCAGTGGTTGGTTACTAGTTCAGGGTGTTTGGGTGTGCAGGCATGATCTGGTGTGTGCTTACACGCAGATCTCTCTTCTCCAAGACTTAAATGATTCTTCCAACCTCTCAAACAAGGTTACCAAAGTAGATATATGGTAACCAATGATGGTTTAGGGTGACCGACATTGGTTAAGGTGGGAAATCCTAGGTTTACTAAAAATGATAGATCTTGGCAATCTTTTTGGCCAGCTCTGTCTATTCTCGAGGATCAAAATATAATATTGTGCTTAGATAAGTGGGAATGTGGTTAGAGGAAGAATAGGCATGTGATTTTAGGGTTGAACTAAGTCTTAGATAATTAAGGTAGGTAGTACTAAGTCTTAGTTAGTTATGGTGACTGGATATTGAGTCCTAGTAAAAGGGAAATATGCTAAGAATATATTTATGACGAGGTGTCTAGATGACGTGGTGGAGTGAGGTGTCTAGGTGAGGTGGAAATTAGTTTAATTAAGGTAATTAAGTAATGAATATTGTGAGCATGGGCATTAATTTAATTATGGGTAATTAAATTAATATACATGTGGGGTAAAGGGGGAGTGTGACCTAAATTTGGTGTCTACACGAAGAGGTTATCCTACACTGTACCTCCAAGTTTATATCTAAAACAACTATGTTAAGTGTGTGATGATAGGAGACAAGGATGTCATCAACATAGTTCCCTTCTCATTTCTTCATAATCTAGGCTATGGAGAAACCAAATTTTCTTCAACTTGAAATACATTGAGAGGATATGATAGCCTCAAGACAATGTCCATTGGGACTATAGTGATTCTACTTACCCTTGGACTAAATACTGTGTTGACTAAGATCTACATTATAGATTAGGAAACCAACTATAATATAATCCTCAGTTGACCCTATATACACAGAATGAAGGAAATCCCTTCTACGTTGTTCCAAGAGGTCAGATTCCTGCACCTTAGTAAGGTTTTTGTAGCTCAGGGTGATCCAAAGCCATTTGATATCCATTTGGAAAATATATTGTGCCTGGGTCTGTGATCGCTAAGTTAATTTTGAATCAGATCATATGTAGGTATGGAGTCCCGCAAGTCATTATCTCGGATAATGGCACGTCCTTTAAGAATGAAGAGGTGCTTGAATTATGTTCGCATTTCAAAATATAACATCGGACATCATATTTATATTACCCTTAGGAAAATGGACAAGCTGAGGTGATAAATAAAACATTGAAGTCCATACTCCTCAAAACCATTAAGGAAAATAAGCGTGACTAACATTTAAATCTATTTCTAGCCTTGTGGGCCTATAGGACGTTAGTATGGATGCCTACAAGGGTAACCCTATTTTCTTTATTCTTTGTATGTGAAGCAGTGCTACTACTATAAATCGAGTTACCTAGCCTTTGCATATATTTACGAGGCCTTTTAGGTGAAGATGGGTACCACGAAGCGCGGTTGGTGTAGATACAAACCCTTGATGAAGATCAACTTAGAACTGAGCAGTGCCATAGTGTTTATGCTAACAAAATGTGTTGTTAGTATAATAAAAAGGTTTATGAACAAGAAATACAAGTAGGAGACCTAGTTTTGAGATTCGATAGCTAGATTGACAAGAAGACTAGTGGATGAAGAAATTTCAGGCTTAAGTGGTTAAGTCTATATCAAGTCATGGAGGACTATAAGAATGGCACATATCATCTGTGTACTTTAAAAGGTGAGGAATTTTATGGAACGATCATTTCACTTCACCTTAAACATTTCTACGCATAATTCATTTACATTTCCACATGTACACTATTGTATCCACACTGCATATCATTTACATAATCATATTATAACACTTTGAAACAAGAAACTTATTTTTCAAGTGAATTTCCAGTTTTTTGAGAATTGGAAAAACATTTTAATTGTACCTCCTCAACCATTCATTATATCTCTAGGTTATTTAATAATTATCATCCTACTAGATGAATTTTGGGATTGATCCTACAATGACCTACACACTTAGTTCTATTCATGTTTGTTTCTAGCTTAGGTGTTTTTTCCCATATTCTGTACTAGAAGCTTCTTGTTATCACATATCTCCTCAAAATTTTGTCTTTTAACAAAAGTAATCTAAAGCATTTCACTTAGATTACTTATTTTCTTGATTCAACCTTTGGTGGTGAGCCCTCACATCCTACTAACTGCATGGGGTTGAGACACGGGAAATTTTTCTCTCCCTAAAGAACAAGTCAAATTTAAAAGTAAAATAAAAAAGATAAAACAACTAATAAATACAAAACAATTTCATTTTGCAAATAAAGCCATGCTTCCTTTTCCTACCAGTCTTTGATGATGAGCCCATGCTTCCTACATGTAGTATGAGACTAGGAAAGGAGGGAAGTTCCCTTACTTGTCTATTCCTTTTCCTTGGTGATGAACCCATGCTTCTTAATGGTAGCATGGGGCAAGACATATGGGGTCTTCTCAAATAAATCAATAAGTTATGAATAATTCAATCAGTAAAAAGTACTTCAAGTCCTTGGAAATCATTAGAGAGTTAATCAGTTATGAATTTGCATCATCAAAAAGAAAAAAAATATTATTCTGTTATGCATTTGCATCATCATCATCATCCATACATGAATTCATAAAAACATATAAAAAATCATCAGAGATCCTACACATCTAAGAGTACACAACTGGAGCAAGTTATGAGAGAGTAAAATCTAACACAAGATATCCAAGTGAAAAAGAATCATATTAATATATACACACACACATATAACAATCAATTTTGTGCACAATATTATCACACTAACAAGTGTGGTCAAAACACTCAAAAAGAGCACAAAATGCAAAAAATTGATATATGTGTCTGAAAATATAACAAAGGAATAAGGCATATACCCTATCCTTCCCAACAAGATCTGGATGAAGGATCACGATGAGGAATCCTATAGCAAATCCTATAATGTGAGTGATATCCTCAATGAGTAGAACGATGGGAGTGACCCTAAGATGGGGTTGGTGATCTTTCAATAGTAGTCTCGCTTTGAGAATGGCCTTGCCATTGTCTCCTCTTAGCTAACTGGTATGTAATAAGATTGGTTTTAGTTGAGGTCAGAATCTTTACAACTTTCCAAACTAGTGCAAATACATGAGTGTATCATTTGACCAGTTTTTGGTGCCCAACATATGCAAGTAGTTTGTATGGTGTCTTCCTTGTGGGAAATAATATTGTGTTAACTAGGATCAGAAGAATAAAATATCATTATTCATCAACAATGGCTGAAAAACACAAGAGAAGACAATGACGAGTTAGAAAAATTTTGAAAACCCAAAAATAAGATGGTGCATAATCATCTAGCATTTCTAGTTTAGAAAGTAAAGTCAAGAGAAGAGTTCACTTACTTGGATTTCCTAGCTGTTAGGATGGGTCTACTAGATTTGGTGGTAGAGGTGAACTTGCTATAGGAACCTCCTCCCCTCTACCCTCCATCCTCCTTAGAATCCATTCACTATCCCATGATAGACTGCGCATCCCATCCTCCCTCGTGTAGAAGAGGTTATGGAAGCCTCTCTAGTAGCTCTCCACTCTGTATCGGTCTCCTATCCTCCCTCCTCATCTCCTCCCTCCTCATTTCACTTATCCTTGTCTCCATTGTCCTTGATATCTTTCCTCGCCTCATCCTCCACCTCCTCCTCCCTACTATGTGTAGGTGTAGCCTCCATTTGTAACATCACCTCTAGCCTAGTTGGATTTGGAATAAACCATGCTACATTAATTAGGACCCCAGGAGTAAAAAAATACACCTAAGCTCACCCCTAGGGAAAGATATAGCCTCTTGAATATCACGTTAAACATTTGGAACCATTGGAATGGTCATCAAAATAGGTTAGTCGAAACTACTACAACACTTTTTCAATAGGGTGAGACTCAATCTTCCCAGTCTGGTCTTTTAATTGTGTGATGATGCTATATGCAACCACAATAACAATATCTTCACCCCATGGGATGGCCATATCCTGATATAAATGTACAATCAAGTCTTTTATGGTGAAGGTGGACATTGACTAGTGTCAACCTATGTGTGGGGCCATAACTATCCATCTCAAGGCTTTGATAGTCCCATGGTCTGCAATCCCAAAACCCCTATGATAGGGGACCATGCACTCATACACCCAACACATAACCTATGTAGGATGAGTCAGGGCCTTGCTCTATATTTGAATATTTATGTAAAGATCATGATATGTGGCTCCAAATATGTCACCACCCCATGTGTATATGTAGTCGTGTTTCTCTATACTACGATTGATGGGGGGCCAATAGTAGAGTAGCTTGTCCCTACCCTTGTATCTCACCAAGGGTGAATCCAAGATGACAATAATGGCCTTGCGAAATATGGGGATAGGAGAAGAGGAAACTAAATTTAATTTCATACCTTATTTGGCACCAAAACAATGTGCCAAGCCATTTCTTATGTAGGTATCCAATTTCCATGATATCACCACTTTTCCAGCACTCTCCAAAGTCAGCCTCATGCCTATAACAGGAACACCTAGAATCATGTATGCATCCTTTGATGTAGTGGTCCACTCTCCTCGGACCCCAGGTAGCTATAACATGTTCTGGTATGCATCCCATTAGCTCAATAAGTCACATAGAAAGTGATTCATTGGTGCTACTAATTGATTCTTAGATAATATCAATTTCCTGACCCTATGTAATAAATCTCTCTCTTCTTGAGTAAGACTGTCTAAAATCTAAGGAATCTAATCACACTCTCTGGATCTACTCCATTCGATATACGAACACTGTAATCACTAAAACACCAAAAAGAGCACATTAGAAAACATCTTAAAAAAGTAACACAAAAAACCACAAAAAATCTTCACACTTAGTCAATTTGGGCCTCTACCTCAACAATTACGTAACCACCCCTCTGTGTAGAGCGGCGATTACATAATTGTTGCGGAAGTTGTGTAACCCCTCCTCTGCGCATAGAGGTGGTTATGTAATAACCACCTACACAGAGCGGTGGTCATGTCTAAAAAGGATGTGTCATACCCTAAGACACAAAATGTCTAAAAAAGACAAAAATTAATAATTTTTGACAAAATAAAAGCCAAATACACCTATCCGCCCCCATATGAAAATTTTGACTACAAAATTAACAAAATTAACCACCTAGGTTGGATTTTTCATATTTTTCACATTGTAGCTTAAAAATAAATAAACTTAACTAACTTACTTGTCTCTGAGCCATTGCTTCTCTCGCTAGTGGGGCTGCAATCACGTCTAAATACTCTTTGATTTAGTTGTACTCACATGCAAAACCATCACAAGTAATCTAGAGATCAAAAATCTCTAAGTGGATGAGTGAAATTGATTTCTAAAAATAATTATTTTTGTTATTTATAGCATGTTTTAACTCTGTTTTGAGTGTGCATGTGTTTAATAGAGCTAGAGCATTGGCGTAGGTATATTTCTATTAATGAAGACATGGTAAGTCCTCTTGTCATTTTATTTTAGTGTATTTTTTCAATTCTACATTATATCTGCACTTTATTCCCATTTTCTCTTATAGGTGGTGGGAATCTTGGATTGGCCTCACTTCAACACACATATGTGTGAGGTATAATTTCTAACTCTCCTTTTTGGGAGCACCATACACGGACTCTACGTTCTGCGTCTCTTCATGGCTAAAAGTCATCTATGAGGGGGAAATATGTACTCACACAATTTTGCACATGATACATTATCATAACAGTTTTAAATCCCCAATGATGATTAATATCTTTTTAAATGGTGTTTGAGTCTAAATTATTATTTTTAGTATATATTTGTAGCTAGAATGCTTTCCTTGTCCATTTCCATGCTTTTCTCACTTTCCTTTATCATTATACATGCATTTTCCTTTGATTTTGACTTTAAGTCATGGAACCACCATAGAGGTTATGCAACTATCGGTCTACCATCAGTAGCGGTTGCTTAACTACTCTGGTAGTTGAATAACCAACCCTTTGCACAGATCAAAGGTCATGTACGGTTTAACTGAGACTCTTTTGGCATGTTCTAAACACGTGCAAACTTCTTAAAAATTTATTTTAGCACATTTTTCTTAACCATTTGATTGTTCTTAGGCTCATTTGATGTGTAACAACTTCTCCTTTCCTTCCTGTAATTAATTATGAGTTAAGTGCCCCTTATTTGAGAGAGGTGGCATTTCTTGGCTTCTAAATGTCTTAAACCATTTCTCTACCTTTTCCCTATAAGATATAAGCCTCTATCCAGAGCATTGGTTGGAGATTATTATTTTTAATTGCACTATTATGATGCATGTAACCCTACTGAAAAATACACAAGAAATCTTGATACTTTTTCCTTATTATTCCCCTACCCTCATTTCTACCATATTTCTTGCAAGTCATTCCAGCTCGAGCGTTTCTTCACATTTATTCCACACAAGACAACACATTTCCCTAGACTCATATGAACACCATGTTGGAAAGAAGCTGAGGGAAAAAAACCCAGAACCAGTTCTAGCATTGTCACAACTCTACAATTTCCAGGTTCAGGATGCACTTGAATTCTTAAAGATTTCTTTGTTTTAATAGATATTAATATATGTTCTATTAGAGTACATTATTTTCTATAGATTTATTTTATTCACACAAAGATTCTAATGAAATTTGATTTTCTTCCTATCCCTATGGGTATGCAGAGGAAGTTTGTTTAGAAGAAGTTCCTGCATTAGTTTAGTATCAATTGTAATTTCCCTTCAGCTTGTAAGATTCCATTAGATCATGTTGTTTCTACTGGGGAAGTTTCAGGGGAAAAAGAGATTCTAGAAAGATTTGATTTCTTCCCATGACTTTGAGGTAAGAATAAAGTAAGTAGTAATCTAGAAATACAAATTTGAAAAGATTTTATTTTATTAGGATAGGTTAGATCCACATTGTATAGGGAAATAACCGTGCTAGGTTATTCACTTCTATAGTTATGTTAATAATATTGTAGAGGTATTTTCAATTTATTCATATTTCATCTGTATATTTATTTTATTTGTTTCCATAAAGCATAAAAATATAAAAAACATTAGATTAGTTCAATTAGTTTTTTATTGCATTTCCATTATTCAATTGAAAAGAACAAAACATTAGAATATATATTTTTTATTTATTAAGTTAATCATTTCCTTTATTAATTAGTTGATACAAACACATAGATTTAATTAATCTAAGGGAAAGTAATTGAATTGATTTGAATTAAATCTAGTTGTTTCCAATTGTTAAATTAGGCATATAGACTAATTAGATGTAAATCAATACAATTACCCAAGTGTTCTTAGTTGTCCTAGGTTTAAACATCAACCTTGCTTTTAACATATGCTTTACAAGTTTATTGTTTCTCTAGTTTGATAGTTTAAACATCCCACATGACCATTCCAGGCCCTCAACAAATAAGAGATTACGTGTATGATCCCTGAGTCCCATAACTGAATTCATCTTACTTACACACAGACATAGACACTAGCTTTAGAGTTTTGGTTTTTTGGTCCACACCACTTCCACCTCCCATCATTTCCTAGTTGACAACGTTGAACACCGAAATAGACAATTCTTACGAGTTCTGGCTAAACCAACCTGGGTGAAACTAGTTCCCGTAATCCCTCCACTCATCCTCTTCACACGTTTCACTCTCATTCTTCCATGACCTTGTCTGGAAACTTCTACAAGAAAAACATAAGACATTTCCCACGCCTTCCACAACCTGTTTCGAGTACTTTCTGTGAGCCAGATATTGACCGAAATTTACTTGCTACCATCATCTTAGACCGTTCCATCTTACCCACGTAGGTAAGACAATATTTTTTTGCCTTAAACAAGAAAATTCCATTAGAGCCCGTATATGATAGTAGATTTCCTTTATCTTTCATTATTCACATTTTGCCAATTTGCCTTATATGGCTTTCACATAGCCATTTATCCATTCCACATCGGTTGTCCTGACATGACCTCGGGAGGTTGAGTGTGCCTAAAAGTCAAGTGTTTATTTTCATTCATATAGTAATCAATGGGTAATATAAAGTTAGTAGAAAGAATATGTTGTAGTTCTTCTTTGATGAGGAAGGCCATGCGAGGGTGTATCCTACATAGTTTTTATTTGACAAGATTATCATTAGGGATTTTGACAATGTTGTCAACAACGATTTTAGGGTCGATACCTGACATATTATTATAGGACCATGTGAAGGCTTGACTAGTTTTAGAGAGGAAAGTGGTAAAGTCCTTCACTTCTTCTTAATCTAAGGATTGGCCAACCTTAACAATGTGAGGGTCATGTGAAGTCCCTATGTTAATGTTGATAGTGGATTCATTAAGAAGTGTAGATGTGTCAGGTGGTATATTCTTTTGAAGGTAGTGATTTTTTTCCCCAATGTAAGATAAGATGTATTGATCATCATGAGTATGAATAATATCCATGGTAGGGGAGTATTCCACTACCATTTTAGGAAATGTGAGCGGAATTGTCTTAATGTCATCATTATTATGATAGGTTAGAATTCCTAAGGTGATCGTGTTGACTAAAAAAATTCAGATGGTATGGAAATGACATTGTTTGTGTCAATAGTGTGGTCAAATGAAGAGGGTGACTCTAGATCTGTTATAGATCTATATGTGGTGATCACAAACGTATCTGAAGAAGGGTTTTAAAATCCTAACATGTACTTCTCGTGAGGCTTGTGGGAATGGTCAAAGGCCAAGTCATGTATTCTATGTTCGTAATGTTCCAGGATGAAACATTTCTAGGAACAACGATGAAGATACATCGATGCGAAGTATCGGTTGTATAGAAATAAAAAATATGATATGAATGGTTTAGCATGATGTTGATTGTCATGTAGGGAAGGATGATCGATCCCTCTGTAGACACGATTAGTTTTAAGATGAGGAGGGTCGAAGGAGATTATATCTCCAATATTGGGTTTGTACATTGGTTGTTTATCAGGCCTTCCATATGTGTTTGGTGTAGGAAGTGAGTGAAGGGCTAGAAGGCGATACACCCCAACAAAAGACGTCGCATGACATCTTTGAAGGAATTATTGTCTGGTAACTTAGATGCAGAGATGGAGGAACTAATAGAAGCTTGATCAAATGAATTCGAGTTCATTTTTGGAATGAGAATGTTGTTTGGTCAGTAATTCATATGGCATGCTTTGAAAGGGTTTGGATCAACTGGAATAGTGAAGGTTTTAAATTCATGTTCGTATTTAAGACAATGATGTAAGTTCGATGAGATATAGCACATGGCACATATCCAAGGCCTTCCTAATAGCATATTGTATTAAAATTCTCCTTCTACAAGGTATAAGATTTTTTGAAGACACTTAACACCTACTTTAATAGGTAAGATAACCATGCCTAGTGTCAGGGCAATGGTATTGTTAAAGGCACACAATACTATAGGTGATTGAGCAAAGATAGTATTAGGTAGTCAAATTTGGTTGAAAACGTGGGTTGATATGATATTAATACTAGCACCGTTGTCAATCATAACTCTCTTTACAAGAGCATTTTCGATTTGGGTGGTTACAAAGAGTGGGAGATCATGATCTTTAGGTTACAAGGACATCATCTCAGAATCATCAAAAGTGATAGAGGTGGACATTTTGAGGGTGCCAACCAGGTTTGAAAATGGTTGGGTATCGTCTGATGGTACTGATATGGATTGAAGTGATTCAATCATCACTTTTTTATGTTACGGTGAGGTTTGGAAAAGCTCATAAAGGGACATTTTCATGGGTTGCACTTGATGAAGTTGTTTAGTGATGATATTTTTTACAGAGGAGGTGGATTGGGTGTGCAACATAGAACGGGTGGATATCTTTTCATTAAAAGAGGGTGGAGGACTAGGTTATTCGGGTGCTAGAGGGATAGATACCTTGGTCATGTTTTGATATGAAGTATTAAGGTCATGCACGCAGGCTCGGGTACTTATACAAACTATGTCAATTTGATGAAGTGTGGTATTACTGGAAGAGGTATCACCCTTATCGGATGCAGATGGATTTTTGGATGATGGTTTAAAAAGTTTGGATTTAGGGGTTGGATGATTTTGTTTGATTTTATTTGAGTATCGTATATTTGTTAGGAGAATCACTTTGCTAGTAAGGATGCAAATAGTAGCTTAGATGGCTTTACATTCCTCGGTAGGGTGTCCTAAAGTACGATGATACTTACAAAATGCCTCAAATTTGTACCAAGAGGGATTCCAACCCTGTGAGCTAGATGGTTTAAGAGGAGGTATTGTTGTGATGGATACTTGGATAAGCCTTTGAAGGGTTCTAGTGTAGTACCCTCTTGAAGTTGATGTTGAAGTGACTTGTGTTTTGATTGATGGACTAAAAACTAGAGTGGATGAGCTCATTTTTTACGTCATAAATTTAGGTGTCGGTTTGGGAATAAAATTTTATTATATAACAATGACTATGAATTTGGATGAAGGATGGGGCCCTAAGATAGAAGGCAAGGGATTCAAATGGTATAATGAAGTTTTTTTACCACTTTGTGATTAAAAAAAATATTTTTATAGCTAGTTAATTTGTATGTGTCATGGTAGAATTATTAATGTTCTGCATGTGATGTGGTCATTGAAATATATTTTAGTGATTTCGACGATGGGTTTCTTTTCTAAGGTCTATGAAGAGGCCACGTGTAGACTTGAAGTAGATTTGGTAGATGTCGAAGGGTATGTGGATTTGTGGATATAAATATTGGAGGAGTTGTATGATTTAGTTGGTGCTTCCGCAGTAGAAGCAATAGGTGTTGGATGTATAGGTGGGAGATCTTTGATAGTGTTGATGGTGTGATGAAATTTGAAAACATTGGACTAGGGTTGACTAGTGGATGGGTCATGATTAGGAAAGGGTTGTTTAACGAGGTCCAAATTATGATTTGGAGGTGCATTAAGATTATCAAGTTATAAATCACCTTTTTTGATAATATCTTGGAGAACATTTATAAATGAAGGACGCCTTTCAATATCGTGTCCTCAAACTCGATGGTATTTACAGTAGTCATTTTATCGATACCACAAAGTTTTTGAAACAGATGTCTCGATGGGCGAATAGGAGGTAGCATGATCATACACATGGATAGGAGCTTGTCAAAGATCTCACAATAGGATTGTTATATAGGTGTATAATTACATCGAGGGTGGGTGCATTAGGGATCCGAATGTCGCTTAGAGGTATTTTTTATGACGACCGCATTTGATGAGCATTTAGATTTGTCACTATTAGAAGAAGGTTTGAATGAGGACTCAAGCTTTGGTTTCTTTTATTGGAGTTTGAATTTACCATCCTAGAGGGCACAACGTTCTAATTTGTGAGCTATGTAAAGGCTCCGTCAAATGTCTGGAAATGTTGAATTTGAAGTGTAGATGATATATGTTTAGTGCACGATCGAGAAAAAAACCGATCAGTTCAGTTTGTGGAAGTGAGAAGGATAATTGATTGATGATCCTGTGCCAATGGGTGATGAAGTCTACATCAGATTCGTCTTTGAACTATTTGATAGCGTAAAGGTTTTTAATGGAATTATTATGGGTGATATTGATGGAAAAATTCTTTAAGAATAGTTGTGCGAGATGTGCAAAGGAGACAAGTGAGTGTTGTGGGATACTGTTATACCAATCCAATGCAGACCCTTCTAAGGACATAGGGAAGAGATACCCCTTGGTAATGGCATCTAAGCCCAAGGAAATTCACCAAAATCTATAATTGACAAAATATATATTTCAATCACAAAACTCGACAAAAAAAAGAAAGAAAGATAAAGTCAATTTAAAGTAAGCATTATATCTTCCAAAAAAAAAGAGTGAGCATCATGTATAAAAGGCTAGAATCTTTTGATTCAAAAAAGAACAATTATCAATTACATGTTTGGAAAAATGCCTTCAAGAAGTGTTGCATTTAACTGAAGAACTTATCTAGCTTAGTTGATTGCTTCCTTCACTATCTTGTCTCCAATACATTGTGTTTTGTTCATAGATGAATATTTTAGGAATTCCTATTAAGTTGCATCAATTTCTTTAATACACAACTTTGTGTTATATTGGTTAAAAAACTTGAAATTATTAAGAATCCAGTGACTATATGTTTCAACAATTGATCATCAATGTCACCAAACCCACATGACATCAATTGCACTTGGGACCTGTTCAAGCACAACTATAGACCATAACATGTTCAAAAGACTACCACTCATGATATAAAATTTGCAAATGTACGGAAGTCTTCATGTATTCATGCTTAGTTCAAATAAAATAGTCTGCAAAATGCTACCATTCATGATATAAAATTTGCAAATGTATATGTACGAATTTATAACAAATTTGAAATGTAGAGATAGAACCTTTAAATATAATGCTTCATCTATATGTCTACACTTACAGAATCAATCACACCCCTTATCAACATCAACTACAAAAAAATAATAACTATCCCTCTAAATCAAATAACATATACCATTCAGCAGTCACATTGCATTGTGCACATACGATTGCTAGTTTTAAAAATATGAGCTGCGATTTTTAACTTATTTTTATCCCATATAAATATATCTAACCATGAAAGTAAACCCTCCACACGTTCACTCATAAACATTAATAATGCTAAAAAGACGTTATTGTATGGAGCGGTCCCACATATAAACTCAAATCAACGGCCCCCAGCATATATAAGACCATTAGATAAATCTGGGCTATTCAAATTTATTGAAAGCATTGATAATAAATTGTGAACGTTGATTTCAGATTGAATAATAAATGAGTAAAATATTTTGGTCCGATCACAAAGAAAACTTCGAGTTTTCTCTCCTTTTCCTTGATGGGCCACTCACCGCAATGATTTCTGCTTCTCCACTCGAGCTCTCGTCGTCATAACCTCAAGAGTTTTTTTCTCGAGTTTTGTTATTTTTCAAGTCGACAACAACCGCAAGGAAATACTTCAAAAGCTCTTCCATACATTGTGTTCATGTTCTCCGAATAGAATTCCTTGTCGACTTGCCAAAAATCCTACACAATGTGAAGCCGAATACAACTGCAAGGGAGTTTTCCGCAAGTTTCTCTGCACATTCTCTGCGTGAATTCCACATCGACCCATCAAAATCTGCAGAGAATATGAATAAGATGTGTGGGAAACAAGCTGAAAACAAGTTTGAGCGACTGCAATAATGATGAGTAAGATCGCTCAGCCAAAAACACATGTAATGGATAATCTCTTCTAAGAAAGATAAAGAAGTCATTGGAGGAGGAAAATCTTTGACTTAATTCTTAAGATGCAAAAATTTTGAGTCATGGAAGCGAAGTCCGCCAACACTAACGCGTTGAATGAATCTTTCAGAGCTGTTCATGCCGTGCATAGTGAGAGAGAGAGACTAGACAGAAAAATGTGTTGATGGGTAGCATATCAGGGAAGAGGAGATAACCTTTGAGACCGTGGACAAATTGGCTGGTACCTTCTCCCGCTAGAAACATAAGCTATGCTTCTTTTCATTGCCATAACCACGCACTTCAAGTGCATGGTATGGATGAACATTTCATCTTTTTTCAATGTAATCATGCATGGCATCCCTATCTTTAGGTTGATAGGTGTTTTACAATAGCAGTCGTGGGGTGGGGTAGGATGGGTTCGGAAGTATGTAAACATTCTACAATAAAAATAAGAGGACATGTGATTATAATTTTTTTGGATAACAAGTTAATTGACAATTTCAAATTTGACTTTTATTTGAATGTTATAAGATATTTTTTCTTAGAGAAACCAATATAAATATTGTGATATCTTAAATATATAGTAAAATTTGAATGTGATTTTGAGTTCAACATAGTATAACTATCATCAATAAATAAATAAAATGTTAAGAAAAGTAATGGATTCCTCATTGTGTTTGGCTTGATGTGTGCAACACCATTCTCAAATATCTATTTCATTATTTTTTGTTGGTAATTGAATTAAAGTCCACCTCTAGAACAATATTTCTCTAGGTTTACACAAATAAATATAAAAGTTGTCAGAATTGCATAGACTCAAAATAATGCTATCACAACACTTTGTTGCACAAATCAATGGACGAGGTCGATGAAGAGATTCCATTACAGTCCACAATTTTTTTTCATAGGCATATTTCATTACTCTATCTTCTCTAAAGCCATACCCATTTTCAATTGCAGGGAGTAAATGTGTAACAAAAGTGGGTTCGACCAACAAACTTGGACAATACTTGTCCATGCTCTTGTTTGACTGGTGAATATCTATAAGGTAAATAACCCCTAGTCTATAATGTAAGCCATTTCTTCTATGTAATTGGTGGATGTAAAGAGAGTAAAACATTATAGTCATTAGAGGGAGAGGCTACCACTTGCCATCATTTGTATTGTAAAATGTTGATGTTTGTTTGGTGTAGCGTCATCAATGAAAACAACACTAACCTTATAAATAATAACATCATTGGTATTGGATCATTGATGTTGCTACAAGTGTTCAATGTGTTGAATTTATTAGCTTATAATTCACTTTTTTTGCTTGCAACTCTAAAAACCTCACTGGTTTCCATAAATAATAGGTTATTATTGTATTTTTTTTTTTAATTTCCTTAGTGTTTTTTGGGTGAGAAAAGGATGAGGCATTTTTTGCCACCTTATGTAGATGTGGTTGTAGCACAAGATGGGACAATAAGGGCATATGTTCATGTGGAGTGCAATGACACATATTACATATGTATATTAAGATATGACATTACTACAAAAACTTTACATCATACAATCAAATGTGATGATGATTAGAGATGACATGGAAAAAAACATGTTGATTAGAAACATGGGCATTCCTCACATCCCTTCTCTCTGTAGTGTATTTCCTACATAGAAATTAATGAAAAGATTGTTTTAGCATTGATTGCAGTATTTCTTGATTTCTATTGGGTGTCTATGATTGATACTTAAACCCTTGTATCAAGTCAAAATGAGGTGAGACCTATGCCTATGAAACCCATTTGATCATCATTTGAAAATAAATGATACGTTTTTTTTATCTATTTCAGGAGTGAAGATTTGACTTAAGGGATACAAAATTGTGCATCTTTACTATATTTTTCGTGCAAACACAATTTCCATGGCATCTCAATGTAAGATTCATTACACTTTTGGGGAAGAATTCATCACCCTGAAAAAAATGATGGGATCAATTTAAGTCCAAGCATTATACCCATGTTACATTTTAATCTATAATTAATTTACTTAAAACTACAACACCAATATAATTTTTTAGGAGGAGAATATGGGGTATTTTGTGGGAGGTGTATGCAATGGAAAGTTGCACAAGCTATGGAATGAGGCTTAAGAACCTTAAAGCTTTGTTTTACTCATCCATGCATCATGAGGATAAGAGATAAATAAGAGAAACTATCATAATAGCATATACAAATTTGAAACAAAACATCAAAACCCTAGCATATATACTACTCTCTACTCCATGAATGCTTAATGAAAGTGAACCTAGTATAGATCCTAGGAAATTAAATTGTGTGACTAGTTGTTTTCCTTTGCTAACTCATCCATGCACCATAAGATTAGAGCTAAACAAGAGAAACTAACATGCAAGCATTATAGTTGGCTACAAAAACATCAAAAACTAACATGTATAATACTCTCTACTCTATGAAATATTAATGAAAGTGGACCTAGTTAGATTCTAAGCAATCAAATTGTGTGTTGTTTACTCCATGAGGGTGGATGAATCTAACTAAATGCCTACATGGCCAAGTTTAGCTATTTCATTAATAACCTAATATGGGTGCAAGATGAAGCTATTCAACAATGGAGTATGACCCAATATCCAAATGCCTCTATTAGCTTAAAGCTAATCACAAATGATTTCTTAATGCCAAGATCTCCAGGATATGTTTTGAGATTTATCTTATGTAAAGTTGTAAAGTGTCATGTTAAATGGGGAGGGTTAGCCCTTCTATTTATAGTTTTTCACTTAGGAAGAATTTGAAATTCTGGGTGCATGTGGGAGTAAAGCTTAAAAATCGCTTTATAGTTTAAGACTAGGATAAACATGCTTTAGGCTTAGTTAAGCTTGGTTTAGGCTAGTTAACTAGAGTTTAGGCTAGTTAAACTTGATTAGCATGTGATTAGAGACTCTTTGAGAGTTGGGAGGGGTCTGGATAACCAATTTTGACTGATTGATAGCCTACAAAACCAATAGAAGTGGTCTAGAGAGAACTAGGGAGGTTTTGAATGGTTAAAAGGAGGAATGTTTAGATAATAAGAGAGATATTATCTAAATAAGCTAATTATAGGAGGAATACGACCAGAGATATTTGTCATGAATAGGCATTCGAGAATGTGAACTGAACTATGGGGAATTAATGAAGTGTCCTTAATTGAATTGGATTAGATGAAATGCTAAGTCTAAGCATGTTTCAGGTGTCTACATTTTCCCCTCTTTGGGGTGACGTAAGCAACATCACTTCAAAGAAAGTAGACAAGCATAAACAAGCAGAAAAATCTTGAAAGGATAGAAGAAAAATGAGTAGAATGAAGGATGCCCTCTGGATTGTTGATGGGGTGATAGAAGAACTTGATCGATGATCGAAAAGATGACAGAAAGATAATAGAAGAATGAATAATGTGAAGAATTCAAAAAAGAAAGGAGATATAGAAGTAAAGAAGTAGGAGAAAGGGGGAATGAGCTAACATCCATCCAGCTGCCTTTTAAACAACTTTAGTTTTTTCATCATATTGCTAGATATCTTTATCATCAGTCCTTATTAAAAAGAATGAACAAAAGTGTAGTATGACACGAAAATCCATATACGAACAAATGTCCTTTTCTAAAAACACCAACCCCATGCAACATACAAAATACAATGCAATACAATAAAGTGAAATATGTGTAACTCCATGCAACATACATAATGTAATGTAATTTGAGAAAGTAAACAAGCTAACCTAACAGAGAAACATAACGTAATATTTTTGTTATCGAGCTTTAACTCTGCAACCTGTGTGAATTAACAACAAGGGTTAATGACGGTGCCCCAAGTAAGGATACATGCAAGGGAAATAATGGAGGACAGTTCAGTGCTATGAAAAAGTCAATGTGCACTATGAAACAATACCAGAAAACTCGTTGTGCCCCAGAGTATAGATGAAGTAAGCACCCTAGCTTTGGTTGATGGAGGTAGATTAAGATGATCCGCAAGTCACACACATGAATAGGTGAGAACCAAAGAGTGACAGTTTTGTAGGATGATTTATCCATTTTTAGAAGTTTATGTTTCTTGAAACATATTTGAATTTTTTTGTGATTTTTAACATATATGAATGTTTTTGTTATTTTTCTAACATATTTGAATGTTTTTTTATTATTCTGAACATATTTGAATGTTTTAATGTGATTTTTGAAAGTTTTTCTAAAACTATTTATAGGAATACGAGGATGTTTGGATGCCCCTAGCGATAGATGGGATGTAAAAGGTCATAAGGCCATGTGCGTGTGAGAGATGTGAAGATGCAAAAAATGCCCCAACGATTAGGTGGGAGTATTCAAAGGAAAACTCTTCACAGGTAGAAGTGGGACCCAAGGCCATTATGGATAGGTTCAACATGATGGTGAACGTAAACCAATGAAGTGTTGGGAAGAAGCAAGGATGCCCCCAGCGTAAGTTGGCCTAAAAGCACATGATAGAAAGGAAGTGGAAGATTGTTTTTGTGAAAGGGGACAAAGGTGTCCAAAAACATGGCAAAAAAGTAATCTTATACACACGGATGTTCTGAACGAAGTAGAAGAACGATGTGAATGATATGAATGTAGCTTAGAAGCCTCACAATGAAGAAGTGATTAGCCAAAGGCACAAATCGTGAGATGAGATATGGACTAGAGTAAGAGTTTGAACAAGGTCCAAAATGAGACACTTGGTAACATACTAATCCTACCTACTCATAGAGATCCAGTGTGTGCACATGGAATTTATTACCTCTTGAAGGGAAGATTTAATACACAAGTGAAGACACCCTAGCCAATGTGTAGGAATGATTTATTGTGAAAGGTGATTTTGTGAATGGATGGTGAAAGGATAGTTGTACATTGCTCTGCTGCCAGCCAAGTGTTCATAGCCCCCATGGAGATGTATTTGATTCTAATTGTAACATTGCTCTACTGTCAGTCAGGCATCCATAGCCCCGATAGAGATTATTGGAAATACCCTGAAGAGAGAGAATAATATATCAATTTTCTTTTGCTTTGTAGATTTTAGCTTTTTATTTTTGATTGATTTGGTTTCTTTTGACTTTCTGAAAACTTATTTCAGCTCTCATGTTTGACAAGGGGTTAAGAACCATAGATGGCTTGATGGAAGGAGGTGGAAGTGATTGTGATGATGACATTGGCTAGTGTCAACAAATATGTCAAAAAATTCTTTGCAACAAGTTTATTAGATGGAGAATGTGATAGGATCTCTAAGAGGTTAGTTGTTCTTTAATTTACCAAGGTGATAAAAGACCAGGGTTAAATAGATACCATAGAGATAAATGTCACAAAATGCGTGTGAATAAGCTAACCAAAACATCACCGAAGGGATGAAAATGGTAGGGAGACTTGCAAAAAAATAGCAAGGAAGGGAAGAAAGAAACATCCATGTGTACACAATACCTGATTGCAATGTTTGATCTTTGTACCTTTGATTTTTGTTGTGTTTTCTCAATGTTTTTTGTATTTTTGAATTCTTTTTTATTTTTAGATTTTTGACAGTTTTAAGAGGTTGGGACTAACAAAGTCACTCTGTGTGGTAAGATCCAACAACAATGTTTGCAACTTCCTTAATAAGGGAGACTAGGCGTGTTTGTTTATCGAGAGTGATATTATCCCCGATCTCGATGATTGAGGTGAGTTCACACTCAATAAATGACTGTGATTTGTTCTGAAACATGGATTTCATGTGTGGGAGCTTAAGTTCCCTATCCAGAGGTTTATGCACTTTGTGCCATACTTGATGGTTACGTTGATGTGCATTCTTGAATCGCGATTGATTTAGAATTTTGAGATTGTTTGATTTGTTGGGAGCTATAGAGCTCTTTGCAGTTTTGATCTAAGCTTGATTAAGAAACTATTTGGGTTTCTTATAAGCTAACACGTTTTGATCCCGAGAAGGAGAAGAAAGTGAACATGGATGTTTATAATTGATGTGATAGAAATGACCATTGGCTTGCCACAACCATTGATAGAAGAAATATGTGATGGATGAAATAGGATATGGTCCAAGAATTGAAGAGGAGGGGCTACCGAGGAGGCAAGCCACTAATAGAAGATGATGAAGGGCTTCCAGGATGTGGCCCAAGAATAGAAGAAGAAGGGCTACTGAGGACATGACCCATAGATAGAAGAAGAAGAGCTATTAGGATGTTGCCCAAGAATAGAAGAAGAAGGGCTACTAAGATGTGACCCATAGATGTAAGATAATGGGCTAAGGATGTGGCCCAAGAATATAAGATGATGGACTACCCAAGGGTGATCCATACCTAGAAGACAAGGGGCTAGTTGGGCGTGCCCCAAGAATAGAAGATAGTGGGCTACTCAAAAATGTCCCACACATAGCAGAGGAAGGGCTATTAGAAGGTGACCTGCACCTAGATGAAGATGAAGGGCTACTTGGCGTTGACCCCATAAGAATATTGTGATTGAGGAATTATGATAGAAAATGAGTGAGTGGGTGATGAGAAGATAGGCCATGGATCAATGTAAGACCTAGGAGTTTCCTCACTTAATGAAGAATGTGAAGATGAAATAATAAGAAAAGGATCAAGTTGCATGATTTGAGGCTCTTCCTCTATTTCTTGATAAAAGGAATCAACATTTTTCTCAGAATATGCGGGCGCATCGAAGTCTAAAGAGAATCCTTTCTCATAATCTTCTAAAGGAATATCTTCATGTGCCCCTATAAATGCCCTGATTGTTTCTTCATTCTGAAAGAGGTCAATCAGTATGAGTTGTTGATCAACCACCAGGGGTTGATTGGAAGAAAGAGGTTCACTTGGTGTGGAAGACTTAGAAGATGTTTGATGATGATTGATAGAAGAAGATGACGTGAGAGATGAAGAAAATGTGTAGCTAGATGTCTCAGGAGTAGAAGAAGGTGGTGTGGACCTACCTATATGATGGTATATCATCTTTAAACTAGTAGGATTAAGTCCAAAGTTGTAGACTATGACGCATGGGTATGATTGGTTGAAATGTTTGACTCGAAGGACTTTGAGTCACACGAATCTTCAAAGAAGGAAGATTTATTGAGGGTGATTGATGAAGAAGGTCCTGCGAAGAAGGGGAGGACCGTGATTCAAGAATTGCACATTGGATGAATAATAACAAGGGTCATGCAAAGAAAGAGAGGACCATGCGATTCTAGAATTATATTAGATGTTTTCTTGGATGGATTTAGAGTCGCACGTATCTTTAAAGGAAGAAGACATCATTGAGGTGATTGATAAAAGGGGTCCTGCGAAGAAGGGGAGGACTGTGACGTAGGAGTCACATTAGATGATCATGAACGACGGTTCCTACGAAGATAGGGAGGACCATGACATAGAAGTCTACATTAGATGACTTAGGATGAATCCAAATAGTAGTTTGGATCTGAATCCTCAGAAGATTCAGAGGAAATATTTGGATTGGAATCCTCAAAAGAAGAGGAAATATTTGGATTGGAATCCTCAGAAGAAGAGGAAATGTTTGGATTAGAATTAGAAGAAGAGTGGGGGGAACTTGAATAATAATTTGGATCAGAAGTGTCCAAACCATACCACCGACTATGAGATGAAGGTGGGGAATGAGTTACCTGAATAGGACTTCTAGCACGAAGAACCAAATGAGGTTTAGTTGTAATGGGAATCTTTTGATGTGAACGCCTAAAATTAGAATTCCTTATTGTTGTAAGAATGAGGAACCACACGATAATCAATCATTGTTGGCATCATTTTAATCTCAAATATCTAGGCCTGGATAGTGTGATTAAACCTTCGTCAAAGTGAAGAAGGTGCTATGTCCATCTGGGAAGCATAACAACAACCAACTAGACATTTCGTAAGTATGGAGATGCATGTGTGATTTTCCAAAGGGGGTCTAAGGAAAATAAACATCGTGATGATGTAATCTCAATGAGATCAAAAGGGATTGCCCTAGAAAATGATTTATCTAGATGAATAATCACAAGGAACAATCACGCAAGTGTGAAACACAAATCCAATCAACAAGGAACTACTCCCTATGTAAAATGTGCGTGCAAAATGATAATTCGATGCAAAGATGATCAACACAATGTAAATATTTACGTCAAGCTCGAAATGAACAAGGCATAAATATTAAGAAAGGGTAGATGTGACTCCCAATCAAAGGATACCATGACAAGTTTCAACAACCAACAAGACCAAAATGTTAAAGAGTGAGGTTTACAAATGTAAGACACGTAACCACACCAATTGGACATGTCTATCAAGCTTTGTGGAGAAGCAAGATATTAGTGCGAAAGTGGTATTAAAATGATGCAAACAAAGTAAGTGACACCTTTCAAGATTTAGGACAATGTTTGAAATCAAACTAAGTCAAAGTATACTAAGGATGTGTTAAAATGTGGGCAGCGTAACGCCACAATGCAAAAAATTAGATCATGTTTACGAGAAACATGACATAAGTATCTTAATTATGTCAAGATAATGCAAATGAGGTAACATATTAAAGGGAGATAAAATGATGAATCAATCATAACTATGATGATGATCCTGACGTGGATATCAAGATCACAAAGGCTACCAATGATATAAATACGCCTCCGCACACTTTAGACGTTTAACTTACCCAGCCGTAAACATGGATGGGCATAAATGGACAAAAAAGTGGTAGAAGAAACTGATTGGTAACACAAAGGTAGTCACCCTTCCTTTGATCAACAAAGTGTTAAAAGAAGGTGAAGGAGGTAGATCAAAATGGGGGGTGAAAAATGTTGGCTTCACTTCGGTAGAGTTTCGCCTCAGCTTAAGGCAAGTGAAGAACTAGGCCAGAGTAACACGTCACACGTTTCGTGATAAAAATGATGGCTCACAAATCAACACAGTTTTTAGAATGGTCAAAGTGGGCTCCTGGCCAAAGTATATTTTCCTAGGTGGTTCTCTTGTCCTAGGTGCTACAAAGATTATCCACGAGTAGGATGATTTACACAAAAAGTCACACTGACTAGTTTGGGAGTATCTCAACTTTTCCCCCTTCAAGCACAGTGGGCATCATATGCATCCAATTGTGTACTTAAAAGGGTCGCGTAGGAACAACTTGTAACTCTATCTCACAAATGAATTACTAGTCAGATAGGTACTATGGAGCACTTCCCGTTTCATCCACAAGGTTCCCTCTTGCATGGACTACTTTGGGGTTCCTGGAACCACCCCCATTGTTGTAGCTTAAGGTGTTATGCCAAAGGGGTTATGTTCCAGTTGAGTGGAGAGGGACGTACCCTTTTCTGAAACCTGCAATATAATGTTTTGAATATGGTGTGTTTTTTATCTTGCTTAACTTAATGTGGTTTTAAGTAGCACACCATTTGACAACCTGCAAGAAACATGTGTATTAGTGGGTTTGTGTTTTGTCTTTGACGCCTTTCTTTGACAAGCGTTAGGTCCTGTAGGCAACAAGTTTAGTAAATTTTCATTGCAAATTGATATCAATAAAGGGAATTTACACCTTGCTTTTGATTCCTAAGATCACCAAAAGGCACAAAGGAAGAGCATACGCAATGTGAAAATTCTTACTAAATCACATAAAAATTACTTTATCTTTTAGAACAAGTGTTTTTAACATATGATACAAAGTTGTGCAAGTGTTTTTGATCTCCAAGATCGCTTTTGAAGGCACGAGGAGAGAGCATACACACTTTATAAACCTTTCTCAAGCTAAGAAATGAAACACTTAACTAAGTTAGTCAAAACTAAAACCAAAATAAACCTGCAAATAACTGATTAGTGCTACAAAAATATTTCAAAGTGTTAGAATGGCCAAGAAAACACTTTTTTGAACTTTAAGATACATTAGAAAATGAATATTTATCTAATAATGTAAACCATAAATTTTTGGTAAGTCAAAATCATAATTTTATGATTTCATTGTGTATTTCACTTCAATACCTTTCCAACACAACAAAAACGGAGTCATTTCGAGTTCGGGAGCAAAAGTTATGGCCTCCGGAAGATTGCTAATGATGCATGTGCCACTGTTTGTGTACCTACGCCCCTTTTTTTGGTGCCTACACCCCTTTTTTGGTGCATGCGCCCCTTTTTTTGTGCCTGCGCCCCTTTTTTGGTGCCTGTGTACCCCTATGTAAAAAAAACATAGTGAGAGTTGCGCCTATGCGAACAGAATGGCCTGTGTGCCTCCTTTCCTGTAGGTGGCTAAAAAACACGCGATTTTTCAAAAATATCAAAAATTTATCGATTTGATTCAATTTTTGGCAGCACTTCACTTCCTTTGATCCTGCAAAGAGAAAAAAAACAAGACAAACCTAACTAAACTAGTTAAGAAAGATGATTTTTTGGCATTTAGAACAAAAATATTAGTAAAACTAAAAACTTGAACTAATCTAAAAACTTTGAAAACTAATCTAGAAAGCTTTGAAACTAATCTCGAAAGATTTGAAACTAATATAGAAAGCTTTGAAACTATCCTAGAAAGATTAAAACTAAGAAATATTTAGAAACTAAATAAAAAAGCTTCAAAGTGACTCCATTAATGGAGGATGGACAAAGTGTCTCACTGGGCATGCCAAATGTGTGCATTGAAAAGTTGCACAAGCTATGGAATGAGGCTAAAGAACCTCAAAGCTTTGCTAAACTCATCCATGCAACATAGGATTAGAGCTAAACAAGAGAAACTAACATGAAAGCATTATAACTTTGACAAAAACATCAAAAACTAACATGCATACTACTCTCTACTCTATGAAAGCTTAATGAAAGTGAACCTAGTTAGATTCTAAGCAATCAAATTGTGTGTTGTTTACTCCATGAGGGTGAATGAATCTCAATAAATGGTTATATGGCCAGGTTTAGGTATTTCATTACTAACCTAACATGGGTGCAAGATGAAGCTATTTTAATGGTGGATGACCCAAGATCAAATGCCTTATTAGCTTGGCTAATGCAAATGAGCTCTTAAGCTTTCTTAGGCTTGTTTTGGCTTTAGCTTATGTAAAGTTGTATGTAAAGTGGTAAGTTGAATAGGTAGGCTTGGCCTTGCATTTATAGTTTTCTACTTGGGAGAATTTGGAATTCTTGTGCATGTGGGACTAAAGCTCAAAAAGCACTTTATGATTAGGAGTTGATAAACATGCTTTAGACTTAGTTAAGCTAGGATTAGGCTATTTAAACTTGATTAGCAAGTGATTAGAGACTCATTGAGAGTTGGGAGGCGTCTGGATAACCAATTGTGACTGATAGATAGCCTAAGAAGCCAATAGAAGTGGTCTAGACAGAACTAGGGAGGTTTTGAATGGTCAAAAGGAGGAATGTTTAGCTAATAAGAGAGATATTAGCCAAATAAGTCTGATTATAGGAGGAATACGACTAAGAAGGTGTCGTAAATGGGCATCTGAGGATGGAGCAAAGAATGTGGAATTAACGAAGTGTCGCTAATAAGTTGAATTGGAAGAAATGCTAAGTGTAAGCATATTTTATGTGTCTACACATTCAATGTAAACCTCATCATGTTTTGTTTATGTTTGTGCATTCTCCCCTTCAAATATGACAATTTATGTGGGCAATGCTATTGAATAAAAAACTCTCTTTTAGCTTGTTAGGTGATCTACACATGCTTTTTGATTTACAGCACTATTTGAAATTTGGACTCATATTTTTATATAATATTCTTTGTAAACATATATAAAGGTATGATGCGAAAGGATGGAAGCATGTTTTGCAAGTATTTGAAGAAATATAACTCCATCTTATTTACTGGTTGCGTTATTTTATAGAAATCCATAATTAAGGACCATGTGTTAAATAAATTTATACTAAGTCAAAAATATATACACACTTTAACAAACACTCTGATTGAATGTGGAACATAGATTACCATTACCCATAAAAACTAGGATACACAAATATGTTTCCCATACAATGGACTCCAGTCATATATGTTATCTACTATTCGGCTTATCACCCTTTTGGTAAAATTGCTACTATAATATCTCTCTCTATCAAATTCCTTTAAAAAATCACCGCAATCAAAATAGAAACGACATAATCATTAAAAATGGAAAACACAATTTGTATCATGTTGGCTAGATTTTCTACATAGCACAAAACCTAGGTAGTCATGACATAAATCTCCCTCATTTACCGGTGAGGTTCTCGTATCATATTTGTCAATTAAAGTATGCTAATATCTATATGGGGTTTTACTTTAACTACTCAATTCAAGAACCATATCTGAACAGTTCTGCAACAAGTAAGCAGTTGTTTAAAGAAAGGAAATATTTATGGAAGAAAGGAATTATATAAACACAAAGAAAAAATGGGGAAGATGTGCATCCCAATAAATAGATAGTAGATTTGATTGCATGCACATAGAAGAAACCAATAGATATCAACACAGAATTATAAGCAAAGGCAACTCTAGATCTAGATCTAAAATAACACAAAGTTTATCCAAAGATCTAAGATAGAAAGCTAGAAACAAAATACACCGTGACACAAAGTTCTCCAGAAATATGCTCCTGTATATTCCTTTACTTCAAGTGGCTCTCAAGGGTTTTAGCACAAAGTCTGGAACACAAGAATGTTGCTTACAAATTCTCTCATTAACCTGAAGGTTCTTCCTCTACTTATAGAATGTAGAGGGGCAATTACAAGTCGGAAGCTTTTAGTTGAACTGGCACATGTGGAAGTCAGAAAAGAAACAACTGGCAATCTCCCTCCTGGAATTCCTCTTTGCATGACATGTATGATTTGCAACTGAAAATAGAACCTTCTATTTTGCATGTCTACCACCTATCTACAAGTAGTTGACTTCTTCAAGTAATAGTTTTTAAACCAATCACTTGTACAATTTAATTGATCGCTCAATTACTTTGTCCGAGGAAAGAAGGAAGAGGAAAGCTGCAGTCTTGTCCTTTTTCATGTCTGCATGCAGCTGATTCTTTTGCCTTTGATTCTCACCAAACTAGACCTGGGAGCAGCTGGATCTGGAAGCAAGCTGGATTTTGAAATAAGCTAGATCTAGAAACAAGCTGGATCTAGAAGCATATGGAAGTGGCTAGATCTGGAAGCAGCTTGAAGCAAGTGACCATGATTTTCTTGCGAGTATTGCCTTTGACATGTGTTCCTTCTTATCCTTGAAGCTTTTTCAGTTCTTCTCCAGTACATGCATCAATGCAATGTTTGCCGTAAATAACTCATCTTTTTTATTTTTAATTGCATATGAGCAATTAAAAATTTTGGAAAGCACTTCGGGTGAATGCAACTTCAATGAAGGTTTCAACTGGAAGATTGGAAGCACATGCACAAGATCCTGGAAGGAATTTTCCACGCACTGACTTCTTCACGGGCTGCTTTCAAAACAAGAGGATGAAGCCTTTGTGCCAGAAGCTTTTGCAATTATGAGATCTGGATATGGATCTGGGCCTAATGACTTCAACAAATCTAAAAGCTATGCATGATTCCACTGAGGTTTCTCTTTCATCCTGCTTTGCCATGGCTGGAGCAATCTTTGTTTATCTTTTTCTGAACAATTCTTTTTCTTCTTATTTGTCCAGAATTCTTCAAAACTGGTGCAAATCTGGATAATTCTTCAAATTTGGAAGATATATTTAATGTATTGGACATTGATTAAAGCTCATTTTCTTTTGTAAAGCATCTGTAATGAATTCATGCAATTATTTCATACAAAGATGGCAACCGAAACATGAACAATGAATTTTAATCATAAAAATCTGCATAATTCAACCCTGTTGCCCCAAAAAATGATATTTTATTTGCATGCAAAGTGAGCATAAATTTTTCCAACTTCACCTAAGCATTTGTATCACTTATGCAAACAATTATGCAAACACAAATCAACCTCCTTCAATGCATGCGCCAAAATTGGAAGCTTTTAGCCTTGATTTCACCTTCTTTTGAGCAAAAATCCTCTTCAAATGGGGCGCACTTTTCCTCTGGGCTGCACTTCTTTACCTGTGAATTAATTAATTCATCCTTATGGCAGCCCATGCTTATATAACCCTCATAATTCTATAATTAATAATTTCCCTTCCTATTCCTAGCAATTAATTAATTAAAAATTATGCGTTTCTCTTTAATTGGTGTGCTAAAATTGCATGCTTAAGGATAACCATCCAATAAATTAAATTTAATCAATTTAATCATCCGCCCTTCACTCCACTTAAGTTTCACAGTGTGTTTTAATCTTAGCTACTAAAAATAGGAATTAATTTAATCATTTAATACTTTAAAAAGTATTATTTTTCTCCCAAATGGGGCTGCATTAAATAAATTAAATTTATTTAATTTTGGAATTCTATTTTTAAATTCCTTTTGTCTGCTTCCCTTTGTTGACTTTTCCACAAGCCTGGGCGCCAAAATTAGGTGAATAAATATTAACAAATATTTATTTAATGCATTATTATTCACCCAAGGTGGGTCGCACTTTTTGGAATAAGGAATTTCTATTTTTAAAAGTCACATCACAATGGGATTATTTACGCAGCCCTGAAAATCCCATGATTCACTTAAGTCGTTTGACTTTCATAATGGGATTATTTACCCTGCCAAACAGGTAATAAAATCCCATGATTCACTTAAGTTGTCTTTTCTTTTATTCCACAATGAGAATTTTTACCTTGCAAGGCAGGTAAGAAATTCTCGTCTGCCTGCTGCCTCTAATTTATCCATTGTCACTTAAGTGGTGTTGCCTCCATGGGAAAATGTACCCTGCTAGGCAAGTACCAAATTCCCACCTGCATTCTGCTTCTAATTTTCCCATGATCCGCTTCAATTCTTCTTTTTCCAAAAATGCAGCCAGCCCAAAAGAGGCTTTTTGGTGCGCGACTTCGTCTTTTCCCAGTGAACCGAACCTCTGATGGTGACTTCCTTCTGGCATAACATGCGTATATGATCCCCAGTTACTCCAGGCCAAGAATCAGGCCAAACCGGCAAAGGAATTGATCTAGAGAAATTTCACAGAAAACGAAATGGGAAAACACAAAAACACAAAAAGTTGCCAAAAGTCACAAATAAAGCCCAGAACTTATTCCAAGTTGAAACCCTTCTGGTATATAGGAATAATGATATGTTTGATCACAATAGGGTTAAATTGGAGTGCAAATTGCCTCAAACAGGGCTCAAAATAATTAAATACAGATTTCCCGCAAACAAATCTTGAAGATAGAATATAACAATTTTGGGCATCTGGGTATTTGGCAAAAATGGCTAATATGGCTCTTTTGGAATATCTTGACGCAATACAAGAAATTTCAGGCAATAAAAACACAAAACGACCCATTATTTTAACAGTACGATTTTTTTTTGGATAGGGTAGTCACAGATTTTAGGATGAAATCTTGGGACACCAGTCAGCTCCATCTGTGGACATCTTTTTCTCTGTTAGAATGACAAGGGAAAAGATGAGATCCCAACATCTCTATTTTCGTGTCTTTTCTTTTGGGCACGGGGTCAGGAAAACAGAACTCAAAAACAAAAATAAAACAAGGAAAAAAAAACAAAGTTTTATTTATGTACATACATGTTTTACCCTACTTCTCATGTCCAGAAAAGCTTCAGATGTTGCCCGTTGAAAGGCAGTGGTAACTCAATTCCATCTCGGTAGGAAAGGAAGAAAGAGTCCATTCCTGCAACTCTTTTGATCATGAAGGGCCCTTTCCAGAGTGAATCAAATTTTTCATGCATGCCCTTTGGTTCATATCTCTTGTCCCACAAGAGTACCCAATCTTCGATCTTAAACTTCCTTTCTTTGGCCTTCTTGTCAAATACTCTGGGCAAGTCCTTATCAACTTCATTTGTTGGTGGCTCATCCTTTCTTCTCTCCATGGCAGGTAAGTCTGCATCAACTTGCTCCGTTCCTAGATTTATTTGCTGCATTTCTAAGGAATAACTATCACCATATTCTTTGTTCTTCTTCAGGTATTGATCATTCTTGTTTAAAGTCTCCACTAAGGAAACCAAACCTTTGGGGATTTTGCTACCTTTTGGTCGGATTACTCTACTACTGTCATCATAACCTAGATCAGCTTTTCCTATGACTGTTTGTCGTGGTGGTGATTTACTCCCTTCAACATACAACTTGTCAAAGTTGCCTTGTTCTAGAAATGAAAATGTATGTTTGTCATCGTTGAAAGTCTACCACTGTTAAACAATATCAGGGACTTTGAGGTGGTAGACCATCTCCACTTTATAGTTTCCTTGTCTGAATATAGATAGTGGTCTATCCGGATTCAATAGTGCAACTGTGACTACCATAGAATCTGCCTTGGATTTATGATTGGTTGGAATGAAGTTGATAGAGAAGGCTGTAAAATCGAGTGTGACAGAAAGCACTTTATCTCTATAATGCTCCAACTTATCTCTTTTGACTTGACTTTGCCCTCGAACATGCTTTACTAGAAGTTCAGCATCTCCTTGGGCTTTGAGGAGTTTTAGGCCTTTTTTTTAGCTTGCTCCATTCCTAGCAGCAAGGCTTCATACTCCGTCGTATTATTGGTGTTCTCAAACATCAGCTTGTGGGAGTATGGAAATATCTCATGATCTGGAGATATTAGTAGAGCCCCAGCTCCTGATCCAAAAGAACAACAGGTGCCTTTAAACTCCAAAGTCCAAACTTTTTCTTCTTCTTTTGTTGGCTCTGGCTCTGGTCGAAGTTCTGGCTCTAGAATGTCTTTATCCGTTTCCAAGAAATAGACCCCACGGTCAGATTCCTAAAAAAGAATCTGAGATCTAGGATCCTTAGATTTTTTGACCATGTACCTGGACTTCTTTTCCGGATCTAGCTTATGGTTAAGCCCTTTGATAGGAATATGTGCATAAGACCAATCCATCTTTACTTCTCCTCCCAGCTCTTTACAGAAGTTTCTACTCAGCAACATCCCATAGGAGATAGGAATATCTGCAACTAGAATTGTCATCTTTAATCTTTTATCAAGAAAAGCTGCCAGAACAACTTGTGCATCTCTGATTTGTCTTATTAAAGGGACTTGTCTCTCCATGGAATAACACCTTTTTATGGTCTTTGTCAAGGTAAGCCCAACAACATATGTAACTTTAGCTAACATGACATTATCAAAAGTACCTGAATCTAGAATGCAATTGCTTAACTTGAAACCATTAAGCAATAAGGAGACATAGAAAGGTTCCACCTTGTCAAAAGATGGCGAGGGTTTAACAACTACAGTGTTGTTTTGTGGAGGAGTATTTTTGGGCTTAAGAAAAAGGCATTTTGATGTATTGGATTGTCCTGGTGATTGTACATATTTGACTAGCCTATTTAACTGCTCAGGAAAAACTCTCAGGTATTTGGCTTCTGACATTTGAACTTTAGTTTTCTTGGCATGATCAATAATATCAAAAGGAGAAATACATTCAGATACCTGAGCCACTTTCTGTGGTTGAGATGAAGAACTCGCATTCTTATCTCTAGGAGCTAAAGAAGAAGGTAAAGGGTTGCCCCTTCTTTGTTCATCAGCTAATGGTTCCACTTGGTGAGTTTTTGATTTTGTAAGTATTGCATATGCATGACCATGATCATCTTCATGAAGTTTCTCATCGTCATGTTCAAATTTGTAGTTCAATTAATTAATGTTGGAGTCGCCAGCAGGACCTATAAAATCATCATCCTCAAGCAGATCAGCATCAGCTTCCTGGTCTTCTTCATTCATCTGCATGTTGTTTTTGGGAGCAGCTTCAATTGCTAATCTTTGGGAACTAGCAATGCGGTTCTGGTTGTTGTTGAAATTTTGAGCAGGGGCAATATTGTTGCCCTGAGCCATTTGAGCCATTTGTTTATTTATCTGCTACATCTCATTTGCTAACTTTTGTAATAGTGAATTGGGTGTAGTAGCAGAGGATGAACTTTCAGCTCTAGAAGTGCTGCTCTTTATCTTTCCAGCCATGATGAGGTCGTCTTCAATTTCAACTGCCATTTTCTGGGCTGCTAACAAGTCAGCAGGACGTGCTCTTCGCAGTTGATAGCTTACTTTAGGAAGTAAAGCATCGATGAAGAACACCTTTTGATTCTCATCATTAAGAGAAGTAGAAGCTAGAATTTTGTACAGTAATCTTTGGAATTTTGTAATAAAATCCCGCATGTGCTCATGTGGCTCCTTCTTCAACTGAGTGAGCTGAGTAATCAATGTACTGGAATATTTAGTTGGTTTGAATCTTTTCAAGAATGCATCCCACATAGTAGCCTAGCTGGTTATGGTGCCAGGAGATAGCCGGTAGAATCATTCTCCAGCCAAGTCATGTAGAGTCTTTATGAAGAGTCTGATAGATACATATTCATGTTCGACTGCAAGCACTCCACAGGATACGAAAAATGAAGCCAAGTGGTCATCTGGATTTTTCTTGCCATCTCCAAAGAATTTTGAAAAATTCTTTCTTATCCCTTTAGGTAGATCGTGCATAGGAGTCAAATTCAGAGATCCAAAGGCTGCACCCCATGGCACAGGAACTATCTGGTTCTGATTCACCATGATGAACGGGGCACGTCTTCTCCATGTGTAGACTTGGTGAATAATTCCAGCTGCCAGATTATGCTGAAGATGATCCGGATCTAGATGAGTGTGCACTCTCCTTCCTGGTGAGAGACTAGATCTGTGGCTTCTAACTTGAGGAGGATGATTGAAATTGAATTTCTCCTGCAGTCTGAAGAAATGATCAGTCCTTTCTTGCACCTTCATAGATCGGGTGAATGGACGTTCAGCCAGGTTGAGATTTGTATGGAAAACACTCTGATCTTCAAGAGATAAGCTTTGATTTGCAAAGATAATTGTTCCATAGCGGAGTCGCCAAAAACTATTGGCTAGATTCTCTACATAGCACAAAACCTAGGCAGTCATAAGATAAATCTCCCTCATTTACCGGTGAGGCTCCCGTATCAGATTAGTCAATTAAAGTATGCTAATATCTATATGGGGTTTTACTTTAACTACTCAGTTCATGAACCATAACCGAAAATCTGTCGCGCGGACAGATCTATGGATAGACGAGCCAACAGTGTTGCAGGGCTTAGCCCCTCTTTGAGACAGCAAAGCGAAACTGGTTTATTGCTATTTCTACTAGCAGGAACCTATGCAAGTCTCACAGATTCTGCCTTCGGGGGTTGGGATCTCATCCCAGTAGAGTGTTCCAGGCTGCGAAAAGAAAGGAATGAAAGAGGGAGAAGAGAAAGAACAGATCCGAAGGGAGAAAAGAAATGAATTCCAAAGCAGAAAGGTCAGAAGATTTATGTTTTTAGTTTGGTAGTAAACAGAGCCAAACCTACTTGCATAAATAAACAAAGCAATACTGATAAACAAATGACGGAAAAGTAGATATGAATCCAACAGATTAAACACATACAGATCTAACGTAAGAAAGATCTAATGTATAACACAGCTATTGAGCACAAAGTCTGAATAATTGTATTACTTGTTCTTTTCTGTTACAAGAAAGCTCAAAGTCTTTCTCTCCTCACTTCTATTTCTATCTAAAAAAATGTTCACCCTTGAATACAACAAGTATTCTCATATTTATAGAAAATGAGGGAGAGAGAAGGCAAAATGGAGCCAACCACTTATTTACAAGATACCTACAAAATATCTAAAAGTCATGTTGACTTTGACAACTTGGTGGATGACATCATCCCATGATGCAACATGGATGATGTCATCATTTGTGCCAACACATTTTAGACATTTCGAAAAGAAAGTCGGAGAATAGAGAGAAGAAGAAGAAGAAGAAGAAGCTACTCATCATCATCATCCTGCGGCCGAAAAGGGGTTGCCTGTTTCTGATGCTGCTCAGGTGATGATATGTGGAACTGAGCGCGGTATTCCAAAAACTTGCTGATCATTGGCCCAAATTGATCTTGTGATGGATCCTTGTGCCGTTCACTGATTGCTTCGCAAGTCTCCCGCTCGTCTATGAGCTTTTCCGGGAGTTTGGAATAATCTTTCTCCGCCTCGATAAGGAACCCGATGAAGTCTCTACAGGCCAGTAGGTTGTTGATAGATTCAGTGTCGAACGTGACCTCTGGCCCTGTCCCTTGAGAGGCTATCTCCTTGAAAATCCGGATAGTGTCATCAGCTGATCTCAAGGTAAGGGAAGGAGTGAGCAACCCTGGAGTCATGGCGAGGACAATTTTCTCCATTTGATGCATTGCATCCAGGGCCTCTTCCTTTACCTTGTCTATCTTTTCTAAAACAAATTCCAGCTGATCTATCTGATAGTCCAGAGTGGACATAGTTTTGTTGAGGGCCCTTGGATGACCGAAGACTCCGAACTTGACCAGATCTTCGACTGAACAGTCGAACATTTGTTGGAAGGTTTCGTGCTGGAGTCTAGCATGTTCTAACTCTTCTGATATCGGACCTGCTAATGCTTGGAGTTCCTTATTCGCCTTCTCGATGTTTAAGTATAAACTGATATACTCGGCGATTACTCTTTCACTATCCTTGAGGATCTGGCTCCTCCAAGCAGAAACAGCCATACCCTGCTCGCCGATCTTTGAATACTCATTGATCTTCTCCTGACTGAGCAGCTCAGGAGTCTCGGCGGCAGTTGTGGGAGGTGCACTCCCCATCTTCTGTAAGGCTTGAAGCAGGTACTTGTTCTGCTCCTTCAGTAGCCTTTTCTCCTCTTTCGTTTCCTGAAGCTTTTTGCAGAGTGCATCAACTGCGGAAAGAGCTTCTCCCTGGAGACTTTCTGAGGATGTCCCCATTGTGACTTGGGTCACGGTGAAATCTGTCGGAGACAGATCTTCTTTCTCTTTGAGGGGGTTGGGGTACGCTATTTCCATGACTCTCTCACCTGCAGCGCTCTTTGAGAAGCGTGTAACCGGCTTGTGCTTCTTTGCTCCTTTAGCCGGAATGACCGAAAAGTCCATCGGAGCGATGGGGACTTTCCTCTTTTGTTGGCTCAGCTGCTGAGAGATCCAAGCTGGTCCTATAGAAGAAGGACCAGAGACAGAGGGGGAGGCAGCAACGGTAGAAGAGGGGAAAAACGTGGAGACACGCGGCGGCGGCATGGAAAGAATAGCCGAAGAAATGTCCACGGGAGGAAGGGGAACCGCAACTGCAGAAGACATAGGAAGGGAAGGGAGCTCGGAGATGAGGGAAGAAATAGAGGAAGACAAATCAGCGAGGGAGGAGAAGATAGATGAAGAAGCAGGGGAAAGGGTAGAAGAAGGGGCAGAGGACACGACCAAAGGGATGGTCGTTTGAGTCACTCGAGGAGGGGAAGGAAGAGAAGAAGAAGGGATAGAAGGGACCTCTGAAGTTGTAGCGACGCCGACATCCTGGGTGGATGGGCGTATAGGACTATCCTCTGTCAATTCCTCATCAAGAGTTATGACTTGTTCTGGCTCTGAGGGAAGAGGACTTTCAGGGGCTTCCTCCTGAATGGTGCTAGGTTCACCTTCTGCACCTTTGCCTTTCAGCTGCTTCTTTGACCTTGGAGGTGCGTTGCCCAAAGGGGAAGTTGTGAAATCTACCCCGAGGTAGATTAGTCCGTTCATGCGGCACCAATGCTCTGTTCTTCGCATAGTCTCCTTGACCCTCTCCTCAATTGTTTGAGGAGCCTTGTTTCTGTCAATGGCCGGGAAGGGCCAATTGTCCCCATCTGTGTCATTATACACCTTATCTACTTCATCTTCCGTAGTCTGGAAGCCTTCGGGGACAATGGCCACTCCGTATTGGATGATTTCCTCCAATGCTAAGCGCGAATGATCCTTTCTTCTGAGTTCCACCTCATGGAGAACGTCAATGTAAATATCCTCAATTTGAGGGACATGGATCGGATCGAGCTTCGCTTTTGGCAGGCAGCTTCTTGGGTCGAAGGTAGGCCTGGCTGGGAAGTCATGCTTCAAGTTGAGTAGCTCCAGCTCTGCGAACATTTCCTTCGCCTTATGGTGGGTGGAGCATGTGTATCGGCCCACTTTGAGGGGGAAAGGAGTTCCACCCTTCTTTCTTTTGAGGCACTTCTCATGGTATGTGACCAGCTGTCTTGACAGTTCTAGTAGAATCAGCTTAGGCCCAGCATACCTTGGTAGCCTGGTTGGCTCTCCCAAAAAGTTGGCAGCCCTTAGATAGGTGAACGTGGGAAATTGGGTGAACAGGGCCCCCCATTTCTCTGTGACTGCCACTATGTTCTTGGTCGTCCGGCTATGAGTCATGTTTGGCCTCAGTAGGCAGATGACATGATAGAAGAATGCATCGTTAACTTTTGCGAAATGTTGGATGCTATTCTCCAGCCTCAGCTCTGGATAGTAATCAAATATCTTGGCCTGAGGCCATACTCCACTTCGGTTCAGCCCCGGATAATCCCTTGCTGACGCTGCAGCATAGACTACATAGGAGTTCATATGGAACACTCCTGTTGTGGCGAACTGTTGTAGCTGCTCAGAGATGGTGCTGCTGATTATTTCACCCCAGCAAAAGCGCTGATCGGGCAAATTCTTATTCATTGTCTCCAGGTACCGCAGCATCCACTTATGGAAATAGTGGGCATCTGAAAGCCCGAAGACTCTGCTCAGGAAAGTGATAGTATCACTGAGTTCCTCTGAGAAATCACTTCGGTGGATAGTCTGAGGCCACCGGGTCACCACCTTCTTATTCTTTAGGTAGACCTCATTCATCAACTGCATGCACTGGTCTTCGTTGTCTTCCCAGGCCTTGATGCATTCTCGTTGGCTAACAGCCACGTAGTTCCGGTGATGAGGGATGCCAAGTATCAACTCAAAGTGACGGGCAGTGAGGTTTATGACTGCCTCGCCCTTACTGTTCTCGACACATCTTGTGTCCTTGTTGTAACATTGCGCAATCACCATCATGAATTCGTTGTTTACAGCGCTGACGGGGATTCCTCCGGCGAAGTGCAGGGCACTGCCTATTAACTTGTCCATCCATGGACTTCTTGTAACTTTTTGAGTCCTAACCCAGAACTCATCCATGTCAATGTGACCCAATTCAGAGTCTCTGACATCCATACTGCACTCAGCCTGTGATTCGGGCATCCTGACCCTCTGATATTTGTATTTCATCTCTTCTTCTGTCAGCTTAGCTTTTCCTCTTGGTTTGGTGGGCTTCTTGCTTGACGTAGACATGTGTTCTTTCGAACTCAGTTGCTGATCTGCACGAAGAAGAAGTGAGACCCAATCCAAAAAGGTTGAATTAGTCATTTGATCTTCCATTGGAAAGCTAGCAGAAGAAAGAGTTAGAGATTTTAAGGCTCAGGGCGCAGGAAAAATGCAACTGGCAGGCCAAATAGATAAGGCGCACAGAAAAGGAATGTTGCAGAGGTTATACTGGCGCCAAAGGCGCATGGCGCATGGATGAAGCAGGTTGCATTTTATAGCAGGGCGCACAGGAAATGCGTGTTACATTGGGGTTCGGTGCGCCTTTTGGCGCATGGGAAGATTGTGTAACATTAACAAATGGTGCGCCAAAGGCTTTGGCGCGGCGCATGAAGGTTTTACACAACATTATGTTACTGCAATGGAGGGTGCGCCCGCGCCTTTCTAACTTTATACTCGCGCGAATAAGGCTTGTGTTGCATGAAAGCTGGGTGCGCCCTTTGGCGCATGGAAACATTATGCAGCATGGATAAAGGGTGCGTCAAAGGCTTTTAAGGAGGCGCGGGATTTAGACTTGTAGCATGCAAAAAGGGCGCGCCATTGAGGGCGCATGAGTTCTAGGTGCAGCATGACAAGAGGGTGCGCCATTGGCGCGGGTTTTGGTCATGTAACATGGCGGGTAAGTGCGCCGAGGGGCGCAACTATTTTTGTTGCAACAAAACGCGCCAGTGCGCCACAGAACTACACTAACTACTCAAATATTTTTCATTCTTTCTTCCACTTCGAAGATAGCATGGACAGAGGGTTTCATATAAAAAGTCTAGCAGACCAAGCCCTTTCAAAACAGCTCCCTTTCAGCAGATCTGGAAAGAGGGAGGAAGGAAGGAGGAAAGAAAAAGGAACAGGACAGCACAGGGGAAACCAGCTCAAACATATCTCATTTAAAACAGGCCAGCAAACCAAAACATAGACCAAGAAACGCCCAGACCAAGAACACAAAAGCACAAAATGGAAAAGAGGGAGAACCTCTTACCTCGAATATATATCAAAAATTGGAGAGTGGGTCCATAGGGCGATGACAACGACAGAGCAGAGCTGACAAATCCAGAGCAATCACGTGTTTTGACAAAAAGGAATGAAAATGACATTGGGCGCGCACTGATATTTATAGAAAAACTTGTCATCAATGCGCCAACCACTTTTGAAATGGCGCATGAAAACTGCTGTCGACAGGGGAAAGTGTGCGCCCTTTGGCGCACGGAAGTATTCGACAACAGAAGAATGAGCGCGCCTTTGGCGCACCGTATGCATTGTCGACATGAAGTTATGTGCGCCCTTTGGCGCACCAAAACTTGGTGTAACACATAGATTATATGCGCCCTTTGGCGCACCGAAAGACGTGTTAACATGGAAAACCATGCGCCAAAGGCTTTTAAGGGGGCGCACCAAAACTTGGTGTTACAAGGCAAATCCATGCGCCCAGCCAAAAAAGGCTCAAAAAGACTAAGTTCGAAAACTAGATTTCCCGGGAAGGGACTTTACGACGTTTCGAACGCGGGGGATCCCTAACAAGGGATCGAAACAAAATTTTCCGTATGGTTATCGGTAAAATTGCCCTTGTCAATTTTACGGGATAACAGCTGGCTCCTTCTGGGGACTACTCCTGAGCGAACTCGGGGGTAGAGAATCCCAGTTCACATGTGCCTATCCATTGGGTAACAGAGTCAAAAACAAGGGGGACCGGAGGGAGAACGAAAGAAACACACGACAAAAAAGCAAACACACGACGAAAGCAAACACACTGAAAATAAAGAAGAGAGCAAGCTCTACTTCCTGAAGATCTTGAGATGTTGCCCGCTATAGGGAAGCGGGAGTTCAGCTCCATCCAGATACGAGAGATAGAAACTATTCTCTCCATTGAGTTGCTTGATTTTGAAGGGCCCTCTCCATAGGGAATCAAATTTTCCGTGCATGCCCTTTGGCTCTCTTCGCTTGTCCCATAAGAGGACAAGATCTCCCACTTGAAAATTTCTCTGCTTGGCCTTCTTGTCAAAAAGCCTCTTTACTTGATTCTGATGTTCAGTGATCCTGTCGACCACTCTTACTCTCTTTTCTTCAAGTTCCGCCAGATACATAATTCTCTTTTCTAGAGAATTCTGGAAAGTTTCATCTTCAATTACTCGTGCCAAACGTAGAGCAGGAAGTTCAGCAGAAATGGGAAGTTCGGCATCAGTGCCATATAACACTTGAAAAGGTGACATGCCGAGAGATCTCTTGGGGGTAATGCGATCCGCCCACAAAGCGTCGTACAAAGACTTGTGCCACATCCGCTGATTCTCATCTACTAATTTCCGTATGATGGTCACCAAGTTCTTATTACTGGATTCCGCCTGACCATTTCCCTGAGGGTAATAATCCGAGGCATGTGCTAAAGTTATTCCATATTCATAGCAAAAACTAATAACTTCCCGGGAGGAGAAGTTAGAAGCATTATCAGCAACGATTTTGTTTGGAACGCCGAACCTGACAATGATATTTTCTTTGATAAAACTGCAAACCACCTCAGAAGTGGCATGCTTGACAGGTATGGCTTCCACCCACTTGGTGAAGTAATCCGTTGCTGTAAGGACATAGCTATGTCCAGCACTCGATTGAGGATTGAGTGCGCCAATAAAATCAATTCCCCATTGCCTGAATGGTTCATTGATGATGACCGGCCTTAGGGGAAGGGCAGCCAACTTGGGCCTGCCGACGAATTGCTGACAGGGTTCACACTTTGCCACCCAGGTAGCCGCATCTTGAAAGAGCGTCGGCCAATAGTACCTGGCTCGAATGATCTTGTGTGCTGTTACGGAAGAAGAAAAATGGCCTCCACAGGCTGAATTGTGAAAACTTTCCAGCAGTTTTACTTGCTGGGGCTTGTCAACACATCGCAGGAAGACACCGTCTATCCCGCGCTTATAAAAACCGTCATCCCAGATGACATATTTAGCTGCTCTGAGCTTTATAGTGCGCTTCTCCTTTGCAGTTAGGTGCATTGGGCATTCGCCGTAGGTAAGGAAGAAAGCAATGTCGGAGTACCACTCGTCACTAGTTGCAACAAACAGAACTAGAGGCAGAGAATCAGGCTCCTCTAGAGGGCTTTGCTCTTCGTTTGCACAATCCTCTTTTCCTTTAGGACCTTCTAAATTTTCATTTTCAGCCATTAGCTGACACAGGCCTTTACCCCTTACCAGCTTGGTTGGTTTAATATCCAGGTCATATTCCTGGACCTTTGCGATCCAATTCCCTCTCAAACTTCCTAACTCCTGCTGAGTTAGAATTGATTTCACCGCCGTGTCAGGGACCAGCACTACCGTATGCGAGTTCAGAATGTAATACCTGAAATTCTTCACTGCTTTGACAACGGCAAAGGCATGCTTTTCCAGCTGAGTCATTTTCAGTTCGTGAGGCTTGAGAGGAGAACTCATGAATGCGATTGGAGATTCAATATCCTCCGAGTTCTTTTGCATTAGGATTGCAGACACAGTATGTTCGGAGGCGTAACTATACATAATGAAGTTCTTGGAGAAATCCGGACATACCAGGACCGGTGCATGGGCAACAGAAGTTTTTATTTCTTCAAATGACCTTTTCCCTTCTTCACTCCATCTGAAAGTGGGTGATCCTTTCATCATGTTCAGTATGTGGCGGGTCTTTTCAGCAAAATCAGGAACAAAACGCCTGAGAAAGTTCACCTTTCCGAAGAAAGAATGAACACCAGTCTTGCTTGTAGGCAGAGTAAGGCTCTGAATAGCTTTAACCCTTTCAATATCTATCTTCGTTCCTTCTTTGCTAACCACATGGCCTAGCAATTTCCCTTCCGTAACCCCAAAAACAGACTTTTTGGGATTTAGGGAAATTCCATGTTCTCGGCACCTGGCCAGTACTTGCTCTAAGTGATCACAATGATCACTTCGTTGTTTAGAGAACACGGTTAAGTCATCTAGATAAACTACAATGACTTTTCCCATCATACCTTTAAATGCGAAGTCCATGGCCCGTTGAAAAGTAGCACCAGCATTAGTCAGGCCAAAAGGCATCCTGCTGTAGGCAAATGTACCCCAGGGAGTAGTGAATGCTGTTTTGAATTGATCTTCAGGCGAGACTTCAATCTGATTGTAGCCTGAAAAACCATCAAGCATAGACAGCATTTCTGATCCAGTTACTGCTTGCAGAACTTGATCCATTATCGGAAGAGGGTAGTTGTCTTTCAGCGAAGCTTGATTCAAGTTTCGGAAGTCTACGCATATGCGTATCTCGCCGTTTTTCTTGCGCACTGGCACAATATTGGCTACCCAAGTGCTGTGATGGATAGGGAAGATGATTCTTGCATCTAGCATCTTCTGAATTTCGGCCTGGATGGTGCCCGAAATCTTCGGATTATAGTGCCTTTGCTTCTGACGGAAGGCTTTGACATCGTCTTTCAAGGGAATATCGTGCTGAACGTCCTTTGGCTTGAAGGACTTTAAATCGGCATAGGACCATGCCAATACATCCATATATTTCTTCAGCAACTTGACAAATTTCCGCTTCTCTTCAGGTGTGCAACATTTGCCAATGTTTACAAATCGCGGGTGTGCCTCCGAACCTATATTGACTGGTTCTGTCTCTGGAGATGAGTCAGGATCATCTCGCCTCTTCTTTTTCACAAAACGGTCATGCCTGTCAAACAGGCGCTCCAGAGAAACCAGGCCCTTTGGAATTTTATTCCCTTTGAGCTGACATATGCCGTCGTTCTCCTTTGTTTCGTGGTTTTGACTGTTGATTGATTCACGGCATGTAGAGGTGGATCCTTCGAAATACAACTCGTCAAAATTTTCTGATTTTTCCAGAAAGGCAATGAGTTGATTATCGTCGTTGAATACTTGCCAATGCTGAGAGTTGTCTGGTACGCTCGGGCGGAAAACCACCTCAATGGTGTATTTGTCCGTTTTCAAACCCGGGTGTGGGAGCATGAGAGATGCTGAAACGGCCAATGAATCGGCCATGTCATTTTGAGCTCTTGGAATTGCTCCTATTGAAAAAGCATCAAATTCTTCGATGCTGTCCCATACTGCGTTGCGGTAGTGCCTGAGCCTTTCATTTTTCACTTGGTAAATCCTTTTGACCTGATTTACAACTAGCTCGGCATCACCTTGTACTTTTAGATTTTTTATTCCTCTTTCCTTTGCGGCTTGCATACCAAGTAAGAGAGACTCATACTCAGCAGTATTGTTAGTGTTGAAAAACTGCAATTTGAAAGAGAGAGGAATCACCTCCTCTTCGGGAGATATCAGCACAACTCCAGCGCCACATCCACTAGTCGCGCAACTGCCATCAAATTGCAAGGTCCAGATCTCATTAAGGTCCTTTTCTTGAACAAAAACGCCCTTTGTACCTGTCTCGGTAGATAAGAAGTAGTTCCCCAACCCTGATGATTCAAAAAGGATTTGAGCTTTGGGATCTTCAGAGCTAGTGACCAAGTACTTCTTTTGGGATTCCGGCTCTAAAGTTTGCATTACGCCTTTGACTGGAATTCTAGCTTTAGACCAGTCCATGTGAATTTCTCCGCCAACTTCGCTGCAAAAACTCCTTCCCAGCAAAATTCCATAGGCTGCTGGAATGTCAGCGACGAGAACGGTCATCTTTACCCTCTTTTCAGGGAATGCTGCGAACGCAAATTGCGCGTCTTTGATTTGGCCAATCAATGGCACTTGCTTGGTTTCCAATGAATAACATCTGCCGAAAGGTTTGGTAAGAGTGAGGCCCAAAGCATGGGCGACTTTCGCCGGCATAACGTTGTCAGAAGCTCCGGAATCAATTATACAGTTGCTCAACTTATGGCCGTTGATTAGGAGAGAGAGATAGAAAGGTTCTATCTTGCCTGATGCAGATGTTGAAGCAACATTTATGTGGGATTCAGGAGGAGTGGAAAGGATTCCTTTTGGGGAAACCTGTTTAGATGTAACAGCTTGACTCTGAATATATTTAGTTAATCTTACAAGCTGTTCGGGATTTGACTGAAGATACTCAGCTTCAGACATTTGGATCTTGGTCTTTTTTGCATGATCTATTATATCGAACGCGGCCAAGGGTTGCGTTGGTGAGGGAATGAGTCCTTCACTTCGCGATGGTGGAACAGGGTTACTGATCTTGATAGGAATATGAGGGGGCTGATTCGGAGGAGAGATGGGCGGAAAAGACTTCTTTGCAAAAGACTTAACAGGGAATTGAGTAGGAAGAGGATTACCTCTTCTAACAATGGTTGGAGGCACGTTTGACACGACCTTCTCCTTCTGCACATGGGCAGCAACTTCCGCTTCCTTTCCTTGCGAGCGGGTAAAAACAGCATAGGATTGTCCGCTTGCATAGCCCTGAGTACTCTCTTCTTCATCAGATTCATCCTCATCAAATTCCATGTATCCAATAGTGGAGTCGCCAGTCGGCTCACCGACATCTTGATCATCTTCGTCTTGAGGCGAAGATTCTTCATAATACTGCTCTTCCTCTTCAATTTTGGCCAAAGCATTGACCGGAGGAGCTTCAAGCGCCAACCGTGGAGCAGTTGCAGGTAGACGCGGTCTTTGTGAAACATTGTTGGGAACAAAACTCCTTCGTGGAACGTCTCGGTATGAGGAACTAGGAGCCTGGGCCAACTGCTTTTTCAATGCGAGCAGATCATTCGCCATCTTTTGGAATGCCGGATCAGACGAAGTAGCAGGCGAGGGATCTGAAGATTTGGACTTTGATGATTCCTTTCTCAACTCGCCAGATATTATCAAATTGTCTTCTATCCGGATGGCAGCAGCCTGAGCGAGAGGTAGAGTAGCTACTCGCTCTTGAAGGAGCAAGAAGCTGACTTTTGAGCTCATGGCGTTCACGAAGAAACACTTTTGATTCTCCGGTGTTGGAAGCATGGCAGTAGGGACACGGTTGATTAATGCATTGAACCGGGCGATAAAATCGCGCATGGTCTCATTTGCCTCCTTCTTCAGGTGAGTGATTCGTGATAACAATGCAAATGCATCCTCTGAAGGCTTGTATCTGTCTTCGAAAGCATCCCGCAAGGTGGCCCAACTGGTGATAGATCCGGCTGGCAAATGCTGAAACCATTCGGCTGCGGGCCCTTGTAGAGTTTCCAGAAAAAGGCGAACCGACACATCTTCGTGAGTCACGTCCAAAATACTGCATGACATAATGAAAGCAGATATGTGGGAATCCGTGCTTTGATTTCCGCTCCCGTCGAATTTGGGAAAATTCTTTCTGTTTCCGTGAGGGAGCGCGTGAACTGGATGTGGTAATGCGAGAGGACCCATAGCATTTCCCCATGGTACCGCCATTTGAAAGGCTGGAAAAAGCACACGAGCTGGGAGGGTGGTTCCACTGAGCAGCAAGGCACTACAAAGGGATGTAGATGTTCCTTGCAAAAGACTTTTTCTTCGTGGAGGTGAGACACTCCTGGATGACCGGCTAGCCGAGCTTAGCGCTGAAAAACGTGCCGGTGTTATGCTGAAATTGTGCCTTTGAAGCAGATCGAAAGTAGGATCAACTTCCCCACGGGCTCTCCTGCTGCGCGTAAAAGGTTCACTTGCCAGCGTACCTTTCAGATCTGCGATATTATGGCGCAGATTTAAACTTTATTTTTGGGTGTACTTGCTGATTTTCTGGTTTTTCTGACAAAAACCAGCAGCAAATACTTTTCTGAATATTTAAATACTATCCTCTTCGAAAAACCGATTGCGGTTAATGACAAATAACAGCGAGGATAAGATGGCAGGGAAGAATAGCAGGCTGATTTTCAGATCTGATTTTTAATTTTTCAGAGGGTTTTGAACTTTTTGGAAAATAGTCAAAAATTCAGATCTACGAAAAAATGTTAATTTTGATAAAAACTCAGCGAACTAAAGATCTGTAACTATGCCCGATCTACGGATCTCAGAAGAAAATTTTCAGTTTTAGGCACTTTTGCAAATTTTTTGGATTTTCAACAAAAAGTGCAGATTTGCAAACAGGCAATGATTTTCTTATATTTTTCTGATTTTATATTATACCACCACCATAGATCTGACAGATCTATCCAATCCCCAGCAGAGTCGCCAAAAACTGTTGGTCCGAAAATCTGTCGCGCGGACAGATCTATGGATAGATGAGCCAACAGTGTTGCAGGGCTTAGGCCCTCTTTGAGACAGCAAAGCGAAACTGGTTTATTGCTATTTCTACTAGCAGGAACCTATGCAAGTCTCACAGATTCTGCCTTCGGGGGTTGGGATCTCATCCCAGTAGAGTGTTCCAGGCTGCGAAAAGAAAGGAATGAAAGAGGGAGAAGAGAAAGAACAGATCCGAAGGGAGAAAAGAAATGAATTCCAAAGCAGAAAGGTCAGAAGATTTATGTTTTTAGTTTGGTAGTAAACAGAGCCAAACCTACTTGCATAAATAAACAAAGCAATACTGATAAACAAATGACGGAAAAGTAGATATGAATCCAACAGATTAAACACATACAGATCTAACGTAAGAAAGATCTAATGTATAACACAGCTATTGAGCACAAAGTCTGAATAATTGTATTACTTGTTCTTTTCTGTTACAAGAAAGCTCAAAGTCTTTCTCTCCTCACTTCTATTTCTATCTAAAAAATGTTCACCCTGAATACAACAAGTATTCTCATATTTATAGAAAATGAGGGAGAGAGAAGGCAAAATGGAGCCAACCACTTATTTACAAAGATATTTACAAAATATCTAAAAGTCATGTTGACTTTGACAACTTGGTGGATGACATCATCCCATGATGCAACATGGATGATGTCATCATTTGTGCCAACACATTTTAGACATTTCGAAAAGAAAGTCGGAGAATAGAGAGAAGAAGAAGAAGAAGAAGAAGAAGCTACTCATCATCATCATCCTGCGGCCGAAAAGGGGTTGCCTGTTTCTGATGCTGCTCAGGTGATGATATGTGGAACTGAGCGCGGTATTCCAAAAACTTGCTGATCATTGGCCCAAATTGATCCTGTGATGGATCCTTGTGCCGTTCACTGATTGCTTCGCAAGTCTCCCGCTCGTCTATGAGCTTTTCCGGGAGTTTGGAATAATCTTTCTCCGCCTCGATAAGGAACCCGATGAAGTCTCTACAGGCCAGTAGGTTGTTGATAGATTCAGTGTCGAACGTGACCTCTGGCCCTGTCCCTTGAGAGGCTATCTCCTTGAAAATCCGGATAGTGTCATCAGCTGATCTCAAGGTAAGGGAAGGAGTGAGCAACCCTGGAGTCATGGCGAGGACAATTTTCTCCATTTGATGCATTGCATCCAGGGCCTCTTCCTTTACCTTGTCTATCTTTTCTAAAACAAATTCCAGCTGATCTATCTGATAGTCCAGAGTGGACATAGTTTTGTTGAGGGCCCTTGGATGACCGAAGACTCCGAACTTGACCAGATCTTCGACTGAACAGTCGAACATTTGTTGGAAGGTTTCGTGCTGGAGTCTAGCATGTTCTAACTCTTCTGATATCGGACCTGCTAATGCTTGGAGTTCCTTATTCGCCTTCTCGATGTTTAAGTATAAACTGATATACTCGGCGATTACTCTTTCACTATCCTTGAGGATCTGGCTCCTCCAAGCAGAAACAGCCATACCCTGCTCGCCGATCTTTGAATACTCATTGATCTTCTCCTGACTGAGCAGCTCAGGAGTCTCGGCGGCAGTTGTGGGAGGTGCACTCCCCATCTTCTGTAAGGCTTGAAGCAGGTACTTGTTCTGCTCCTTCAGTAGCCTTTTCTCCTCTTTCGTTTCCTGAAGCTTTTTGCAGAGTGCATCAACTGCGGAAAGAGCTTCTCCCTGGAGACTTTCTGAGGATGTCCCCATTGTGACTTGGGTCACGGTGAAATCTGTCGGAGACAGATCTTCTTTCTCTTTGAGGGGGTTGGGGTACGCTATTTCCATGACTCTCTCACCTGCAGCGCTCTTTGAGAAGCGTGTAACCGGCTTGTGCTTCTTTGCTCCTTTAGCCGGAATGACCGAAAAGTCCATCGGAGCGATGGGGACTTTCCTCTTTTGTTGGCTCAGCTGCTGAGAAATCCAAGCTGGTCCTATAGAAGAAGGACCAGAGACAGAGGGGGAGGCAGCAACGGTAGAAGAGGGGAAAAACGTGGAGACACGCGGCGGCGGCATGGAAAGAATAGCCGAAGAAATGTCCACGGGAGGAAGGGGAACCGCAACTGCAGAAGACATAGGAAGGGAAGGGAGCTCGGAGATGAGGGAAGAAATAGAGGAAGACAAATCAGCGAGGGAGGAGAAGATAGATGAAGAAGCAGGGGAAAGGGTAGAAGAAGGGGCAGAGGACACGACCAAAGGGATGGTCGTTTGAGTCACTCGAGGAGGGGAAGGAAGAGAAGAAGAAGGGATAGAAGGGACCTCTGAAGTTGTAGCGACGCCGACATCCTGGGTGGATGGGCATATAGGACTATCCTCTGTCAATTCCTCATCAAGAGTTATGACTTGTTCTGGCTCTGAGGGAAGAGGACTTTCAGGGGCTTCCTCCTGAATGGTGCTAGGTTCACCTTCTGCACCTTTGCCTTTCAGCTGCTTCTTTGACCTTGGAGGTGCGTTGCCCAAAGGGGAAGTTGTGAAATCTACCCCGAGGTAGATTAGTCCGTTCATGCGGCACCAATGCTCTGTTCTTCGCATAGTCTCCTTGACCCTCTCCTCAATTGTTTGAGGAGCCTTGTTTCTGTCAATGGCCGGGAAGGGCCAATTGTCCCCATCTGTGTCATTATACACCTTATCTACTTCATCTTCCGTAGTCTGGAAGCCTTCGGGGACAATGGCCACTCCGTATTGGATGATTTCCTCCAATGCTAAGCGCGAATGATCCTTTCTTCTGAGTTCCACCTCATGGAGAACGTCAATGTAAATATCCTCAATTTGAGGGACATGGATCGGATCGAGCTTCGCTTTTGGCAGGCAGCTTCTTGGGTCGAAGGTAGGCCTGGCTGGGAAGTCATGCTTCAAGTTGAGTAGCTCCAGCTCTGCGAACATTTCCTTCACCTTATGGTGGGTGGAGCATGTGTATCGGCCCACTTTGAGGGGGAAAGGAGTTCCACCCTTCTTTCTTTTGAGGCACTTCTCATGGTATGTGACCAGCTGTCTTGACAGTTCTAGTAGAATCAGCTTAGGCCCAGCATACCTTGGTAGCCTGGTTGGCTCTCCCAAAAAGTTGGCAGCCCTTAGATAGGTGAACGTGGGAAATTGGGTGAACAGGGCCCCCCATTTCTCTGTGACTGCCACTATGTTCTTGGTCGTCCGGCTATGAGTCATGTTTGGCCTCAGTAGGCAGATGACATGATAGAAGAATGCATCGTTAACTTTTGCGAAATGTTGGATGCTATTCTCCAGCCTCAGCTCTAGATAGTAATCAAATATCTTGGCCTGAGGCCATACTCCACTTCGGTTCAGCCCCGGATAATCCCTTGCTGACGCTGCAGCATAGACTACATAGGAGTTCATATGGAACACTCCTGTTGTGGCGAACTGTTGTAGCTGCTCAGAGATGGTGCTGCTGATTATTTCACCCCAGCAAAAGTGCTGATCGGGAAAATTCTTATTCATTGTCTCCAGGTACCGCAGCATCCACTTATGGAAATAGTGGGCATCTGAAAGCCCGAAGACTCTGCTCAGGAAAGTGATAGTATCACTGAGTTCCTCTGAGAAATCACTTCGGTGGATAGTCTGAGGCCACCGAGTCACCACCTTCTTATTCTTTAGGTAGACCTCATTCATCAACTGCATGCACTGGTCTTCGTTGTCTTCCCAGGCCTTGATGCATTCTCGTTGGCTAACAGCCACGTAGTTCCGGTGATGAGGGATGCCAAGTATCAACTCAAAGTGACGGGCAGTGAGGTTTATGACTACCTCGCCCTTACTGTTCTCGACACATCTTGTGTCCTTGTTGTAACATTGCGCAATCACCATCATGAATTCGTTGTTTACACCGCTGACGGGGATTCCTCCGGCGAAGTGCAGGGCACTGCCTATTAACTTGTCCATCCATGGACTTCTTGTAACTTTTTGAGTCCTAACCCAGAACTCATCCATGTCAATGTGACCCAATTCAGAGTCTCTGACATCCATACTGCACTCAGCCTGTGATTCGGGCATCCTGACCCTCTGATATTTGTATTTCATCTCTTCTTCTGTCAGCTTAGCTTTTCCTCTTGGTTTGGTGGGCTTCTTGCTTGACGTAGACATGTGTTCTTTCGAACTCAGTTGCTGATCTGCACGAAGAAGAAGTGAGACCCAATCCAAAAAGGTTGAATTAGTCATTTGATCTTCCATTGGAAAGCTAGCAGAAGAAAGAGTTAGAGATTTTAAGGCTCAGGGCGCAGGAAAAATGCAACTGGCAGGCCAAATAGATAAGGCGCACAGAAAAGGAATGTTGCAGAGGTTATACTGGCGCCAAAGGCGCATGGCGCATGGATGAAGCAGGTTGCATTTTATAGCAGGGCGCACAGGAAATGCGTGTTACATTGGGGTTCGGTGCGCCTTTTGGCGCATGGGAAGATTGTGTAACATTAACAAATGGTGCGCCAAAGGCTTTGGCGCGGCGCATGAAGGTTTTACACAACATTATGTTACTGCAATGGAGGGTGCGCCCGCGCCTTTCTAACTTTATACTCGCGCGAATAAGGCTTGTGTTGCATGAAAGCTGGGTGCGCCCTTTGGCGCATGGAAACATTATGCAGCATGGATAAAGGGTGCGTCAAAGGCTTTTAAGGAGGCGCGGGATTTAGACTTGTAGCATGCAAAAAGGGCGCGCCATTGAGGGCGCATGAGTTCTAGGTGCAGCATGACAAGAGGGTGCGCCATTGGCGCGGGTTTTGGTCATGTAACATGGCGGGTAAGTGCGCCGAGGGGCGCAACTATTTTTGTTGCAACAAAACGCGCCAGTGCGCCACAGAACTACACTAACTACTCAAATATTTTTCATTCTTTCTTCCACTTCAAAGATAGCTTGGACAAGTAAGGTTTCATATAAAAAGGTTTCAGCAGACCAAGCCCTTTCAAAACAGCTCCCTTTTTTAGCAGATCTGGAAAGAGGGAGGGAGAGGAGGAGGAAAAGAAGAAAATGAACAGGACAGCACAGGGGAAACTAGCTCAAACATATCCATTTAAAACTGGCCAGCAAACCAAAACATAGACCAAGAAATGCCCAGACCAAGAACACAAAAGCACAAAATGGAAAAGAGGGAGAACTTCTTACCTGAATATATATCAAAAATTGAAGAGCGGGTCCACAGGGCGATGACAACGACAGAGCAGAGCTGACAAATCCAGAGCAATCACGTGCTTTGACAAAAAGGAATGAAAATGACATTGGGCGCACACTGATATTTATAGAAAAACTTGTCATCAATGCGCCAACCACTTTTGAAATGGCGCATGAAAACTGCTGTCGACAGGGGAAAGTGTGCGCCCTTTGGCGCATGGAAGTATTCGACAACAGAAGAATGAGCGCGCCTTTGGCGCACCGTATGCATTGTCGACATGAAGTTATGTGCGCCCTTTGGCGCACCAAAACTTGGTGTAACACATAGATTATATGCGCCCTTTGGCGCACCGAAAGACGTGTTAACATGGAAAACCATGCGCCAAAGGATTTTAAGGGGGCACACCAAAACTTGGTGTTACAAGGCAAATCCATGCGCCCAGCCAAAAAAGGCTCAAAAAGACTAAGTTCAAAAACTAGATTTCCCGGGAAGGGACTTTACGACGTTTCGAACGCGGGGGATCCCTAACAAGGGATCGAAACAAAATTTTCCGTATGGTTATCGGTAAACATGTATGATTTGCAACTGAAAATAGAACCTTCTATTTTGCACATCTGCCACCTATCTCCAAGTAGTTGACTTCTTCAAGTAATAGATTTTAAATCAATCACTTAAGTTGTATAATTTAATTGATCGCTCAATTACTTTGTCTGAGGAAAGAAGGAAGAGGAAAGCTGCAGTCTTGTCCTTTTTCATGTCTACATGCAGCTGATTCTTTTGCCTTTGATTCTCACCAAACTGTACCTGGGAGCAATTGGATTTACAAGTAAGCTGGATCTGGAAACAAGCTAGATCTAGAAACAAGCTAGATCTGGAAACATCTAGAAGCGGCTGGATCTAGAAGCAGCTAGAAGCAAGTGAACGTGATTTTCTTGTGAGTATTTCCTTTGACATGTCTTCATTCTTATCCTTGAAGCTTTTGCAATCTTCTCCTGTAAATGCATCAAAGCAATGTTTGTCGTAAATAACTCATCTTTTTTTATGTTTAATTGCATATGAGCAATTAAAAATTCTTGAAAGCACTCCGGGTGAATGCAACTTCAATGAAGGTTTCAACTAGAAGATTGGAAGCACATGCACAAGATCCTGGAAAGAATTTTCCATGCACTGAACTCTTCACGGGCTACTTTCAAAACAAGAGGATGAAGCCTTTGTGCCGGAAGCTTTTGCAATTATGAGATCTAGATCTAGATCTGGGCCTATTGACTTCAACAAATCTAAAAGCTATGCATGATTCCGCTGAGCTTTCTCTTTCATCCTGCGTTGCCATGGCTGGAGCAATCTTTGTTTATCTTTTTCTGAACAATTCTTTTTCTTCTTATTTGTCTGGAATTCTTTAAAATTGGTGCAGATTTGGATAATTCTTCAGATTCGGAGGATATATTCAATGTATTGGACATTGATTAAAGCTCATTTTCTTTTGTAAAGCACTTGTAACGAATTCCTACAATTATTTCATACAAAGATGGAAACTGAAACATGAACAGTGAATTTTAATTATAAAAATTTGCATAATTCAAGCATGCTACCCCAAATTATGATGTTTTATTTGTATGCAAAGTGAGCATGAATTTTTCCAACTTCACCTGAGCACCTGTATCACTTATGCAAACAATTATGCAAACACAAACCAACCTCCTTCAATGCATGCGCCAAAATTTGAAGCTTTTAGCCTTGATTTCACCTTCTTTTGAGCAAAAATCCTCTTCAAATGGGGCGCACTTTTTCTCTGGGTTGCACTTCTTTACCTGTGAATTAATTAATTCATCCTTATGGCAACCCATACTTATATAATCCTCATAATTCTATAATTAATAATTTCCCTTCCTATTCCTAGCAATTAATTAATTAAAAATCATACTTTTCTCTTTAACTAGTGTGCTAAAATTGCATGTTTAAGGACAACCATCCAATAAATTAAATTTAATCAATTTAATCATCCACCCTTCACTCCACTTAAGCTGCACAGTGTGCTTTAATCTTAGCCACTGAAAATAGGAATTAATTTAATCATTTAATACTTGAAAAAGTATTATTTCTCTCCCAAATGGGGCTGCATTAAATAAATTAAATTTATTTAATTTTGGAATTCTATTTTTAAATTCCTTTTGTCCACTTCCCTTTGTTGACTTTTCCACAAGCCTGGGTGCCAAAATTAGGTGAATAAATATTAACAAATATTTATTTAATGCATTATTATTCACCCAAGGTGGGTCGCACTTTTTGGAATAAGGAATTTCTATTTTTAAAAGTCACATCACAATGGGATTATTTACCCTGCAAGGCAGCCCTAAAAATCCCTTGATTCACTTAAGTCATTTGACTTTCATAATGGGATTATTTACCCTGCCAAGCAGGCAATAAAATCCCATGATTCACTTAAGTTGTCTTTTCTTTTATTCCACAATGAGAATTTTTACCTTGCAAGGCAGGTAAGAAATTCTCGTCTGCCTGCTGCCTCTAATTTTTCCATTGTCACTTAAGTGGTGTTGCCTCCATGGGAAAATGTACCCTGCTAGGCAAGTACAAAATTCCCACCTGCATTCTGCTTCTAATTTTCCCATGATCCGCTTCAATTCTTCTTTTTCCAAAAATGCGGCCAGCCTAAAAGAGGCTTTTTGGTGCGCGACTTCGTCTTTTCCCAGTGAACCAGACCTCTGATGGCGACTTCCTTCTGGCATAACATGCGTATATGATCCCTAGTTACTCCAGGCCAAGAATCAGGCCAAACCGGCAAAGGAATTGATCTAGAAAAATTTCACAGAAAACGAAATGGGAAAACACAAAAACACAAAAAGTTGCCAAAAGTCACAAATAAAGCCCAGAACTTATTCCAAGTTGAAACCCTTCTGGTATATAGGAATAATGATATGTTCGATCATAATAGAGTTAAATTGGAGCACAAATTGCCTCAAACGGGGCTCAAAATAATTAAATACAAATTTCCCACAGACAAACCTTGACGACAGAATATAACAATTTTGGGCATCTGGGTATTTGGCGAAAATGGCTAATATGGCTCTTTGGGAATATCTTGACGCAATAGAAGAACTTTCAGGCAATAAAAACACAAAACGACCCATTGTTTTAAAAGTACGAAATTTTTTCGGATAGGGTAGTCACAAATTTCAAGATGAAATCTGGGGACACCATATCAACTCATTTTGTGTTAAGACCCAAATGGCAAATTTCTTTATTGAGAAATGTACACAAAGTTTAAATTAGATCTGTAAAGTTAAATTTCCTTAAAAAGTGTGTAATACAGAAGTTTGTGTATTATTTGTCGAGACATTTTTTCTCTATATATTAATTATTGTGTAATTGCAAAATGTTGACGATTGTTTTTCATTAACTAAAATCTATTTAAACACCATAATCTATCTAAATTTATTACATAAAAAATAAAATATAAATATAAAGTTTAAAATTTATTTTATATGACATTTATAATAATTAAATTGTATTTTTTAAGGTTTAATTACTAAGGATTAAGGAGCTTCAATTTAGTTAAAATCATCCATAACACGATCTTGATCTCTTCTTTTATTACTTATTATCTTTTAAAATTTATACTTTAATGAATGACTAGGTAACACATTTTACACCAGCATACACATTATTAAACTACATACCATTTGATCCACTGTTATTTTTATCACACAATAGATCAAAACCAAAAAACATAATAAACAATAAATAAATAAACAAATAACTATTTAATTGTATATTTGGTCAAGATATCCACTGAAGGTCAGCTGATCCGTTTGTGAAGCTTAAACATGTATTCTCCGCTTAGCTTTAAACATTGATCATATTGTTATATCTTTAAAAACTTGAAAAATATTTATAAATGACCTCTCCATCCATTCGCATTCCTGGATTTTTTTTTGGGTTACATAGTATTTGTTAATCAATCAATCGAATACGGAAACAAAAGAAAATTGTAAAATTCCATCATTCATCACACTCTATTATTGCTTATGATTAATTATAGCCTTTTGGTAGTTGAGAGAGTTTGGGTCCACATGAAATTTGAAACACCTGATTTCTGTTTCTCAAAGTGCATTTACAAAATGTTGAAGAACTTGTACCAAACAACCAGTCAATGCCAACTCACCATTATTTAAGCTACTAATTACTATGTCCCTTATAAACAGAAACCAGAGAAAACATTGATCAAAATCATTACATTCCATCCTTGACTCAAATTATATCAATGCTGTCAAGCATGATTGCGATTTACAAAGGGGAAAAGAAAAAAAACTTCGTGTAAAAATAGTTTTGAAAGAAAAAGACGTCCGTTTACGTGTTAAGTCATAATGAATCGTGAGCGAGGACGAAAGCAACACTGAAAATAATATCAATCTCAACATTAATTGTATATGTGTTCCGTCCGGAATGGACGTTAATTTTACAAGCAAAATCGACAAGTATCGAATCCACATACTTTTGGCCACCTTTTACGTGAACTTGTCTACAAACTACCAACAAAAGGGTTTGGCCTCTTCATTTTTATTATTGAGGTGGATATTTGCCAACTATAAAGTCATCAATTCAGTATTATGAAAAAAAGGTTATCAATTTGATTGTCCTTATAATAATCATTATAATTGACATTCTTGTCCATGTTGCTCTTTGCTTCAGGTGGTGTACGTGACACTAATTTTAAATAATATATATTTTTGATTAAAGGTTATAAAAGAGGGTTTTCCGAAGGGCCCCACTTTTATACTAAGAAATAAACAATAGTAAATTTTAAAGTAAAAAGAGAAAACTAACAATTATGATGTGTAGACGAGTGGCTGATATATATTATTTTAAACATTTTAAATAATTTTTAACATAGTTTTCCTATGTAATTATACATTAAGGACGAATAATAATTCAAGTGAATCTTGTGTTGGTTGAAAAAGGATGATGCTTTTAGATTAGTGCTTGATATATATATATATATATATATATATATATATATATATATATATATATATATATATATATATATATACAATAAAAAATATTTGGATTTTGATTATAATGTAATAAAAATTTAATTGTTTCTTTTGTTCTCTTTTCCTCATGTATAACTTTGGGAGGTGAGGGATGCGGCCACACATACTTAAGAAAAATCTTTAAGTATGGTTGCAGAGAAGAGGAGACTTATAAATGTTTTAACGAAGAGTTGAAACAAAACAACGTGGCACATTATGCTACCAGAGTTAGTGTACTATTGAATGCTATAATTGATTGTGCTTCTTCTCTTTCTCCCATTGAAATGAAAAATGATACAATTGAATGTACTATTTCTTTCTCTTATTGAAATGCAAAATGATAAAATTGAATGCACTCTTTCTTCTCCTCTTGAAATGTAAATTGAAACAATTAAGTTTCTTTATCTTTCATAATACTATTGAAATAAAGAATGATTCATATGATTGTGGTAATGTTCCTTCTCCCATACATGATACACAAATGATTATATTGAATCTCTTTATCCTCTTGTAATAGAACATGTTACAAATGATTACTCTACTCTTACTTCTATTGAAAATAAATACACATAATTATTCTATTTATGGTGCTTGGATGAATTGTAGGCTAATATCGATGATGTTTGTCTAGATATAATATGAGATACTAGGCCCCTAGTTCATGATGCCACACCCTTACCTCCCACTAATACGCCTATTGAGGATCCCTCATCACCTATTTAGAATAGTACTCACATGGACACAATAAATGGAAAGGTCCAACCTCTAATGAGTTTCTTCACACTCTTTCAATACCTTCCCAAGATGTCATATATCTAATTTATATGTCATAACTTCTTTGCAACATAACATACTGATTTAACTGAAATAAAATCTTAATAAGAGGATCGAGACAAGGAAAATTTTAAAACCTCCCCCCAAAAAATAATTCGTTGGAAAATATGTGAAAATTGATTTTCGCGCTAATGATGAATATGAAGAAAAATAAAATATGTTGTCGGATTGTAGCATCTTTTTATGCTACCGATCAAAAACATAATATCGGCAACATCTATTATGTTGTTAGCTGATAGCATATGATGTCGGCCAAAATATGTATTTAAAAAAAACATATTTTGACAATAGTAATTAAAATAAACTAGAAATATGTCCTCACAAAATATGGCACAAACAAAAAAAATAAAAAAATTGATTTTGTGAAAAAATACAGGTTTTGCTAATTTTATATGGAATGTTTTTTTGAATTTTTTTTATATTAGCAGTTTAAATGATTGTGTCAATGAGAAATATATCCTCCTAAAATATGGCGTGAGTAAAACAGAATCCCATACTTTTATTTTAACAACATCACTACAAAATGCTACTGGCCATTAGCTTTTATATTTGCTACTAACAGGTAGCATAAAATATGTTGTCGGTCAGTAGCATGTTTTATGCTATGGGACAACAACATATATTATGTTGTTAGCTAGTAGCATAAAAAAATGCCACCGGATGACAACATGAAGGTGAATATCACAATTTTTTATTTTGTGGGAATGGTGAATTGACCCCTAAAATTAGCTTCTACCCAGAAAAATTTGGCGATCCAGTCCTAATTCCTACCCTAAAAATTCTCCAATTTCAAATTTTAAAAGCTGAAATATTCATCAATCAACGAATATTTTCCACTAAAAATTTCCCTAGATTGAGATTAATTGAATAATATCATAAACATACAAGATACAACATGCAATGGAAAGTGAGTACAAACAATAAGAGGATGAGAGTGGCTTAGCTGATAACTCACTGTGTGTGTCAGATTTAGGCCAGAATAATGATGGAACATGATGGATCTGGACTATATGCTTGGTCTTGAGGACATTGATATGCAGTTATGCTAGATGGTAGCTCCCTTAAGGGGAAAATACCGGCTTGGGTGCTAGTGTCCCAATAGTAAATCTAGATATGGTTCTTTTAGGGTTTGATCATGTTGACTTTGTTTTACTTTTTGCTACATTTGTCTCACAGTAAGTTTTTCCTGTTAGACTTGTTCATGTAGAACAAACCTTAACTACATGCAAAAGACTCATAAATTCATTAGATGGAATAAAATATCCATTTAACGATTATTTCAGTAAATCTGGACATATTCCAGTGAATCTAGACTCCATTTTTACAAGTTTTGCTAGAAATATCTCATTTTGTGTATAATGGATTCCATTTTTGTTACTACTGGATTCCATTATCACTATTACTATATTTTATAAGTAATAATATTGAATTCTAATATTGTTGTTATAGGGACTCAATAAAGTTCCAATTCCACTATTAGTAGATTCCAATTTCGCAATTATTGAATTTCAACTTCGCTACTATTGGATTCAAATTTTTGTATTCCAATTTTTGGATTCTAATTTTGCTATTTAAGGATTCCAATTTTGTTATTATTGGGTTCCAATTTGATGTGTATGAATAATTATGTTGACTAAAGCTAATCAATGAAGATTTAAAGATCTATTTTTACATATTGAGAATTGGTTATATTAATGAAGACCTGAATTAATTTCTCATTCATAAATTTAGAAAATATTGTTGGGATTTCGTAAGGCTAGTGACCGCTAAGTTACATAAGCCTAGCAGTCGCTAAGTTACATAGTTTTTACATTTATTTGATCTATTTGTAAAATAGAAACCATTGTAACAGAACTCGGCAATTGCTAGACGTTTATGAATAAAAGATAATTAAGATAATGTTAATTAATTTTATAGAAGATAGTAAAATTTTAGAGCTTATAGGTTGGTAGGATTTTCCATTCTATAAATCATAAAAAAACAAAAAAGAAAGTTTAATGTTAAACACGTTGATTCGAAACATTGATTTGATAATGTGTTTCTAAAGGAAATAAACACCTTAAAGATAATTATAATGAGAATTACATAAGGATTGATCCCTCTCAACGACATCTAGTCTACTCAATGTTAACTACAATGCATTAATTAGGGTTCTTGAAGTTGTACAAGATATGTCTAGATGGCTTTATGTCCTCGATTTTATATTTTAATTTGATATCCTTTCCATATTTTTCTTGGTGTCCATGCCCAAATGATGTTGTCCATTTCAATCTCTGATGTTTCCCTTGATTCTTTCCACTATTGATTTTTCTTTAAGGATTCTTGATACTTTACTTTTTTAGTTCCTATGGGTTCCCACCAATTACCCTTATCTTTTGAGCCTTTGTGTGAACATATTAATCTATAAATTTTTCTACCCTTCCCATCCATATATGTACATTATCATTAAATGGTCTTACTAGTATCATCTTCCCATCATTCACATGCACTATTGGACTGAATTTGGCTCGAGGTCTATTAAAAATAGGCTCATAAAATATATCCTTATTTGAAAGAACATTTTGAATATATTAGTTATTTATGTCAAGAGGTGGGGCTCCCATTATCTGATCATTTCAAACATCTTGGAAGGTCTATAAGTGTCCATGATTTGTGGAAATGAGAATGTTTCTAATTTACACAATGATGTTGATAATCGCCCGAATGTCCCATCTATATTCTCATTTGTGTGACACACTAGAAGGAATCTTACATACACTATGTTGAAAACCTTTCTGGATGTCAGTATGTATACAAATGCAAACAACATGTGATTTTAATTGTCACTTGAAGCATTATCTAGTTGTAAGTAGAAAAACAGTGGTTGTTTTATGAATGAAAGTACACACTTGCTTATAATATTAGTTGTATGAGTATGCACATTTTTTTTCTTGTATTTCTTACATTTTTTATACAAATCATTTTGCAGTAGTACATCATGGAATGGGTGTTTTGATGTCCCACTACTATACAATAAATTACCATACTAATTTAAGTAAATGGTTCTTCTAGCTTCCTGATACATAGAGCCAATGATTTTATTGTGAATTTTTCTTTGCACTCAATAAAAGGTAGACAACAGTGTCTAAAACCCCTAGTTTTTTGTCCATGTATCAGCATACTAGTGAAAATGACATGAAGGTTAATAACATTTCTTATTGACTTCTATTTTCTACCCATCCTTAGTACACCAATTTTCATCTTTTCCATTTTTTCATCCACAATGCTCACGAAGCTATTAGTTTATTCCTATGATTGCATTATATATAAGCATAGTAATTTTCATGACAACTTTGAATGTAGTCAATGTGCCATTTCTAATGTTAATCTACTTGTGCAAGTGTTTTTGGACATGAGGTGGTTGCATGTTTGTTCTTAAGCTATATGCACTCGTCACATTTAGCTAAGAAATTGTTCTTGGTAATTGAAACATGGAAGAAATGTTCTTTCCATATTTTGTTGAGATTTGAATGGGACATTAGAGGAAGGTACAACAATGATAATCCCTTGTTACAAATTTTTCAGATGTGCACATAATTATAGCACGCAGGAAGAAATCTCATTGTTATTTTGGTACCATCTTGTCCCATTAATCAACACATATGTGGTAGTATAGTAGAATTTCTCTCAACCATTTTGGATATCAAATTAATTACTGGGACACTGCTTAGCATTTGCATCTTTTTTCCTATATTTCCATTTACTGCTCACCTCTCACCATTCATCCAAGGTTGTCTATAACAATAATAGGTGCTCTTTGGGATCCCATGACATTAGTACCATGCATTCTGCCATACATCCCTTCCACATAATTTCAATTTATATATAGTTTTCGTAGAAGTTTGGCCTCCATTAGATTTATTACAATTTGCAGTGAATGTGTTAAATATAAATTTTTAAAAGACATTTTCATTCATCCCTATAGTAATATTCCAACTATAATTGAATACATTGAGACATATATTAGAAAGATATCCTTCCTTGTAGCAAGGTTTTCTTCTCAACTTCATAAAATAATATATCTCTTGTTTTTTCCCCGTTTTCTCTTTCTTTTAGTCTACTAGATGGAGAAGTATTTACTTTTGGAATTTTTGAGAGTTGTAAGATCTTTTAATCAAATTTTTATAACTACTGCAATTGGAGGAATCAAATGAAATTGGATATACTGAGATGAGAAAATGGATCTTCAAATGTACTCCACATTTTCACTAGCACCTATTTAGGAATTTCTTTTAGCCATCCTTCCATAACAAAACCATGTAGATGGGCCAACTCACTGACAGGCCATCAAGTGAGAGTTCCTTTAGATATATAGAAACCCTTATAAAGAGGCCTAATTATTTTATCAGTACGCACCCTAGATGTATTGCCATCCAATTTTTTAAATTACACCATGTCCCCTTCATAGACATTTGTAATTGTCACTTATACAAAAAAATTGTGCTCTTTTGAACAAAAATATATCAAATTTGCAGCAGCCCCTTTAAACTTCAAATTGTAGTCAATGTTTTTAATGGAGGTCGATTCATGAAATTCATGATTCTTGTTAACATATAATGCATTTCTTGTTTTGAGATAATCCATATTTTTCATTAGAAAGATAATTTTTTTGTTGGGTTGTATCCTTGAATAAAAATCATTACATATAGTTATATTCTTGTCCATAAAAATACCAAACTGTGTGGATAACAACATTTCTCCCAAATCACATCTTCTGCATATACCAAGGATATAAACCCTTTAGTTATGTCACCTTATATTGGAGAAAAATTATGTTTTAGCACCATGTAGGTTGTAGAAAATTCTTCTATCTTTAGGAGTTGTGATTCCATGGATTTCATAGTTAGAATTCAACCTGTCATCCACATTAAGTAAATTTTACAAGTCAGTGCTCACCAAGTTTTGTATGTTATCAACCCCTCCATGTGACACTTTTGAAATCACATGCTTAATCATTTCCTTGTTTCCCAATGGGATAAAGTATCCCTTGTTTTCAATGTCTTCAAGGGTTTCATAATCATCAATTGTGTATGGTATTCTCACTCTTCCATTGAATACACTACTTATTTGTTAACGAATAAGCTAGACCCCATGTATATGTAATGGAGTGTAGTTTTTGATGGATATGTTAGTCCCTTCACAATTTTCATACCTTTGGAAAGTAAATCCACATGCGCTCCTTTGAAAATAAATTTCATTATCAACCATAACCAAAAATAAAAAGATAAAATTAGTAGCATGGACACTTTGTATATATCAAATCCATGAACCTAATCAATATCTTGAAATTTAGGATAGTACAAAATATTGTGATCTTCAGGATTTACCCCCCAAGATAAATGAGTATCTCTAAATATACAAAATCATATTGTCTAAAAATTCTAAGGTTAAAACAAATCCTTGAAATGATAATGACAAGAAAAAATAAACATCTCTAAAACCACCTTCAATATAAATCTTGAATCTATGGAGATTTTGGTTAGCATGTAAGACATTAAATAATTGATTTTCACTGCTTATGACACATATCAATTTTATCATCATTGTACATCTAAGACTATTTATGCCTACCTTATTCAAATCACGAAACATTGAAATTGAAAATTGTATCTAAATTATACTCCAAGGTAGATGTCATCTATTGGAGAACATAACATCCTTGACAACAACACTTGGAAACTATTACCTCCTTTTACCTCTCTATGTAAGGATTTATGTTAAGATGAATAGTGGAAATATTCCTTACTATTTTATTTTGGGACTACTTCGTGTGTTCTAACAAGGATTTATTTTCCCCAGAGCCTAATAGCAATGGATTGTGCCATGTGGCAACATACAATAAACTTTAAGATTCTTCCTTTAAAATAAATATGTATCTAAATACATCATTCAAACCTTCACCTCTCTCACCTTCCACTTCACCTTTCCATGTATGTGTTCTACTATATAAAGGCTATGTGTATTTGGTTATTGTAATGAAATTACTTGTATAAGTCTGAATATCTACAGCAATAGAACACCAAAGAACACAATATTGTAGATATATGATCACAATATCCAAGTAGAATAACTTAGCCACTTCGAAGGAGCAACCTCCAAACCATAAAATAAGACTAAAATGATCGATATAATGATTAAATACTCCTCACTACCACTTATTGTACTGTCCTCTCCAAATTTTGATTGAAATATTTAATGATATAGAATAAAAATCAACTTAAAATACCACCAAAACGTGAAACACAACTGCAGATATGATTTCTACTAGAAAATGTGATTTGCATACATGAAGAAAATACCATAAAACACACCACAAATTGACAATTTTTGAATTCTTCTGGAAGTTTTAATTTTTATAAATGTATAGAAATGCAAAAAACCAATCAACTGAAGAAAAAATTTAGATTTATAATGAGAAATAACTCTATATCAGAAATGTACTTGCAGTAGTGAACTATGGGTTTAAAACCCTTTATAAAATGTTGGAAAATATTACAATAACCCCTAGAAATATCCTTACAACAAGTGATAGTAAAAATATTATTTTCCCAGTCTTGTATAGATGAGAATATACCCAAACCTGGGTTGCTCCACTACCAAAAATATTAATAAAATATATAGATTGAAACCTAGGAATTTACACCACAAAATATGAGATTTTTCGTTCTCCTTTATGACTTCCTAGAGGGTTTTCATCCTTAGAAGTCTATTGTAATATTTCTTTAGCTCTAATCCAAGAGTAGTAAAGGTAAAAAATGATAGAATGATCCTTCCCCAAGTCGACTTCCTCCCTTATGAAAGTGAAATGACACAAAGGCTACTAGAAACATAGCCAATCAGCAAATATTATCCCTTCTAAGCACTAAGCACCCAAAAGACTTCTAAAACCAAGTGGCATTTTCCCTTAGAGGGATTACAAAATTTATATTTTACTTTTATTCTTTCTAAGACCCCCAAGTCCTATTAGTGAAAAATCACAGCACCTCCAAATGAGTTATTGATACGCTTTTCTAAGGCAAAGTCATTTGGTGTGATTGCACAACATTGAGCTTTCCCAAAGTGTGGGACCTTTGCAAATGGGGAAAGCTCTCCAGAGAAGGTTGGTTCCTCTTCCTAAACTACCTACCACAAGCTATTCTAGTGCATACAAGCTAAATCTATCCTAATCTAACCATGCCAAGGAGACAGAGAGAGAAAAGAGAGAAAAATAGAGCCTACACTAAAACAATGATACACCAGAGAAGGAAAGTGTTTATTATCTATCAAAACTACCATGGAACAAGAAGAGGTGAGCAATGGAAAGGATGGACAAGTGCATCATAGACCAAAGATGGATTTCACACAGAAAATGTTCCAAAACTCCATGAACACAACTCTAAAACCTGAAATAAACATATAAAAATGCACAAATACCCTATAATGAAGAGAGGTAAGGAAAACAAAAAAGAAAACGAGCCAAGGATGGACAAATGCATCACAAAAACACATTTTTTATTTCTCACAATTTACACAGTGCATCATTTCATTGGTAAGAGGAAAAAATTCCATTAGAGATCATGGGAGGAGGTTCAAACTCCATTTTCAACCCTAGGGAAGAAAATAAGGGAGGTTCAGAGAAGAAGGATGAACAACCCTTTACAAAATGAGCCAAAACTGGCTTTTATCGATCAAATAGAATGAAGGAAAGGTGAGAAAACATGGGCATATTTATTTGACATCTCCAACCACCAACAAGATTCATTAATTAGTCTAAAGCAATGATGGTACCCTCAAAAATCCCATTTTTCAATACATTCGGCCATGCTAGAGCAAGAAACAGATGCCCATACTTCATCAATTTCGGTGGTTGGGGGTCAATTTCTGCAATTTTTCCATGTTAGAGACATTTCTTCAAATTTTTCTCCATCAAACTCCATAAAAATTCAAAATTGAGGGGTCCATCATGTAGAGGATTTCAAAATATTTCCATTTATACCAAAATTATGAAAATCCACGAGCTCTAGATCGAAAGATATGGCCTTATGAAGATTTAGGGCAAACAGGGCAAAAATCGGGCAAAAATTAGGGCAAAAATTGGGTTGGCGGGCCAAAATTCTCCCTTTTTCCCTTTTCCCAAAATTGGGAAAATTTTCACCAAAATTATCCTACGGTCCCACCACTCTGATGACACATGTGAAGCCTTCTAATTGATCATCCACGGGCTTCAGAATAACATTCTGCCCCATTTGCCCACCTGGGAAAATTTTCCAAAAATCCCCCGCCGGCCCGACCTCCGCTCTGATGTGGACATGTGGCACCTTCTGATTCAGCGCAGAGGTGCAGCTCAAGTTTTTTACCTTTGACCCTTCATAGGCCAAACTATGGGCCAAAAATCCTTCTTACTTTGAGTTGCCTTAGCCAAAAAGCGCTAAGTATTGCAACTTCCCTCCCCCTGGCCTTAACCACAAGTCCATTTCCTTCCTTCATTGGGCCCATGGGCCAAAATTTTCCTTTGCGCCTTTTTTCCACCAAAACCAAGTTTCCTTGGTAAATTTTCCTTCTTCTGGTCCACTGGCCCAAGATTCCCTAGAAAAGTTTCCTCCTTTACCTCCACGGACCCGCCCAGGGAAAATTTTCACTGTTAACTCCGCCGAGCCATAACTCAAAAAATACAAGGAGTTAGAATGACTTTTTTACCTTTCTGGAAAGGGGAAGAAAAATCCTATCTGATGAAGCCATTTCTAGAATATTTTGAGTGATTTCAATGTGTGAAAATTGAATTTGAAGCATAAGGAAGGAAAGAATGAAGGCAAGTTAGCCAAAATAAGCAGGGGCTCATTTTGGATAACAATTTTGGCGACTCAGAGGGGTCATCTGCCTACTAGATGAATGATTAGTGGCATTTTGAAGCATCCATTGGGCATAAAGTCAAGCCTGATAACCAAATTTGATCTGAACTATGAAAATCTGACCTCTGAGCCACTTGGAAACCCACTGAAACTTAGAGTTGATCTTCACCAAAAGCCACTGAATGGACTGTGCAAGATCAATACAACAACACCAAAAACTATGTACAAATTGAAAATCATACACTGAATGGAACATGTAGAGTGTGAAAAAGCACTTCTTTTGCTAAAAGAAAACCTACCTACATTTAATCTAACTGGAAGCAAAGGTAAGCTAGATAAATCCTGCAACTGGTTGTGTAAAATAGCTTCCTTTCTTCAAAATGGGAAACCATGTAATTGATTTGGAGCTGATCATGGTTTAGCTCGATGAGTGGAAAATAAACAATAAACTGGTATTCTACCCAAATTAGCAATGTATCAGCTGAAAGCAAATTAGATACCTCTTTTAGTTCTCTACATTTGGATTAAAGAGGCATTGCAGTTGATCCTTGGTGCTTTGATGCTAATACTCATGCTTGGAAGTAAACATGAATGTTGGAAGCTCCTCCATTGGCTCCAATGAAGCAAAATACCTGATTGGGCAAGGTCTATCCGTTGAATGTTCCCATAACTCTAATTCTCTACTCCAAAAATGGAGTCTTCTTACAGACCTCCTTCGGTGAATGGTGTGGAAGGAATGATGGAACTTTTTCTACTCTTTCTCTTCTTCCTCCAATGAAGAAAATGGAAGATTTAAATCTTCCAAACATGATTCCAAAGAGCTGCTATAAGATGCAGGCTGCTGTTCAATTGAAAGTTATCCTCCATGACAGAAATCTCATATTCTTGGAAGGTGGATGATAAAGGAGAAAAACAATGTGAAACTCAACTGGTTCTACTCCATCAAAACAGTCCTCCAAATCAGACAAATACATTGCCTCACTTTTTGTCTTCTTACAAGTGTTCAACCTCTTCCATGATGTCCTCCTTATATGTAATTTGATCACCATGGTTATCCTCATCCTCAAACATGAAGTTTGAAAGATCAAACTCCTCCTCAACATTAGAGATTGAAGGAGATGAAGTGGGAGGAAGAACTGAAGGTTCCTCTATGGCCTGCTCCTCACTTAGAGCCTCTAAAACTATATGGTCCTCCTCCATCATGGGTTCATTAACCAAAACAGGCCCTTCAAATGAAAGCAAGGAATCTTCAATGATGCTTTCTTCATTGAGTGGCTTCAACTCTAATTTGATATCTCTCCCATCTGCTCCTCTTCAATGGGACTTGAAGCTGATTATCCTTCTTCTTCAACTAGTTGTGTAGCTTGGGTTAGATCAGTATCTTCTTTAGGAAAAGTGCCATAAACAGACTGTTGATTCTTTTCCTCTTGTTCTTGTTCTTCTTCTACTGTAAACTCAGCCTCAACCACCATTGTTTCTTCAACTCTAACCTCCTCCATTGGTTTGACCATCAATGGGATCTTTGTAAACCCAAATTTGGCAGCCCAACTCTTCAGATTATCTATCATTTCTTTTCTGTTGGGTTCCTCTCCTCACTGTTCTCCTTGATTGGTTTCTTGGGTCTCTTCCCAACATGGACTTGGGAAAGTAAGAGGAGTGGCAGGTTGGGGTTCAACCAGCTTTGCAATTGTTTTTGGTAGGGAGGGAGGTGGAACTTCTTGTTTGTTTGGAGGGGATGACTATTTAGAAGGGAAAAGGGCAAAAGAACTGAAATGGGATGGAAGACTAGGGGATGGAGAAATGGAGCCAACATTTGAAGTAGCATGGGTTGGATTTGGAATTTTTCATTCAAAATGAGATGGTGTTGCTTGAGGAATGGAAAGAGAAAAACCAAATGATGGTGTAGAACTTATCCATTCACAAGGTTTCTCAGCAACAAATTCATAGGCCCCTATCTCTTCAGTCCATTGTGTAAGTTGGGGAAGCATCTCCACCATGAAGTCCATCTTCTCCTGAGGGCTGAAGTGTCTTGGAAAAGGGCCAACCCATGGACAAGGTACCTGCAACCAATTCTGAAATCCTTCATTTGAATTGTTGCTCTTGATTGCACCATGTCAATCTCCATTTTTTGGATCTTCTCCAATAGACCAGCATCTTGCATTTTATTGTCTTCATTCTATGTGTACCCTTGCTCTTGATATGTTTCATAATCAAACTGATTTTGGTATTGCTCATATGGATAAGCATGATGATTTTGAATTTGTTCAAAATGCTGATTTGAAGGAGTTGTAAATGCACGTTGGAGGTGGAATGTACTGCTGCATGCTGTGAAGTGTGAATTCCATGATGGAAATGAAGTCATGATTGCACAACTTCATGGAATGGAAAAGAAGTGAAAGGGATGGAAAGAATAATGATGAAAAAGGAATGGAAATGAATGAAAAGGAAGTTCTAGCAACTTCAGAAAATGGGTTTGTTGACCATATGGAGTCGCTAGATGTGCTTTGCAATGTGCCTCTAAAGGTTGAAATCTTTACCAAGAACACATCAAATTACATGAAATGAAATGGGAGACTTCTTGGTCCCACCAGGCCGTGCCAAAACTATTAGTGTGAAATTCACAACACCCTCCAAAATGAGTTATGAATCTACTTTTCTAAGGTAAGGTCATTTGGTGTGATTGCACAACATTGAACTTTCCCCAAGGTGTGGGACCTTTGCAAAAGTGGGGAAAGCTCTCCATAGAAGGCTGGTTCCTCTTCCTAAAATACCTGCCATAAGATACTCTACTGCAGGAAAAATAAACTAACCTGATCTAACCATTCTAAGGAGACCAAGGAGAGGAAGAAAACAGGGAAAAAATAGCGCCTACACTAAAATGTAGTGATACACCAGCCAAGGAAAGTGTTGATTATTCTATTGAGGGAGAACTGAAATAGGAACAAGAATGGAGATGAGCAATGGAAAGAATCAGACAGAAGTGCATTAGAGATACCCAAGATGGATTTCACATAGAAAATGTCGCCATTAAACACTATGAAACATAACATCTAAAACCTGTACAATGTGAACATCCAAACATGGCAAAATTTTTTTTTAATGGAAGGGAGAGGCATAAGGAAAATAACCAAAGAAAATGATGCAAAGGGTTGACAAATGCACCACAAAAACATGTTTTTTATTGCTCTAAAAGGTGTACAAACCATTGCATCATTTCAACAGGTATAGAGGCACAAAATACCATTTTCCAGGCATAGCAGAGAAGGAGGTTCAAACTGCATTTTCAACCCCTAGGCATCGAGAAACAGATTTGATAGATTTTCTCTATTCCCAGAATGATGTACAACCTTCTTCAAAATCGAGCCAAGTGTTACTCGCTATATATAGAAAGAAAAAAGAGAGAAGAGGGAAAAGTTGAATCCATGCTCCAATTGACCATTTAGAAATGCATACAATCCTGCTTTGAACAAGTTCAACTACTGAATAGCCTACAAAATGATGGGTTTCCGTGAAAAATCCACCCATACTTCATCATCACTTCTTGCTTCCCCAAGCAAGATTGAATCCCATACTTCATTAATCTGGTAGTTGAAGAGATTGGATTCCACATTAATGGCCTAGAATACTCTTATTCATTTTTTACCTACCAGGGCCTAAAAAATGATTTTTAATCCTTTCATGGCGTAGAGGATGTCGAGACACTTTCAATGGTGTTAGATTCGAAATTTTTTCAAGCTCTGAGTCGAAATACATGCCCCTTCAAAGTTTGTATTGGTTTACGTACAAGAGGGCAGAAAAACAACTTGGAAAATGGGTCCCCTTTGATATGGGATAGGTGGCAGCAAGATTAGAGAAAAAATTAGTTTTACAGGTTTGTAATTTACCTTTTCCCCTTTTCAAGAAACATAAAATGTAGAGAACCCGCACGGTCCCGAAGCTCTGCCTTTTGACTCTAATTGACCATTTTACCCCTTTTTCCTGCAATGGGAAAAATTTCCCAAGGTCCCTCGTCGGCCCAACCTCCACTGCTATCATGGACAGGTGGCACCTTCTGATTGGTCACGGAGATGTGGTCCAACTTTTCACTTTTGTACTTCTATGGTTTTGGAAAAAAACCAAAAATCCTTTCGACCCCCCGACTCCCGCTGTTGACTTGGACATGTGGCGCATTATGATTGGTGCAGGGCCTTAACCAATTTTTCTCCATTCTCCTTTGTAGGCTCACAGGTGAAATTTTTACATTTGAGTTTTTTAACCAAAAGGCTAAGTGTCAAATTTCTCTCCATGCCCCCGCCAACCTGCCAATTTTCTTTGGAAAAATTACTTCCTTACCTCCGCAAGCCCGAGCCTCTTTGGCACAAAACTCTCCCAAGCTCCGCGGGCCCGCCTTAGGAAAAATTCCCCTCCAAACTCCGTCGAGCCATAACTCAAAAAATACAAGGAGTTAGGAGGACTTCTTTACCTTTCTGGAAAGGGGAAGAAAAATCCTATCTGATGCAGCCATTTCTAGAATCTTTTGAATGCTTACAATGTGTAAAAATTGAAGTTGAAGAAAAAGGAAGGAATGAATGAAGGCAAGTTAGCTAAAATAATCAGGGGATCATTTTGGATAACAATTCCCTCTAATGATAGTCGTCAAAATCCCTAGAGTGAATAAAAATTACATTTTCCAAACTATAATACTTTATTAAGTCCTATAAATTATTATAAGGGCTAGACATGTATTAATCTTTTTATAATGACACTTAATAATAATTTATAGATGACTTAAGTCTACCTTGTTGATGTCCCTTACCCATTTGTAGACATAAAAGGACAAGGGTATTCAAGATGTTATTATGGAAAGAGGGATATTTCAGTCCTCCCTTCCTCTAATTTCTCTCCCACAAGCAATTATAGATTTGGGTGCTCCAATATTTCCACACCTTCCCATGTATCATCCTCAATAGGTAGCCCCTTCCATTGAATCAGATACTCCCAAATGACTCTATTCCTTAATGTTCTTTCACGTACCTCCAAGATGATTTTTGGTTCCAAGGCTAGTTTTCCTTCATCATAAAGAGGAGGTAATTCCATGGAGGGAACAATATGCTGCCCTAATGATTTTTTCAAGCAAGATACATGAAACACATTGTGTATTTTACTTTCAGTTGGAAGTTCAAGCTCATATGCCACCTTTTCCACCTTCTACATGACCTTGTAAGGGCCATAAAACCTTGGTTTTAAATTTTCTGGATATTTACCTTTGAGGGAAGATTGACTATAAGGTTGCAGTCTTAGAAAAACCATGTCTCCTACCTCAAAATACCTTTCTATTCTTCGTTGATCTGTATATAGATTATGCTGATTTTGGGTATGTGCAAGGTTATCCTTGAGTGCTTTCATGATATCTTGAATTTTTTATATCAAATCTTTAGCACTTGGCACTCTGCTATCCGAAAGAACAACATCAAAAAATGATAATGCATCATAACCATACAGTTCCTTAAATGGACACAAACCAATGGACATGTGATAGGAAGTGTTGTAGCAAAACTCTCCCAAATAAAGTAACTTAATCCATGTTGATTGATGTCCTATGACAAAGCATCTCAAATACCCCTCTATCCATTTGTTTGCAATTTCTCTCGCCCATCTCTTAATGGATGGTAACTTGTACTTGGAGTAATTTCCATACATGCAATGTGAAAGATCTCTTGCTAAAAAGATCTTAAGAACCTATTGTCCCAATCACTCACAATATTCTTAGGTAGCCCATGAAATCTAAAAACATCCTTAAAAAATATTCCAGCCACCAAAGGCCTAGCAAACTTGGTAGGAAAAGGACAAAAATGAGCATACTTGGTCAAAAGATCTACTACTGTATAATAATCTTACCTTGAACTGAAGGAAGACCAATAATGAATTCCATCGAAATGCTTTCCCATTTTTGATTTGGGATGGGTAGGGGCTGCAACATTCCTGCTTGAAATTCATGTTGTGACTTGCTTTGTTGGCATATAAGGCACTCCCTAATGTGTTGTAATACCTCCTTATTCAATCCCTTCCATACAAAATTAGCTCTCACCTGTTTATATGTTTTAAAGCACCCCTGGTGTCCAGCTAAAGGTGAGTCATGCATGGCTGATAAAACTCTATGTTTTACCATAGATTCGGGCACCAAAAGAACTATTTTTATAGAGGATGAGACCATCAACCACTTGGTAATTATCATCATCATTTTTCCCATCAAATATATCACAAGCAAGCTGATTTTTAGCATATTCTTTTGTTATATCAACCTTCCACTATGCTGCAATTTCACTCATGGAATAACAATGTTATTTCCTTGACAAAGCATCAACCACTATGTTATTTTTTCCTTTTAATAACTCAATCTCAAAGTCAAAATATTGTATTTTACTTACCCATTTTTTCCTATCATTCAAATCAGTTTGGTTAAGAAAATACCTCAAACTATTATGATCCATTTTGACAAAACATCTTCCACAAAAAAGATATTTCCTGAACTTCAGTAGAGCATGCATGATGGCCAACATTTCTTTGTCATAAATAGAGTATCCCTTTTCCACATCCTTACGTTTTCTATTTTCAAATGCTATAGGATGTTTGTCTTGCATCAAAACAACCCAAATTCCATCACCACATACATGACACTCCACCACTAAAGGCTTTGAAAAATATAGAAAAATGAGTATTGGACAAGAACTCATTACCTTTTTGAGATGATCAAATTCTTGTTGGGCTTATTGTGACCATGTGGAGTTGAAAGCTGTAAAAATCCCTTCACAAATATGCGATAATAGCTATAATGACCCAAGAAACCTCTTAGTTGAGTCAAAGTAGTGGGAGTAGGCTAATAAAAAACGGCTTGACTATTTTGTTAGTCCACATGTACCCTCCTTCCATTGATGAGATTCCCTAGATACAATATGTCCTCCATACCAAACTCACATTTAGATAATTTTGCAAAGACAGATTGCTACTCCAAAATGCTTAGAACCATATCCAGATGTTTCAAATGTTCCTCCCATGATTTTTTATACACCAATATGTCATCAAAAAATACCAAGACAAACTTTCTCAAATGCTCCCTAAAAATGTGATTCATGCGTGATTGGAAAGTAACAAGAGCATTTGTCAATCTAAATGACATCACCAAGAATTCAAAATGACTAAAGTGGCATCTAAATGTTGCCTTATGTACATCTTCATCTCTTACCTTGATTTGGTGGTAGCCAGATCTTAGACCAATATTTGAGAAGAAAATAGCCCCGTGTAATTCATCTATCCTTGGTATAGAGTACATGTTCTTGATGGTTTTATTATTCAACAACCTGTAGTATACACACATCCTCAATGTCCCATATTTCTTTTTAACTAACACAACTAAAGAGGAAAATGGACTAGAATATGGCCTTATATGGCCCATCTCCAAAAACTCCTTTATCACTTTTTTGAGCTTCTTTGAAAGCTCTTGGGTGACAATAAGGAGAATATATAATTAGATTTGAACTGGGTTCTAACTCAATGATATGTTGAAATCCTCTATCCGGGGGAAACCCGTGAGGTAAATCTGAAAAAACCTTATTATGTCTATCCAAAATAGACTAAATATCTGCATTGTATGATGGATATGATGGAAAATTAAACTTAACACTTACTAGACAATGCAGAGCGCATGCAATCGACCCTCTAGTAAAATCTCTCTCCATACTTTTGGCAGTCACTACTTGAGGAATTTCACTTCTCAAGCCTTGCAATATAATTGCCTTTCCTTAGGACTTCAATTTTAGTTCCATGGTTTTAGAGATTTGAGTAAACTCACCCAAAGATTGTAACCATTGAACTCCCAAATCAACATCAATTTCACCAATCCCAATGACATAAAAATCATCACATACCTTGTGTTTTCCCAATCTAATTTCAAGTTGAGAAATTTTATTTGAACATGCTAGAGTATATCCATCCACAACAATTACATTGAATACTTGAAAATATTCTACCTTCAATCCAATTCTTGTCACTAAGCCCTCATTAATGAAATTGTGAGTAGCTCCACTATTAACCAAAGCTATGATTCCTTTCACATGAATAATACCTTAAATATGGGAGGCATGATACAATGGTGCTCCGAATAGGGTGGTCAATGTTCCATATTTGAGTTACTGTTGTTCTTCCCATGTTTTCTCTTCTTCTTCTTCATGACCAAATTCCTCTTCTTCTTCTTCATTACTTGAAATGATCTCAATATAGTGGGCTGCCACTTTTAGAATTAGGAGTCCATGGATAGCTACAATGAAAATATGACTTTTTTCTTCTAATATCATTTCTATATGCTATTTCCTTGTTGTTTTTGTTCCAGTCTTTCACATCTAATTTACCTTGAAATGGCTTACTTTGCTGCCCATAATTTGGTGCATTTTTCCCACTAGATGAATATGAATTTGGATTCCCAAACACTGCATACTTTTACTCTTCGGTACTGATTTTTCGAAATGAAATGCTTTCCTAAAAGCACCTTGTAAGGTAGAATGGTTGAATTCTTTCATAAGTCCTTTAAGTTTCTCCTCTAAGCCTTCCATAAAAAACAATACTAACCTCTTTTCATTGATATCTAAAACCATAACTGAAACTCTTTCAAATTTAGAAATATATTTTTCAAGTGACCCTTCTTACTTAAGTTAAGCTATTTCCCTGAAGTACATATTCGGATCTGTCCTATCAAATCTCTTGATCAAATATGAGCTGAAACCCTCCATTGTAGTAATGGAACCATGACCTTAGGTAATCAACCCATGGTACCACCACTCAAGAGCTATTCCCTCTAAATGTAAAGTTACAAATTTGAGGTCTTTCTCTTCACACATAGGATTTAATGACAGATATATATCAAGTTTTTGCACCTAATATCTAGCAGAACATTTTTCAGTGCCATCAAAAGAAGGTAGAGTTACCTTTCCTAACTTGTGTTGGATATCCCTTCTTGGTGCTTCTTGTTGAAACCTCTTATTTCTCCCTGCATTTTTATTATTTTTTAATTTGAAAAAATCTTTGAATCGTAACATATCCCTTAGCCTAAGGTTGAGTTACATATACTCATCACCATAGGCCTCAACATAATCCACATCACTTTGTGCCACTTCCTTAACCATTTCTTCTCTATGGAGAAACTTGGCTGTGAAGGTAGGATGTTTAGTTTTGGAAGTATTTCTGGTTACCACCATGGAGTTTCCCTCTCCCACATTAGTTGTTGCATGATTAGGAGCTATAACATTCTCTTGTAGAGCCATAGATAAATCATGAATCGAACTAGTAAATGCATTATGCATTTCTCTTTGGTTTTCCCTCATTGTTTGTTGCAACTCTCTTTGCACCCTAGTAATAGTTTCATTCATATAGCTGAGAGAATCATTGGGAGGAGCCATTTGATCATGTTATTCCATTGTGCCCTTCCTTGGAGTGTTCCTTCTGTGATATACTATGTGATCTCTAGCTGATTGTATTCATGTCTGATTTTTGAAGATTTCTCTCACAAGATGGGAGGAAAACCGACTTTGATACCACTGTAATGTCCCCTCCAAATTCTAATTGAAATATTTAATGATATAGAATGAAAACCAACTGAAAATACCACCAAAAGTAAAAAAACAACTACAGATCTTATTTCTACTAGAAAATGTGATTTGCATAGAGGAAGAACATACCATAAAACACACCACAAATTGAAATGTTTTGAATTCTTTTGGAAGTTGTAATTTTTATAAATATATACCAATGCAAAACACCAAGCAATGAGAAACAACTCTAGATGTGACCTATACTTACAGTAGTGAACTATGGGTTTAAAACCCTTTATAAAATGTTCGAAAATATTACAATAACTCCTGGAAATATCCCTGCAACAGCTGATAGTAAAAATATGATTTTTCCAGTCGTGTATAGATGAGAATATACCCAAAACTGGTTCGCTCCACTTCCAAAAATTTTAATACAATTTATAGATTGAAACATGGGCAGTAACACCACAAAATAGGAGAGTTTTTCATTCTCCCGTATGACTTCCTAGAGGGTTTTCATCCTCAGAAGTCTGTTGTAATATTTCTTTAGCTCTAATCCAAGAGTAGTAAAGTTAAAAAATGATAGAATGATCCTTCCCCAAGTCGACTTCCTCCCTTATGAAAGTGAAATGACCCAAAGGGCACCAAAAAAATAGCCAATTAGAAAATGTTATCCCTTCTAAGCACTAAACACCTAGAAGACTTCCCAAACCAAGTCGCATTTTCCCTTAGAGGGATTACAAAATTTATATTTTAATTTTATTCTTTCTAAGACCCCCAAGTACCTCTAATGCAAGTCACCAAAGCCCCTAGAGTGAATAAAAATTACATTTTCCAAACTATAATACTTTTTTAAGTCCTATAATATATTATAAATGCTAGGCATGTATTAATTGTTTTATAATGACACTTATTAATAATTTATAGATGACTTAAGTCTACCTTGTTGATGCCCCTTAGCTGTTAGTAGACACAAAAGGCTAAGGGTCTTCAAGATGTTATTCTGGAAAGAGGGACATTTCACTTATATATACCAATCCTAATTTATGGCCAAAACAAAGGCTGACCTGCTAAACATATGAAAGCATAAATGAATAACATAGGACAAGAAGATAGATTATGTAAGCCACAAGTCGACACTACATATCCAATATAAGCTATAAGACTAAGGGTGTAGCATGCCCCTCCCCTTCAAAGCAACATTGTCCCCAATGTTTGGAAGCCCAGGATGTTGCTAGATAAATTATTGATCCTCCAATTTTACATCCTCAATATTCATATTTTTCCAATTGATCAGATACTCGCTAATGACTTTGGTCCTCAATATTTTGGTACGTGTCTAAAGAATACCTTCATGTTCCAATATGATCCTTTCTTCCTCATCCAATTCATGAATCACTGACTAGGTGGAAATGTGCTACCCAATAACTTTCTTCAAGTAAGAAACATGGAATATTGAATGTATTTTACTTCCTGAAGAGAGTGTTATCGATTTCCACCCTCTGGTGAAAATTTCAGGAACAATATTGCATTGGAGTTTCTCATAGGGAACAGGTTGTCTTCAGTGTCCAGGGGGCTCTTGAAGGACTTGAACTCACGAGAGGAATTTTTCCCCTTCTTGGTCTACACGGGACTTAGAATTTTATTCAAAATTGGAGCAACGAACAATTAAATTCATTGTCAGGTACAATACTTCGAAGACACCCCACAATATCTTCATGGAGGCTTCAAAGCATTCAAATTCCAAGGGGTTACACCAAATGAATAGAAGTGACAAGGGAACTTGAAGATTAGCTTGAGCCCTTGAAGTGAGCTCACAGAGTTGATTCCCTTAACTCGGTAAGCTAAGATCCAAATCAATTCCCTTGAACTTGTAATGAGCTCGACAGAGCTATTTCTCTTGCTAAACTGAGTTTCCCCCTTAAAACATTACAGAGTTATCACTACTTCAGCATCAAGCTTCATGAATTATTTGAAATCCCATCGAGTTTTTTTAGTTAGAGTCAAGCTCTTTTATCAAGGTCTATCTTTTTGGAATACCAACTGAGTCATCAAGAGGGCCTCAAGTGAGCTAATCAATTCTGAATCATCTACACCAATAATGCAAATCTGAGCTAATGGTTTGAGTGCACCAAGAAAATTCTTTAAAGTGAGAGTTCAAGCCCACACATTATCACCTCGAGTCAGCTATGTTTAAAGACCAATATTTTTCATTGATAAAATTTGAGAGTTCATAGTAGGAGGCACCAAGGTCATGAAATCGAACCCATAACAAGTCATACATTCATAATTGAGCTAGCTGCATTGATCCAGAATCTTCATCAGTCGGAGGACAGGTTGAACATTATCTTGAAGACCGGTAGAGGCCGAGTTGTTACCAAGTAATCTAGGACCATGCCCATCGAGCCAATACAATGGTCTAGAGATGAAGATTTCTTATTGCACGTCGTGCTATCTCATATAAATCCAAAGAGCTATTACGATACAAGTCATGAGGGTTCATAGAAACTACAAGAAATGCTAACGAGGAACAAGTCGAGCATTTAGAACAAAGGGGAAGAATTTGGACGATCCTTCAAAGTGGAATGAGTTGTAGATAGGGCTGAGGTTGGAGCGCACTAAGATCGATGATTTGACGAGCCATAGAACTTCGTGGTAGATATAACTCTCGAGGGACCGAGCAACTCGGGATGTGTGTCGTGGAAGCCCTGAACTCTCCATAGTGAAAGGGGAGTGGTGAAAGCGGAAAAAATAGGCCCGAACAGCCCAAATGAAGATGGGCCAGTTGTGCGGCGAGAGACCAAAATAACCATCTAAGACTTTGCGGAGAAGGTGGAATTACATGGCCTGAATGATCGATGAGATTTGGGACACGTGGGCCCAAAGGATCCAAAATAACTAATGTGGGAAATTTTCCAGTAAGCGGAACTTTGCAGAGGTTAAAGTGGTTCAGGGAACCATCTGCGGACGCGAAGGGAAGTCTTGCAAGCGAGGCAGAGAAAAGTGGCCCGGACGACCCTGAAGAGTTGGGTCAGAGGTACGCGCAAATATTGCTTCACCTGCAGTGAGGTGAGTGGCCCGGATGGCCCATGGGTGCATCATGTCAAAGAAACCCACAATCACTGAAACGCATTAGCACAACCTCCAAACTCAACGCCGAGTTGATGAAAGGATTGGGTGATCAACGCGATATGACGTGGTAACTCATGGATTGGCCGAGTTGGAAATCACGTAATAATGATCCCAAATAAGTCGACGCATCCCTAGCTCAAGAGCCTGTAATAGCAAATAAAGACAGGCTTGATACACTAGATGGAAGAGTACGTCAGTGAGCTCGTTGGTTAGTGTGTGTCTGAATGCCAACTTGGCGCAAAGTTAAGTGAAGGGAGGTAGGTCGGTGCATGGGTTGAATGTAGAGGTGGTCGAGTGCCGAGTTGGTAAAAGAGGATGATTGGGTGGAAAAATCAAGGAGATAGTCAGCTCGCCTGAGCTGGCCGAGCTGGCTCATAAAACATTAAAGGTCAAACATAACCCTTCCCCATTAAAAAGCAAGATAAATCAAGAATAGAGGGCCCACTATTTTTAATACAAATCATTTTAATCATGCACGTAACTTTTTGAGGAGGGGGGAAAATAATTAAATTATCTTTCCGACCAAATAATTTATTTCTCACTCCCGTGAAGGCCAAGTAAACCTGTGCAACTTGAAGCAACCACCTGCACTCAGAAGCTCATATTTGGAGAATTTCTCAATGAAATCAAATAAATAGATACTCATTGGAATCATGGATCTGACCCTTTCGCACAACAACTAGGAAATTTAAGAACTGATTTAGATTTAATGGAGAATTTCTCAGAAAACCAACCCAATTCAGAAAAATGATTTTATAGGTGGTTAGGTGTGCAACTAAGAGGCATGTGCAGACATTTTTCACTTCTGCAAATCATGGGATAGTATGAGGTTCCTTCTAGAGGTCATGTATCATCATTTGGGCACACTTATTACATCTTTGAATTGGTTGGAAGGAAAATCCAGGATTGCATTCTCTCTCTCTTCTAATAATCTATAAATTGTAATCTGGGGCTCATTTGTAAAGGAGTTGATCATTTTTCTCCTCCCCCCTCTCTATTTCTTCTCTAGGGTTGAATGTGGAGCTTAAACCTGCTCTCTTTTCTTTGTAATGGAATTTTATTTCTTCTTTCCCACTAATGATGTACTGTCTAAATCCATGGAGAAATAAATTTTGTTTTTGTGATGCATTTTGTCCATCCTTTGCATGTTTTATCATCTCTTCTTGCCTCTCACCATTGCAGGGTATATTGTGCATATCTCTTGATGTCTATTGTAGGTCTTGGGAGTTGTGTTTAATGGATTTGGATTGTTGTTCTATGTGAATCTCATCTTTGGTTTGTGATGCATCTTGTCCATCCTCTCCATTACTTACATCTATCCACTTTAGGAAGTTGGGATTGTGATTAACAACCTCATTTTCTTGTGTATCACCACTTTTAGTGTAGGCTTTACTTTCATGTACTCTCTCTCCTTGGTTCCTTGGAAGGTTAGATTAGGATTAGTTCGTTTTACTGCATTAGGAGTAGATTCTGGTAGGTAGTTTAGTAGTAGGAACCATCCTTCTCTAGAGGGTCATCTCAATCCCACAAGTCCCACAACTTAAGATATGATCCAATGTTACACAAACTACACCGAATGCCCCATCTCACATTAAGGCCATTCATGGGTGCTATAATTTGGTGATAACAATTCTGGCATGCTTGGTGGGACAAAAATAAGTTAGAGTATCATCTTTTGTAGGTGTTCTACTATAGAGTTGGATTGAACATCATTTGTAGGTGTGCAATTCAATCTTCGCAGCAAACTTCATTCTAGCAGGTAGGTGTGTTCCTCTTAAAATTTCAACTTTTGGAAGCACATGCAAACACACCTAGCAACTCCATTTTGTCCAAATAACCCAATCTCAAAAATTGCAGACCTTTTTTTCATCCATTTTTTCATTCATCTTTCTTTTCATCTCTTTCATTTCCTCCCATTCTATGAAGTTGTGCAATCATGGTTTCATTCCCACAGTGGAATTTACACTTGTAGTAGTGCAACCAGCCTCTTATGAGCTTTACAAATCCTCCATATCAACATTATGATCAAATTCAGAATCATTATTCTTATCCATATGAACAATGCCAAAATTATTTTGGAGCTTATCAAGAGTAAGGGTATATGTATGATGAAAACAGTTATGTGGAGAATGATAATATGCTAGAGAAGATTAAAATAATGGAGGCTGACATGGTTCAGTCAAGAGCTATAACAAAAATGAAAGATTTTAGAATTGGTTGTAGGGAACCTTGTCCATGGGAAGGTCCTTTTCCAAGACACTAGATCACAAGAGAATCTTGACTTCATGGTTGAAAATATTCCCCAACTTACACAGTGGACTAGGGATATTGAATAATATGAGAAAAATGTAAGACAACCTTGTCAATGGGTAATTCAATCACCAGCTCCTTGTTCTCCCTTTTCTCCATCCCAAGCTTTATCATTTCAGCAGTGTCAAATTTCAAGCCCATTGTATGTTGCTCCAAGTATTGAACTCCCTTCTCCATCTTCTAACCTTCCATCTCATCTCAATTCTTCTTCCCTTTTCCCTCCCAAGTAGTCATTCCCTCCAAACAAACAAGAATGTTTACCTCCTCCACCATCACAAGAAATTGATAAATCTTTTGTAACCCAACCCATTGCTCCTCTTGCATCGCCAAGTACATATTGCGAAGAAAATAGTTAAAAAAATAGTTAAGGGAAACAAAAGGAAGAGTCCAATCAACAAGAAATGAGAGAGAATCTGAAAAGATGGACTCTCAAATTTGGGATTGAAAAGATTCCCTTAATGGTGAAGCCAAGATAGGAGGCCAAGGTTAAAGATAAACTAGTGGTCGAGTCTAATTTTGTAGCAGTTGTAAAGCAACAAGAGAAGTATCCTAATGAAGTAAATATAACACAAAATCTTAGAAGTCTAGCTCTGATATTTAGAATCAATAAAATCCCCTTGATGGTGAAACCTATAAATGAGTTAAAATTTGGGGAACAAGCAAGGGTAAGTGCACCAAGTTAGGGGGCCAAAAGGGGGTCTTAAGTGGACGCATTTTTATGAAAAAAACAAAACTTCAACTTCTAGGAGTTTTTCAAAATAGTTACACTGAAAATTGGAAGATGTTGTAGAAATAAGAATCGTAGCATTTTGAGTCTAGTTTCTAAGCTTCTAAATTTTATTGGAAACAAATAATTTTAAGTGGGTCAAACATTTAAAATACCAATAGATGCTTCTGTTTTTGTTAAAAAATATAATAGAGTGACTTTTGTGCCCCCACCGTTTTTTGAGCACCATTTAGTATTTTTGAAAACCCTTTGGTAGAAAGATATCTAGGAGCATCTAGTTTGGGTTCCATTTTGTTTTAGATTTTTTTATCTAATATTTTTTTATTTATAATTTTTCTAGTACATAAATTTTATGTTTTGAAAAATAACGGAGCTCTGACCGTGCCCCCCCTAACTACCTCAAAAAATATCAAAAATTAGATTTTTGTTTTTGAATATGTATATATTTATGCCTAGTTTGGGCTAGTATATATATATTTTAAATTTCATCACCCATAAAAAGATACACCATGAAAGATAGACATATTTACACTTCAAAAAATAACTATAAAAAGGCATAGTTAGAAAATAAATAACATGGAAACCTTATATTAGTCAGAAAATTTGAAAAATTATATTTTTAGAAAGAAGAGACTCTGCTCTACGTTTTGGTATAATATTTTTAAAATGGATCGATTGTTTTATTTTGATTTATCATAGAGGAAGTGGCATTTTTACATTTTCTTGTAAAAACACGATGTTTGCTCTGTTTGTGCAGGTCCATGCCTTAGGCTTGAGGATCCAAACCGGATCCCAAGACTTGAGGCATGGCATGGGAAAAAAGAAAATGCAAAACACGTACATGTTATAATGTAAAATGCATACGCGTTATAATATGTACGTGTTACATAACGCGTTTAAGTATAAGTTTTTCATTTATTATTATTATTTTTTATTATTGGCAAATAGTTTTTTGAAAGGGACTATACCCTTGATTACAAAAGATGGCCTAGAAGCCAGGATAAGAATGAGAACCAGAGAGAAAAGGATCAGAATCTAAATGTGACAATGAAGTTCAAAGTATCCAAAAAATAGCTACCTAGACAAGACAAAACAACAAAATTAATGTAAAAAAGCAGTAAAGGGACTGCAAAAAAATAGCAAAAGAACATACAAGAACAACAAAAGCATCAACAACTACTTCTTTGTAGCTTTTTCTATGTTGGTTTTGATATTCTTCCGGGACTTGAACATATCCAAAGTAGTCATGTGGGCAGCGTCATTATAATCCAGCTGCTCAATGGCCTTCTTGCTTTCCTTATCATTACCCCAAAGTGTTTCCGAAACTCCGCTGAGGTTGGAGACACTTTTGACATGTTGCTCAATGAACTCCTCAATCGCCCTGAATATGGCCATGTTGTAATCATGTCAAGTTTTGGCCTTCCCTAAACGGGAGTCTAAGGAGTGCAGTTTCTTGTATATATCATCAATTTGACTGCTGTCAATTTCCTCCTCCTCCTCCTTCTTCCTCTTACCTTTCTGTTTTGCCAAGTTCTTAACTTCATCCTTCAACAGTTTCATATCAGCCTCTAAGGCTTCCAGTATTTTTTAGGAGCTTTCTAAATGCACATCTCGGGGACTGGCACTGCTGATATTCAGGAGGTCATGTGCAATTTCAAATTCATGAGAACCCTTCTCCACAGCAAGAGCCTTAAGGTTATGTTTTCTGGAAGCCCTGGTAACCGGTCTGTGTGAGGAAGAGGCTAAGTGGGGGGCATGATCAGCAGAAGGGGGAATAGGAGAAGACGCCTGGATGGCTGGCAGGGGGTGACAGCAGCGGTGGCGGGGGCAGAGAAAGGAGAAACAGGGCTGGCAGCTGTAGAACCCAGTAGAGGGGGAATCGAGCTAGGGGAGGAAGGGAGACCAGGAAATTTGAGAAGATAGCATTTGTGCAGCAACAAAATGAGCCCTTGGTGTAAAGGAACCGCCCAGGAATGCTTTTGAAACTCTAGAATGGAGCGCTCAAGAGAGTTCAGCAAGTAATGGGGGAAACAAACCAAACTGCACAAATTCGTGTAAAGGAAGCACTCAAGAGACTCAGTTTTTCATTTATTATTATTTATATTTTATTATTTCTTATAATTTAAATTTATTTATGTAAATATAATAAATTAGGGTCACTCTGCACCTTATGGAATTAGTCTCACAGCCCCATGAGTCATGGTTTAGGAGATAGTTTTTAAAATTATAATCTAGTCAATATATAGGTAAATTTTCAAGATTTCAGCATTTAGCCTAAATCTTTTAGCGTTTAACTTCTACAATCAAAACCCTTAACCATAGGCCATAAACCTAAACACCAAACTGTAAACCTTAATCCCTAAACCCTAAACCTAAAACATTTAACCATGAGCCCTAGACCCTAAAATCTAAACCCTAAATCCTAAACCTTAAACATTTAGCCCTTACCCATGAGCCCTAAACCCTAAGCCATAATCCATAAACCATAAACCCTAAACCCTAAATAATGAACCATGAGCCCTAAATGCAAAACCCTAAACCCTGAATCATAAAAACTAAATCTTAAACCCTAAACCCTAAACCCTAAACCCCAAATTATATTTCATCAATATTTCCTAGTCTCGTGCCTAGAACCATCATTGAGTCTGCTTATAGAACTACCTATTTTATGAGAGGTGGGACAAGTAACTAAATGGATATGACATCTACCTTTTTCCTTGTAATGCATATATTACACATCTCTTCTAAACTTGTTTCTCCCCACATATACTTACGCTCTTGAATGTAAATTTGTTCAGACTCTGAAACAAATTTCACATGTTTCTCATATTTCCATGTCTGTTATTATGCAAGCCAGGATGACCCATTAGAAGCTGGAAAAAATAACCAGAACAACAAAAAAAAAATCTTAAAGGAAACAAAAGAAACATAGAGAATATATCAATGCAAAGGTGTAGGATCATAGTTGAATTTCTTGTAGTATCCTCTCCTTCGGAGAAAGATAAAGTTCAAATGTTCTACTGGAATGGATAGTAAATTTGACAGAACTTCCTAAAGTGTTCAAAATAAGCATAGAAATAGGGGAATGGCTAAGAACACTAAGGGGTTATTAATTGCCTAGTAAAGCTTCCTTGTTTAGTTCTAAATGGGACTTACCTAGCCTATGACTTAGTGACCTTCTATTCATTGATAATTCCTTATATGATAAACCCATGGATGTTTTCAAAATCCCCTGAACAAAAAGATAGGGGTAGTCATCAATCCTAGTGAAGGGTGTGATGTTATTTCCAAGCAACTTGAAATTCATATAGATTTAGAGGTCATAACATGAATTTACAAATATATCTATCATTATAAATGGAAGCCAAGTAACATTGTCTCCCTGTACATCTAAGGATTGAGCACTAATGTGGTCTTTAGAAGGATTGGAAAGTAAGGAATATGACATTTTCCTCCTTCAAAATATCAACAACTGAAAAACATCAAATTTTGATGACTCTCTTTGAATGTTTTGCCTATAAATTTGATGAACCCTGAACTATGTGACCTAAACCCTTAACCCTCAACCATGAGACACTAAACCCTAAACTAATAAACCCTAAACACTAAACACCAAAATAATAAATCCTAAACCCTAAAACACTAAACCCATAAACCCTAAAACCTAAAACCTAAACCTTATAACCCTAAATACTAAATCCAGAGCCCCGAGCTCTAACCCCCAAACCTTAAACCAGTAACTCTAAACCCCAAACCTTAAGCCATAAACCATGAACCATGAACCCTAAACCCTAATCCCTAAACCATAAACCCTAAACCTTAAGCCTTTAACCCTACACCCTAATCCTTGAGCCCTCAACCCTAAACCTTAAACCCTAAGGCCTAAACCCTAAATCTAGAGCCCTGATCTCTAACCCCTAAACCTTAAATCGGTAACTCTAAACCCCGAACCCTAAGTCGTAAACCTTAAATCATGCAACCTAACCTCTAACCCCTAAACCCTAAGACTCGAGCCCTAAACCATAAACCCTAATCCTTAAGGCCTAAATGTTAAATCCTAAAGGTCCCTAAACCCTAAACCCTAAACCCTAAAAACTAAATCATAAACATTAAACCCTGACCCCTAAACCCTAAACTCTAAACCTTAAGCACTAAACCCTAAACCCTAAACCCTAAACGTTAAACCCTAAACACTAAACCCTAAACCCTAAAATCTATGACCTAAACCCTTAACCCTAAAACCTAAACCCTAAACCTCGAGCCTTAAACGTTAAATCCTGAACCCTTTTCCCTAAACCCTGAACCTTGACCTTTAAACCTTAAACCCTAACTCTTAAAACCTAAATCGTAAACCCTAAATCCTCAACCCTAAACCTTAAACCCTGAGCCCTAAACCCTAAACCCTATGTACCATAAACCCTAATCCCTAAACCCTAAAATCTAAGCTCTAAATCATAAATCCTAAACCCTAAACCCTAAAACCTAAACTCTGACCCCTAAACCCTAAACCTTGAGCCCTAAACCCTAAAACCTAAGCCTCGAACCCTAGGTATTAAGCCATAAGCCCTAAGAAAAAACCCTAAACCTTGAACCCTTAATCATAAACCCTTAACCCTAAACCCTAAAAACTAAACCCTGAGCCCTAAAACATGAACCCTTAACTCTCAACACTAAACCCTAAACCCTAAACCCTCAACCTTGATCCCTAAAATGTAAACCCTGAACCATTTACCCTAAACCCTGAACCCTTACCTTTAAACCTTGAACCGTAAACCCTGAATCCTCAATGCTAAACCTTAAACCCTAACTCCTAAACCCTAAACTGTAAACCCTAAATCCTCAACCATAAACCCTAAAAACTAAACTCTAAACCTTTAACCCTCAACCCTAAACCCTTAACCCTCAACCCTGATCCCTAAACCCTAAATCCTGAACCTTGAGCCATAAACCCTAAAACCTCAACCCTAAACCTTGAACCTTGAGCCCTAAACCCTAAAACCTCAACCCTTAACCTTAAACCATAAACCCAAAACTCTAAACCCTAAACCATAAACCCTAAACCATGAACCCTAAGCCCTTAGCCCTAAACCCTAAACCCTAAAATCTGAACTATGAGCCTTAAACACTAAACCTTAAACCCTAAACTCTAAACCTTGAGTCCTAAACCCTTAGCCCTAAACTCTAAACCCTGATCCCTAAACCCTTAGCCCTAAACCCTAAATCATAAACCCTCAACCAAAGGAAATTACTCAAAAGATCATTCAGCATGTTTCAGTGTGTAGGGAATAGTGTTTAAGGTGATTGATCGACTCATTTAGTTTTTATGAGAGAATATTTCCTTTAAAGGCCTAAAAATACATTTTTGGCCATTTTATAGTTAATTAAACACCCTTCAGAACAAGCTAAAATGAGCTAGTCATGTCACCGAGTTATCAAGGACCATTATTTGTGAAGTATTAAGGCATTGTTTGTCTCCATAAGAGACATATGAGAAAAATCATGTATGAGAATCATGAATTTGATTCCATGAAAGGATGCTTTTAGAGCTAGGAAAGGTGAGGGGATGATCTTTATATGGAGCACCATGTTTCTAACAATGAGCAATCATCTGAGTTCACTTGATGCAATTCACTTGGTAATATTTGTAACAACTCATTCAACACCTAGTAGTATTATCACACCTTAAGGAGGAGGCACATTACAATCACCTCATTTTGGCCATAGGACAGGAATCTCATTCAGGAAACAATCCTCTATCTATAAAGTGAGGATCTCCTTTTAGTAAGAAGTAGACAAACATCATAGAGTTAATTCATGGTCACTAAAGTGAATTATGGACCAAATTTTAAAATGAGTACCAATTCAAGTAGTGGTAGGGCCAAAATCCATTTTAGAAGGTCCGAAAACCTAAAAAATGACTATATGTTTTCCCAAAAAAAAGACCGATGATAATATATATGCCCTGAAGGTTTTAGGTCGTTTGGTGAAATCCTGAAAATGAGTAAGTACTGACCATATTAGATTTTGAAAAACTATTATCTATATTATAACTGTTGGAGCTACGAGACCACTTCCATAAGGTGTAGAGTGACCCTAATTTCTTATATTTACTAAAATAAATTTAAAGTATAAGATTTTTTTTTATTATTTACAAGAAATCTAATACTTAAAATTTTATTTTTGTAAGTATAAACCACCAAAACACATATGCATGGTCCATACTACACAAAACATGTACGGGTTATAACACATACATGTTTTGACTTGTTTGAATCGTGTACATGTTATAACACATACGCGTTATAGGTTCGGTGATTCCCAAGCCACACAAATTAAAACGTGAGTGTGTTTTAGCAAAACATGTACGTGTTTTGATTTTTTTTGGATTCTTGTCCGCTTTTTGGCCCTCAAACTTTGTGCACTTACCCACAATCAAGGCTTATTTTGAAGCCAATGTTACAATAGTGGTGCAAGTGGAAGAGAGTGATGATCAACAATCCTTTTGCTCAGAGTGTAGTATCCACTTTGGCATTATCTCTTCAGAGGATGTTGATCACACACCCATTGCAAAATCAAAAGAGGAAGGAGAAGAAAAATTAGCTCCAAGTTCCATTGAAGAGGTGTAGCTGGAGGAAACCAAATCAGATTTAGGAATACTTGATGAAGAAAACATCATTGAAAATTTATTTCTTTCATTTCAAAAATCTGATTTAGTTGATGAATCTATGGCAGAGAAGAACTTTCAAGAAGACCTTGTTGTCCCATAACAATCCTCTAGAGTAGCCTACTGAAGAATTTGACCTGTCAAATTTCATACTAGAGGAAGAGGCTATTCAAGAGCAATGTGGTCTTTAAGCAACAAGGAAGAAAATCTTGGATGAGCAATGTGTTACAGTTGATTGCAATAATGTAGAGATGATTTCATTAGATGCTATAATTAATAACAGTGAGTTGCAAGTTGAAGAGGAGTTCCATGTTGCCAAGGAAGGGAAAAAGTATGAGACTGTCACCCTTTTCATACCACTCACCAAGGTGATAACTCAGTTGTCTGTAGATGTGCAAGAAGAAGAAGATCAAGTTGTAGACAGTCCCCCTTTTCAAGAAGGTCTATAAGAAGACTCTATTCTTGGGTTTAAGTTTTAAAGTAGTGGGCACATTCGAAAGACTAGACCATGTCCTATAAGGTACTTGACTTCATTAAAGCCAAAGGAGAAGCCAAAACCTGTCATGCTTGTTTCTCAGCTTGAGGAAGAACTTCAATGTGCCAAGGATCAACAACAATACCTCTTGGAACCAATTGAGCAACAAATAGAAGAGGTATATGTCTTTTTTCTTGTTGATTCCTCGACAAATAGAGGAGTGGAAAATTATCTCAAAGCTAGATTTGCACTCCTAATCTCTGCTGAGTCTAATGCCAAATCATCTTCATGGCTGCAAATTTTAAGAAAGGGCAGCTACTTTACATTTCCAGTGACAAATTTTGTTTGAAGTTGCCCATCTCTTTGGTTAGTGTAGGGTAGGGTTAGGTTTGTTTCCAGCAAAAGAAGTGCTTATGCAAACTATGCATGTCTTGCTTAAGGCATGTATGATTTATTTCTATTTTATATATCTCTTGTTCATGTTACTCAAGGAAGTACATTGCATCATCTACAAAATTGTTGCAGTAGGAAGCTCATAATTGCATGCAACAGTTGTAAATTTCAAACTCAAAAAAATGCAGAGAAACTAAAATCAGTTAAAGAGGAAATCTTGATGATTATCTCCAAGAACAACTGTAGAAAGCCTCCATGTCCATGCAATCATCAATAAATGAGGTGGTACAACCCAAGCTAGAAATCAGCTCCAGTCAAAGCAGCATTGGACATTCAGAGAAAGAAAGAAAATCATAACTTAATAGAGTTCCATGATGTCCAAGTTGACCAGTTTCACTCAAATCCTACAGTATGCTTCACCTTGCTAAGAAAATCAGCCTCAAGGTAGTAGTTGCAGGTGTATATTAGTTCTACTCAATCAGCCTCACTGGATTGCAGTTGCTGGGAAAAAGTGGAATTCAAGATTTAAAATAATTTTCTACTCTCAAAAAATAAATTTCAAGATTTTCTTATGAGAGAATGCGAGTAGCGGATAACGGTTCCAGGTGCAAGAACGAGATTTCAAAATGTTCTGGGGTCAAGTTTTCAGAGTTCAGATCAGCTCATGATAACCGTGAAGACTCCATACCCAATGGATTGCTACAAGAAACTGGTCATGCTCCATTTAGTAGGAAAATGGCCCAGTGAGTCACCAAATTGTTATCGATTTCCATCCTCCGGTAAAAAATTTGGGGAACACGACAGGCTTGCATTTGGGGTTCTCGCAAGGAACAAACTATCTTCAATGTCCAGTGGGCTCTTGAAGGACTTGAACTCACAAGAGAGATGAAAAATCCCCTGGTAGTTCTATCATGGGACTCAGATATTTATCTGACATATCTGGATCAGGGAACGGGCAAATTCAGTGTACATAGGTACAATCCACTGAATTTCACCTGAAATGTCTTAAAGAAGGTTGTTGAAGCATTCAGATTCCAAGAGTGTTACATTGAATGTCTCGATGAGAAATAGTGCAGAGTAGAAGAGTAGCTCCCTCAGCCAAAAGAAGTGATGGGAATGGGGTTGATTCCCTTAACTCGGAAAAATATGATCTCTATTCAATAAGAACTCAAGCTCATTTATTGAGCTCGACTGAGCTAATTCCTCTATGCTACCAACTGACATGCTCTTTTCATACGGAGTGCAGAGCTGTCATATGCTTGGGCAGGTCAAGATTCATGAAATATTTTATAATGCCGAGATCAAGTATGATAAAGTTAGAACCAAGAGGTCAAATTATGATATCTGGGTCATAAAAACAGAGTCACCAAGAGGTACACATCATAGCTGAGCTAATGAAGTTTCTACAACTATCTACTTACAACAATGCAGAGCCGAGCTAATCGAGTTTGAGTGCACTAGACTAAGTTTCTTTAATTCTATACAGGTCTGAGCCCACACAATCATGCACCTCGAGCTCTAACTCAAGCTTCAAGACCAAGCTTTTACACTGATAGAATCAGATGAGTTCGTGTTGTAGGAGGTATTAAATTCATTAAATCGAACTCATATCGAGTCATTGGTTAAGAAGGGAGCTGAGCTGGCACTGATCCAAATCAAGTTCAGTCATTCAGAGAAAAATGTTTAAACTACTCATATTTAATCGATCTATACATAGGCCAATTTTTTGACTCGAGTAATATAGGTCATCGGGTTGTAACGATGTTGGAGCCAATACATAAGACTGGGAGATCACAGGTTTCTGAATAAATGTCATACAATCTAATCTCACTTAGAGCGAGCTATTACGAGATCGAGTCTTGAGGGCTCGTAGAAACTGCAAGCTATGCTTGATGGGGAATTATTCCCACATTAACTATGACGAGGAAGTAATAGGATGAGCTTTCGAAGTGGAATGACTTAGTAGATAGGGCTCGGATTGGAGTTCATGGAGATCGATGAGTCGACAAGCCATCAGACCTTTGCAGATGGTCATGGAACATGCGAGGATGGTGAGAGGCCTAAGTAATTTTCAAAGAAAACAAAGTGTGGAAAATGTGGAGTTACCCTGAATGGCCAAGTAGCTTAGGGACATTTGTGCACCAAAGGATACAAAATCACCGATGTGAGAGTGAGGATGTAGTGAGTGGTACTTTATGGAGGTCAACAACCCTTCATGGAACCATCTGTGGATGTCAACGAAAGGTGATGATAAGTCATTACAGGAGCAAGGCAGATTTTAAAGTGGCTCAGACGGCCTGGGAGAGTCAAGTTATAGGTACACATAGGTGTCCTGAGACATGCATGTAATTAAAATAATGAAGGTCACCGCAAAAGGTGAGTGGCCTTGACATCCTATGTCAGGTTTAGGATGACCCGGATGAAACCCGCAGAGCACTGAAACGCATTGACACAAGTTTCCTCAAAAATCAACTCCGAGTTAATGAAAAGATTGAGTGATCAACGCGATATGACATGGCTTACCTCGTGTGTATTGATTCTAGAAGTGGGACATGACACTACTAATGAGCCCAAAAAATGGTGTAGCATGAGTCATAGGGATCAAGATCATCTTCAAGCTGAGCATGAGATACATGCCCGATATAGCGAGAAACCCCGCTGATTCATGTTAAATACTGAGGTGTAATGGTTGAAGTGGAGTCTGTGTGTAATAAGTGGAGCTCAACACCTTTAAAGGATGACATGACATGAGGAGATAGGTTGGTGCATGAATTGAATGTACATATGAAAGGGGTTCGGTGATGGCAAAAGATCCTGAATGGGTGGATAAAGCAAGGACATTCAACCCAACACGGCTAAGAGAAGAGCCGATCTCGGACATAAAACTGTTTTAATTTTACACCTAACCCTTCCCTTTCACAAATGCAAGAGTAATGATCAAGATTAGATGGGTCCCACCATATTTAAAGTTTTCAAAATCATTTAAATAATCGATGTGAAGACAGGTTTGGAAGAAGGAGGAAAATAATTTAAATGATGATCTTTCCATCCAATGTAATTAATTGTCTTAGTCCCTGTAACAATGCCAAGTGAGCCTGTGTAAACACCAAAAAAACAACCATCTGCACTTAGAAGCTCATATCTTGGAGCAATTCTAAACGGATTCACATAAATAAATTTGTCTCATTTGAAATTTTGGCTCTGATCACATGTGCACACCACAATTGAGAAATCTAAGTAATGGATGCAGATGTGATTGATAGAGTTCTTAAAGAAAACCAGGCCATGTTCAAAATAATGTTTTTTATTGGTGGTTGGGAGTGCAATTAAGAGGCATGGTCATACATGTTCTCCAACTTCGGCAAGTCATGGGACAACATGGGGAGCCTTTTGGAAGAAAAATACCATCAATTGTATGGCTCATTTATTGCATCTTTGCAAGTGGTTGAAAAGACAAATCTGGGATTGCATTCTCTCTCTCTTCCAAAATTCTATAAATTATAATCTTGTGGCTTATTTGTAAAGGAATCGGTAAATTTTTTCTCCTTCTCCCATCTCTATTTCTTCTTTGCGAGGGTTGAACAGTGGAGCTTAAGAATCCTCTCTTTGATTTATAACGGAATTTTATTTCCTATGTTCCCACTAATTATGTGCTGTGTGAATTCATGGAGTAATAAAATCTAGGTTTTGTGATGCATTTTTTCCATCCTTTGCATGTTTTATTATCTCTTTTTGCATCTCACCATTACAAGGTATACTATGTGCATATCTCTTGATTTCTATTGTAGGTCTCTGGGATCTGTGCTTAATGGGTTTGAAGTGTTGTTCTGTGTGAATTTCATCTTTGGTCTATGATCCATCTTCTTCATCCTCTCCATTACTCACCTCTCTCCACTTTTGGCAATTGGGATTGTGATTAACAACCTCCTTTTATGGTGTATCACCGCTTTTAGTGTAGGTTTTACTTTCATACATTCTCTCTCCCTGAGCCCTTAGAAGTTTAGATTAGGATTAGTTTGCTTTCCTGTATTAGGATTATACTGTGGCAAGTAGTTTAGGTGTATTGTTATCCCGTAAAATTGAAAAGGGAAATTTTACTGATAACCATACCGAAAATTTTGTTCCGATCCCTCATTAGGGATCCCCCGCGTTCGAAACGTTTTAAAATCCCTTCCCGGGAAATCTAGTTTTCGAACTTAGTCATTCTGAGCCTTTTTTGGCTGGGCGCATGAAATATCCTTGTAACACTAGCTTTTGATGCGCCCCCTTAAAAGCCTTTGGCGCATGGTTTTCCATGTTAACACATCTTTCGGTGCGCCAAAGGATGTTGAGTCTCTTTTGCGTGCGCCAAAGGGCGCACATGATCTTATTGCAACACCATATTTTCGTGCCAAAGGGCGCACGCTTTCTCCTGTCGACAACATTTTTCATGCGCCCTTTCAAAAGTAGGTGGCGCATTGATGGCTGGTTTTTCTATATATATGTGTTTTGCGCGCCCAAATGTCATTTTCACTTTTGCGAAGCACGTGTTTTTCTGAGCTTGTCAGCCTCTGCTCCGTCGTTTTCAACGTATTGTGGACCCGTTCTCAAAACTTTTGCTATTTATCAGGTAAGAGGTTCTCCCTCTTCTACGTTTTGTGTTTTCGGTTCTTGATGCGTTGTTGGTCTGGTGTTTAGCTTGTCGGTTGGTTTTGAAATAGAAATAGGTTGAGCTTCCCCCCCCTGTGCTGCCTTGTCTTTTTTTCTTCTTTTCCTCCTCCCTTCCCCCCTCTTTCCAGATCTGTTGGTAGAGGGTGTTATTTTAAAAAAGAAAAGCTTGGTCTTAAAACCTCTTTTTGGTCTGAAACCTTATGTCTCCCCAAGCAGTCTTGGAAATGAGGGAAAGAGAAAAGAGTTAGAAACCCCGTCGAGAAAGCTCTGTTTTTCACTTAGGCGCGCTGGCGCGTCTTGCAACACTAAGAACAGTTGCGCCCCTTTGGCGCATCTACCCGCCCTGTTACATGAGCAAAACCCACGCCAATGGCGCACCCTTTTGTCCTGCTGCATCAAGAACTCATGCGCCCTCATGGCGCGCCTCTTTCGCATGCTACAAGTGCTGATCCTGCGCCCCATTGGCGCACCGTTCATCCATGTTGCATCCCTTTTCCATGCGCCAATGGCGCATCCAGCTTCCATGTTACACAAGTTATATCTGCGCAAGTATGAAGCTATAAAGGCGCAGGCGCATCCCCGATTACATCAACATCATGTTGTGTAAACCCTTCGTGCGCCGCGCCATGTCCCTTTGGCGCACGAAAAGTCAATGTTACACGATCCATCCACGCGCCAAAGGGCGCACCGAATCCCAAAGTAACACACAATTTTCATGCGCCCTTCTATAAAATGCAATCTGCAACATCCATGCGCCATGCGCCTTTGGCGCCAGTTTAACTTTTGCAACAGCCCTTTCCCATGCGCCCTGCCTATTTAGCCCTGTAAGCTGCAATTTTCATGCGCCCTGCGCCCTGAGCCTTAAAATCTCTAACTCTTTCTTCTGCTAGCTTTCCAATGAAAGATCAAATGGCTAATTCAACCTTTTTGGATTGGGTCTCGCTTCTTCTCCATGCAGATCAGCAACTGAGTTCGAAAGAACACATGTCTACATCCAGCAAGAGATCCACCAAATCAAAAGGAAAGGCGAAGCTTACTGAGGAAGAGATGAAGTATAAATATCAAAGGGTCAGGATGCCCGAATCACAGGCTGAATGCAGTATGGATGTCAGAGACTCAGAATTGGGTCACGTTGACATGGAAGAATTCTGGGTTAGAACTCAGAAAGTTACAAGAAGTCCATGGATGGACAAGTTAATAGGCAGTGCCCTGCATTTCGCCGGAGGAATCCCCGTCAGCGCTGTCAACAATGAATTCATGATGGTGATTGCACAATCTTACAACAAGGACACAAGGTGTGTCGAAAACAGCAAGGGCGAGGTAGTCATAAACCTCACTGCCCGTCATTTTGAGATGATACTTGGCATCCCTCACCACCGGCACTTTGTGGCCGTCAGCCAAGAAGAGTGCATCAAGGCCTGGGAAGACAATGAAGACCAATGCATGCAACTAATGAACGAAGTCTACTTGAAAAACAAGAAGGTGGTAACCCGGTGGCCCCAAATCATCCACCGCAGTGACTTCTCAGAAGAGCTCAGCGATACTATCACTTTCCTGAGCAGGGTCTTCGGGCTTTCTGACGCCCATTACTTCCATAAATGGATGCTGAGGTACTTGGAAACAATGAATAAGAATGTGCCTGAGCAGCGCTTTTGCTGGGGAGAAATAATAAGCAGCACCATCTCCGAGCAGCTACAACAATTCGCCACAACGGGAGTGTTCCATATGAACTCCTATGTAGTCTACGCTGCAGCGTCGGAGAGGGATTATCCAGGGCTAAACCGAAGTGGGATTTGGCCTCAGGTCAAAATATATGAATATTATCCAGAACTGAGGCTGGAGAACAGCATCCCTCAATTCGCCAAAATTAATGATGCTTTCTTCTATCACATCATTTGCATGTTGAGGCCGAATCTAACTCATGGTCGCACAACCAAGAACATTGTGTCAACTGTGGAGAAATGGGGGGCCCTGTTCACCCAGTTTCCCACATTTACCTATCTGAGGGCGGTCAACTTCTTGGGCGAGCCAACCAGGCTGCCAAGGTACGCTGGACCTAAGCTGATTCTACTAGAGTTATCAAGGCAGCTGGTCACATACCATGAGAAATGCCTCAAGAGAAAGAAGGGCGGAACTCCTTTCCCCCTCACAGTGGGCCGGTACACATGCTCCTCCCATCACAAAGCGAAGGAAATGTTCGCAGAGCTGGAGTTGCTCAATTTGAAACATGACTTCCCAGCCAGGCCTACCTTTGACCCAAGGAGCTGCCTGCCAAGGGCTAAGCTTGATCCGATCCATGTTCCTCAGATCGAGGATATTTACATTGACGTCATCCACGAGGTGGAACTCAGAAGAAAGGATCATTCTCGCTTAGCATTGGAGGAAATTATCCAATACGGAGTGGCCATTGTCCCCAAAGGCTTCCAAACTACGGAAGATGAAGTAGACAAGGTGTATAATGACACGGAAGGGGATGATTGGCCCTTCCCGGCCATTGACAGAAGCAAGGCTCCTCAAACAATTGAAGAGAGGGTCAAGGAGACTATGCGCAGAACAGAGCACTGGTGCCGCATGAACGGGCTGATCTACCTCGGGGTAGATTTCACAACCTCCCCATTGGGCAATGCACCTCCAAGGTCCAAAAAGCAGTTAAAAGGCAAAGGTGTAGAAGGTGAGCCTAGCACCATTCAGGAAGAAGCCCCTGGAAGTCCTCCTTCCACAGCGCCAGAACAGGTAATAACTCTGGATTCACCGGAGAAAGAAGCAGCAGAGGATAGTCCCATACGCCCATCCACTCAGGATGTCGGCATTGCTACAACCACAGAGGTCCCTTCTGTCCCTTCTTCTTCTCTTCCTTCCCCTCCTCGAGTGACTCAGACGACCACCCCTTTGGTCGTGTCCTCCGCCCCTTCTTCTACTCTTTCCCCTGCCTCTTTGTCTATCTTCTCCTCCCTCGCTGATCTTTCCTCCTCCATTTCTTCCCTCATTTCCGGGCTCCCTTCCCTTCCTTTGTCTTCTGCAGCTGCAGTTTCCCTTCCTCTCGTGGGCACTTCTTCGGCTATTCTCTCAATGCCGCCTCCGCGTGTCTCCACGTTTTTCCCCTCTTCTACTGCAGCTGTCCCCTCTTCTGTCTCTGGTCCTTCTTCCATAGGACCAGCATGGATCTCTCAGCAGCTGAGCCAGCAAAAGAGGAAAGTTCCCATCGCTCCGATGGACTTTTCAGTAATTCCAGCCAAAGGGGCAAAGAAGCTGAAGCCTGTTGCACGTTTCTCTAAAAGTGCTGCAGGTGAGAGGATCATGGAAATTGCATACCCCGATCCCCTCAAAGAGAAAAAGGATCTGTCTCCGGCAGATTTTACTGTGACCCAAGTCACAATGGGGACATCTTCTGAAAGTCTCCAGGGGGAAGCTCTTTCCGCGGTCGACGCCCTTTGTCAAAAGCTTCAGGAAACAAAAGAAGAGAAAAGGCTACTGAAGGAGCAGAACAAATATCTGCTTCAAGCCTTACAGAAGATGGGTAGTGCACCTCCCACGACTGCCACCGAGACTTCTGAGCTTCTCAGCCAGGAGAAAATCAATGAATATTCAAAGATCGGCGAGCAGGGTATGGCCGTTTCTGCTTGGAGGAGCCAGATCCTCAAGGACAGTGAAAGAGTGATCGCCGAATATATCAATTCATATCTAAACATCAAAAAGGTGAACAAGGAACTCCAAGTATTAGCGGGTCCCATATCAGAAGAGCTAGATCATGCTAGACTCCAACATGAGACCTTTCAACAAATGTTCGACTGTTCAGTCGAAGATCTGGTCAAGTTCGGAGTTTTCGGCCATCCAAGGGCTCTCAACAAAACCATGTCCACTTTGGACTATCGGATAGATCAGCTGGAATTTGTTCTGGAAAAGATAGACAAGGTGAAGGAAGAGGCCCTGGATGCGATGCATCAAATGGAGCGAATTGTCCTTAACATGTCTCCAGGGCTGCTCACTCCTTCCTTTACCATGAGATCAGCTGATGAAACTATCCAGATCTTCAAAGAGATCGCTTCTCAAGGAACGGGGCCAGAGGTCACATTTGACACTGAATCTATCAACAACCTGCTGGCCTGTAGGGACTTCATCGGGTTTCTCATCGAGGCGGAGAAAGATTATTCTAAACTCCCAGAAAAGCTCATAAGCGAACGGGAGACTTGCGAAGCAATCAGCGAACGGCACAAGGATCCATCACAGGATCAATTTGGGCCCATGATTAACAAGTTTTTGGAATACCGCGCTCAGTTCCACATATCATCTCCTGAGCAGCATCAGAAGCAGGCAACCCCCTTTCGGCCGCAGGATGACGATGACGAGTAGCTTCTTCTTCTTCTTCTTCTTCTTACTCTCTCTATTCTCCGACTTTCTTGTTGAAATGTCTAAAGTGTGTTGGCACAAATGATGACATCATCCATGTTGCATCATGGGATGATGTCATCCATCAAGTTGTCAAAAGTCAACATGACTTTTAGATATTTTGTAAATATCTTTGTAAATATTTGTTGGCTCCTTTTTGCTTTTCTTCTCCTCTCTTCTATAAATACTGGAATACTTGTTGTATTCGGGGTGAACATTTTTTAGATGAAAATAGAAGTGAGGAGAGAAAGACTTTGAGCTTTCTTGTAACAGAAGAAAACAGTAATACAAATATTAAGACTTTGTGCTCAATAGCTGTGTTATCCATTAGATCTTTCTTACGTTAGATCTGTATGTGTTTAATCTGTTGGATTCATATCTACTTTTCTGTCATTTGCTCATCAGTATTGCTTTGTTTATTTATGCAAGTAGGTTTGGCTCTGTTTACTACCAAACTAAAAACATAAATCTACTGACCTTTCTGCTTTGGAATTCATTTCTTTTCTCCCTTCGGATCTGTTCTTTCTCTTCTCCCTCTTTCATTCCTTTCTTTTCGCAGCCTGAAATACTCTACTGGGATGAGATCCCAAACCCCCGAAGGCAGAATCTGTGAGACTTGCATAGATTCCTGCTGGTAGAATAGCAATAAACCAGTTTCGCTTTGCTGACTCAAAGAGGGGCTAAGCCCTGCACACTGTTGGCTCGTCTATCCATAGATCTGTCCAGGCGACAGATTTTCGGACCAACAGTTTTTGGCGACTCCGCTGGGGAACGAATAGATCTGTCAGATCTAGTGGCTGGTAACAGATAAAAATCAGAAAAAATCAGTAGATTGTTGCCTGTTTGCAAATCTCAACTTTTTGTAAAAATCTAAATCTTTTTGCAAAAATGCTCAAATCGAAAAAATTTCTTCTGAGAGTCATAGATCTGGTCCAGTTAAAGATCTTTAGTTCGCTGAGTTTTTGAAAAAATCAGTTTTTTGCCATAGATCTGAGTTTTTGACTGTTTGCAAAAAGTTTGAAACCCTCTGAAAAAAGTTAAAATCAGATCAGAAAATCAGCCTACTAATCTTCCCTGCCATCTTATCCTCGTTGTAATTTGTCATTTAAACCACAATCAGTTTTCTGAAGAGGATAGTTTTAAATATCTAGAAAAGTGCCTGCTGCTGGTTTTTGACAGAAAAACCAGAAAATCAGCCAGTACAACCAAAAAGAAAGTTTAAATCTGCGCCGTAACATTGCAGATCTAGAAGGTACACTGGCGAGTGAACCTTTTACGCGCAGCAGGAGAGCCCGTGGAGAAGCTGATCCTACTTTCGATCTGCTTCAGAGGCACAATTTCAGCGTAACACCGGCACGTTTTTCAGCACTAAGCTCGGCTAGCCGGTCATCCAGGAGTGTCTCACCTCCACGAAGAAAAAGTCTTTTACAAGGAGCATCTACGTCCCTTTGTAGTGCCTTGCTACTCAGCGGAACTACACTTCCAGCTCGTGTTCTCTTTCCGGCTTTTCAAATGGCGGTTCCATGGGGAAACGCGATGGGTCCGTTGGCTTTACCACATCCAGTTCACGCTCTCCCTCACGGAAATCGAAAGAATTTTCCCAAATTTGACGGGAGCGGAAATCAAAGCACGGATTCCCACATATCTGCATTCATTATGTCATGCAGTATTTTGGATGTGACCCACGAAGATGTGTCGGTTCGCCTTTTTCTGGAGACCCTACAAGGGCCTGCAGCTGAATGGTTTCAGCATTTGCCAGCCGGATCTATCACCAGCTGGGCCACCTTACGGGATGCTTTCGAAGACAGATACAAGCCTTCAGAGGATGCGTTTGCATTATTATCACGAATCACTCACCTGAAGAAGGAGGCAAATGAGACCATGCGCGATTTTATCACCCGGTTCAATGCGCTAATCAACCGTGTCCCTGTTGCCATGCTCCCGACGCCGGAAAATCAAAAGTGTTTCTTCGTAAACGCTATGAGCTCAAAAGTTAGTTTCTTGCTCCTTCAAGAGCGAGTTGCTACCTTGATTCTCGCCCAAGCAGCTGCCATTCGCATAGAGGATAATCTGATAATATCTGGCGAATTGAGAAAGGAATCAGCCAAGCCTAAATCTTTGGGCCCTGCGCCCACTACTTCGTCTGATCCAGCCTTTCAAAAGATGGCGAATGACTTGCTCGCATTGAAGAAACAGTTGGCCCAGGCCTCTCCCAGTTCCTCATATCGGGATATTCCGCGGAGGAATTTCGTTCCTAACAATGTCTCACAAAGGCCGCGTCTACCTACAGCTGCTCCGCGGTTGGCACTTGAGGCCCCTCCGATCAATGCTCTGGCCGAGATTGAAGAAGAAGAGCAGTACTATGAAGAACCTTCGTCTCAAGGCGAAGATGATCAAGATGTCGGTGAACCGACTGGCGACTCTACTATTGGATACATGGAATTTGATGAGGAAGAATCTGATGAAGAAGAGGGTACTCAGGGATATGCAAGCGGACAGTCATATGCTGTTTTTACTCGCTCGCAAGGAAAAGAAGCGGAAATTGCTGCCCATGTCCAGCAGGAGAAGGCCGTGTCAAACGCGCCTCCGATCATTGCTAAAAGAGGTAATCCTCTTCCTACTCAACTCCCTGGCAAATCTTTTGCAAAGAAGTCTTTTCCCCCTATCTCTCCTCCAAATCAATCCTCTCACATTCCTCCTAAGACCACCAATCCTTTTCCATCATCGCGAGGTGAGGGACTCATTCCTTTACCAACGCAACCCTTGGCCGCGTTTGATATTATAGATCATGCAAAAAAGACCAAGATCCAAATGTCTGAAGCTGAGTATCTTCAGTCAAACCCCGAACAGCTCGTAAGATTGACTAAGTATATCCAAAGTCAAGCTGTTATATCTAATCAGGTTTCCCCAAAAGGAATCCTATCCACTCCCCCTGAATCTCATATAAATGTTGCTTCAACATCTGCGTCAGGCAAGATAGAACCTTTCTATCTCTCTCTACTGATCAATGGACACAAGCTGAGTAATTGCATAATTGATTCCGGAGCTTCTGATAACGTCATGCCGGCAAAAGTCGCTCATGCTTTGGGCCTCACTCTTACCAAGCCTTTCGGCAGGTGTTATTCTTTGGAAACTAAGCAAGTTCCGTTGGTTGGCCAAATCAAGGACGCGCAATTTGCATTTGCGGCTTTCCCGGATAAAAGAGTAAAAATGACAGTCCTTGTCGCTGACATTCCGGCAGCCTATGGAATATTGCTGGGAAGAAGTTTTTGCAGCGAAGTTGGTGGAGAAATTCATATGGACTGGTCCAAAGCTAGAATTCCAGTCAAAGGCGTAATGCAGACTTTGGAGCCTGAATCACAAAAGAAATACTTGGTTACCAGCTCTGAAGACCCCAAAGCTCAAATCCTTTTTGAATCATCAGGGATGGGGAATTACTTCTTATCTACTGAGACGGATAAAACAGGGGCTGTTCTCGTTCAGGAGGGAGATCTTAATAAGATCTGGACATTGCAATTCGATGGGAGCTGTGCAACTAGTGGATGTGGCGCTGGGGCCGTGCTGATATCTCCTGAGGAAGAAGTCATTCCTCTCTCTTTCAAATTGCAGTTTTTCAACACTAACAATACTGCTGAGTATGAGTCTCTCTTACTCGGTATGCAAGCCGCAAAAGAAAGAGGAATAAAAAATCTAAAAGTACAAGGTGATGCTGAGCTAGTTGTAAATCAAGTCAAAAGGATCTACCAAGTAAAGAATGAAAGGCTCAGGCACTACCGTAATGCGGTATGGGACAGCATTGAGGAGTTTGATGCCTTTTCACTTGAATCAATTCCAAGAGCTCAAAATGACATGGCTGATTCATTGGCTGTCTCGGCATCTCTCATGCTCCCACATCCAGGTTTGAAAACGAACAAGTACACCATTGAGGTGGTTTTCCGCCCGAGCGTGCCGGATAATTCTCAGCATTGGCAGGTGTTCAACGATGACAATCAACTCATTGCCTTTCTGGAAAAATCAGAAAATTTTAACGAGTTGTATTTCGAAGGATCCACCTCTACATGCCGTGAATCAATCAACGGTCAAAACCACGAAACAAAGGAGAACGATGGCATATGTCAGCTCAAGGGAAATAAAATTCCAAAGGGCCTGGTTTCTCTGGAACGCCTGTTCGACAGGCATGACCGTTTTGTAAAAAAGAAGAAGCGGGATGATCCTGACTCATCCCCAGAGACCGAACCGGTCAATTTAGGTTCGGAGGCACATCCGCAATTTGTGAACATCGGGAAATGTTGCACGCCAGAAGAAAAGCGGAAATTTGTCAAGCTGCTAAAAAAATATATGGATGTATTGGCATGGTCTTATGCCGATTTAAAGTCCTTCAAGCCAAAGGACGTTCAGCACGATATTCCGTTGAAAGACGATGCCAAAGCCTTCCGCCAGAAGCAGAGGCACTATAATCCCAAGATTTCGGGCACCATCCAGGCCGAAATTCAGAAGATGCTAGACGCAAGAATCATCTTCCCTATCCATCACAGTACTTGGGTAGCAAATATTGTGCCAGTGCGCAAGAAAAACGGTGAAATACGCATCTGCGTAGACTTTCGAAATTTGAATCAAGCTTCGCTGAAAGACAACTACCCTCTTCCGATAATGGATCAAGTTCTGCAAGCAGTAACTGGATCAGAGATGCTGTCCATGCTCGACGGTTTTTCAGGTTACAATCAGATTGAAGTTTCACCTGAAGATCAGTTTAAAACAGCATTCACTACTCCTTGGGGTACATTTGCCTACAGCAGGATGCCTTTCGGCCTAACTAATGCCGGCGCCACTTTTCAGCGGGCCATGGACTTTGCTTTCAAAGGTATGATGGGGAAGGTCATTGTGGTTTATTTAGATGACCTGACTGTGTTCTCCAAACAACGAAGCGATCATTGTGATCACTTGGAGCAAGTATTGGCCAGATGTCGAGAGCATGGGATTTCCTTAAACCCAAAAAAGTCTGTTTTTGGAGTCACGGAAGGGAAGTTGCTAGGCCATGTGGTCAGCAAAGAAGGAACAAAGATAGATACTGAAAGAGTTAAGGCTATTCAAAGCCTTACTCTGCCCACAAGCAAGACTGGTGTTCATTCTTTCTTTGGAAAGGTGAACTTTCTCAGGCGTTTTGTTCCTGACTTTGCTGAAAAGACCCGTCACATATTGAACATGATGAAGGGGTCACCAACTTTCAGATGGAGTGAGGAGGGGAAAAGGTCATTTGAAGAAATAAAAACTTCTGTTGCTCATGCACCAGTCCTGGTATGTCCCGACTTTTCCAAGGACTTCATCATGTATAGTTATGCATCTGAGCATACTGTGTCTGCCATCTTAATGCAAAAGAATTCAGAAGACATTGAATCCCCGATTGCATTCATGAGTTCTCCCCTCAAGCTTCACGAACTAAAGATGACTCAGCTGGAAAAGCATGCCTTTGCCGTTGTCAAAGCAGTGAAGAATTTCAGGTATTACATCCTAAACTCGCATACGGTGGTGCTGGTTCCAGACACGGCAGTGAAATCAATTCTAACTCAGCAAGAGTTAGGAAGCTTGCGAGGAAATTGGATCGCAAAGGTCCAGGAGTATGACCTGGATATTAAACCAACCAAGCTGGTAAGAGGCAAGGGCTTGTGTCAGCTAATGGCTGAAAACAAAGATTCAGAAAATCCTGATGAGAGGGGTGACTACATCGAAGAAGCGCAGGACCGGCAAGAAGGGCCTGATTCTCTGCCTCTGGTTCTATTTGTTGCAACTAGTGATGAGTGGTACTCCGACATCGCTTTCTTCCTTACCTACGGCGAATGCCCGATGCACCTAACTGCAAAGGAGAAGCGCACTATAAAGCTCAGGGCGGCTAAATACGTCATCTGGGATGACGGCTTATATAAGCGCGGGATAGATGGCATCTTCCTGCGATGTGTCGACAAGCCCCAGCAAGTAAAACTACTGGAAAGTTTTCACAATTCAGCTTGTGGAGGACATTTTTCTTCCTCCGTGACGGCACACAAGATCATTCGAGCCAGGTACTATTGGCCAACGCTCTTTCAAGATACAGCCACCTGGGTGGCAAAGTGTGAACCCTGTCAGCAATTCGTCGGCAAGCCCAAGTTGGCTGCCTTTCCCCTAAGGCCGGTCATTATCAATGAACCATTCAGGCAATGGGGAATTGATTTTATTGGCGCACTCAATCCTCAATCGAGTGCCGGACATAGCTATGTCCTTACAGCAACGGACTACTTCACAAAGTGGGTGGAAGCCATACCTGTCAAGCATGCCACTTCTGAGGTGGTTTGCAATTTCATTAAAGAGAATATCATTGTCAGGTTCGGCGTTCCAAACAAAATCGTTGCTGATAATGCTTCTAACTTCTCCTCTCGAGAAGTTATTAGTTTTTGCTATGAATATGGGATAACTTTGGCTCATGCCTCAGATTATTATCCTCAGGGAAATGGTCAAGCGGAATCCAGCAACAAGAACTTGGTGGCCATCATACGAAAACTGGTGGAATCGAATCAGCGAATGTGGCACAAGTCTTTGTACGATGCTTTGTGGGCGGACCGCATTACTCCCAAGAGATCGCTCGGCATGTCACCTTTTCAAGTGTTATATGGCACTGATGCCGAACTTCCCATTTCCGCGGAACTTCCTGCTCTGCGCTTGGCACGAGCGATTGAAGATGAAACTTTCCAGAATTCTCTAGAAAAGAGAATCATGTATTTGGCAGCACTTGAAGAAAAGAGAGTGAGAGTGATCGACAGGATCACTGAACATCAGAATCAAGTTAAGAGGCTTTTCGATAAGAAGGCCAAGCAAAGAGATTTTCAAGTGGGAGATCTCGTCCTTTTGTGGGACAAGCGAAGAGAGCCAAAGGGCATGCACGGAAAGTTTGATTCCCTATGGAGAGGGCCCTTCAAAATCAAGCAACTCAACGGAGAGAATAGTTTCTATCTCTCGTATCTGGATGGAACTGAGCTCCCGCTTCCCTATAGCGGGCAGCATCTGAAGATCTTCAGGAAGTAGAGCTTGCTCTCTTCTTTGTACAATTTGCTTTAAGTTGTGTGTTTGCTTTCGTCGTGTGTTTGCTTTCGGTTTGTTGTGTGTTTCCTTTGTTCTCCCTCCGGTCCCCCTTGTTTTTGACTCTGTTACCCAATGGATAGGCACAAGCGATCTGGGATTCTCTACCCCTGAGTTCGTTCAGGGATAGTCCCCAGAAAGAGCCAGCTGTTATCCCGTAAAATTGACAAGGGCAATTTTACCGATAACCATACCGAAAATTTTGTTCCGATCCCTCGTTAGGGATCCCCCGCGTTCGAAACGTTTTAAAATCCCTTCCCGGGAAATCTAGTTTTCGAACTTAGTCATTCTGAGCCTTTTTTGGCTGGGCGCATGAAATATCCTTGTAACACTAGCTTTTGATGCGCCCCCTTAAAAGCCTTTGGCGCATGGTTTTCCATGTTAACACATCTTTATGCGCCAAAGGATGTTGAGTCTTTCGGTGCGCCAAAGGATGTTGACACAACTTTTGTTGCTCCACTCTTTTGCGTGCGCCAAAGGGCGCACATGATCTTATTGCAACACCATATTTTCTCTCGTGCGCCAAAGGGCGCACGCTTTCTCCTGTCGACAACATTTTTCATGCGCCCTTTCAAAAGTAGGTGGCGCATTGATGGCTGGTTTTTCTATATATATGTGTTTTGCGCGCCCAAATGTCATTTTCACTTTTGCGAAGCACGTGTTTTTCTGAGCTTGTCAGCCTCTGCTCCGTCGTTTTCAACGTATTGTGGACCCGTTCTCAAAACTTTTGCTATTTATCAGGTAAGAGGTTCTCCCTCTTCTACGTTTTGTGTTTTCGGTTCTTGATGCGTTGTTGGTCTGGTGTTTAGCTTGTCGGTTGGTTTTGAAATAGAAATAGGTTGAGCTTCACCCTCCCCCTGTGCTGCCTTGTCTTTTTTCTTCTTTTCCTCCTCCCTTCCCACCTCTTTCCAGATCTGCTAGTAGAGGGTGTTATTTTAAAAAAGAAAAGCTTGGTCTTAAAACCTCTTTTTGGTCTGAAACCTTATGTCTCCCCAAGCAGTCTTGGAAATGAAGGAAAGAAAGAAAAGAGTTAGAAACCCCGTCGAGAAAGCTCTGTTTTTCACTTAGGCGCGCTGGCGCGTCTTGCAACACTAAGAACAGTTGCGCCCCTTTGGCGCATCTACCCGCCCTGTTACATGAGCAAAACCCGCGCCAATGGCGCACCCTTTTGTCCTGCTGCATCAAGAACTCATGCGCCCTCATGGCGCGCCTCTTTCGCATGCTACAAGTGCTGATCCTGCGCCCCATTGGCGCACCGTTCATCCATGTTGCATCCCTTTTCCATGCGCCAATGGCGCATCCAGCTTCCATGTTACACAAGTTATATCTGCGCAAGTATGAAGCTATAAAGGCGCAGGCGCATCCCCGATTACATCAACATCATGTTGTGTAAACCCTTCGTGCGCCGCGCCATGTCCCTTTGGCGCACGAAAAGTCAATGTTACACGATCCATCCACGCGCCAAAGGGCGCACCGAATCCCAAAGTAACACACAATTTTCATGCGCCCTTCTATAAAATGCAATCTGCAACATCCATGCGCCATGCGCCTTTGGCGCCAGTTTAACTTTTGCAACAGCCCTTTCCCGTGCGCCCTGCCTATTTAGCCCTGTAAGCTGCAATTTTCATGCGCCCTGCGCCCTGAGCCTTAAAATCTCTAACTCTTTCTTCTGCTAGCTTTCCAATGAAAGATCAAATGGCTAATTCAACCTTTTTGGATTGGGTCTCGCTTCTTCTCCATGCAGATCAGCAACTGAGTTCGAAAGAACACATGTCTACATCCAGCAAGAGATCCACCAAATCAAAAGGAAAGGCGAAGCTTACTGAGGAAGAGATGAAGTATAAATATCAAAGGGTCAGGATGCCCGAATCACAGGCTGAATGCAGTATGGATGTCAGAGACTCAGAATTGGGTCACGTTGACATGGAAGAATTCTGGGTTAGAACTCAGAAAGTTACAAGAAGTCCATGGATGGACAAGTTAATAGGCAGTGCCCTGCATTTCACCGGAGGAATCCCCGTCAGCGCTGTCAACAATGAATTCATGATGGTGATTGCACAATCTTACAACAAGGACACAAGGTGTGTCGAAAACAGCAAGGGCGAGGTAGTCATAAACCTCACTGCCCGTCATTTTGAGATGATACTTGGCATCCCTCACCACCGGCACTTTGTGGCCGTCAGCCAAGAAGAGTGCATCAAGGCCTGGGAAGACAATGAAGACCAATGCATGCAACTAATGAACGAAGTCTACTTGAAAAACAAGAAGGTGGTAACCCGGTGGCCCCAAATCATCCACCGCAGTGACTTCTCAGAAGAGCTCAGCGATACTATCACTTTCCTGAGCAGGGTCTTCGGGCTTTCTGACGCCCATTACTTCCATAAATGGATGCTGAGGTACTTGGAAACAATGAATAAGAATGTGCCTGAGCAGCGCTTTTGCTGGGGAGAAATAATAAGCAGCACCATCTCCGAGCAGCTACAACAATTCGCCACAACGGGAGTGTTCCATATGAACTCCTATGTAGTCTACGCTGCAGCGTCGGAGAGGGATTATCCAGGGCTAAACCGAAGTGGGATTTGGCCTCAGGTCAAAATATATGAATATTATCCAGAACTGAGGCTGGAGAACAGCATCCCTCAATTCGCCAAAATTAATGATGCTTTCTTCTATCACATCATTTGCATGTTGAGGCCGAATCTAACTCATGGTCGCACAACCAAGAACATTGTGTCAACTGTGGAGAAATGGGGGGCCCTGTTCACCCAGTTTCCCACATTTACCTATCTGAGGGCGGTCAACTTCTTGGGCGAGCCAACCAGGCTGCCAAGGTACGCTGGACCTAAGCTGATTCTACTAGAGTTATCAAGGCAGCTGGTCACATACCATGAGAAATGCCTCAAGAGAAAGAAGGGCGGAACTCCTTTCCCCCTCACAGTGGGCCGGTACACATGCTCCTCCCATCACAAAGCGAAGGAAATGTTCGCAGAGCTGGAGTTGCTCAATTTGAAACATGACTTCCCAGCCAGGCCTACCTTTGACCCAAGGAGCTGCCTGCCAAGGGCTAAGCTTGATCCGATCCATGTTCCTCAGATCGAGGATATTTACATTGACGTCATCCACGAGGTGGAACTCAGAAGAAAGGATCATTCTCGCTTAGCATTGGAGGAAATTATCCAATACGGAGTGGCCATTGTCCCCAAAGGCTTCCAAACTACGGAAGATGAAGTAGACAAGGTGTATAATGACACGGAAGGGGATGATTGGCCCTTCCCGGCCATTGACAGAAGCAAGGCTCCTCAAACAATTGAAGAGAGGGTCAAGGAGACTATGCGCAGAACAGAGCACTGGTGCCGCATGAACGGGCTGATCTACCTCGGGGTAGATTTCACAACCTCCCCATTGGGCAATGCACCTCCAAGGTCCAAAAAGCAGTTAAAAGGCAAAGGTGTAGAAGGTGAGCCTAGCACCATTCAGGAAGAAGCCCCTGGAAGTCCTCCTTCCACAGCGCCAGAACAGGTAATAACTCTGGATTCGCCGGAGAAAGAAGCAGCAGAGGATAGTCCCATACGCCCATCCACTCAGGATGTCGGCATTGCTACAACCACAGAGGTCCCTTCTGTCCCTTCTTCTTCTCTTCCTTCCCCTCCTCGAGTGACTCAGACGACCACCCCTTTGGTCGTGTCCTCCGCCCCTTCTTCTACTCTTTCCCCTGCCTCTTTGTCTATCTTCTCCTCCCTCGCTGATCTTTCCTCCTCCATTTCTTCCCTCATTTCCGGGCTCCCTTCCCTTCCTTTGTCTTCTGCAGCTGCAGTTTCCCTTCCTCTCGTGGGCACTTCTTCGGCTATTCTCTCAATGCCGCCTCCGCGTGTCTCCACGTTTTTCCCCTCTTCTACTGCAGCTGTCCCCTCTTCTGTCTCTGGTCCTTCTTCCATAGGACCAGCATGGATCTCTCAGCAGCTGAGCCAGCAAAAGAGGAAAGTTCCCATCGCTCCGATGGACTTTTCAGTAATTCCAGCCAAAGGGGCAAAGAAGCTGAAGCCTGTTGCACGTTTCTCTAAAAGTGCTGCAGGTGAGAGGATCATGGAAATTGCATACCCCGATCCCCTCAAAGAGAAAAAGGATCTGTCTCCGGCAGATTTTACTGTGACCCAAGTCACAATGGGGACATCTTCTGAAAGTCTCCAGGGGGAAGCTCTTTCCGCGGTCGACGCCCTTTGTCAAAAGCTTCAGGAAACAAAAGAAGAGAAAAGGCTACTGAAGGAGCAGAACAAATATCTGCTTCAAGCCTTACAGAAGATGGGTAGTGCACCTCCCACGACTGCCACCGAGACTTCTGAGCTTCTCAGCCAGGAGAAAATCAATGAATATTCAAAGATCGGCGAGCAGGGTATGGCCGTTTCTGCTTGGAGGAGCCAGATCCTCAAGGACAGTGAAAGAGTGATCGCCGAATATATCAATTCATATCTAAACATCAAAAAGGTGAACAAGGAACTCCAAGTATTAGCGGGTCCCATATCAGAAGAGCTAGATCATGCTAGACTCCAACATGAGACCTTTCAACAAATGTTCGACTGTTCAGTCGAAGATCTGGTCAAGTTCGGAGTTTTCGGCCATCCAAGGGCTCTCAACAAAACCATGTCCACTTTGGACTATCGGATAGATCAGCTGGAATTTGTTCTGGAAAAGATAGACAAGGTGAAGGAAGAGGCCCTGGATGCGATGCATCAAATGGAGCGAATTGTCCTTAACATGTCTCCAGGGCTGCTCACTCCTTCCTTTACCATGAGATCAGCTGATGAAACTATCCAGATCTTCAAAGAGATCGCTTCTCAAGGAACGGGGCCAGAGGTCACATTTGACACTGAATCTATCAACAACCTGCTGGCCTGTAGGGACTTCATCGGGTTTCTCATCGAGGCGGAGAAAGATTATTCTAAACTCCCAGAAAAGCTCATAAGCGAACGGGAGACTTGCGAAGCAATCAGCGAACGGCACAAGGATCCATCACAGGATCAATTTGGGCCCATGATTAACAAGTTTTTGGAATACCGCGCTCAGTTCCACATATCATCTCCTGAGCAGCATCAGAAGCAGGCAACCCCCTTTCGGCCGCAGGATGACGATGACGAGTAGCTTCTTCTTCTTCTTCTTCTTCTTCTCTCTCTCTATTCTCCGACTTTCTTGTTGAAATGTCTAAAGTGTGTTGGCACAAATGATGACATCATCCATGTTGCATCATGGGATGATGTCATCCATCAAGTTGTCAAAAGTCAACATGACTTTTAGATATTTTGTAAATATCTTTGTAAATATTTGTTGGCTCCTTTTTGCTTTTCTTCTCCTCTCTTCTATAAATACTGGAATACTTGTTGTATTCAGGGTGAACATTTTTTAGATGAAAATAGAAGTGAGGAGAGAAAGACTTTGAGCTTTCTTGTAACAGAAGAAAACAGTAATACAAATATTAAGACTTTGTGCTCAATAGCTGTGTTATGCATTAGATCTTTCTTACGTTAGATCTGTATGTGTTTAATCTGTTGGATTCATATCTACTTTTCTGTCATTTGCTCATCAGTATTGCTTTGTTTATTTATGCAAGTAGGTTTGGCTCTGTTTACTACCAAACTAAAAACATAAATCTTCTGACCTTTCTGCTTTGGAATTCATTTCTTTTCTCCCTTCGGATCTGTTCTTTCTCTTCTCCCTCTTTCATTCCTTTCTTTTCGCAGCCTGAAATACTCTACTGGGATGAGATCCCAACCCCGAAGGCAGAATCTGTGAGACTTGCATAGATTCCTGCTGGTAGAATAGCAATAAACCAGTTTCGCTTTGCTGACTCAAAGAGGGGCTAAGCCCTGCACACTGTTGGCTCGTCTATCCATAGATCTGTCCAGGCCAATGAAGACACTTTTCCCTTATCATTTAGGAAATCTTGTGATGAAATCCATTGATACCTTTTCCCATCTCTCGATAGGAATAGACAAGGGTTGGAGGAAACCTAGTGTCTTAATGGTCTCACCCTTATTACGTTGACATACCAAAATTTCAACCACTAATTTTTGAACATTTGTACTACCCTGATCTCAAATTGTTTCTGAATGAGATTACAGGTAGTTGGTAAAGTTTTGGAATACTTTGTGGGACAAGATGGACACCAGGTTACAGAGAAGAAGACCTTCCACCCCCATAAATATGGGCAAAAGAAGGTCGTGATCAGGACTTTGTGTAGCTGATTAGAGTATACAATACTAAATATCCACGGACTTAGGATGAGTCCTTAGCCTACATTCAACATTCCTACAATAGGGCGGTACATGCATCCACCATGCAATCACCTTTGGAAGCATGCTTGGGGTAATCTACCTACCAATCCATTGGACATTTTAGGTGGACAGTAGGAATAAGGAGAGATACATGACTCAAAAGTGACTAAAGAAGCGATGTTCGTTGAGAGGATCTAGGAAATCCATCCAAGTGAAAGAATAATTGGAGAGGTCTCAAACCAAGTATAAGGGTAGTCACGATAAGAATCATAGAGAGCACAAAATTCATGTTGGAAAAAAGGTTTAGCTTTACTTGAGCAAGGAAATACTATAAGGTCAAACAAGGAAACTCAAGTGATTGCGATATGGACCTTTCACTATATTGGAGTAGGTTGGAGAAAATGATTTTGGGATTGATTTTCCACACTTGATGTGGATGTACTCAGTAGTAAAATGTGAGAAATTAAACCTATATGAGCCATATATTCTTGATAAATAAGAATAATGTCAGTTGCTACATTCTATAGAAAATTGTGCCTTAGATTCACAAAGTGAGTTGGAGGAGGATGTAGTGTTGAAAAAAAAGGTTTTAGAAACAAGGAGATGTCCACAAGAATCTTGGCAAGTCAGACTCAACAAAAAGACACCAAGATAAGCCCAGTGGTACTCAAAGGATAAAGTGACGGAATTTATTCCTCATCTACTCCCCCATTAATCTTTTGTGGGACCAAAATGCTCATGAGCAGGGGAGGTGTGATCCATCGAGATCTAGAGAAACACCACTTCATCAGAAAAACTATAATCAGAGGGAAAAATAATCAAAAGGAGTGAAAGGTTATATTATAGAACCACTACTTCATGAAGAGATGCGGTGGCATAACGACCCCTCTACACAAACCAGAGTTGTGTAACCTTTGGTCTACGTCACCAGTTGTCCTATCACTATTGAAAACAAAAAATAAATCTACGAACGGTCAAGTATTTCAAATGTCTAGGACGTGTCTCTTCCTTGGATGACTCTTCCTATTCTCTAATGCATAGGTAGACATGGTGAGCAAGCTTTTTAAGCAAGAGGAATGTGTGCAATTAGATCATCGAAGAGTTGAAGGAGATGTAGTCACTAAATCATGCACTTTGGTATTATTTAGTCCCAATCTCATACTACTATTCATATGGTTTTTGAATGAAGAATGTGCTAATTAATCCATGTCCTTTTGGCCATTTTATTTTGCTTTATATTGTCACTTCCAACCTTCCATGTATAATTTCCCATTCTATTTTGTCATTATACGTTATTTCTATTACTAACTGGGGGCACCCAGCAGAACTAGGACACCCCATGATACTTGGTTCCCTCTAGGTGCCCTGATCCTATTGCACTTTACATCCATATTATTGGCACTTTCTAGCCATTTGAACTTTCCATATTTTTAGTGGTTGGCCTTTTCAGGTTTAATTACGAAATTAGAACAAGAGAACCATATGAATATAATTTATGAGACCATAATGAGGAACCAAGCACTAAGCACTACTATCTCCACCTAAGGTTGCATCCATCTAAGGCATCTAGAGCTCCATTTACATCCATCTAGCTCTATCACAGGGACAAGGTTTGTTCATCTGTATCCAACTTTATAGGAGGGGATTTTTTCTATTCTATTTACCATCTATTTACATTTCTACTTCTAGTTATTTGTCACTACTCATAAAGTGCGACTGGCAAAAAAGAACATAGAGCATGATTTTCACACACACACCTAGAACTACATTAAGTTTAATATGTAGGGAAACACTGAGTTAGTAAGTCCACTATTATGGTTGCAGAGGACAATCTGAAACCTTGATATGCATCTTTCTTTTTTAGGGTTTCGATGCTTTTGTTTTGGGTTTTACAAGTGTTTTCTCTATCTCTAATTTACAGCGACATCCACATGACAAGAAGGAAAAGGAATACGATCATCAAGTGACACTTTGGAGGAGGTTATTTAGTCATTTCTACAAACCATGGCACCCAGATATCAAACCAATGCTCCCCAGGTACCCCATCCCTTTCCAAACACTGCAGTCTACTTAGACATCTTGTATCTACACTTTCTAGAGCTATTGTGTAGTCGTTTCTTCATTATGTTCATCTTTTCTTCATTGTGACACAATTCCAAAAATTATGTGAATCAACTAAGGCCTTTATAACCCTGTTGCTCATTAGGGTTTTGTTGGTTCGAAAATCTTTCGCTTGGGTAGATTTATGGATAAACGAGTCAACAGTGTGCAGGGCATAGCCCCTCTTTGAGTCAGCAAAGCGAAACTGGTTTATTGCTATTCTACCGGCAAGAATATGTGCAAGTCTCACAATATTCTGCCTTCGGGGGTTTGGGATCTCATCCCAGTAGATGTGTTTCCGGCTGACAGGAAAAATGAAAGGAGGGGGGAAAACGAAGAAAGATCGGATCCGAAGGGAGAAAAGAAATGAATTCCAAAGCAGAAGGGTCAAAGGGTCTATGGTTTGTGTTGGTAGTAAACATAGCCGAACCTACTTACATAGATGGATAAAGCAATACTGATGAATAAATGACAACAAAGTAGAAGCAATCCAACAGAACAATCACCCACATCTAACATAAGAAATATATGATATTAAAACACATGTATTCAGCACAAAGTCTAAATAGAATTGTATTCAATGTTTGTTTCTATTACAAAGAGTTCAAAATCTTCTTCTTAATTCTATTTCTCATCTGAAAAAGTATTCACCCCCCGAATACAACAAAGTATTCGAGTATTATAGAGAACGGCAGAAGAAGGAAGGCCACACAAAAAGGAACCAACACCTATTACATAAATCTACAAAATATCTCAAGTCATGTTGACTTTGACAACTTGATGGATGACATCATCCCAGGGTGCAACCTGGATGATGTCATCATTTGTGCCAACATACTTTAGGACTTACAAAAAAAGTCGAAGAAGAGGAGAGAGAAAATTATTAAATCGTCGTCGTCCTGACGATGAAGGAGATGATCCTACTTTTGCACTGTGCTCAGGTGAAGAGCAGTGATGGGCACGGTATTCCATGAACTTGCTCATCATGGGCTCTAGTTGATCCTGGGAAGGATCTTTGTGTCACTCACTGATTAGCCTCGCAAGTCTCCCGTCGTCTGTGAGCTTCTCTGGGGTTTGGAAGATTCATTCTTGGCTTCTATTTAAGAACCCGATGATTGTGAAGTCCAGAGAGGCCGTAGGCTATCATGGATTATGTGTCAAAAGTGACTCTGGCCCCACCTTGCAAAATGATCTCCTTAAGCTGGTGCCACTTTTTAGCGGGCCATGGACTTTGTATTCAAAGGTATGATGGGAAAAGTCATTGTGGTTTATCTAGATGACCTGACTGTGTTCTCTAAACAACAAAGTGATCACTGTGATCACTTGGAGCAAGTGTTGGCCAGGTGCCGAGAACATGGGATTTCCCTAAACCCAAAAAAGTCTGTTTTTGGAGTCACGGAAGGGAAGTTGCTAGGCCATGTGGTTAGCAAAGAAGGAACAAAGATAGATGCCGAAAGAGTTAAGGCTATTCAAAGCCTTACTCTGCCTACAAGCAAGGCTGGTGTTCATTCTTTCTTTGGAAAGGTGAACTTTCTCAGGCGTTTTGTTCCTGACTTTGCCGAGAAGACCCGTCACATATTGAACATGATGAAGGGGTCACCAACTTTCAGATGGAGTGAAGAGGGGAAAAGGTCATTTGAAGAAATAAAAGCTTCTGTTGCTCATGCACCAGTCCTGGTATGTCCAGATTTCTCCAAGGACTTCATCATGTATAGTTACGCATCTGAGCATACTGTGTCTGCAATCTTAATGTAAAAGAATTCAGAAGACATTGAATCCCCGATTGCATTCATGAGTTCTCCCCTCAAGCTTCACGAACTAAAGATGACTCAATTGGAAAAGCACGCCTTTGCCGTTGTCAAAGCAGTGAAGAATTTCAGGTATTACATTCTAAACTCACATACGGTGGTGCTGGTCCCTGACACGGTGGTGAAATCAATTCTAACTCAGCAGGAGTTAGGAATTTTGCGGGGAAATTGGATGGCAAAGGTCCAGGAGTATGACCTGGATATTAAACCAACCAAGCTGGTAAGGGGCAAGGGCCTGTGTCAGCTAATGGCTGAAAACAAAGATTCAGAAAACCCCGATGACAGGGGTGACTACACCGACAAAACACAGGGCCGGTAGGAAGAGTCTGATTCTCTCCCTTTGGTTCTATTTGTCGCAACTAGTGATGAGTGGTACTCCGATATCGCTTTCTTCCTTACCTACGGCGAATGCCCGATGCACCTACCTACAAAGGAGAAGCACACTATAAAGCTCAGAGTGGCTAAATATGTCATCTGGGATGACGGCTTATATAAGCGCAGGATAGATGGCATCTTCTTGCGATGTGTTTGACAAACCCCAGCAAGTAAAACTACTGGAAAGTTTTCACAATTCAGCTTGTGGAGGGCATTTATCTTCCTCTGTAACTGCACACAAGATCATTCGAGCCAGGTACTATTGGCCGACGCTCTTTCAAGATACAGCCACCTGGGTGGCGAAATGTGAACCCTGCCAGTAATTCGTCAGCATGCCCAAGTTGGCTGCCTTTCCCCTAAGGCCGGTCATTATCAATGAACCATTTAGGCAATGGGGAATTGATTTTATTGGTGCACTCAATCCTCAATCGAGTGTCAGACATAGCTATGTTCTTACAGCAACGGATTACTTCACCAAGTGGGTGGAAGCCATACCTGTCAAGCATGCCACTTCTGAGGTGGTTTGCAATTTCATTAAAGAAAATATCATCGTCAGGTTCGGCGTTCCAAACAAAATCGTTGCTGATAATGCTTCTAACTTCTCCTCACGAGAGGTTATTAGTTTTTGCTATGAATATGGTATAACTTTAGCACATGCCTCAGATTATTACCCTCAGGGAAATGGTCAAGCAGAATCCAGCAATAAGAACTTGGTGACCATCATACGAAAACTGGTGGAATCAAATCAGCGGATGTGGCACAAGTCCTTATACGACGCTTTGTGGGTGGATCGTATTACTCCCAAGAGATCTCTCGGCATGTCACCTTTTCAAGTGTTATATGGCACTGATGCTGAGCTTCCCATTTCTGTGGAACTTCCTGCTCTGCGCTTGGCATGAGCCATTGAAGATGAAACTTTCCAAATTTCTCTTAAAAAGAGAATCATGTATTTGGTAGAACTTGAAGAAAAGAGGGTAAGAGTGGTCGACAGAATCACTGAACATCAGAATCAAGTTAAGAGGCTTTTTGATAAGAAGGCCAAGCGAAGGGATTTTCAAGTGGGAGATCTCGTCCTTTTATGGGACAAGCGAAGAGAACCAAAGGGCATGCATGGAAAGTTTGATTCCCTGTGGAGAGGACCCTTCAAAATCAAACAGCTCAATGGAGAGAATAGTTTCTATCTCTCATATCTGGATGGAACTGAGCTCCCGCTTCCCTATAGCGGGCAGCATCTGAAGATCTTCAGGAAGTAGAGCTTGCTCTATTCTTTGTACAGTTTGATTTTTGTTGTGTGTTTGCTTTCGGTTTGTTGTGTGTTTCCTTTGTTCTCCCTCCAGTCCCCCTTGTTTTTGAATCTGTTACCCAATGGATAGGCACAAGTGATCTGGGATTCTCTACCCCTGATTTTACTCAGGGATAGTCCCCAGAAAGAGCCAGCTGTTATCCCGTAAAATTGATAAGGGCAATTTTACCGATGACCATACCGAAAATTTTGTTCCGATCCCTCGTTAGGGATCCCTTGTGTTCGAAATGTTGTAAAATCCCTTCCCGGGAAATCTAGTTTTCGAACTTAGTCTTTTTGAGCCTTTTTTGGCTGGGCGCATGAAATTGCTTTGCAACACTAACTTTTGATGTGCCCCCTTAAAAGCCTTTGGCGCATGGTTTTCAATGTCAACACAACTTTTCATGCGCCAAAGAATGTTGAACCTTCCCTGTGTACGTGAAGGCGCATGCGCTTGTGTTGGTACAACTTTTGTTGCGCCACTCTTTGGTGCGCCGAAGGGCGCACATAATCTTAGTGCAACAAAAAGTTTTGGTGCGCCAAAGGGCGCACATAACTTCATGTCAACAATGCTTTTGGTGCGCCAAAGGCGCGCTTTATCTCCTGTTGTCAAATACTTTCGTGCGCTAACTGGCGCACGCTTTCTCCTGTCGACAGCAACTCTCATGCGCCTTTTAAAAAGTGGGTGGCACATTTATGACCAGCTTGCCTATATATATGTGTTTTGCGCGCCCAAATGTCATTTTCACTTTTCGCTGAGCACGTGATTTTTCTGAGCCTGTCAGCCCCTGCCTCGTCGTTTTCATCGCCTTGTGGACCCGTTCCCGAGCTTTTGCTATTTATCCAGGTATGAGGTGTCTTTCTCTCTCGTGCGTTTTGTGTTTTCAGTTCTTGGTGTGTTCTTGGTCTGGTTTTAGCTTGCTAGTTGGTTTTGAAATATAAATGTGTTGGCCTAGCCTCCTCCGTTTGCTGTCTGCCCCCCCATGCTATCCTTCCTCTTTCCAGATCTGCTAGAGAAGGACGTTTTCTTGAAACAGTGGTTGTGGCCCTCCTGATCTAGATCATTTTATCTACCCCACTGAGCCTTTCAAATAGGAACGAAGGAGTAGAAGGAACCTACATCATGTAAAACCCCCTTTGAGAGTTTAGCTCTCTGTTTTCCTCCTTGGCGCATCTGTCACCCCTGCAACATCATGAACATTTGCACCCCTTTGGCGCATCTGACCGCCTTGTAATCTGCAACATCCCTGCGCCAGAGGCGCACCCAGCCTGCTTGTTGCATCATTAACCTCTGCGCCCTTTGGCGCGCCTCTTTCACATGCTACAAGTGTCAAATCTCGCACCCCTTTGGTGCGCCATCCTTTTATGCTGCATCACGTTTCCATGCACCCATGGCGCACCCAGCTTCCATGTAACACAAGCTTTATTTGCGCAAGTATGAAGTTGTAAAGGCGCAGGAACATCCCCGATTGTAATAACATTATGTTGTGTAAACTCTTCGTGCGCCGTGCCATATCCCTTTGGCGCACGAAAAGTCAATGTTACACGATCCATCCATACACTGAAGGGCGCACCAAATCCCAATGCAACATGAAAATTCCATGCGCCCTTTATGAAATGCAATCTGCAACATCCATGCACCATGCGCCTTATCTATTTGGCCTGCAAGTTACAATTTTCATGCGCCCTGCGCCCTGAGCCTTAAAATCTCTAACTCTTTCTTCTGCTGACATTCCAATGGAAGATCAAATGGCTAATTCAACCTTTTTGGATTGGGTCTCGCTTCTTCTTCATGCAGATCAGCAACTGAGTTCGAAAGAACATATGTCTACATCCAGCAAGAGACCCACCAAACCAAGAGGAAAGGCTAAGCTTACAGAGGAAGAGATGAAGTACAAATATCAAAGGGTCAGGATGCCCGAATCACAGGCTGAATGCAGTATGGATGTCAGAGACTCAAAATTGGGTCACATTGACATGGAAGAATTCTGGGTTAGAACTTAGAAGGTTACAAGAAGTCCATGGATGGAAAAATTAATAGGCAGTGCCCTGCACTTCGCCGGAGGAATCCCCGTCAGTGCTGTCAACAATGAATTCATGATGGTGATTGCACAATCTTACAACAAGGACACAAGATGTGTCGAAAAAAGCAAGGGCGAGGTAGTCATAAACCTCACTGCCCGTCATTTTGAGATAATGCTTGGCATCCCTGACCACCGGCACTTTGTGGCCATCAGCCAAGAAGAGTGCATCAAGGCCTGGGAAGACAATGAAGACCAATGCATGCAACTAATGAACGAAGTCTACTTGAAGAACAAGAAGGTGGTAACTCGGTGGCCCCAAATCATCCACCGCAGTGATTTCTCAGAAGAGCTCAGTGATACTATTACTTTCCTGAGCAGAGTCTTCGGGCTTTCTGACGCCCACTACTTCCATAAATGGATGCTGAGGTACTTGGAGACAATGAATAAAAATTTTCCCGATTAGCGCTTTTGCTGGGGGGAAATAATAAGCAGCACCATCTCTGAGCAGCTACAACAATTCGCCATAACGGGAGTGTTCCATATGAACTCCTACGTAGTCTACGCTGCAGCGTCGGAGAGGGATTATCTAGGGCTAAACCGAAGTGGAATTTGGCCTCAGGTCAAAATATATGAATATTATCCAGAACTGAGGCTGGAGAATAGCATCCCTCAATTCGCCAAAATTAATGATGCTTTCTTCTATCACATCATTTTCCTGTTGAGGCCAAATCTAACTCATGGTCGTGTTATCCAAAATTCACCCCCCAGGGTGAAATTTGATAACATGCATCAGGATGTCCAAATTCCAAGAAAAATGACTGATTCAGAGCAAAATTAGGTCTCTAGGGTCCCTTCAGGAATCTTTCTAAACTCCCCAGGCTGAAGAAGGAAGGAGCAAGCTTTGAGAAAGTGCGAAAAGTTGCAGAAAGGCAAATAGGATTGATCCAGGAAAAAGTGAAAAATTGGCTAAGTCCTTCTAGAGGGAGCAGTCGGGACGTTTGGGACAGAAGGGCCCGAACCGGCCGGTTCGCGCGAAATCAGCATAAGGAGCCCAAAAGCAATTGGGACAAGCGGGCCAGAAATACCCGAACCGGCCGAAGCGGCCGAAAAGAGACAAGTCAGCCCAAAAGCAATTGGGACAAGCGGGCCAGAAATACCCGAACCGGCCGAAATTGTCCCAAAAGGTCCAAAATCAAAATAGGACGTCCGGGACAAAAAGACCCGAAATACGCGAAGAAGCCGAGGGAGCCGAAAGCCAATCAAAAGGTGCCACGTGTCTTTGGCCAAATGAGGGACAAGGAAGCCCATTTCGGGCGGATCGGAGGTTTTTTGTCCCAAGCAGCACTGGGACATCCGGGACGAATGGACGCGAAGTACGCGGAAGACCCGGCAGGTCCGAGAACCATTGAGAAATTGCCACGTGTCCTCATAGAGTAAAGGTCAACAATGTCAAAGGGCGAATTTTCGAGCACCGAGCCGAAAAAATAGGATTGTGTCACGTGTCCCATTTAAGAACCCACGAGGAAAATTCAAAGGAAAGCCCGCCGAAAAGTAGAGGAGAGAGAATTATTCAGCGAATCAGAGCGCGCCACGTGTCATCCAAGTGGCAGAGCGCGGGAAGAAATTCAAAAATTCGTTTTCACCTGTTCCGTGTCCTAAATCTTCAGATTGACATATCTTTTGATCCAGAGCTCGGATTTACACGTTCTTGATATCAACGGAAAGCTTGTGAGATTCTCTACACGTTTCCAGGGTCAATCTTGCATTTTGGTTCAGTTTGAAGAAATAAAATCAGAGGACGCCTCTGGCACGAAATAATAAGCAGAAGTGATGCTCAACTAACAACTTTAATGCAGCAGACAACCCGCCGCTTCTGTTAGGCAAACCGCCGCTTTGCCAGAACCCGCCGCTTCTGCCATGATGGACGAATTAAATGCAACCTAGAGGTGGTTGGGGCAGTTCGAATTCCTCTCTTTTTCTCTCCCATTCTTCCTATATATTGTAAGGAGGGGTTTCTTTCTGTAGTTGGACATTTTCTGCTTTGCACCCTCCCTTCTCTCCTGTTCATAAGAAGATTTGTGGAGTTTTCAAACCTCCCATATAGACTGTAACACCGTTTTTTGCCTTATGGCTATTGCAATGTATTGAATCGATCCTTGAGCAATATATATGTGTCTGTGGTTGCTTCTAAACCATCTTACATATTTATTACTGTCATTCTTGATCTTTCATTGCATTTTTGCTATCTGTGCATGGTGTTGTGTTATATCTACATGGTCTGTGTTTAATGTGGCAAAGCATATGTTCTTCATTCCTCGGTGCATCACCTCTATTAGCTTAGATTTATTTTATGCATCTTCTTACCTTGTCTCCTTGGCAGATTAGATTAGATTTTGAGAAAACCCTCTGCATATTTTGTGTGCACCTGAACAGAGGAATAGGAACCAGCCTTTCTCTGGAGATTCCTTTCTCATTTTCAAGTCCCACAGTTAGAGAAAGGATTCAATGTTATGCTATCACACTGGATATTAATATGATCAACCTGGAAAACTGATCAATATCCAGGGGTGCTGTGATTTTGCACTAACAGTTTTGGCACGCCCGGTGGGACGAGGTCTCATTTTTTATTGCAGCAAGGTTGATGTGCATCTGCTGCAATTTTCTTTCTTAAGAAGAACTATTATTTGCATATTCTGCGACTCCAAAGGGAAGAATCAACTAAGTTTCAACAGTCAGGCCTAAAAGCTTATGAGAAGAATCACAAGGTCAAGAGCTGGAGAAGAGGAAGTGCCGTTTGAATACCTGCAACTATCTCCAAGAAGAAGGCAAAGAGGAAGAAGGATTCAAAGGTCTCCATCTCCACCAAACAGAACTCTCTCAACTCCTCCACCTGACAGGCCTTTCTTTCAATATACAAGGGTTTTAAGACCACTCAGAATGGCGCAACCAGTAAACCCCTATGTCAACTTCACAGGCAGCAGCCCACTTGCCCTCAATGCACAAAATCCAATCCCAGTTGCAGCATTGAAGAACATTCCATATTTTACTGGAGAAAACCAGACCACTCCTGGTGATCATGTCAAGGAAATTGCTAACATTTGTGTAATCCATGAGATTAATGAGATGCAAGTAGCTGTCAAATTGCTGGCGTCTTCATTCAAGGGAAAAGCATTGCAATGGTTTAGGAGCCTTGAAGCTGCTTCTATCATGAACTGGAATCAGTTGTGTATTGCACTTCATAATCAATTTGGAGAGAAGGGAGACAACTTGTCTCTTTTGGAACAGCTGACAACCATCAAGAGAGCTTCCAATGAGCAGCTAACTGACTTCAACTTCAGATTTCAAAGATCTTGGGATAGAATTCCAGTAGCAGTCAGACCAACAGCAGAAGGTGCTTTTCTATACTACCTTAAAGCTTTAAATTCTGATATTTCTATGTTGATTCAATCCATGGGAGGCACAACTATCCATATGGCTTATAGCATTGCCATTAGGGCTGAAAATTGTTGATCCAAGTTGGAAAACTAGCCCCTAGACCTCCCATGCCATTGTTTCCAAGGTTTAGAGAGCCCCAAACACTAATCAAGCACCTAATTTGGCTCCTTCTCCCACTCCTAGAAATCAGAATTCAAGTGAAGCTTCCACTTCATCTTCTAGGCCTCAAATGAACTTCAAGAATTCATGAAGCAATTGCAAAATTTAGGTAATGAGCTGGTTACTCTCAAGAGGCAACAAGCCCAAAGTTTTAGACCTTTCTTCTAGCCTCAAGCTCAGCCTAACAGGAAACCATATCAACCTCATAGACCGCCTAATATAGCTGCAAATATAAATCAAACAAGGCCTCCTGCCAATAGACCATTTCAGCCCTATAATCCTAATGCCATATCTGCCTCTAAGGCATTGGTGCCAACACAAAATAACATTGCTCAGGAGTATGATTAGTGTTTTCCATGTAATGAAGCTCACAACCAATCCATGTGCTTCAGTGGTTCTTTGAATCAAGCATTAATGCTGACAACTACTGGTGTGGAGGGTGAGGGCAGTCAAGGAAACAACCAACAACAAGAAACATTCCAATAACAATCAGCCCCAAATGACACCACACTTGTGAACTGGCAGGTAGGAGTGAAAATTTTTTTGTGGCATGAATCAGAAAGTCTCTCAAGGTGGTTGCAGCCAAACACCGGTCAAAAAGGAAGGAATTTGTGGTGAAGAGCAGCCATTAACTCCAACTATATCCACAGCCGTTCTATGGCTCCACAAATGGTTGGCAAACATAAATTCAATGTCAAAATGCACAAGGGAAGCCAAGAAACAGCTCCTAGACCAACTCAAAATACCAGTTTGTGATTGCCCCAATGCAAGGAGTGAATGTGCCAACCAGGGATAACAAAGAGATCCTTCATCACCATTTAGTATCATTGATCCAGATGAAGAAGAAAAATGTGAATAATATACCATGGTGGGAAATAACACGATCTATCCCAAGGCCAAAGAGATTTCCCTACAAGCATTGGCCATGAAGGACTGGCCAACTTCGAATCAGCAAGTCCAAATGCAAGAGAAGTGCTCACAAAATGCTACCCAGCCTGAAGGGAATCATGGAGGACAGCAAGGTAAAAGTTGAAGTTCCCTCCTTTTTATGTCTCATTAATCATTGGAAACCAATTGGTGCACAATTTCATGATTGATTCCGGGGCAAGTAGCTCAGTGATGCCCAAGCAAATAGCTGATAAGCTAGGACTTCAATATGAAACCATATCCAAAGGAGTAGTGCAGTTGGATGGGACAGCAATAACAACAGTTGGGGTGATTAGAAACTTGAGTATTACCTTGCATGCATGTCCAAATGTTGTTGTTTTACAAGATGTATCAGTTATAGACCTTCCACCACTCTTTGCCTATGTTTGTCAAGATATTTCATAGCCAAGATTGGAGGATATTTGTCTACTGATTGGTCACACATGCTGTTCAAAACGAGGTATGGAACCAAAGCTACAATCAAGTCTGAACCTATTGCAAACTTCCACATTGAGCCCTACACTCCAAGTCAGATCAATGCCAACTGTTCAGAATTTAATCAAGAAGATCACCCAAGCACTGATGAAGCTGACACCAGGTTGGAAGCATCCCGGATCTAAACTCTTGATGAATGGGCAAACAAGTGCATGCTTTGATTCTTATCAAGAAGTAGAAGAATCTGAGCTAGGGGTCTATTGCATACATCAAGAAGATCAGCCCATTCCTAGCATTACCAAGCCAAACCACAAGGATGACAATGAGGTATGGTAGCTATTTTTTGATGGATCAAGGAGTAGACAAGGTGCAGGAGGTAGAGCTATGCTTATTTCACCTTAAGGAGTAAAGTACTATTTATCTTTTAGATTTCATTTTACATGCTCCAATAACACTGCTGAATATGAAGCCTTGGTGCAAGGGATGCATTGGGCAATAAAGAAAGGAATAAAGAACTTGCAAGTCTTCAGTGATAGTGAGTTGATTGTCAACCAGGTCAAGGGGTATCATGCTATCAAGAATGATCTACTCAAGTGCTACAAGAATAGGGTGTGGGATCTCATTGAAGATTTTGAGGGTTTTGGCATCAAATCAATTCCTAGGAAAGAGAACCAAGTTGCTGATAGGCTTGCAATAGTTGGGGCAGCCTTTGACGTTGTGGAGAGCATTCAAAAAGATAAGGTACAGCCAAACATCCTGTGATTGTGAGGCCTTCAGTGTCGGATAACAATGTAAGTTGGCAAGTGTTTGAGAATGACCAGCAAATCATCCATTTCTTACAAGAAGACGCTGAGTTCTCAGCTAAAAATCAAGAAAAATTGGAACAGCAGTATGGTGACCAAGTGGTACAGTTGAGAACTAACAAGCTGCCCAAGGGACTTATCACTTAGGAGTCCATTTTTAATCCCAATGATCAGTTTAGGAAGGAGAAAGAAAAAATTCAGGTTAAGAGAGAGGATTCAGTATCCATCTTGGTGGAAGAGAACAAACCATTGCAAATTGGAAAGATGACAATTGAACAAGAAAGGTATGAGTTCATGCAGCTGTGTCAAGAGTTCCCTGATGTGTTTTCTTGGAGCTATGAAGACTTGAAAGATTTCAATCCCAACTTAACTCAGTATACCATTGAATTGGATCCAAATACTAAGCCTGTCAGACAAAAACAAAGACCAGTCAATCCACACATGGAGCCTCTCACGAGGAAAGAATTGAACAAGCTGATTGAGTCAAGGATCATATTCCCAATCAAGCATTTTAGTTAGGTTACCAACTTGGTTCCAGTCATAAAGAAGAATGGAGAGATCAGATTGTGTGTTGAATTTAGAGACTTGAATAGAGCATCTCTCAAGGACCATTACCCACTCCCTTCCATGGAGCAAATCTTGCAAGTTGTCACTGGCTCCAAGAGGTTTTCACTACTTGATGGCTACTCAGGCTACAATCAGATTATGGTGAAGGAAGAAGACCAGTTTAAGACAGCCTTCACAACCAAATGGGGAACTTATGCATATAGGAAAATGCCATTTGGGCTGTCCAAACGCTGGGTGCTACCTTCCAAAGAGAAATGGACATGGCGTTCAAAGGTTTGATTAACAACATGGTGCTGATATACCTTAATGATATCACTATTTTTTCCAAAAATGTAGCAGACCACCTCTCTCATTTGAGATAAGTCTTCATGAGGTGCAAGAGATTTGGAGTGTCTTTGAATCATAAGAAGTGTATCTTTCTTACACATGAAGGAAAGCTCCTTGGCCATATTGTCTCCAAAGAAGGATTAGCAATTGATCCAGAGAGGGTTTGAAGCCATAAGAGCACTACCATTGCCAAGCCACAAGAAAGCCCTTCAGAGTTTCTTGGGGAGGATAAACTTTGTTCGGAGGTTTGTCCTAGATTTTGCAGCCCTTGTCAAACCTATCACCAAAATATTAAAGAAAAGCATGGCTTTCAAGTGGACAACATAAGGCAAGGAGAGTTTTGAAGCAATCAAAGAAGACATCTCTCAAGCACCAACCCTCATCAACCCGGACTTCTCCAAGGATTTCATCCTCTATGCATTTGGAGGTAATGATACTATTTATGCCATTTTGGTACAGTAGAACAAGGACAATGATGAGCAACCAATTGATTTCTTCAGCCAAAGCCTAGATGATTATGAGGTGAGATATTATTTTATTGAGAAGCATGTACTTGTAGTAATCAGAAGCTTGAAGAAATTCAAGCATCTAGTCTCAAACAACAAGGTTCAGTTGTTGGTCTCTCATGCGGGAGTAAAGGACTTCCTCCTCAACAAGGATTTGAATGAGAAAAGGGTAGGTTGGATCACTCGTGTCATGGAGTATGACATTGAGATCAAGGTCACCATGTTGGTAAGAGGAAAAGGATTGTGTGAGCAGCTGATTCTCGGCAAGAAAAAAGGAGTATGCAATAAAGAAGATTCTGTTTTGACAGTTCAAGACAACCATGTGTAAGGTAGCACTCAAGAAGAGGATAATTCTATCGCCACTCCTTGCTGGACCCAAGGTATAATGCATTTCCTAAGCACAGGCCTATGCCCTCCAGAGATGAACAAAACCCAAAGAAGACACTTCAAATTGGAGGCTATTGCATATGCCATAGTGGACAGTGTTTTGTTCAAGAAAGATGTGAATGGAGTGTTGCTGCAATGCATTAGCACAAATCAGATTCATAGGGTGTTAGAAGAGTTCCATGGTGGACCAGCTGGTGGTCATTTTGCACCAAGAGTGACAACTCTAAAAATCATGAGGGCTGGTTATTATTGGCCCAATATTTTCAGTGATTGCTTTCTGTGGATCAAAAGGTGCAAGAATTGTGCATTCTTCACAGGTAAAGAAAGGCTTGCTGCCCTTCCATTGCATCCAATTTCAGTTGACCATCCATTCATGCAATGGGGTGTGGACTTCATTGGAGTCATTAATCCCAATTCAAGCCAAGGGCATAAGTGGATTTTGACATCCACAGACTACTTCACCAAGTGGACTAAAGCAGTAGCACTCAAGGAAGCAAATGAGTCTAGCATCTTAGACTTCTATGAGGGGATAGTAACCAGATTTGGCATATCTACTACAATAATCTCAGATAATGCATTGGAATTCATTGGATCCAAGGTGACTGAGTGGGCTGTCAAGAATGGGATCTACCTAAGTACTTCATCAAACTATTGCCCTCAAGGTAATGGCCAGGCTGAGTCGATAAACAAGAATTTGTTGAGGGTCATTAGGAGGACTCTTGATGAGAATCAGAGGTCTTGGCATACCAAACTGAAATCAGCCTTATGGGCTGATAGGATAACTCCCAAGAGATCCACAGGTAACTCTCCATTCAGGATTGTCTATGGAAGAGAAGCAATCTTGCCCATGTCACTTGAGTTTCCAACATTGGAACTCATGAAGCAGTTAGAGTTACTAGAGTTTGGGCCCATGGAGGTGAGATATGCAGAGTTGATGGAGCTTCAAGAGATTAGAGATCAGGCATCCCAAGCAATGGAGAAGGATCAAGCTTGATCAAGAGACCTTTGACAGGAAGGCCAAGAGTAGATCTTTCTAGGTTAGAGATCTAGTGTTCAAATGAGATGTAGATAGAGAAAAACCGGGAAGGAATTCAAAATTTGATGCCATTTGGAGTGGCCCATACATGGTCACAAAGTGTAAGGATAGCAATGCCTTCCAATTGTCTTCATTGGATGGTGAAGAACTGCATATTCTAGTCAATGGAATCTATCTAAAGCATTGCTACTAGAGGGAAATTCTCCACCTTGTAAATATTAGCTTAGGTTTTCATTCCTCTAAGTGCTTGTGCACATTTTTTTTGTTGCAGGTTAGTTTTTCTTTCCCTAAGTGCTTTGGCATAGCTTTCTGTCCATGGAGATGTTTTGCAGTCCTTGCTTCCATCAGGTGATATTCCATCTTCCTCCTTGCAACATTCTAAGTCAGTTAGGGTTCCAAACAGAAAATTTGATGAATCCATGCCAAATGGACTACTTCAGGCAACTGGTATTTTCATCTTGCAGGCAGATGACCCCTCTGAGTCACCAAATTTTTTATCCAAAATGTGCCCCTGCTCATTTTTGTGGCTAACTCCTTGTGTTCTTTCCTCTCTTGTGCCTCAGACTCCGTTTTTTTATTTTTAGGCACTCAAATCTTTCTACAAATGGCACCATTGGATAGAGCTCTCTCTTAAATTTTTCCTCCTAACTCCTCATATTTTTAAAGTTATGGCTTGGTGGATTTTTTGTGGGAAATTTTCCATTTGAAGGCCCACAGCCAATCAGGAGCTGCCACGTGTCCAAGGGTGAAAAAACATCAAGCGACCCGAAGGAAAAAATGATTAGGAAGGCTCACACCCAATCAAAATGTACCATGTGGCACCTGGGAGTGGCAGAGCGTGGGGAAAATTTGAAAAAATGTTCCAAAAGACCAATGGTAAAAATTCAAACTTTTTGCCCGCCGATCCGATTTTGGCCTGTGTTTTGCCCTAAAATTTCAAATCACCATATCTTTCGATCCAGAGCTTGGTTTTTCATGTTCTTTATATAAATGGAAAGCTGGTTAAATTACTCTACATGATTCTGTGGTCAATTTTGAATTTTAGTTCAGTTTGGAGAGAGAAAATCAAAAAAACACCTTCTGGCACGTGGGTAATGGCCAGAATTGACGTTTCAACAACCAGTTTTAATGCAGAATGGCTCGCATTCTTCTTCAGCATGGTGTGAAAAATGTAAGGGCATGGCTTTATAAGGACCTCCATGTTGTTTTAATGCATTTTGGTCAATGGGGAATGGCTCCCATGTTTTTTCATGTTTTATCTCTCCTGGGCTCGACCCATGCACTGTAAAAGCCAGATTTGGCTCATTTTTCAAAGGTTGAACACTTTTTTTTACACAGCAAGCTTCTATTTTCACTTTCAACATGTGATTTTGGCAAGTATCACACCTTCTAGGGATTGTAATAGGTTTTTCTGCCTCTTTGGTGTTGGAATACAAGAATTTTGATGTTGAAAATCACAATGCAGGCTCTGTGAATGATTTCAGTCCTTTGTATGTGTTGTTTGTTTCATTTCAAACCATTGATTACAGCTTATCAACCTGTGCATGATGTTTTATGTTGCAATTTCTGATTTTTGTCAATTTACATGAACAAGAAGTGCTCACCACTCCTTTTTTGTATCACCCTTATCAGTTTAGTTTCAATTTTTGCATTTCTTATCCCTGTCTCCTTACAAATTATGATAAAATTAGGATCTGAACCTCTACAGTTGTGTAAATAATAGATCTAATCAGAGGAGTTTGAGGAACCAACCTCTAATCTGGAGATTCCTCTCTCATCTTGCAAGTCCCACACTTGGAGAGAGGTTTCAATGTTGTGCAATAACACTAGATGCCTGAAACATCAACTTAGAAACCTGATTTACATCTAGGGGTGCTCCTGATTTGCAACAACACAACCATTGGAGAAGTGTTAGCATAACCTAGTGATGGGATTGTTACTCACCCCCTTTACTTTGCAATTAGGAAGTTGACACAAGTAGATAAAAACTACACCACTAATAAGCATGAAGCACTATCGATGATCTATGCACTGCATACGTTCAGGTAGTATCTACTAGTAACACCCCTCATATTTTACATAGATCACATGGTGTTGAATTACTTAGTGAAAAATCCCATTTTAGAAGGGTGCATATGCCGATGGGTTCTTTTGTTTTAATAATTTGATTTTATAGTTGTTGTGAAACAAGGAAAAAGTAACTTCGGACCTAATCACTTATCAAGGATTGACTCAGGAGAGGATGTGTAGGTAATTGAGGATATTATGCCATACACACAACTATTTAGGTTGTGATGCATGCCCTATGAGTTGGAAGATATTTTTGTGTTTCTCAAAATTAGTGTGGCACCAGAGGGAATGAAAACTTTAGAGAAGAAATAATTAGCTATATACGTTGCACCTTACATGCTAAATAGTGGAGACTTATACAAGTTAGGCCATGATGAGGTTCTGTACCGATGCGTGTTAGAACATAAGTGCATTGCAATCATGGAAGAAGCACATGGTGGGATTGTAGGAGGAAAATATGCATGGAATGCTACCACGCGGAAGATTCTACTTACATGGATTTTGTGGGAAAGTATCTACGAGGATTGCATTGAATTTTACAAGGCTTGTGACCATTACCAACACCTTAGTAGGCCAAGAAAATAGATGAGATGCCCCTAAGACCTATAGCTAGTGTAGAACCATTTGAAAAATAGGCCATTGATTTTTTACAACCAATTTCACTTGCCACTCGAAGGAATAGTTCATGCTATATCAATACTTTCACTAACTACTTAACAAGATGAGAAAAGGTAACACCCTAAAAAGTATTTCATAATGGTGATAACTTCTATATTCTAAGTGGGAGAACATAATAAACATGTATGGATGTCCTTTAACCTGACTAGTGAAGGGGTTACACATTTTTTAATGAGAGAGTCAAGATTTTATTAGTAGATTTCATTGTGGCCGTCATAAGAGTACCCCATATCACCCACAAGCTGATGGAACTACTTAGGTGTTTAACAAAATTCTAAGCCATACACTAACCAAAATTTGCAAAGTGGGAAGAAAATATTAGGATGACAAGGTTTAAACCATTATATGGGCATACATAACAACCTAAAAGAGATTGAAAAAGGCCACACTGTTCTAATTGGTGTTTGGCGCGGAGGTTATTTTACTGGTTGAATTTATGCTACCATCATTGTGTATTGCATGTGTAGGAGGGTTAGCTAAAGAAAAGAAATTCAAGAGAGCATGGAGAAGTTAATGTAGTTGGATGAAAGGTGATCCCTTGCCACATGGAGTCATAAAACTGAGAAAGGCATGAATAAAAGCATTGCATGATCATCATATCAAAAATAAACAATTTGAAGTGGGGCATATGGTTTTTCTATATGATTCGAAATTTCTACACCATATGTCATCTCATACATCCTCAATTCAAATGCATGTCAGTTATAGGCACTAGATGGGATGAGGTTACTAGGTTATTTCAATGGGATTAGGTTGAAGCCCTTCTATTAATAAGGCTTCTGTGTGATATGAAATAAGGAAGCTTTGCCAATTAGTTTAGATTTCTATCTTTTTGTTTGTTTGACTTGTTGCGTGTTATTGTACTAGTAGCTAATTACATTCTAAGAGGTTCTATGTGTAGGGGGCCACACAAACATTTTTTGTGGGGTGAGGTAGCACCTATTTTGTATATGAAGGTAGGAATGTTGTGAAAAAATTAGCGCGAAAGAAGACGAACAAGAAACAGGACAAGAAAGGGAACATTGATGGAAAAGGTGCATAAGTTTCATGCAATTAGGAAGGTGGGTTGAAAGAACATGAATACCACAAGAAGGGAAGGATCACGTGGGATTCCGTGAGTTAGGAAGAACTATAGGGAACTACTTAGTAGATGACACAGAAGTTATGTACTTTGGCGTGGGGATACTTGCGAAGGATGGTCTAATGGCAGTAATAAGTGGTGTTGGAGTGCTAAGAGGTTACAACTACAAAGTTTGAGGGTATTCCTAGAAGTTAATTTAAGTGAATGAAATATTTTTTATTTAAAATGTACTAG